>BCKH01000002.1:3377980-4068942 GCA_001600555.1 Albophoma yamanashiensis
TCCAGCCTTGGCATGGACGCACACATCAAACGAAACACGCATCAGACACGTCATCAAACAGTACTGCGTAGGTAGCGTCCAAATCGTCTCCAACGCTCGCCCTCCAGTCGGCTCGCCGACGGCTGGTGCCGTACTATGTATCAATCAGCTCGCGTGGCTTGCTTGCCGCTAATCACAGTGCCACCGGCACCTTGACGTCACCCTGGCAGTTGGCCTAATAGTCGGCTGCCGGATTTGATGGGACCTGAGGCACTCCGTGCTGCAGTGCGTGACCTGACCCTGACCAGCGCTGCTTGGAGAGGGAGGCCTGGTCTGGGCCTGCTATTCCCTTTCTACTCGTAATTAGTGCTCCATCCGTACAATAAGAATAACCTCGGAAAATTCGTTGACGCCCCACATGCTTTATTGTGTGGAGGAGCCAATTATCCAGCTGTTTATGGGGCGCAGCTACCGTAAAGGGGCAGCTGGATTAATTAGCGTTCTGTCAATGTGACTGGCCAGCAATTGTCAACAATCTCAGGGCGGATGGTCTAGTGGTATGATTCTCCCTTAGCATGAGCAAATCGTCTGATTTGCCCACGTTTGGGAGAGGTCCAGGGTTCAATTCCCTGTTCGTCCAACATATAAGTCCTTCGGGACAGTCATTTTTGCAGTCTTTTCTCCGGGGGTTTTTTTTTTTTTTTTGGACGGCGACGAATCCTTTGAGCGCGTATCCGAAGCCCATCTTGAGCTGTATCACGCGCCGTAGCTGCAGAATTCAGCATGGTGCGTAAGGTACGTTTGAAGGGGGCCGTCCGCCGCTTTTGGCGGCCAGCTACTCGAGTGTGCCTGTGGAGTTTGGACTCTGTGGACCAACTTCTATCGAAGCCGCCGCGCTGGTGTGAACAGTATGCGGTCCCAAGGGGAACAACTGGATATTTATCTTGACAGAACGGTCATGGCGCATGTCAGGAAATTGTGTCCAGGCTTTCAATTGGCGCGAGGCAGTGGTCGTGTTGCAAGCTGGCCATCTATTGCTAGGGTTCAGATGTCGGTAGCGTTTACATGCCGAGGTACCTTGGGCTGCTCACTCGTCCTCTGGCGAACTTGCGGTGCATAACTGGAACCGTTCCCTCGTGCTTGATTGAAGTATTGTCTGTTCTTTGCGTGCTGGTGAGATGTCGGCGAATTGCCGGCTGAATCATACAATGTCTAGGACTTGGCATCCGAGCCAACACCACGTTGCAGCCTAACCATCACAAGCTATTTCTTCTGCGTCGCATCAAGCTCGACCCAAGGAGTAAAGGGCACCAGTCGATGGGACCCACGTCACCCATACCTCCAGCATCCTCTCTCCGGCGAATATTCTTGCTCGCTCCCAGCGCCTTGACATTGAGCGCTGACGGTCCCAAGGGTAGCAACCTAGATGTATGCAAGGTCGAGACCAAGGCCGACGGCCTGCTCGACACAGTCGACAGGTGACCACCTCGATTCTCTCACCGGTAGCTTTTCACCGACTGTTTTTATGTCGGGTCAAAATGGTAGGTAGACTCAATATGCTGTGCGACTCCCCGCCAACGTTGCGACGCAGCAATCTCAACTCTCTTGCAACCACCGATTTTGCGAACTGGGCTCCAACCACACACATCCGCGCCTTCTTCGAGCTTAAATAAGGCACCAACTGTACGAGACATCCCACCGGTGGCTCTGACGGATATACAGCACGTAGAAGCCGCCGATTTCGAGCCATATATATCACAATTCAGCCTCCTGTATGAGCGGCTGCGGCAGTGTAGGGACAGCGGGGGCGAAGAAAGTGATAGATTTAGTCGGAAAGGCTACTGCGGCCCATCTCCATTATCCATTGTCCCTGATATTTACTTCGACGAGGAATTTCGCCTAGAAAATCCACGAACTTTCGATGTCGTTACTGAGCGATCAGAAGTCGTGCCCCTGACTTCACCGACCTGGGACGCAAGTAATCGAAGCGCGTCAGCGCCAAGAAAAGTACTGGCTACAAATGCGATTCTCCAGGAGAAACTCTCATGGTATATGGATACGGCAGAGGTACATCTGATCAACTCCATCTCTCTGGCCTCAACGTACTTCTTCTCGCTCTCGGCTCGTTGAGAGAACGTCACTTGGAAGCAGCAGAATCGGTTGAGAAGATAATAGCGTTGCGCAAGGACCTTGCATCATTGGACGCGGATTTGGTAACTGACCGCTTGAGACTCTTGCAAAAGCGACAAACATGCCACAATTTGCAACAGCTCCACGATACGGTATTGCAACTGAAGCGCATCGCTGACGGAGTCGCTTCTTGCGAGTCGCTTGTCGATGAAGGGGAGGCCGAAAAGGCTCTTGCTCAGATTGACGCCATTGAGCTATTGATTACTGGAGAGCGCGATGAGCTCTCCGGGGACGAAACATTGACACAATTTCAACTGCGAGACTTACGCGAAGCTGCGGCATTACAAGGCGTGGCCAAGGACCTGACCATTCTCCGCTCCCGGATCGGCAAGGTTCTCGAGTCCAGGTTTCACAGGCTGCTCATCGGTGACTTGCGGCGCCATGTCCGATCTGTATCGACAGAGGAAGTGCTGCGTAGGTGGGAGGCTGCGTCACTACGGACCAAGGGGGGTTTTGGGCGAGAACCTTCCAACTTTCCCGCTTACATGGGCGTGACTGATGAGCTAAAAACGGCACTTTTCCCCAATATTTCCGGACTTCATCGATCTGGGTATCTTTCGACGGCCGTCCAGGCGTACCGTGAACTGATACTGCAAGAAATTCGTAACATCGTGCGGAAACCACTACCCAGTTCGACTGAGGACGCCGAATCCGTCTCATCGTCGTCAACCACCGGCGGGGGGCGCGGTCGCACAAGTCAGGAGAAATCCTCTGCCCTTGCCCGGAATCCCCGCGCTCTCGGTGCAGAAGATGCTGAGATACTATTCTCCACCATCTTCATTGGCATCACGGAGACTCTGAGACGACTAAAGAATCAATCTAATATTCTCTTGGATATTGCTTGCGCCGTCGGGAACCTCGATGTCGAGGGCCGGGCCAGGTCTCCCACGATTCGGTCGCCAATTGGGAATCTGGATGCTGCCGGCAACGGCTCCATGGAGGTCCAGGAGGAAATGCACGCTGCACTTGACCTTCCTAACCTTTTAGGTAAGGCAGTAGATCTTAGTCACGAGAGGATCAACAAGATTCTACGGACTCGATCTGAGCAAGCTACGGGCTTGTCCGTCGCCCACTTTCTGCGCTACTACACTCTCAACCGCTTCTTCGCCAATGAATGCGAAGCCATCTCGGGTCGAGAAGGGACGTCGCTAAAGACTATTGTCAATGAGCATATTCAGGAGTTCATTAAGGCGCACGGCGATAAAGAAAACCAGATTCTTTCCCAGGGCATGGGCGTCGACACTTGGCAAGATACAGACTTCAATACCAAGAATAATGAGACTCTAAAACAGATTCTCGAATGCAGCACCACGGACCCGCCGGCATGGACCGAGTTGACCAGGATTTGGGCGCCACTACCGGAAGAGAAAGCCGAGGAGATGAGTGACACAGAGCATAGCACAGCCAAGGATAAGATCCGGGGAGCCACGATCGGTAAGGAGACATTCTTGCTCCCATACTCCGCCATCCTTTGTCTTAAAGGAGCGTCACACTTTCTCCACCTGATAGGCGGCATTCCGTCCATGACACCGGATATCGCCGCAGCACTGGTATCGTACCTGAAGTTGTTCGATTCCCGAAGTCACCAGCTTATCCTGGGCGCGGGCGCCATACGCTCGGCCGGCCTCAATCATGTAACAGCGGCGCATCTGGCGCTTACGTCGCAAGCCTTGTCGTTCATCTCGACCATCATCCCTCATATGCGCGAGTTCGTGCGGCGCCACGCGCCGGCCAGCGCAATCAGCGCGAATCTCTTGGGCGGGTTTGACAACGTGCTTCATGCCTTCCAGGAGCATCAGGACAGCATCTACCAGAGTCTAGTGGAAAGAATGGCGTCGCGCTCGCGTGTGCTTTGCAAGAAGGCACTCGAAACAGATTGGGGAAAGGAGAGCGCCGAAGAGGTACGCAGTTACATGGCAGAGCTAACCAGGGATACTGGCAGGCTATACAAGGCGCTCAGCAAGCGCCTGCCTGGAGAAGTGGTTAAGCGAGTGATGGTTCCGGTGTTTACGTGCTACAAGGACCATCTGGGGATAGCGCTTAAGGAAGCGGACCTAGAGACGGAGACTGGCCGTGATTGGTATGACCTAGATAACTCCCCTTCCACCATTGTCGTCCTGAACGTCGTTCGTGCGGCCATTCATGCTGACTGGTCTGTTCAGCATGCGTCGTGACGTCGAGTACCTCATTGAAAAATTGGACAAGGTTGAGGGGTTTGGCGATCTGGCCACTTATCTCCTGGACAGTATCGAGAGCAAGGATATCGCTGTTGCTCCACCTACGGATCTGACACCTGCACCTACGTAGCACAAAGGAAAGAGCCAGCGGTTGCGGAGGCAGTCGTCAGAAGCGACGATAACACCCAGCCTCCTGCTGAGAAGCTTGGGACTGGTATCTAAGCAGGCTTTTATATTTTTGTTCTTTTCGTGGGATGAGCTCCATTTCCCAGAAGATTGGTGATACGACTTGATTGAACCTTTGCCAAGGAGTCGAGCGAATATTACGGATGTGAGTGCTGGGGATTGTGGCACGGCATTTCCATAGTGTTACAGCATAATTGATATTAAGACCCAGCTCGGACCATCAGACGCAGTGACTCAAGGACCACTATAGTGTTCCTCGCCCACCAGGCTCTTGCATAAAGCCGACTAAGCTTGTGTTCACAGATCGAGGCCGTTGTATCTAAAAGGAGATGGAGATGGTATATCGCATACAAAATGGCAAGCAAACGGTCCTGGTATACTCTGCGACGAAAGGCTCAGGCAGTTCAGGGCCAGCCTCAAGGGATGCTTGCCCCAGTGAGACCCGAGTACAGCAACCGATCTTGCTCAAGAGCCACATGGTCGTGACAAACACCGCATTATCACGTGTGATCGACTGCGTCCCGCCCGTCAATCCTGCCAAGGACGGCTCAACAGTCGTGGCCCGTCCGAGCCGCGGTTAGTCCAAGTGCCAAGGGCCGCATGCCCCATCTCAAACCCGTCCGGCCAACAGCTTCGCGGGCTCGTCCTTAAGGAGCGCTCCCATCAATCGAGACGATTCTTAAAAGGTGCACTGTGTTTCTACGCCGTTGTCATATTCAGCGACCCATACCCTACACCATCCATGTCTCTTCGACGAACACCCCCAGCATGCCATGGGCATTCTCAGCAACACCCTCCTTGTCAGGAAAAGGCGGGAAAGCTCAGGCTGCACGGCCTTGTTACGCCACCAAGATTGCTGTTTTTCCACGAGATACCGTCTTGGCAGCAAGATAACGAATACATACTCTCAGGCTACAGGTATCGGGCGCACCGCATACCCCTTTTTTATACGTCGACTAGTTCCTAAATCTTAAAGGCCGACATCTGGATCTGTCTGGATCTCCGTCGCGAGTCTGCTGCACGTCGATAATCAGACTGTGAACACGTACTCACACCTCGTCGGTGCTGTTATATTCGCATTGCTACCATTCTACTTCTATTATTGCGTCTTCGCGCTTGCACCAAATGCGGAGAGGGTAGACTTGCTGGTTATATCGATTTACTCATATGGAGTCGCGGTCTGTTTTGCATTCTCCTCGACGTAATTTGAAATGCACCCTCACGTTTAGAGAACCGACTCTAAGCTCTCACAGATTCCATATCCTGTGGAACCACAGTCAGAGCATTGCCACGTTCTGCAATAAGCTGGACTACGTGGGAATCCTCGTTTTGATGTGGGGAGCAGGTGTTCCCACGATCTACTATGGATTCTTCTGCAACCCTGGTCTACAAGTGCTCTACTGGTCGGCCGTCAGTCAACCTCCCATACTTGTGGTGCAACAGCTAATGTTCGCCAGACCAGCGGTGCGGCTCTATGCTGTGCGGTCTTTACTCTCGGTCCGCGGTTCGCCTCGCCAAAATACAGGCACTGGCGGGCAGGTTTCTACATTGGTTTCGGGCTCAGCTCTGTGATATTTGTAGCGCACGGTCTCGCCTTGTATGGATGGGAGCTGCAGAAGGCACGCATGTCTTTGGTCTGGATGGTCTGGATGGCGACCGCCAACCTTACCGGTGCAGTGATATATGCCGCCAGGGTAGTGTGCCCTGGACTGAGCAGGTTGTGCTGTCATTGACTTGAGCTAGGTCCCGGAGAGATGGCTGCCTTATCAGTTTGACATCTACGGCGCCAGTCATCAAATCTTCCACGTGGCTGTCATCGTCGCAGCTTGTATACATTTCTGGGGGCTCATGGAATCTTTCCTCGTCATTCGATCAGCTACCCATGTGTGTAGCGGTGCTTGAGTAGCCTCCGATGAGTTCCAGTAGTTTCCAATGCTACATTCGGTGGCCGCAAGAGCTGCCCTGTGTACATGTAAGTTCCACCTCATGATCCGAACGAATGGCACGTTTTCACAGACGCTGGTCCTTCTAACATTGCGCGAGGCCGAAGTGCAAGGCTTGTCATCAACTTGCGCCGAGGGTACAACACTACAAACACTTGAATTATACAACCATCGTCACAGCTCTTTCCAGAGCAGACGTGGTGAAAGGGCACGCATGCAACTACTTCTCAAAATTCCATGATATGATTCATATCAAACCTTCATGTACGCCGTAGTATCTACGTCTCTAGCCAGTGGTGGTGAGCAACGCCTCGGACCCATGTCCTCCGAGGCAGTAGAGCTCAGGTATCATTGAATGCGCCCCCCCTTTGCCCAAGAAAAGAAGCTTCAAAACGCCTTCTCGGTCCCCATGCCCGTGCTCGTGCCTGCTACTAGATTGCCACATGCCATCACCCCGTTATGATGCCATGTTTTCAAAGGTATGCACGTGCCCAGACCCATGTTACCGACCGAATTGTGGCCAAGCCCCCCTCGCATCTAGATCCAATCCCCGTCTAGCTCTGCGTCTTCGCTGGCCTCCGTGCTCTGCTTGCGTGGCCGTCCCCGTTTTCGCGGCTGTGAGCTTGACCGCGCACGCTTCTTCCGGCCACCTGGAGTGCCACCGCCTTTCCGCTTCCTGCCCCGATCCGCACCGTCGTCATCGTCGCCCTCGCTCGGCGTGCCGGGCCCGTCGATCTCCATGTCATCATCGGCGTCGTGAGCGACCTTGAACTCTTTGTCCACGTTCATGAGCTCCACAAGCGCCTTGCACGTCTGCGCCATACTCTGCTCCGACTCCAGCCCACGCATGTGCGCCGCGATCTCATCCCAAAGTTTTTCCCCGTGCACGCCCTGCACCTTCGTCGGCACCTTATTGAGGTCCTTGGCCAGCGCTTTGGCCTTGCTGTCGTGCCGGCTCGTTCCCATGCCATACAGCCTTCGGAGGTGCGTTCTCGCGTCCCACAGAGATAGCAGGATCATTGACGCTGCCGACAGCTGACGCAGACGTCGTGGCTCAACGGACAGTGTCATCGTAGGAGGTGCGTCGCCTTGCCGGAAATGCCCGCCTGCCGCCAGCTCTGCCATGGGCCCTGCCGACATAAGCTCATCGGCGGCTGGTGCTTGACTGTGGTCTACTTCGTCAACATCCATCCGAACGTTGAACACTTCCGACTCAATTGCCTGTGCGACTGTGGCCCCGGTGCCGGTGACGATGCTCTCCATGGTGTGCACTGCTTTTTGCAGCTCGCCCACCGTCTGGTACTCGAAGAAAGCCACGTTCTCGATGATGAACCGCGAGAAGTCCACATGTGGCGGGATGTCTCCCGCAGCATCCAGCTTGCCAAGATCAAAGTCAATCTGGCCACAAAGCTTCTCCACAAAACGTTGGCGGCTCTTCATCTTGCTGATCTTGAGCACCTCCATCAACAGATGCAGCTTGGGTAGGAATGGGTCGACAGTTGCGCCGTGCGAGTTCTTCACAATGTCGCGTTGATATCTGTACGCCGACTGCACAGCCTTGACGTACTCCCTCTCAAGGACCGTCTCGTGCTTTTCGTGAAGTGCTCTGTGTTCCAGAAACGCGAGCTCCGCGATCTTTCGGTTGGCCGATGTCTCCAGCGTGATCAGGGTCACGCCGGTTTCCTTGGGATGAGTCAGACCTTGCCGGTTGATACTGCCCAAAACCTCCATAGCCAGGAAGGCATGCTCGTCTTGGCTCCCCAACGCGATGCGCGTGATGTCTCTTAGAAATCGCTGGGTCGTAGCGCTTGCAACATCGTCAAAGTTGGTTCCACCCATGACTGTCAGCTCCTTCTTCTTGTCGCTGAGAGAGCCGTGGTCAGCCCCAGCCTCGGACCGTTTTTCCTCCGTCAGAAGGAACTCCTTGAATGACCTGAGAATCATTGTTTCTAGGGTTGGCACTCGGTCCTGGAACACCTGCTGAAAGGCTGTGTACACTTTTGCTAGGACGTAGTTGCGAGGCCACGACTGACAAACTAGCCCAATCGCTTCGATTGCTGCCTTTCGAGCTTCCAACGACTGCGGTGGTAAGGCGAAGGGCGACAGGATGTCGACTATCAGCCTGGGAACAGAGTCACCCTGCCAACGAGGGATCTTGTCTTTGAACGTTTGAATCTGCTGGTCCAGGTCACAGTGCTTGCCGACGCTGCCCACTATGATCGCGTAAGCACATAGATGGTTGAGTCTCTTGTTGTCCAGTGGCGCTCTTCCCAGCTTCTGAATGCCCATAAGACTGGATGCTACCAAGTTTGCCAGGGGGTTAAAATCCTTGAGCAGCTCGCAGACGACGTGAGCGCAAGCGATCAAATCGTCCAACGCCCCACGAGACGAGATCTTGCCGATGCCCTTCAGAAGCTGCAGGCGAATCTCGGCAAGGAATTCCGAATGAACACTCGGCAACTGCGGAAGCACTCGTTTGTAGATGACAGTAACTGCCCGGAACGCAGCTAGTTCGTCGCGACCGGTGAAGCTTGCCAGCTGCGGCTTCAGGAGCCGAATCTGTTCAAAATTAAAGAGATTCGGATCAGCCTTGGCAAAGATGGTGAGCACCTGCAGTGCGTCGCGCCCAGAGGGGACTGTTGTGTCTTCAGAGTCAGGGTTGTCGATGAGTCCAAACATGATCCCGACCAGCCTTGAGCAAACCGAGAACGGTCCCTCCAAGGACTTGTTGTTGGGCCTGAGGATCGTCTGAAACACCTTGTCAAGGATTTCGGTGACGGTTCCGGTCTTCACAGTCTGGATGATGAGCGCCACATGTTCGCTGAGCGACGTTTCAAAGGCGGCCGTGTCTTCGTTGGAGTAAAACGGGGCAAACCAGATCTCTTCGATCATTTGCTTCGCAAGATCGCGCACTCCCTCGTCCGGATCTTGGACACGACGAAGCAGTCCATTGGCTATGGCGCTTCGCAATGGTTTGCTTCGATTGCGAAGATAAATGTCACGAGCGAGCTTCATGGCTCTCTTCCTCACGCCAACACCCGCGTCTTGGAATCGTTCGATGATCTTCGGTGTCAACGACGTCTCCAGGACTGGGCGCATCCCAATGCAACTGCCCAGCAGGCCAAGAGCCGAGTCTCTCACCTGTGTTGAGGAGTCGCTGGAGCAGTCGAGTATTAGTTGGATTACGGTCGAGTCGCCGTCTAAGATTGAAGGGTCCGTTTCAAGGACTTGATTGATGCTCTTCAAGCTCTTGCTGCGAACAGTTGCTTGATCGCTGGCCATCGAACCCAGAAGAATGTTCAGAATCTTGGCAAAAGATTCGCAGAGCGGAGACCGCAATAGGATGATTGAATAGGCAAATTTCGCTTGGTTCGCCGTCACCGCCATGAAGGTATATTCGTTGGAAAGCCAATTTTTGTCGTCAATCATCATCCTGAGACGATAAGCCAGACGGCCAAGTTCCTGGTCTCGCTCGCCGTCTTCCTCTTGAATGTTGTCATAGCCAGTATGAATCTTGCTCGCCCAATCTGTGATCAAAAATGAGACTGCGCTCGAGAGATGCGGATCCTCTGAGCAGCGATCTTGTAAATATTCCAGGGTGGCGCGGTAAGGGCCCGACCAAGCAACTATGTGCTCAATGAGGCTCTTTTGCTCGAGTACATGGGTTGCCAGGTCAGACAGATACTGCGACAGTTCGCCAGCGTCGCTCCCCTCGAAAGAACTGGCCGTCTTCTTTACGTGCGATCGAAGGCGTGAAATTGCGGCACTCATAGTCCCGAGCAACTCCAAGGCCATGTTCTTCGCCGGTGCGGCTGTCTTCCCTGCTTCAAATAGCTGTACCATCATGACCATCAGGAGGCGAAGTAGGAGCTCGGCCGACGGCCAATCTGGTGAGTCTAGGCATGTTGTGAAGTCTTCGACGAAGAGATCTAGGAGATTTCGATACGGCGTGTCTCCAGACTTGGTCGAACCAATAGCCCGCTTGACGATAAAGTTGATAACGTAGGACGCATTGCGACTTGCCGAGTCGTTGAGGGGCGCGGTTAACGCTTCCAGCTCCTGGATGGCAACGGCATGTTGTTGTGCGCCTTGTTCCTCGCTCCTGACAGCAGACGCGACTTGGCTCCTTCTCGACGCCTCCAGCTCATCTGCTTCATCGTTCTCATCGTCATCGTCTAAGCCTCTGAGAATGGCAGCTCGACCGCTTCCGTTATTCGTGTCGGCTCTGCCAGAGCTTGCTTGAACCAAGCGCATGATCAGCGCAGAGACAGGTTGAATGCTGCCGCCATCAGAGAGCCTGAATTGCCTGGAACTTTGCTTTCCAACGGGAAGCTTCTCGAGGGAGGTCAAGATGTCGTCGAAGATGCCTTGTCTTTGTTCGGGCTTCACCAGGAAAATCTGACACAGCATGTCCATCGCGACGGAGCGAATGCCATCGAACTTTTGCACACCAATGGCGGAGTCCCTTTCGAAATACGCGTTCTCCACGAAGATGAGCTTGGATGCCGTAAACTCCAGAGTGTTGATGACCGTTTCGGACTGCTCAGTTTTCGCAACCAGCTCGGCGAGCAGGGCAAACAACTTTTGGCAGCAGACAAAAGCAGACGCAACGGGCTTCTTGTGCTTCTGAACCATCTTGAAGAGGGCAGCAGTCGTGCCTGAGTTGCGTAGTTCCACCAGCGGTATTACCAGGTCTTCGGTCACAGCCTTGAAGAGATCGACGCATTGGTGAACAATCGCTTCAGAGTAGAGTTGCTTGTCTTCGCGGCCGCCGCACAGGATGCGTAAGCACGTACGTGCGGCTTTCAAGGCTGTCTCGACTTCCGAGAGCTGATGCATCCAGGATTCGAATGCGCTTTCGTCCCAGCTCTCCTCGGCGCGGAGTTCGAGGCCGTCCACCTGCTTCAGACTAGCTTCGCTCAACTTCATGATCTGGATGAGATTCTCCAGCGGAACGTCGTTGAAGCGTCTCAACCCAATCACCTTCTGAATCGCCCCATGCATCTTCTGTTGTGTCGCTGCGGTCATGGCAGGTCCGTGGTCAGGAATCAAGGTCACAACATGGTCGGATCCCGGTTCCATCGCCAGAGAGCTTCCCACCGCTGTGAAGACAGTCCGCATCAGCGAATCAAGGGCGTCTAATGCCGCCTCGCCCCGCTGACGCTGGTCAAGACTCGTAACGGTCACGCCTTGGCTGTCCGTGAGAATCTGATGTTGGCTTCTTCGGGTAGAGAGATTTTGCGGAGCATCTGGAGCGTCTGCAACCTCAATGTATTCTTCTCTCTTGATGTTTACCTCAGGAAGCTCTATACTGAAGGCTGCGTTCGTTCCGATCGTGGGCGACTGCTTCACGTGTGGTGAGATGCCGCTCTGCAATTGCTGACTCTGGGTTGTTGTTGGCTGTTTCTGGAGCACGGCAATACTCGGCTCTTGCAAAGGATCCAATCCGGTGGCGTCAGCGTACGTGGACGGATCGAAGGTCCGTTTCGAGGGTATGGCCACCTCTATCCTAACCGAAGGTGACCTATGCGCCTCGAAATTCTCCGGCCGACGCCCGGCCGTTTGAGATGAAGCGTTGGAACCGACTGACGGCGATTCTCTAGTCGTTTTCGAAGCCCAGCTCGCCTCACCGTTCGCGAGTTTGGGGCTAGCGATGTTGGCCTTTGTCGACTTGAAGAAGCTTCCAACTCTATCGTATACACTTCTCGCCAACGGAGACAGACCAAGCGCAAGACTTTTGCCGGGAGCTGAGCTAGACGAGGACGCGGGCACTTCGGGAAATTTACTGTGAGAGGTCAGCACATGTACTGTCGGTTGGCAAGCAAGACCCAACATACTAATGCGTTCTCTGCGCCGGCTTCAGGTCGTGCAACACATAGTCCGTCGTCTGCTTAAGGCTTCGCGACCCTTGTGGCTGATTCGCAGCTTCGCTGTTCACCTTGTCGAACTCGTCTCGCGGGAACAAGTCTGAGATGGGCAAGGCAGCCGAGCCTGAGCCCAGAGTCGGGTCTGGAATAATATCTGGCGCGACGATTCAGCATACGAGCATCAAGTCTGAGGATCAAATTTGAGCGATGCCTCTGCCTACCTGGGAGGAAAGGCACTGTCGATGTCTGCGGCGAGTAGGGCAAGGACTCCTGCAGCGTGAAGGGTCGCGAGATGGAGTGGCGCGTTTGCGTCGAGCCTTGAAAGGCCCCAACCCCATTTTTAGGGCCATTCGCATTGTGTGGCTGCATGTTCGCCGTATTGTCGCTCCTCACAAGAGTGCAACGCTTCAGGCATGGCTCAGGGACCGAGTTGGCCGCATTCGTTGCATCCAGGCTTCGAGGTGGCACAACGGACCAGTCGGCGCCGGGCGAGCGATATGAGCACGGGCGCAGTCGACGCGAGGATGGGGCACCTGACTCGGTACCGGCGTCGAGACGAAGATGCGCCGTTGGAAAAGAATGTTGCTCAAGGCATCGTCTGCCTGGCCAGGCGTGAATCCAAGAGGCAGCCGGAAGCCGACAGCCTCGCGCGCCTACCTGGCGACGTCGAATGCAAGGTGGATCCGTGCAGGACGCTCCTCACCAATCAGAGCATTTCCCGAGGGAGCCATGTCCGCGCCTTGCCTTATCGGTTTTTCCGTGCCTGGGTGCAGTGCAATCTTCCCCAGACAATTTTCTTTGGCCGCTGCGACTTTGGCTCTCCAGGATTAAAACCCAGCGCAACCTGCCCAGACCAGACCCAAACGATGGCTGCAATCGGATCCATGGTGTTCTGCACCGACTGCGGGAACCTCCTGCCTGCGACGAAAGGGACGGAGAAAAATGTCCTGCAATGCGAATGCTGCGGCGCATGGAACAAAGGTGCGACTCGCCTTCCGGTGCTTTCGAGACCACCGTTGCTAATCGTCGACTCTACCAGACACGGGGTCAAAAACGATCTTGACCAAATCAAAGCCCTCCGACTTCCCCTCGTTTCTCCGACAGAAGCTGCAGTCCAACGTGCAGGCCGTTGAGCGGCACAACATTCAGACCGAGACCGCGGCTCAAGAGCGATGCCCCAAGTGCGGCGGAGAGGAGGTCACATACACTACAGTCCAATTGCGAAGCGCCGATGAAGGCTCAACGGTCATCTACAACTGCCAATGCGGCAACTCGTGCGTTCTTTATCACGCGGCTTACCACCAGGCTACTGCTGACGTCTGTTTAGGTGGCACGAGAACAACTGAAAGGATCGCTGTCTTGAGTTTTATCTATATTCTCTTGGTCATGCGGAAGCGCTTGCGGTTTCCGGGATCAGGGCATATTCGGTGCTGCCGCTCTTCTCATACTCCGCCATATCCAATGCCACGATACAGCTCTCCCTAACGACCTTCTCCTTGTCCTGAAGGAACCGTTTCAGGATATCTTCGACGCCGTCTTCTTCACCCAAGCCTCCCAGGGCTTCCGCAGCCTCGTGTCGAACCATGCTGGCTTCGTTGACGTCGCTCAAGGCGGCTGTGAGAGCAGGAATAGATGCGGGGTGGGACAGCTGTCCAAAAACAAAGGCAATCTCGTGGCGGAACAGCGCCGACTCGTCCTGGAAGCCCTTGGCAAGAGCAAGGACTGCCGGGACCGCGGTAGGGCAGTCAGGCGGCGACGCCAGGTCGCGCAGGGCGAACATGGCGCGATACCGCATGAACAGGGGCTGCTTGGTATCCATGAGTGTCTTCTCGAGTTCGTCGACGGTCTTTTCGGATTCGGGCATGGGAGGTGCGGGATCGATAGAAGCGAAATCGCTACCTTGTGTCAGCAGAGTGTGCGGGCGAAGCGTGCCTGAAATACACCGTCCTCACCTTTGTCGCAACTTCTCCTGTAGTCTCTCCTCGGAATTCTCCCACTCTATCCGGTCGATAGCAATCTCGCAGGTCTCCTTCACGGCAATGTCCTCGCCCTCGCGGTCTCGGAAGTGCTTCAGTAGATCCAGGTTTTCGGCCCTGCCCAGCGCGCCCAGTGCCTCGGCGGCCTCGTGCCTGCACATGGGGTCCTCTTGCAAGTCGGACAGAACGCCGCGCAGCGGCTTTACGGCGGCATCTTTGCCGGACTGCCCCAGGCAGTAGGCCAGCTCGTGCTTGAGCAGCGCCGACGGAGACGTAAAGCCGGCTGCGATGGCCTCGATCGCGGCGATAGCGGCGCTGTCCTCGGCCGTGGTCGCAAGGTGCTTCAGGGAGAACAGAGCCCGGAATCGAACAGCGAGAGGGGTCTCCTCGGAGCAGAGGCTCTCCCTCAGGCTCTTTATGGTAGCGTCTGCCATGGCTTTGTGTTGTGTCGGGAATGGCAGCGACAGACGGAGATGCGACCTGAAAGAGTCCCAATGGGTGTTGGGCCACTTCTCGGTCGTAACTCCGTGGGGCACAGAGAGAGAGAAAATTTAGGTGGGGTCAAATGCGATAAGCAACCAACCATGGAAGCGGAACACCGCTTCAATAGGTTCCATTGTCTAAGTTACATAGTAACGGTCATGACTGCGGATTCTGATTCCGCCAGCGAGGGTGCGACTCCCTCTGGAACCTTTCTCTTTGCGCTTTGCGCCTCTGAGCTCCTTGGCTCCGAGGTGCATTTTCTTTTTGGTGTGTTCGGATGGCCATTGCACGTGGTTCTCATGGCTGCTTCCGGTTCTCTCAGTGACGGAAAAATGCTTGCAGGTTGCGCTTGCTTAAGCGCACGGCGCTCCTTCCACACGTATGAATAGCGGTACTGATACGCCGTGGAGACGCGCGACACGGGCTAGAGTGTCTCCCTACCCTGGACCACAGTTTATTCACACACGGGTCTCTGCTCCTCGTGTAGATATGTAGGCAAGCCGGAATTATTCAAAGATGGACATGAAATAATCACGACCAAAATGAAAGCATATGCGAATGGTACCTACGGCACCAGGCCTTTGGGCATGTGTGGGGGACTCGCGCTGAATCGGTCAGTTGGCGTGACGGCATTATTAAGCCTCCGTCCTCCAACCACCGACATCGCCACCAGGAACTTCGACTTTTCCATCAACATCAAGTCACTCGCATAGGCTCACGGAAACAAACAGCCCGAAGCGCGAATCGACCGCGATCGACCGCGACTATGGCACCCTCTCT
Organism: Albophoma yamanashiensis; assembly: GCA_001600555.1. NCBI lineage: Eukaryota > Fungi > Ascomycota > Sordariomycetes > Hypocreales > Ophiocordycipitaceae > Albophoma > Albophoma yamanashiensis. Next base: position 3,393,562 of record BCKH01000002.1, read on the forward strand.
CGAGGAGCCAGAGCCGGTGGCTGATGTCCTCGCGAACCCCGTGAAGCAGAAGCCGCAGCTGGTCGCGCCGGAGCCGGAGCACTGCCCGGGACCCGATTCGCAGCAGGCTGGCCAGGCAGACTCGTGCGCCGGCTGCCCGAACCAGGCCATCTGCGCGTCTGCGCCCAAGGGCCCCGACCCGGACATCCCGCTCATCTCGGCGCGGCTCGAGAATGTCAAGCACAAGATCCTCGTGCTCAGCGGCAAGGGCGGCGTGGGCAAGAGCACCTTCACGTCCCTGCTGGCTCACGCCTTCGCGACGAACCCGGACAGCACCGTGGGCATCATGGACACGGACATCTGCGGGCCGAGCATCCCCAAGATGATGGGCGTCGAGGACGAGACGATCCACATCAGCGCGTCGGGGTGGTCGCCGGTCTGGGTCATGGACAACCTCGGCGTCATGAGCATCCAGTTCATGCTGCCCAACCGGGACGACGCCGTCATCTGGCGCGGGCCCAAGAAGAACGGGCTGATCAAGCAGTTCCTGAAGGACGTCGAATGGGGCGACCTCGACTTCCTGCTGGTGGACACGCCACCGGGCACCAGCGACGAGCACCTGAGCGTCAACTCGTTCCTGAAGGAGAGCGGCATAGACGGCGCCGTCGTCGTCACGACGCCGCAGGAGGTGTCGCTGCTGGACGTGCGCAAGGAGATAGACTTTTGCCGCAAGGCAGGAATCAGGGTGCTGGGGCTGGCCGAGAACATGAGCGGCTTCGTGTGCCCCAACTGCAAAGGCGAGAGCCAGATCTTCCGCCCCAGCACTGGAGGAGGCAAGGCGCTGGCGGAGGAGATGGGCATCCCCTTCCTGGGCGCCGTACCGCTGGACCCGAGGATTCGGATGGCGTGCGACTACGGAGAGAGCTTTTTCGACTCATTCCCCGACAGCCCGGCATGCTTGGCGTTTAAAGCCGTGGTGAAGGCGATGGCGGACCAACTGGGACTCGATACCCAGACCGTGTTACCGGACGAATAGACATGATTTACGGCAGATTTGAATTGATTTCTGAAGGTCGCGTGTATTGGCGACGTGATATTTTCAATGTTTTGCCATGAAATCCCCGGCTGTTCCGCTTACGTTCCAGTTTTCCCTTCACTCCGAACCCAGCTTGCTAGGAATGTCTTCCAGATCCTCAACGGATGCCACGTCGATGACCCTGCCGACCTCGCTTGTGTTGCGCATCAATTCCTTGGCGCTCGCGTATAGCATTCGCATCTCGGCGTTGCATGTGATGGGGAGGTAGTAGAGAAGCACGTAGGGCACCGACATCCGACCGTCCGGCTAGTGTCCTCCATCATCAGTCGTGGGCGTACAAGGGGGTGTTCTGGAGCTTTACCAGGGTGAGCGGGTAGCTGAGCAACACGTATCGCGGCGAATGGTCTGGCAGATCATCTCCAACCTCCTCGAGCGACTTGTATACTGTCTTGTCCTCGTCCTGGCGGATCTCGTGCGTGTTCTTGTCGATCATGTCTAGACGGGCGTCCCGCCTGGTCAGCTCGAGCTTGGGAGCTTGCTTGATCGGAAAACAGCAGGACAAACGCACAAATGACTGCTTGGGGTTCCTTGGCCCTCGAAGTCGTCAGACGGAACTTTCGAAGGTGCTCCTTGGTCTCCCCGGAGAAGGTGAACAACCGCGACTCGGACGCCTGAAGCGGCGTGTCAGCATTGGTGTCAGGAGCTGGCCGGCGCGCAGAGGTCGCACCATATTGGACTGGTTCGTATCGCAGCGCCTGATGCTACACCAAGTAGTATTCGGGATTTTGCGGCTTCAGCTGGGACTCGGGGTAGAGCTCGGCAACGGCGAAGCTGTCGGAACGGTATGAAGGGGAGCTATGGCCGCGGTGTCGCGAGCCCATCTGCATGCCCCGCCAAACGCCTGGGCTCGGAAGCACGCGGACCCCCCCACTCAGCGTTGTTGCGTCATGGGCTAATTCGAGGACGGTCCAGCATAAACACCAGCTAGCGCCAGCTTCGTCAATAATGTGCTCGCCGTGCCGCCTTGTCCAACAGCTCTATACGCACCCTAGGTAGACGTCCCAATGCTCTCACGACTTTCTCAAGTAGCAAGACATCTCTCAGCCCCCTCCTACCCACTCGTTCAAGCCTCCCGACGCTCGTCAGCTTCTCTAAGGATGGCCTTCGCGAATGAGCGCAAGGCGCGCACGATACACACAGCAGCATGCCTGATCATAGGCGATGAGGTACTGGGCGGAAAGGTAGATATGGCTCCACACTGCGCGACAAGTTGACCACGCGGACGCTGACTATGCGCAAGACTGTCGATGTGAGTGGCACCTGTCGTTACTTTCGATTCAGGATTCAGGCATTGACGCTGCCAGACAAACTCGGCGTACATGGCGAAATGGTGCTTCTCGTTAGGGATTGTAAGTCGAGAATGGGGTTGCTGATGTCGATGTATGCTTACTTTCCGACAGAGCCTGAAGCGCGTCGAGGTCATTGAAGATGACGAAAGCGAGATCATGGAAGCTGTGCGGCGCATGAGCGACCGTTACGACTTTGTCGTTACCAGGCGAGTAATGCAATTGGTTCGAAAATAGGGCAGAGCTGACCGTTCATCCAGCGGCGGAATAGGACCTACGTGAGTCTTGGGAGCCCACTTCACGAGGCGTCGTCTCTCACCAACCGCTCAGTCACGATGATATCACGTACCAGTCCATCGCCAAAGCATTCAACCTGCCGCTAAAGCTTCACCAGAGAGCTTTCGAGAGAATGAAGGAAATGTCGTCGAAGACACACCTTTTGCAGCCGAAATTCAGCTACGACGTTGACTCTCCCGCTCTGAAGGCGAAGCTGCGCATGGTGGAGCTGCCGACGGACGACTCTCGGGATCTGAGCCAGCAGTCCATCTTCCCCGACGAGGAGCTCTGGGTTCCCGTGTCCGTCGTGAATGGCAACGTCCATATCCTGCCCGGGGTGCCGAAACTTTGTGAGTAAATCGCCCAGCACGCACGGTGTCCGTGGAAGGGTCTGACCGTCGGCACACTGCAGTCGTGAAGCTCCTCGACGGGCTGAAGCCGCACGTCCTCCCCCGGCTGGCCGACCCAGAAGGCAAAGGGACCACAAGGATCCTGATATCGACGCCCCTGGCCGAGAGCGAGGTTGCGGCGTATCTGACTGAGCTGGCGGCTAAAACCGAGCCCAAGGGTGTGAAAGTTGGCAGCTACCCACGATGGGGCAAATCGCGCAACACGGTCACGCTCGTTGGCAGGTAAGACTTTAAAAATCTCACGAGGACGTATTTTTCTTCATATCATAAACACTGACATGACAACCATCACAGAGACCAGGAGTATCTGGAAAGCCTCGTTGCCGGAGTGGAGTCCAACGTCCAGGGCAAGCGGGTCGCGACGGAGGGCGAGGACGACGAGGTCGACAATGAGCCCGACAAGGACGCGTGAGGGCTGTATATCATCATCATGGGGTTTTGAAGACGTGAAAAGAAGAGACTCAAAGCGGACCTGAGGCATCGCCGTCCCTGGACCATTGCGTTGCCGCGTATCATTCACTTAGATTCCAGCATCGACGTCCTTGCCCGGACTCGAATTAGCCATTTGGATCATGGAGATGGCATCCCAACAGAGCACATCGCTTGACATTTTCAATATCTCCGGAACGCCTCCTGATGCACGTTCGGCATATGTCGCCACGTAGTCGTACATATATCACTACGGCAGCCGAGGACGCCGATGGATTTGAGCCTAGCCGATTCAACATGCTCGTAAGTACGAGTGAATGAGTAAACGCTCGTATCAGCGACCCCACCGCCTACGCTGCCACGCTGATCAACACCGGTTCCGGACACTATACTTTACGCGGATAATAACCTTCAGCTTCATCGGGCAAAGGTTTAGCCATTTTAGGTACGTGTATTGCCGGCCGGAGCGGGCGCAAATGTAGCTTAATCCCCGATCGACGAAATGAGAACCCGATGTGATCGCGGTCCGGCAAATGAGAGATATCGTAAACCCAACTTGGCGTGCAAGGAAGTCGAGCAATAAATGCGCGGATTGCTATGTACGAGGACGGAGCACAATGAAAAGGGGTCCCGTTCATCACAAGCAGCCGGAAACGCACTTGTGGTGACGCCGCAAGCTTGTTTGATGGGCTGTGGATACCTCGGTGGAGGAGCACAGAAGGCTTCCTGGTCATGAGTGTGGAGTGCATCATTCTAGAAGGCCCAAGGCCATGGTAGCAAGCTGGGCTGGCGCCTCGTCTTGACCTCTGCCATGTGGAACGACAGCTCGCATCCAATTTCGTTCTGCTCCGTAGACGGATTGCCGAAATTGTGACACATGGCTGCTGGGACTTGCGATGTCGACGAGCCGCAGTGAGAGGAGCCCCAAGGAACAAGTACGAGCACTTACTACGTACTTGTGCTCGTACATGGTCGTCGAGTCAGGCAGATAAGTGACGAGCGCCAGTTGCCATTGCTGCTGACGTTGGCCGGGCCGACTGTGACCACATTCGGTTTGAGCGGATCTGCCTGGCCGTGGAGGAGGCTCGCCGCACGTGGCCACCGATTGAAACATCCGCACCGCGCCGTCGGCAAAGTTAGGGCTGCGAGCTGACGCCATTCAACAACATGGAGCGCCCCCATGTTGTCTGACGATCCGTTCCTGCGCTAGGCGGATGTCAGAAGGCACCTCGAGCGGCGCGGAAGCTGCACTGGCGTCAGGACGGATGTCGATAGGCGCCGCCCGGGGCTGGTCGTGGAGTGGATGGGGGAGGCTGGGCCGAGTTGGCTGATAGGCTAAGGCGAGGCGGCACGCCACGCAGGGGTCGGGAGACCCAGGGGTAAGAGAGCGACTGGGACCGCTGCGGGCGGACGGGGACGCACAGCAGCCGCAGGGGCAGCTGAGGTCATTGGCTGTTATCCTTTTTTCTCTCTCCTGCATCGCAAATTCGCTCCTTGGCTGCTCGTCACGATGTTAGTCGCCGGCAGTGGCCTGGCGACGGGACGTGGCTCGGACGGGCGACGTGGGATTCCTCCCGACGACGGCCCCGTCTGCGCCTGAGGGCGTACGAGTATCACCGTCGTAGGGGAGTGCTTCGTTCCGTCCACTCCCTCGTCGCTCCTCTGACGCCGGCGAAGACGGGCCGAGCTGGACGAGCTCTCGATTACGGATACGGGGTAATCTGATTGCCGTGATAAAGAATCTGGGCACGGTGGCGGCCTCCCGTGTCGACGGCACTGATACGAGCCATCATCTCGATGGACGGACCCCCCTTTGTTGTCTCCTTCTTCTTCGTCGGCCACGGACGCGGGAAGACGCGCCCCTGGTGTACAAAAGGGGCTTCGGTGTGGTGGTGGTGGTGGTGGGATACTTGTCGATAACCGAGGACGTTTTGCTGGTGGCGCTCTCGTGCTGCCCAATGGGGTCCTAACCATGACATGTATTGACGCAGAATCGCGGGGTATGCTGCCGAGGTTTCTGTTGACGAGCAAAGGCATGCTCGAGTGAACGGCCATGAGTTGTAGAGACTCTCCGCACAAATACACACGTACGAGAGTGCGTCGGAAAGCTGCAAGCAGATGCTCGTTAGTACATGTGGTCGTAGGAGCGACGTCGACCCGCTGCGACGTGCACGGCGCTGTTCCGCCCCACTCTCTCCCTGCAAGGGCCCCGGGCGCTCTCGAAATCCCAACCTCCAATTCACGGCCACGGCTGCTTGTCCCTGCTTCCCCCTCGCCGCTCGAGGGGACGGTTGATCACCTCTTCTAGCGCTGCTGCTAAAGCGTGGTTCGAACGGCCCCGTGCGTCCTTGACGGTACGGGGACGGGCCAGGCTACCGCAAGGGGGGGGCGCCGCGATGGCGTCGAGGGGGGTTGGTGGCTGGCAGGTTCAGTTGCACCCGTCGACCACCTGAGAGAATATCGCACTCGAGGGCAGTTGCACGAGCGCACGTCTGGTCGGTCGCGCAGAGGGGCGGCTGCCTGCGAGCGCCGAGCAGCGTCGTTCGGATGCACAGGGTGAATCACGATGGGCGCGGCGCACAGTCCTCGCACCCTGCGCATCGACCGCGGCCGGTCGTCCGTCCGTCCTGTGTCGCTGCAAAAAAGGGCCCTGCGACGACCCAGACACCGTCGCCCGGGGACCCAGCACGCGTCCGTACGAGGAGTACATGCGAAGCATGCCACTTCATCAGCCAACCCCCCGAGCTTGCCAAGGGCCGTCGTCCTCCTTCTCCACAGCGACTGGGCTGGCAGTGGAAGCTCCCTCCCCACCCGCAGCCCACTCGCAGCCCACCCTACCACCAAGTCCCCAGCGAACAGGCACACGCAGCTTGCTAGCCTCGCCTGCTAAGCGTCCGCTGCCGCCTGCTGTGGTGCTGCTCCCAACCACGCCGCGAGCACTAACCAAGAGCAGCCGGTCAGCTAGCGCGCCTCCAGACAGCCGCCGAGCTGCTCCCTACTCAGCCCGGCCAATCTGGCCGCCAGCGCCAGAGCTTCCCCTCTCCCCGTTCACCCTCCTCCACTCCCCATTCTCCATTCTGCACTATCCGTCTTCCCGCCTTCGCATTCGACGTCCCGTCGCCATCATCTTTTTCCCTCTCTCACCCCAAATTCGCTGCATCGCCGGCTCTAGCCTTTCCTGGGCCCACGTCCTCTCCCACGTCTGCCATCGCCGTACGCCGACTTGATTGCCGCTGCGACAAGAGACCTCCCGCAATCCCAAACGTGCACCCGGCCTTGCACGAGCCACTTCTGGTTTTGGCCTGACCCCCTAAGTCGTGCGATACCGTCCTCCAAAGCGTCAACCGTGAAAAGTGCCTGGATTCGCCCGCCATGGCCTCGTCTACGAAGGTATTACTTGTACCCGGCATCGATCCTTGGCCTGAGCTACCGCCCGCTCTCTGCTCCGCTCTCGTTCCTCTGTTGCCCTCCGATCCAGCCAGCCTACTCTGCCGACCTCATTCCACTGACCTTGTCGCTTGTCCATTTAGTTCCTGCGAGAGTACAAACTCGTCGTCGTCGGCGGCGGCGGTGTTGGTAAATCTTGCCTGACGATTCAATTGATCCAAAGCCACTTTGTCGATGAATATGATCCCACGATTGAAGGTTCGTCTTCTCCAGCCGGAGGCGGCCAATGCCTCGCTCGCGGCAGCCCTTGTTCGCCCAGCCAACTAACTTCTCCGGCAACCCCCGATGGCAGACTCGTACCGAAAGCAGTGCGTCATTGACGACGAGGTTGCTTTGCTCGACGTCTTGGATACTGCTGGGCAGGAGGAGTACAGTGCTATGCGCGAGCAGTACATGCGGACTGGAGAGGGCTTCCTGCTTGTCTACTCCATCACATCCCGCCAGAGCTTCGACGAGATCACCACCTTCCAGCAGCAAATCCTGCGGGTCAAGGACAAGGACTACTTCCCCATGGTTGTTGTGGGCAACAAGTGCGACTTGGAAGGCGAGCGAGAGGTGTCCAGGCAAGGTATGATTGGAGCAAAGCCCTTGAAGATTGCCCAACAAGTCTGACGCAGTGCTTTTGCGCTCAATTGCAGAGGGAGAGGCGCTGGCGAGATCGTTCAACTGCAAGTTTATCGAGACGTCGGCGAAATCACGCATCAACGTGGACAAGGCCTTCTATGACATCGTCCGCGAGATCCGGAGATATAACCGCGAGATGCAGGGCTACTCGACCGGAAGCGGAGGCAACTCGGGTGTCAACGGACCCCCGAAGCCCATGGACATGGAGGACGGCGAGAAGGAAGCCGGATGCTGCTCCAAGTGCGTCATCATGTGATGCGCCAGACCAGAGACGCGAGGACAGAAAGGAGAAAACGGAGAGACCAGAAGGTTGCATGTTGGATGGGGCGTACTGCGAACCATGGTCGAAATACGCAAGCCGAGGAAGCCAGGATCTTTTACGGCTTCGGAAGTCGGGTTTGCAGTCGGCACCTGCAATTCAGAGGGGGACCGGTTGACGAACCACACAGTTTTTCTTTCCACTGCATTGGACGATGAGTCGAGTTCTGGGCGACTACTTGGACCTATTACGGAAGAAGCCACCCGCGCGGGGTGCGGTTGAAGACGATCAAAATCAGCAGCAGACGAAGCGGATTGGAGGCGAATACCGGCATGACTGGCCAGCCATGTCCCTTTATTTTTGTTTGAGTTTCTCAGACCAGGCTCGAGGAACCCCGGGCTGGAAGCGCACTGAGGATACTGGTTCCGAGCGAGCCTTTGAGCGGGGAAGAAGAGAGCTCGTTGCTGCCGATGTACCATGTATGCAGACCCCACGGCCTCGCGATAGCTTTCCGCCTTGCCAGTTGCGCTTGGCAAGGCGAGCATTATTTGCCTTTTACGTCCTCGTCACGCCCGATACGGGGCCTTGCATTGTTTCCTATATCCCGTTTATTTCATACCTGTAATTTCAGTTCTGCGTATACCATACCATGACATCCCGTTCTCGCTCCTCCGTCGTCGCATCTGCTCTGCGTGCTGCCCTTGCCTCTTGCGGCAGCCCAGCCACCAGCTGGTTGGTAGTGTGGTCTGGGAACTAACGACGGCAACAACACCGCGAGCGGACAGATTTGATACAAGCGCATCGATACCTTACCTTAACAACCAAAGTCGGTCAGTACTCCCAAACGCCGAGCCTCGCCCCCCGCGTCGAACCATCAAGCATCGTACAGATCCTCAGTCTCGTGGCTCTCTTCGCGTACGCCGCTCCCTTCCGTCTCCTCCAGCCAATCTCTCGGCGGCGCCGTGAACCACCTCTGCCACCCGTCGACGAGGCCGCGGCTAGGCTGGTTGACGACGGCGTCGTTGCACTGCATGCATATCCAGGCCTTTGGCCCGTCGGCGCGCCCGGCGCTCGACAGGTTGCACCGCTCGCGAGGCTTGCTGAGCAGACAGCCGGGGCACAGGTCGTTGCCGAACGTGCCCCGGCGCCACTCGCGCACCGCCTCGACGGCCGAGAGCGCCTTCTCGGCGTAGACGAACCGGTGGGCGCGGCAGAGGCGCGTCTCGAACATCTTGCTGCCGCAGGGGCAGCCGGTCGCGGGCCGGGCCCGTGGGTGGAAGGACATGTCCTCGCGGTTGACGGCCAGCGTCCCGGCCAACTCGAGGCCGTTGTTGAACGTGCTGCCCCAGACCTTGGTGGCGCCGTTGAGTCTCATTTGCTCGATGGAGCCGGTGCCCTGGCTGTACACGGCGGCGCACTCGCCGCACAGGTACGCCCGCATGCTCAGGATCTCTGCCGCCGTGATGGGCGACCCCTCCTGGTCCACGAGCATGTCGCTGCTCAGCTGGGAACACCCGTCGCAGACGTGGGCAGGCTCGAGGCCGTTCGCCCCGTGGTCGAGACACCTGCACGTCTGGTGCGGCTGGACGGGCCGGTTGCAAGTGCCCCCGTCGTGGCCTGGGTCCTGGCAGCGAGGCATAGCAGCCGGATGCTCGCTCACGATGCTGAAAAGACGCTCCATGCCGGGTTCCTCTAGTCTGGCCAGCGTATCTGCGGACGGCCTGTGGAGGAAGTGCGGCATATTGTCGTAGTTTATCCTGAACAGCCGCCTCTGGGACAGTGCGCGACCCGGTGGCAAGTTCTCGGCGTTTGCGAGCAGCCAAGAGCTCGCTGCAACCTGCCGTGCATCAACCGTTGTCCACCGTGAGGGGGTTTGCTGAGCGGCTGGCAATTCTTGTGCGCCTTCACGTACCAGTGATGGATCGACGGGTAGGCCCTCTGAGAAGTGATCTACGGGAACACCAGTGAACGGTTGGGGTTCCAGCAGTCCCAGAGGCTGCCGCCATCCATGACGTTGCGTTTGCGTTTGCACCTGGGCCTGTGTTTGCGTCTGCGTTTGCAGCAGCAGCTTGGCTTGATGTTGAACTTCGGTTTGCTGGTGGTCACAGTAAATATCACTTCCATAAGACGGGTCGTCGCCGACCATCACCGAAGAGCTGCTCCCAGCCATCTCCCAAACCTGGTTCAGAAGGTGTCCAGCCTCATTCGGGATCGAGAGGGAAGAAGAAGAGCCACTCGTCCGTTGCGCGCCTGCTGGCGGAGGGTGGCTAGGATCGGGCCTGGGCGTTGATGGCTCGACGCGCCCATGGGCTCCTTGTTCGTCGTCCCCGTAGACGGACTCACCAGAGGCGTCCTGGTCATTTTCGGGACCCTGATCTCCGACGCCTACAACTTCGACATCCGGGGCAGCTTGGCCATCGCCGAGGCCGCCATAATCGACCTCTTCGTCTTCTTGGTCCTCTTCCTCCACCGCAGCCGGATCAGCCGCGCTTCGGCCGCGATTTCGAACCCGGCCTTTGCCCTCACCATTGGCGAGGAGGTCCCTCTGAAGACGTGCTCTGCCGACCTCGGATACGTACTCTGGGTGTTGGTTCAACGGATACACCCCAGGCCATTTGTCGCGGATCATACCCACCAGCTCGTCCACGGTGATCTGGCTCGGGAGCCTCGATGCGAGATGGCCGCCAGGACCCCCATGCGGGGGCTGGAACGGTGGGAGCAGAGCCTTGCGCAGCTTGTGGCTATTCGCCTGGATGCCATTGTTATTGTCGTCGCGGCCACCCGCCATTACGTACATGGGAATCGGGGGCCCGATCCAATGCTCGATGCGACTGCCGTCCTTCACGTCGTCGACGCCGCCGGCCCCGTACCCCAACGCAAGGTAGTAGAGCGGCCCCGTCCGGACCCTACCCTTGATGCAGTTCTTGAAGGAGGGCCTTTGCTTCTCCTTGAGGGTGGGCTCCTTGACGTACGCATCGCACTTGGTCTCCTCCCCGTTACCCACGCACGAATCACAAGGCCTTTGGCGATCGCAGTTACGGCCGGCTTCGACACATCGACGGCAAGCTGGGAAGGCGCTGGAGTTGCCGAAGCCAACGCGGCTCAGGTCGAACAGGGGCCACAGAGTGCCGTCGGCGCTGCGGCAGTCGAGGCCGAACGACAGACACAGGTTGCAGGCGAACATGGCCGACTGCGCCAGGGCGCGGCAGTGAGACTGGCTGCCGCTCTGGAGGCCGCAGTTCTCGCAGTTGGGCCGCCACGGCGTGATGCCCCTGAGCTCCGACCAGCCGCCGTTGAGCTCGAAGGTGACGCTCCACCTCTGCGGGAGGACCACGTCGGCGGGCGCCGGGTGCGCGACGAGCCTGCCGCCGTCCCAGCAGCTCATGGTCATGTCGAGGCACCGCCGGCACCGCGCCGTCCAGGACCTGCGGTCGCCGAGCCAGCTGCAGCCGGGGTGGTTCTTCCTCGCCTTGGTGGCGAAGAGGCAGGTGTCGCACGGGTGGCGGAACCACTTGTCGACCCCCTGACGGACATTGGGCCGCCGCTGCCAGACGCGGCCGTTCACGACGCAGACCTTTTCGTTCTTGTCCTTGTCCTTGCCGACGCAGTGCTGGCAGCCGTAGCCCAGGGTGGTGTCTACGTCGCACTTCTGCGACACGCCTTCTGCTACGCAGCGCTCGCACACCTCGTTGGTATAGCCGTCGGGAGCATTGTCGGCGTACCGCCGGTAGAGCGGGTTCCTTTGCCCCCTGATATGGCACACATGGCTCCATCCGCCGCTGTCGGGGTCGTTGTGACGGTAGTTGGCACAGTTCATGCACTCCAGCTTGAGCTTGTTGTCCCAATCGCACGGCCGAGTCTTGACCATCTCCATGCCCACGGGGTGTGTGGCACAAAAGTCACAGAGCTTGGGCTTGGTCCTTCGACGCTTCTTATCGTGGCCGTCGCCGTCGTCCTTGTCCGAGCTGGAGGAGCTTCCGTCGCTGTCGTCTGGGCTTTGGTTGTCCTCCTCTTCTTCTTCGGCGTCATCTTCATCATCGCCACGGCGTTGGGTCTTTGACTTCGACCTTGCGGCTGGCTGGCGCTTGGCCCGGGCTTTCGCCGCCGGCTTGCGCGGTGCCCGAGTCTGGGGGGTCTTCCGGGGTCGCTTGGCTGCCGGTCTCTGGTTCGTCCCCCCGTCCCGGCCAGCAGAAGAGTTCCCCTCATCGGCACTCTCGCTGCCATCGTCGGTGCCGCCGCGCTTGCGTTTAGACTTGGGGAGAGACACGGAGGGCTTGCGAGCTGGGCGTGTAATGGCATCTTGGTTGTCAGCTTGTGGCAGCGTCTTGACAGCCGCCTTGGGTGCCGGTTTCTTCCGGGGAGCCGGCTGCTTTCTCGGCGCCGGCGCTTTCCTGGCCGTCTGTTTCTTTGTAACGACAGCCTCTTCTGATTCGTGGAGGTTGTCTTCTTCGTCCTCATCGACTTGCTCGTTGCCACGGCGCTTGCGTTTGGTCTGCGTATCTGTCTGGGAGACCTCGTCGTTGTCTCCTTCGGCTAGCGCTTTGTTTGTATGTACCACTCTGGGTTGCTTCATGGCCGTCTTGCGGCTTCGCCGAACGGGCCTGGACGGTTTGGCTCCGCTCGCATCCTCGGGCGGCTGAGACTCCGAGGCAGGGGGTTGGCTCGCAGCTCTCTTGCGAGTTACCGCCGGCATCCTGGTATTACAAGAGAATACTTGAGACAGGGGGGTTAAAGTGATATTCAGAATAAAACGAACGGGAAACCCTAATGTATTTCAGGTTTCAGGACACTTGCTGGTGAACTTGTTCAACACGGGTAACTCTCGAGACAACTGGCGTACTTGGTAAAGCAAACACTCTCCCCAAGACAGTAAACAGTCAAGACTCGTCTCCTGCTCTCTGAACAGCTTCGTTGGACCTGAGAACCTGTTCAATTGGATAGGGATGCTGTGAAAGTACAACATCCTGCTACGGGCTCTTATACGTGCTGATTCACGGTCGGTTTTCCCCTTGATCCCAAATTTGGTGCTGAGCAGTGCGCTGGACGCTAAGTCTTTGTGCTGTCGACGACGACATAGCCTTCGTCCAAAGGGCTAAGGTTATCATGAATCAAGACTTCAAAAGGGGTTTTGAATGGTGTTTTAGCGCACACAATCAAGGAGCTTTGTTGCGGACGAACAAAGGAGGAGCCAAAGACTCAACAACGGCAGTCAGAGATGAGACGGCATCGGGCACTTTGATTCCATAAATTCTTCTTCAGAGTTGCAGGCGTATCTTAAACTAGACAAAGACAGACACAAAAAACTTCGAGTTGAGTCTTTTGCAACTACATAGAGTCCTACGGCCATTGTCCCGCCACCATCTGCCCTCACCGAGCACGACCCCTCGCCGAGATGTCATCAACCCCCCACGAGCGCGCTGCCTTTGTCCCAAGCCGCCCTCCCGCAGGCAGAACATAGAAACGGCCGCGGTGAAGCTTCAACCCACGGCCTTGGTCATGAAGACGCACGGCACGGCGATGCGCTCGCCCGTGACGGGGTTGAGCCAGTCGTACATGGCGTCGCTGGTGGCGATGACGCCGTAGCCCTGGCGCGCGTACCAGTCCTCGTTGGTGCGCACCTCGGGGGGCCGCGGGACGCCGCGCGCGTCGTAGAAGGCGGCCAGGCTGTCCTCGCGCAGCTGGAAGGCCCGCGGCGCCGTGTCGAGCGCGACGAAGGTGCTGTTGAAGGGCGGCGCCGCGGCGACGCGCTCGAGCTGCGCCATGGCGCTGCGGCCGAGGCCCGACGCCTGCAGCGCCCTGCTCGACGGCGACGAGGGCCTCGTCAGTACGGCCGACCTGCTCGTTGCGCGGATGGCTCCCGGTGGGGGAGGGGAGAGAAGGGGAAGAGGTTTGCGTGTACGTGTGCTGTGTGTGTGTGTGTGTGTTATGTGTGAAAGACGTACCACGAGATGTAGAGCGACTTGACCCAGTAGGTCGTCGCGGGCAGCGAGAACTGCTCGTTGCGCTGGGGAAACGCCTCGATGGCGATGTGCCCGACGGGGAGGAACCGGGCCCCCGTCGGCGTCCGCTCCGCCAGCCCGATGCTCGTGGCCGTGTCCGTGAGCGGCTCGCTCTCCTTGACGCCCGCGTGAGCTCTCTCTCCCATTCCCGCGATGAAATGGCGACTTATTGATCGACGGGGCGCGGGCACTCACCGACGGACACTGCTTCACGTGGTCCTCGAGCAGCTTGTCCCTCCCCGCCGCGTCCTCAGCCAGCGCCTGGACCGCGCTCAGTCAACATCTCGTCTCTCGTAAAAACTGAAGAAAGCCGGAGTCGCGGAGGATCGGTGGAACTCACGATCCAGTACGTGATCTTCTGCCCGCTGAGCATCTTGCTCCTCCACGCCCCCACCTGGTCGAAGTCCCACGTGCAGGCGACGCGCTGGTCGTACATGCGCTGGAACTGCCCCTCGTCTGTAGGATCCCACGGGATCAGCTCCACACGCGGATACGTCTTTACCTTTGCCATTGCGGGTTCCGTTGGGGTCGCGGTGCCGTCCATCCAGGAGGTGGCGTCTCTTGTCGCGAGGTGTCGTCGTATATGTCTAATTGTCTACCAAGTCTCCAGAGTCTCTTCAACACGCTTGGATCCGGCGTCCCGCACTTGGTCGTCGACGGCGAGAAAGAGACTCTTAATATACGGAGCACCCTATTAATAAAACCCATAGAACCTCGCCACTTATAGACGGCTGTGCCGCATGGCGGGAGGCCCGGGGGAGCGATCTGCTCCCCCTCCTGAGTCATCCCACGCTTGGCGCAACGGCGCCGCCCATTGATCGCCTCGCCATGCAGCCAACGGGCCTCGGCCGTTTCCAAAAGGAACAGCTTCGAACAGCCACGCTGTTGCGTACTCCGTACTGTACGGCCGTTTCCAAAAGAAACAGCTTCGCAACAGCCACGCCGTTGCGTACCTTCAACGCTTCAACGCCGCTGAGCCTCGGACGAGGCCTTTCGAGGTGAGACAGGGCTTTGCATATGGTTTCAATTTATTATTAGACGTGCCATCCTCCCCACATGCTGGACCTTCCCCTCCGTGTCTCGGATCCTCGTTGAGATCTTTCTTATCTCTGAGTGCCCTCCTCACCGTGACCCCATCATTCGTCGCCGCAAATGCCATCATCATGAGCCTGTATCCCACGAATCTACCTGCACCTCATGCTGCCTCTGCCTCTACAAAGCTGCGCTTGGTTCTTCCATGGTTGTCGGCTTGACCAGTCGTCAGCCGCCGTCCAATCAACCGGCAACCCTTCCGTCCCTTGGGTCGGCAACCTTGCTGGATATGTTTTCTTTTCGCCTCCAACACCCTGCAATGGCTCGCTTAATCGCACCTCCGTCCATGATTCTCTGTGTCGTGATCTTCTTTCCTATATAGACATCATTCTAAAACACCTCAACCCGAAAATTGAAATCGCGTCGCCTCCAGCTGGCCAAGGCCGTCCCGTGGAGCCACGTTCCTCCGGCGGTACGAGTTGGTAAAGTCCTGCAGCAGCACTCTGACGTGCCTCAGGTTGCTGACGTCGTCCGAGTGCAACTTTTCCTTGATCTTCGTCACGAGTCTCTGCGCCTCGGCCGGCGATACGCTTCCCTGAGGTAGAAGCTGGATCGTGTGGGCCACCCATTCCGTCGTCTCTGCTGGCAAGATTTCGAACAACGCCAGAAGCACGCCGCTGCCGTCCGCAAAACAGTCTCGCGGAAACGTAATCATCATTCCCGCCATCACTCGGTTGACCAGGTTCGCGCCGTGCGCCAACAGCACGTTCTTCACGATGGCTCGGAGCTCGGCGGCAGCTTGCTCTGGTATCCCTTCGCTGCTGGCCGGATTGTTGCCGCCGTACGACAACAGATCTCGCAGAAAGTGCAGCGTCGACGACAGCGGGTCGCGCTGCTCCAGCGTCAGCGCGTATACCGACGCCTCGAAGATGGGCACCAGGAGCTGCGAAGCCACCAGCTTCTGCGGGTAGTACAGCAGCGCGTCGATCAGGAGGCGAAAGAAGTCGTCGACGACGTCGGGCAGCTCCTTAGGCTGCAGCTCCGTCATGACTCTCAGGAAAGCCGTCGTCTGGGCCTCGAAGAAGGTGTAAATATTGTCCGTGGTCCCCTGGTCCACGTGCTCGCGGTCCTCCGAGAACTCTCGCAGGATGGCCGACGTCACCCACAGGAAGCATCCTTCTCTCGCCGTGTTGAAGCCAGCCGAGAGTTTGTTGGCCATGTCGGGCAGCAGCGGCGCCATGGCGGTGCGGTAGGAAATAACCATGTTGCGCCAACATCTGCAGATCCTCTCGCAGATAGGGGTGAAGTCCAGGAAGTTGTCGAGGACGGTGGAGAGGATGGGGAACACCTCTAGCCAGTACTTGACCGCAGGGTTCTCCTCCCCTGGACCGACCATCGGCATCACGTTCTGAACGAAGATAGTGATGAGCTGGAGATGATCTGTAAAGTTCTGTCAGCTGTGACCTTTGCGAAAGCGCGCTCGAGGGTTCGTCTCACCCGCAAGTGCCAGTTTCCCCTCCTCAGTTGTGGCGTTATTGGCCTTCGCCATCAACCTCTGCACCAGCGGATCGCAGTACAGCTTCAGCAGACGATACGTCTCCGCGACGGGCTGCACGGCAACGACGTTCGCGACACCCTCGCTTATCTCTTCCTTGCTCAGGTCCGGAAGCTTGTCTAGAATCTCGTCGTAGAAGGACTGCAGCTGCAGGACCTGGCCGCTGAGCAGATGCTTGCAGTCGGTGCAAAAGAACTTGATGGACAAGGCTGCAGCCCTCATGATCTCTCGCGAGTCCGATTGGAACGAATGGACAATGTAGTTGAACTGCGGCTCAAGGTATTCGGGATGCGCCGCGGTCCACTCCGTGTACCTCCCCAGAACCATGATTGTGGCGAACCGCAGCTTCTCGTGGCTGGGGATCTGCACCAGCAGCGGCATGAGCGTCGGCAGGACGATGCTCTCGTCCTTGTCCACCATGCGGCCAAGTGCGCGCATGGCGAAGAGGGGCGCTTCCAGCTCTTGCCAGTGAGGCACGTTGGTGCCCGAGACGAGGCTCGCATACTTCTGCATCCAGAGCTGGATGGCATGAAGCACTTTGGTCAAGCACTCGGTGACTCCCATCACGTCGCACGCGTCCTTCAAGGTATCTCCCATCTGATGGCGGAACTCTCGGAATTTTTCTTCCTGCTCACGGTCACCGTCGAAGAGATCTGCCTCGTTGCCAGATTCCGGTTTCGGGTACTGCAGGTGGACGAGGAGAATGTCCACGAGTTTCGAGTAGACGTCGACCATCTCCAACCGGGTCTGAATGTATCTATCCAGCACGAGGTACTGCTTAAGCTCATACCAGAAGTTGAAGGTGTTGTCGATGACCTCCCGATCAGCGTCTCGCGCGGCGCACTCGAGAACCGCGTCCACCAGCGGCTTAAAGTGAGAAGGTTCACGGACGATGCCGACGACCCAGCACTCAGCAGCTGTGGCGAATATTTTGGTCAACGACTTCAGCGTATCCGTGTCCTCCTCTTCAGCGGCCTTTTGGATCTTGGGCCTGAGGCTGATGATTCGGGGGAAGACAACTTGCACGGCATTCTGGCTCTCATCGACGTCGCATGTCTCCCTGAGCATCGCGCAGAGACACTCTGAGGCTTCCTGGCTGCATTCGTCGCTCGTAACGGCTTCGAATATGACGCCCAGCAGGGGCGAGTTGACAATGTTGCCGACGGGAACCTCTCTCAACCACGAAGTAATGCATTCCATCAGTTGGGGGTTTCGAGAAGCCGCAGCTACAGCGGACAAATTAGCGCCAGCTTCGACAACGGAGCCCCCCATGGTCGAGAACTTACGAGACGACTGGGCATAGTTGATGAGAAGTTGCACAACCTGCTCCGTGTTGTCTCCCAGCAAAGCTTGTGTTCGAGCCCCGATGTCTTCTTCCTGTTTCCAACTATTAGATTCTGACGGGACGCTGGAATAGAGCAGCCGAGTCGGTTCCGCAAGGGACTGTCGATCGGGCCGATGGGCTGTTGGATCCACGTACAGACATGGTGATTTTGCGACCTTCGGTCACCTCCTCGGGAAGTACTCGCAAGAAATCCAGGATGCATGCATGGCTCTCAGGGCTGTCGCCGAGGGAATGGACCACGGACGGGAGCACGTCCTGCCAGTCCATCATCTGAATGGCCAGAATGGCCAGGCACACGCAGAGTTGTACCCGGATCGGCTTCGGCCCGGCTGCGAAGTGCTTCAGCAGCACGAGGATCTGGTTTCGAAGGGCGGGAAGCTCGCTCGGGGGAACTTGGGTGGAGAGATCGTAGGTCAACTGCGAAAACATTAGTCGAGAGATGCTGCGCAGCGAGCATCGGATCAATCAAACCTTTCCGCGAAGAGTGATGGCGGCGAAGAGGGTCGCTTCCGGCTCAGCCTTGGACTGCAGGATTCCCATGATGGTAGCCCACGAGTCCTTCTACACAGAAGCTCAGTCAGGAGTCCAGGGACAAACATCGAAGGAATGGGCGAAGAACGCACGGATTTCTGGAACTGCTCCAGATACTGGTGAGCCTTGGTCTTGTTCTCCTGCTCCCCGCTTCTCATCGTCATCACAGCGGCCAAGACGTCCGACGGCGCGAACGCCTCGGGCGAACCGTTCGTAGCCATGGTGGGCTGTGCAGCGGGCTCGCAAAGGCGGCCTTAGGAGGCGGAAAGGTCGTAGAGAGGCTTCAGCGCGAGACGGAGGGGGCGGCGCATACGGGCCTCACCTCGCTGCTGAGGCGGGCTGCTGGGGGGCGAGGAGCGGTGGGAAGAGCGGGCGAGCGTGTGCGCGTGCGGCAGGTCGCGCAAGGTCGAGGCAGAAATGGAGCACAGCAAGGCCACGGGTCGTTGCCGCTTGGATTGCTCAGAACAAACTTGGCGGAGCCAGCGTCGAGGTCGTGCTCGGCTTTGAAGGTGGCATGGGGGTTGTGGCGTTCTTTGGCGGGGCAATCAGTCGGATGCGTTCGAACGGGGCGCCTGCCGCGTGTTTTTCCGCTCCGCCCTCAGGGAGGTAGATGCCCGCTAGTCTTAGATGACGCACCCGGCGGTCGTCAAGAAGACAAGTAGATGCAGTGCATGAGATGCCGTTTGGTTTCACCAACCCAATGGCATGGCGAAAAGCACAGTTCGGTTAAGCAGGTACAGCTTCGTGGCATGACTTGCAGCTGCGACATACACGTATCACACCGCGACGTGCTGAGCGCGGCAAACGATTGCAAAGCTGCGTGGCGCCTGTGGGCCATGAGTACGCGCTGCGAGAGGAAGGCTAATACCGACGGTGCCTCGCAAGGTTGCCTCGTCCATACTGTCCGTGCTGGTACGAAGGCGATGCCACATAATGATGCCATTGGGACCATAACCAGACGCCTTGTGATATCCAATGCCCGGCTCTCGCCGCCACGAGAGCTAACGGCAAAGCTAAATTGCTACAGTGGCGGCACAGTGCTACTAATAAGCATCGTCGTGATCCAGGTGGTGATGCTGGTCAAACGCTATATGCTGCTGGTGGAGGATTCCCTTATCTCTCCGCTTCCCAGAACCAGACCGTGCAGCTTCCGATCGAAAGGGCCCATAGGAACCTGCTCACCAGACGAGGCGGACAGGAGCTGCTCCTTGAGGGCCAGCCCGTACAGCAGCAGGGGCGGCCTGTCGAGGTTCTCGCCCGAGGGATCCATCTTGGCCAGGTACCTGTTGAGGAAGAAGTCGTAGAACCCTTTGCCATGGCCCAGCCTCCGGACCGAACCAGCCTCGTCGAAGTCGAATGCCACGCCGGGCATCAGGATCAGGTCCAGGGTCGCCGTGTCGGACCTGTGGACGTCGGGCCCGCCCAGGACGCGCTGGCGGTCGTGGACCGTGGCCGGGTCTATGCTGGGTATCCCCCAGCGGTCCAGCTGCAGGCTCTCGTAGTCCTGGATGCTCTTGAGATGGACCATGTCCATGACGCGCGCGGGCGTGTTGGGCGTCTCGAGCGGCGACTTGTGGAGGTACGGGACGAAGACCTGCTTCCCGGCGCCGAGGGCGTGGCGGACGATGGCGTCCGTCTGCACCTCGGCGGCCGGCATGGACAGGAATATGCTGACGCGGCTGGCATCCCTGTAGGGCTTGAAGTCCTTGAGGGACTCGAAGATGCTGCGACCTGCGATTGTGATGGTGAGCGACGGGAACGGCGGGGCGGTTGGCATGGGCTGGCGGCCGTACTCTGAGCGATGACCGAGTCTTGCGACACGCCCGAGAGCCTCTGCTTCACGACGCTCCTCAGCTGCTGCTTCGCGGCCGTCAATGACGCAGCCATCTCGGGCGTCTAACGGCGGAGTTCAAGCTCGAAATTCGCCGGCGCTCGGTGGACGGAGCCTCGAGAAGGGATGGCCTGGCGCAGATGCAGCATGAGGCCTGGTAGGGCATCACCGCCTACACGTGGGAACACTATTTTCGGCGGCCCATCCGAGTTCGCTCATGGCTGGATGGCGCTGCTCGACCGCTCGTGCTGCCCCCACAACGCCTCCTGCAAGCTCTACGTGGTACATGAACCGTGACCCAATTGCAGCCGGTGCCAGCATGTGCCCGGGATGCAGTCAACTGCGAAGCGCGCGAAATCAATGCCGACCTTTTGCATACTCAAATATCCTGTCGCACGGGCTTCCAGAAGATGAGGGTCCCGATTCCGCATTCAGGAAATTGCTCGGCTTGCCATTTCTGGCCAACCCTTATGCAGTCATCGGCTGGGCTCGATCTGTGCTTCCATCCTCCGCATGGACTTATAGACGAGTGAGAGTGGCCATTGATTAAGTGCACGACGCTGCAAGAGACGGATACGCCAGTGAGGGTTTCTCGCAACGAGATGAAAAGTAGAAAGCCTTGACTGTCTACGGCTTCATTACTTTCTGGGCTTTTCGGGATGTTTCCGGACACCCAGGCGCGACTGCAGCCAAGACACGACGACTTGTTTGTGAGTGTCGTACGATCGACGACTGCAGGGCGTCCGTCGTACGGGCTGGACCACCCGTCGGTCCGTCGCGTCCAACTTACAAATCCGACAGCCCCGTCTCTGCACAGCGAGGCGTGGGCTCTTGTTGCCTGAAGAGTCAAGATACAGAGCGTGCGAGGGTCACGACAGAGGTGTGGGAGACGCGACAGAAACCCGACCAGGGTCTGACTCTTCAGCACTTCCCCAAGGTACCCTGTTGGTTGTTGATGCGCTGCAGGCGTGAGTAACGCGGGGTGGAATGCGTTCAATGCTGCCACGCCAAGCGCGGCATGCTGATGCAGGGCGCCGTGACTCCTTGCCCGACCGCCCCAATGGCAGCCTGCGCACGAAATAGATCCGGCAAGATGGGCTTCGGTGGGTGGCTCGCACAGCGCCGACGCATCCGATGCGAAGGCCGTGCCTTATGGCCGAGTCTCGAGGGCGGCGGCGGCTTCCAGATGATGCAGGAGATGATTATTAGCCGTTTGGATGGCTCGGGGTGCTGGCAACCGACGAAGCTGGATCGTAGCTTGAGACAGCTCAGCTTTGCGTGCTGCTGCTAGTGACTTGTAAATCACCAAGCCATTTAGGCTGCGGCCTGGCCCGTCGTCACGCACACCGGAGACGGATCCTTGCCACCAAGCCAACCCCCCCCCCCCCCCCGTCCATCCCTCCGTCCAAGCAATCCGCCCACCGTCTGGTCGGCGCTCTGCTTACGACGGACCACCCTGCTACTACTACGTACTAGGTAGGCGTTGCTTGTGCGCCGGCGACCCCACGCGACAAGGGCTGCACCTCGCCCCGGGCCCTCACCTCATTCGCCCGTCGCCCGTCTGCAGGCAGTCAATGCATCGTCCGCGACCTGGCCAGTGACGACGACGACGACGACGCGAGGCAGAGAAGTGCGGCGACCAGACGAAGAAACGGCCGCCACCGAACCCCCCGTTGGCAGTGGCTTGCAGCCCACTGGAAAGCCGTTGACCTTCACCGTGCCTTAGCCTCTGGCTTCCACTAAAATCCCCGCTGCGCTGCGTCGTCTAAACCCGTCGAGGCCCCGCCATGAGCCGGCGCGCCGATACGGGCAAGTCCACTTCCAAGCTCGCGAGCAGCACCACCGCCAGCCTCTCCTCCTCTCCCTCTTCATCCTCCCTGGCCGAGACCAGGGTGCGCGAGCGCGGTGACTCCTCACATCTGCACGGCCGCGACGTCGTCTCTGTCCAGCTGCAGACCCTGGCCCCCTCGTCCTCCGCCACCCGGTCCACCGTCTCGGAGACGCTGCGAGAATCGCCCTACCCGAGCCAGATCCCTCCGTCGGCCGAGACGACCTCTCCCGTCACCGCCCCGCGCTCTTCTACTTCTTCTCACCATGCCCGCCTCTCCTCGGGAGCCAGCGAGGCAATAGCGGACCCAGCTCTCGGTCCTCGCCCTCGTCACTTTGACGACGACGCCGGCGGCGGCGACGACGACGACATGGCTTCCAAGCGGACGCCGCTTCGCTCCGTCGACGGCGCCTCGCGGCAGGACTCGTCACCTTACGGTTCCGTCGCCGTGACGCCGAACCGCAACGCCTCCCCCGCCGACAGCGAGTCTGACGATGGCGCCGACCCTCCCCACCTGCTTCGCCGTGTTCGCGATGTCAGGAGCCACAGGAGTCTGAGCTCCAGACGTTCTCTGGCGTCCAGGCAGTCGTCGTCGCGCAAGTCGGAGGACCTCGATGGCGCCGCCCTCGTCTCCGGCCTCGAGGGTCGCTTCGGCATAGCGGAAGCCCCGCTGCCTGGCGACATACTCGACCAAGGCAAAGACGATGACCTGAGCACCGAGGACGGGCTCATGCTCGACGACGGTGAGGCATCCTCGGAAGCCGAGCCCGAGGAAAACTCGCCTCACGAAGCAGTCCGAGCCTCCGTGTCCCCAGTCGACGACACCACCCTCTCCATCAACACGCCACGGATGTGGTGCCTCTCTGTCCTTTTCTCCATACTCGGCTCGTCTACAAACCTGTTCTTCTCCTTACGATACCCCAGCGTCGCCATCACGCCCGTAATTGCTTTGATTCTCGTTCATCCCCTGGGCCACCTGTGGGACATTCTTTTGAAACGACCTTATGACCCCCCGGAAGAGTTCGTCGACGGTGTCCGCAGGCAGCCGGTGACTGCTTCTCTCCGCCGCCCCAAAACCTTCAGCTCCTGGCGCCTCTGGCTGGCTCAGGGGAGATGGAACGAGAAAGAGCACACCTGCGTCTATGTTAGCAGCAATGTCGCCTTTGGCTTCGCCTTCGCTACCGACGTCATTGTTGAGCAGACGAAGTTCTACAACCAGGACGCGCCCATCGTCTACCAGCTCCTCCTGACCATCTCGACGCAGATTCTGGGCTACGGCTTCGCCGGCATGGCCCGCCGCTTCTTGGTGCGCCCGAGCGGCATGATCTGGCCCGGCACGCTCATGTCTGCTGCCATGTTCTCGACGCTTCACAAGCAGGACAACAAGCCCGCCAACGGATGGACCATTAGCCGCTGGAAGTTCTTCTACATCGTCTGGGGCGGCGCCTTTGCGTTTTACTTCCTGCCGGGCCTGCTGTTCCCCGCCCTAAGCTACTTTAGCGTCATCACCTGGTTCGCGCCCAAGAACGTGGTCATCGCCAACCTTTTCGGCGTCACCTCGGGCCTCGGGCTCTTTCCCATGACCTTTGACTGGGCCCAAATCACCTACGTCGGCTCGCCGCTCCTGGTGCCCTTCTGGGCCGCCATGAACGTCATCGGCGGGCTCGCCATTGTCATGTGGATCATTGCTCCCATTTTCTACTACTCCAACGTGCTCTACTCGTCGTACATGCCCATACTCTCCACCGGCGTCTTCGACAACACCGGCAAGATCTACAACGTCAGCAGGATCCTGACGCCGGACTTCGTCTTCGACAGGGAGGCCTACGACGGCTACAGCAGGGTCTTCTTGCCCGTCACTTACATGCTCAGCTATGGCGTGCAGTTTGCTGGGCTGGCCGCCTTGTTGACCCATACCATGTGCTGGCACGGGAAGGACATTTGGCACACGTGGAAGAAGTCGCTGGAGGAGGCTCGGGAAAACGGCAAGCCGGTGTACCAACCCGTCAACGAGTCGCGCGCCGCGTCAAGCGCATCCCTCGGCAGCGACGCGTTCACGCCCATATCGGCCTCGACGTCCAATGTCGACGGCCTGTTGAGCCGCGAGGACATCCATAGTCGCCTGATGAAGCGCTACAAGGACGCACCGCTGAGCTGGTATCTGCTGACGTTTGTGTCCATGACCGCCATCGGCATGTTCATCGTCGAATAGTGAGTTCAGCCCCTCGCATCGCTCATCGGCCGAGAACGCATCGCTGACTTGACACTCAATCGTAGCTACCCAGTCCATCTGCCGTGGTACGGCCTCCTCCTCGCCCTCGGCATCGGCGCCATCTTCTTCATCCCGAACGGCATCATCATGGCCGTCACCAACCAGCACAGCAGCATCTACCTCATCTGCCAGCTCATCTGCGGCGTCGCCTTCCCCGGCCGCCCCATCGCCAACATGGTCTTCGTCACCTACGGCTACATCTCGTCGGCGCAGGGCATCAAGTTCGCCTCGGACCTCAAGCTCGGCCACTACATGAAGATCCCACCCCGCATCATGTTCCTCGTCCAGGTCGTCGCCACGCTCGTCTCCTCGGTGACCCAGATCGGCGTCCTGAACTGGATGTTCGCCAACGTCAAGGGCATCTGCACGTCCGATGCCGTCAACGGCTTCACCTGCCCCATCGCCCGCGTCCACTTCAACGGCTCCATCCTCTGGGGCGTCGTCGGCCCCGGCGAGTTCTTCGGCCCCGGGGCCATCTACCGCGCCCTCGTCTGGTGCTTCCCCCTCGGTGCGCTCCTCCCCATCCCGCTCTGGCTCTACGCCCGCCGCAGGCGCCAGAGCGTCCTGCGCAAGGTCAACCTGCCTGTCATCTTCGGTGCCATGGGCTGGATCCCCCCGGCCACGGGGCTCAACTTCTCTGTCTGGGCCGTCGTCTGCTACGTCTTTAACTATCTGATCAAGCGCCGCGCCAGTGCCTGGTGGGGCAAGTACACCATGACCCTCAGCGCCGCTCTCGACTCGGGCCTCGCGTTTGGCATCGTCGTCGTCTTCTTCGGCTTCATCTTCCCCGGCTTCATGAAGGGCTTCAGCTGGTGGGGAACCGAGGTGTACAAGCGGGGGTGTGACTGGCAGGCGTGTTCATACATGACTGTACCCGAAGGGGAGACCTTTGGGCCTGAAACTTGGTCGACGAATGCAGCAGTTCCAGGTTTTTGAGCTTGGACATCCCCAAAGTAGACCCGAGCCTTGGATATATAATATAACACGACCGATTCATGACATGACATTTTGGATGAGCATAAGCCTTCGTGTTCCCGTCTCGATGTTTTGATTCGCTGTTTTATTTTTTTGGGCCCTCTATCAATGCATTATTGGGCGCGAAACACTGTCTGCCGCTTACATCGAGGTATAAATACAGTTGCTAGGGCGGCCCGACCTCCCCAACAAAGCGCTGTGCCCAACTCCGGCCACTCATGCGTCTATTTCCCGTCCTCCCAGTCAGGATTCTGTTCAGGCTAGTTAGTACTTGCTCGACGGAAGTTTAGGAGACAAGCGACTTACTTTTCGTAGAATGACCAGGCCTTCCAGTGTGCTGTTCAAGCTAATGTACTCCTCATCCTCCAGCTCTGCACGCTCTCCGTAGCCCAGCAGCACCGGGGTGCTCTGCGTCTGCCACCCGGTGATTGTCTTGGGCCGGCCGGCTTGGCCGACGACATCCACGGCCTGGCCAACGCGGACGTTGACCTTGAGGGGCTTCAATTGCTCGTCCAGCGTGACGAGGAAGCGGGGGTGCATGGCGGGCACGAGGAAGTACAGCAGGTAGTGGGAGCTTCCGGTGATGAACTCCTTGGGATCGATCATGGCGACCATGGTGGCCAAGAGGCCCGCGGTGGCCACGTGCGAGAGGACTTGGCGGTCCGTGTGGAACGGGTTCAGGGAGAGGGTACCCTTGCCCATGTGCAGAAGGCCCTGGGCGATGCGGACCATGAAGAGAGCGTCCTGGTCGCGGTGGTAGTAGCTGGCCAGCTGCCGGAGCAGCTGAGCCAGTCTAGCGTTGTTCGTACCGGCACCGAGCATGCCCATGGCGAAAATGGCGTTGATGGCAACCTCGGGGTCCGTGTCGTGGGAGTATCTGGATAGAGTGTCGTAGACCTTCATCTGCGGGTTACTCGGGCTGATCAAGCCCATAGCTAGCGGCACAGCCTTCCGAATGTTGGCTTCTCCGTAATGCATGAGATGGCCAAACTGCCTAAGGACCATTTCCTGGCCAATGTCCTCGCCCATTGCCACCAAGGCAATGCCAAGCACGGCATAAGCCTGCAGCAGTTCATCGCCCTTCTTGTCATCGGACTCTTCCTTGTGCTCATTGCAAATGTGCAGGAGCTCCTGGATCTTCAAGACCGCGCCAGTACCAGCCCAAGCACATATCTCGGCCAGCACCGCCGTTGGCTTGGCCATGGGGTGGTCGACAGCCTTCAATGTTTCCAGTATGACGTCAACCTCTTCTTGTCGGCCGAAGAACAGCAGGCCGAGGCCGAGAGCCAGGAATCGGGTCCACTTGTCTGTCAACTGATTCTTCCTGTCGTCATCCATCAAGGTCGTGACAATAGCCTCAGATACATCAGGGTGTGACGATCCAACGAAGACCAAGCCGCAAGCCAACGCCGCCATGGCCGATATCTGCATTTCCTGGGAGGAGTCGCTGATGATCGGCAGCAGAAGATCCAGAATGTCTTCCTTGTTGGAGCCGGCGTACGACAGGCCCAGGCCCATGATGCAGGATGTTCGGACCAGAGGGTTTGAATGTTGGAGCTTGTCCGGATCACTCAAGAGAGCCAGGGCAGGCTCAGAATCAAGTTGAACGCCGGAATTCATGATGCCGATGGCGAGCATAGCGCCAGCCGTGATCTCGGGCTCCTCGGCGTACGTGTACTTGTCGACCTTATCAAGGCCGCTCTCTATGTCCCACAGCAGCACGGTTCCCAGCGAGGCGACCGTAGACAGCATGCCGTCGGCCTTGGTTTTCCAGACCCATGTCTCTTTCTCGCCGTCAACCAGCATCATCTTATCGTTGCCGAATCCAGCATTGACAAAGGCGTTGACAAAGCCGGCCGCAAGGTTGTGCCTCGCAGAGTCGAGATTGGTCATGCCAGCCACTCGACTACTCTCCAGATGGCTCTTGTAGATGTCCTCGGTGGTCTTCGGGTCCAGAATGTTTAGCTCCTTGGCCAAAGACTTGAAATGCTCCGACAGCTTCAAATTGGACAGACACTCGAAGTACGCTTGATCCTCTTCGGAATCCTCCGGCAACTCGACGAGTATTCTTTGGCGGGCGATCAAAAAGGCGAGTTGCTTCTTGAGTGCGGGGTCCTCGGTCTCGTCGAAATCGGCTTTGATCAGCTCGACATCGTGCAGTCGAATGGCGAGAACCATGGCCTGAGCAAACTGCTTGTGCTCGATGTATATCTTGTGCGCGGTTCGGAGAAATATTTCGTTGTCGGGGTAAGTGAGCAGGTTAACCATGCTGACCATGTACAGGCATACTCGGGCATAGGTCTCCTCGTCGACGAATTTGGGGGTCTCCTCGATAATCTCCAGCTCGCTCATGAGATCCACGGCATCAGCCTCAGCGTTGCTCTTGATGAAGAGTGGTACCAGGATCAAGGCAAGGTCGACGAGGTCCTTGGTGGGCTCGTCAGCCGCGATGCGCTTGCCATACACCTCGCCAATCTCCAGCGCCAGGTGTCGGACGTATTCGTGACCCCAAGAAGATATGTCTGACGTTGGTGCAAGCAGCCTGTACTTGAGTGTGTCTTGTTTGTCCTCGTCCGAGTAGGTCATGCCAATAACAGACAGAACGTCTGCCAGCGATGTCTTGTTGTCACCGGCTGGCCAATCGTCGTACAGCTTGGTCAAGGTCTCGTAGTGTGGTCTGAGGAACTTCAGAGGCTTCGGTACTGCCGTCATTGACGATGTCGAGGTTTTGATCGACGTCTTCATCGCTTCCAGGGCGGTCTTGTGAAGCTCTGTGTTGGATTCCTGCAAGTTGATGACCGGGTCAGTACTGTCTCCATCGAAAGCCGCACCGAGGGCACCCACAGTCAAGCGCTCCACCATCATGTCCAGCTCATTCTTGAGCTGCTGGTCCTCCTCGTTGAGCTCCTCATCGGCGGCTGCTGCGGCTTGGTCAGCGACATATGCACCATGCAAGCAGGCTCTGCGAGGCGTACCATCCTTCTTATCCTCCTCCTTCTTGCCGTTAACAATGGGCTTCTCATCCTTGGGTTCGTCCGCGGCCTTTCCCTTGCCCTTGTCGAGGGACTTGGGCGCATCGCTGTCCTGAGCCATGTTGACGGCGAGATGTTGAGCCCCTGCGGGAGCTCTAGCAGGGGATAGACGGACGAGCGGAGAGTTGATCGACGATGTGCCGAAAGAGGTGGATGATTCCCAACGCACGAGAGGCACAGGGAGTCTTGTTCCGACTCTAAAGATGTGGCTGGTTTGGGCGGGAAGTGGTGGAAAGTGATGGACGTGGATGGCTGTTAAGCTCTCCGAGCGAGCGTAGCTCTGGTTACGCGAGGCGCTGCCGCCTGCCACGGGAGGGACGCTCCAGCCTCGCAGTCACGTGCGTGCCCGCCCGAAAGGTTGTTCCGCAATGTTGGTGTCGTGCCAGGTGCGGCCCACTCAGTTCATCCTAATGCTATCGATTAGATCTTATCGGCCAAATTTCTTTGCGCGCTTCGCCCCCCACCACCAGCGTCCGCTCAACCCCACGTGTATTCGCCTTGTCGACTGCAGCATCTTCCATTGCAGACGTCGAGCTGGAGACCGAGCTCTGAGCAAAAGACAACATGAAGTTGGACACGCGGGCAATGCGCCATTTGGCGTCTGAAGACTGGCGGGTTCTCACAGCGGTATGCCCCTCGCGTCCGTTTAATCGACAGGCAAGACTAATGGCCATGATTAGGTTGAAATGGGCAGCAAGAACCACGAACTTGTGCCCACGGCATTGATTGAAAAGCTTTCCCGTCTTCGGGGAGGTGCAAATGGCGTCCACAGGAGCATATCTGCTTTAGCGAAAGTCGGGCTGATCGCCAAAGTAAAGGAAGCCAAGTACGATGGTTATCGTCTAACATACGGTGGTCTCGACTACCTCGCCCTGCACACGCACGCCAGCCGCAAGGACCTCTACAGCGTGGGGACGAGGATCGGAGTTGGAAAGGAGAGCGACATCATGGTGGTGGCTGATCATACCGGCGCGCAGCGGGTGCTGAAGATCCACCGCCTGGGTAGAATATCGTTTCGATCCGTCAAGTCGAACCGAGACTACCTCAAGAACCGCGCTTCTGGGTCCTGGATGTACCTGTCCAGGCTGGCAGCTATGAAAGAATTTGCCTTCATGAAGGCGCTGCACGAAGAGGGCTACCCAGTCCCGACGCCACTGGCGCAGTCTCGACACACCATCGTCATGACCTTGATAGATGCCTTCCCCCTCCGACAGATTGCGACGGTTCCCGACCCAGCGTCCTTATACGCAGACCTCATAGCCCTCATCCTGAGATTCGCTAGCAATGGCCTCATTCACGGCGACTTCAACGAGTTCAATATCTTGGTCAAGGAAGAAAAGGTCACGTTCGACGACGGACAGGAGACGATCAAGCTCGAGCCCGTCGTCATTGACTTCCCTCAGATGGTGTCCATGGAGCATCAGAACGCCGAAATGTACTTCGACCGGGACGTCAACTGCATTAAGCGCTTCTTCGAACGTCGCTTCCACTTTACGGGCACCAAGCCGGGCCCATTCTTCAAGGACGCCAAGAAGCTCGTGGGCAAGAATGGCGCTAAGAGGCTGGATGCAACTGTCGAAGCATCTGGGTTCACGAAGAAAATGCTCAAGGACTTGGAGGCTGCGATCAAGGAGAAGGCTGCCACTCTGGAAGCCAAGCGGGCATCTGGGGAGGAAGTCGATGACGACGAGGAAGAGGACGAAGAGGAGGACGAAGAGGAGGACGAAGATGATGAAGATGACGGAGAAGAAGGGCCCCTAGTGCTGGAGACAGGAGGGTTCGAAGCTCCAGATGAAGCAGGTGCAAGCGGCCCGAGCGGTGGAGTCACGCAACAGGTGCATGCCTCGCGAAGCACCGATGATCCCGCAGATACAGTCCAGAAGGACATGTCGAAGCTCTCAGTATAGATGAAGAATTCGTGATACCCACTTTAGAGCTTTTTGGAAGATCGGACAGGGATTGCCACGTTGCATCGCGACAATAATCTGAGGCTCAAGACGAGGCGATCTTCATTACGATATCAGGCTCCACACTCCCTGCCCCGTCATAAGTTCCGTTCCCTGGCGTCTAAAGTACAAAGGGTGTAAAATGGGACGTCTCTGCTCACACAGTTAATCAGTAGTGTCAGCCATCTTCAGACCATAAAATGCTCTGCGAAGGCCTAGTAATTCGTTGATGCCTCAAGCCCGCAGCTCCAAGAACACAAGGACCAAAACAACGAAAATGATAAACTTGAAACATGATACGCCAGAGACAGTGCAGGGCATCTGGCGGCAGAAAAGACGCCTCACTTCGCCACCTTGCCCGCTGCCTCCTTGGCTGCCGGTGACGAATGAGCACTCTCAACAGTGACGGCAACGGCGCCCGGGTCCGCATGAATCGTAACGCCCTCGTCACACTCTGAGGAGTTGGGGGTAGAAACAGCGTCCGTGCTCGCGCTCGTGGCCGTCCTGATCAAGAACGTCAGTACGTGCTGAAGATGCTCAGACGTGGAGCATACTCGGACAATCCACGACGGGTTCCCGAGTGTCTCATCACGTTGCTATCATCGTTCGACGACGTCGAAATTCCGCTGAGACAAGGTCGTTCAGAAAAGCTCGTTGCACAGAAGGCACAGGATGCTTACCTTCTAAGTGGAAGCGCGCGCCACTGCGACTGCTGGCCGTACAAAGTCGGGCTCATGCCTACAAGAGGGGTACCATAGGCGCCAATGTTGTACTCGTTCGTACGAAACTGGCGACGCTCGGCGGTGACGCGTTTAAGCTCCTTCTGCGCTGGAGTGTCGGCATAGCGAATGTTCATGAGGAGGGCTTCGTCACCGATGCTGACACCGTTGAACTTTCGAATGATCTCATCGCAGATTTCGCGGGACTCGAAGCTAACAAGCATATCAGTTGAATGGTTCATGTCTGCCACGCAGAACCCAGCATACCGAGCAAAGCCGACACCACGGCTGTTTCCCATACTGTCCCGGAGGATTTTGCTGGACAAGATGGTGTAACCCAGGAAAATGGTTGCGAGTTCCTGCATATTGTCAGTTTTGGCGTGATTTTCATTGAAACTTCTGCAAAAACTGAACTTACCACCTCAGTCAAGCTCTTGGGCAAGTTGGAAATGTACAAGTTGGTGGATCCCTCGTCGCCTTCAGCCTTGAGTCTCGAATTGAATGATTCCTGTCCAGTTCAGTACATAGTTCCTGATCGCAGAGTGATCAAACGTACTCGAGCGAATCCAACCTCATATCCCAAGCGGTGGAAGCCGCGAATGCATAACTCGGAATCACGCATCTCGCAAAATTTTGCAAAGCCGAAACTGCAAAATACTTAGTTTCGTACAAACATTGCGCTTTGATGAGTACAAACGCACCCTTTGCATGCGCCAGTGTTGGTGTCGATGATTGCCTTTGAGGTCTCCACAGGTCCAAATCGAGAGGCAAACTCAAAGAGCAACGTATCGTCCGTCGTTGGATGAAGCCCACGAATGTACACGTTCCGATTGCCCGGAATGCGATTTTCAAGACTCTGTTCAAGACTTTTCATCTGTCCGGGAGGGGTGAACACAGCCGGAACAGCTCTGGGAATGGCAGGCTCCTTCTTTAGGAGCTCGTCAATGGTGCGGTCGGAAACCGTGGCGACGGCCGGTTTGGAAGGATCGACGTGGATGTTGGTAAGGCCAACCTGCTGAGGAGATGGTGTCGTATACGCGGAGCGATCGAGGCTGGCAACGCGAGGGCAGCCGTCCCGCTGGGACATGGCGCCGTAAAAGGGGGTCGCCGGAGTCGACTCCGTGGTCGAATACGAACCACGGCGATTCTCAAGACCAGGGACATCAGAGTTGCCACGCTCCATGCGAGGTTGGCCAGGGTTAGCTCGACCTGGAGTGAAGGGCATTAGGGGCATGGGGAGGCCGACGTAAGGGGCTCCATAGCCGCCGGCAGGCATTGCAAAATTGTTGTAAAGGCTGTCCTGGGTATGGCCCAAGCCCATGGGCTGAGCAGCAGGCAATGGGGCAAGGACAAACTGTCCATCGGATCCGACCATGAAGTGGCCAGGTCCCATCGGGAGCGGGCCAGAGTTGCTGGGCATTCCCATACCCCCGAGAGCGAGACCGGCAAATTGGCTCATCATTTGGTCGACGCCCGGGTGGGCAGGTCCATGGCCATGGGCATTGCGTCCAGCAGGGTTGGCGAGATAGGGGGCGGCAAGGCCAGTACTCGCGTCCATTTTAAAAGATCGATCAAGGTTTTCTGATCGCACAACTTGTAAGTTGCCTATGGGAAAGGAGCGTCAGCCGCCATCTCGTCTCATGCTGTGAAGAATTTTCGAGGCAACGTTTGGGCTTCTTGATGAGTATGTGATTCATGCGCATTGGGGTGGTCTCGGTAGATGGCCAGAGACGGCGAAGATGTTCTTCAGGACAATGGTGTAGATATTGGAAAAACTGATCCCTCCCCTTCCACCATCGAGTATGCGTTTCGATAGCGGAAGAACACGGAACACCTTGAGCGACGAGAAGACGGCCCGAAACTTACTTCAGAAGCAACAGATTCGGTCCGAAGGATGGAAGGAGATGGAAACGATCCGACGATGGGACGAAATCTGTATTAAGTGATAAGCAAGGTAAGCCACACTGAGCTCAAGAATGCAGATCAAATTTTTCACGAGTTACGGGAAAAGGTTTGGACGCAGTGGGATAGACAAAGGTCATGGCCAGCTAGTTTGACAGAAGAGTGGCAGTGAAACGCGTACGCACGAGATACAGAGACACATTGCGCAAGGGGCAACGGCAACACAAGGGACAATGCTGAGGCAACTCGACTAGAATGTAGCAGAGGGATGATTGAATAGAAAATGACTGACCTTGTCGCGTCTCCTCGACTACCTAGCGTAATGGTACGAACGAGCTCGGTGCCGACGAAGGCAAATGTTGCTCCCAAGGCGGCCACTGAAATGAAGCCAGGGTTAGTAAGATAGAACAAGCTATCGAGCAGATGGGTCTTCGACAGAGATCGATCGGCTGGCGCAAAAAGAATTGGAGTGAAGCCGCTCTTTGGCCCGTGGTGATGTTTGGAAGACGGAAAGGAAGAAGTGCTAACTTGGAGAGAGCAGTGTCTTGATCAAGGGGAGCAAACGACGAGGAAGCGAGCCGACTTACCTAATGCTCAAAAGCCGAGGTCTGGAGGGTAATTGCGATTGGATGCTGGGTCCAAGGAAGCGAGGAAGAGATGGAAAGGACACAGGAAAGCTATCGTCGAACGGCCCTGCGGTGCGAAGGCTTGGATGGAGAAGTGCGGAGGTGAGAGGGATGAAGAATGAGGGATGACGCGAGCCGAGCGATGACAGAAGCCAAAGCCAACAACGACGCGGCAGCCCAGTCACTACCCAGCCTGGCACAGCGATGTGAGGTGCTGCGCGCTGCGGTGCTCGTCGGTTCCAGTTGAGTCAGGCTTGGGAGGTCCAGCGCAGCCCAGCGAGGTGCAGGAGCAGGTGCAGTGCTGAACAGACGAGGTTCAGTTCCCGCCCGTTTGTTCGATCCCGCTGCCTTGCCTCGCCTTGCTTGCTGCCAGCGTCCCTTGAGCGCCTTCCAGAAGTACCCTACCTTAGGTATCAACGGTAACCGGAAGGCAAGAAATATTTCCCCGATGCTGCGATATTCAGCGGGCACGCGATGTCGACCTGACTTGACTTGCTGCTGGATAGCGCAATGGCTGACCTCCCTTCGTCCCTGCGTACAGTGTTCGTTTCCGTGGCCAAGGCACACTCTGAATCGCTCTTATTCTCTCCTTGTCTGCGTTACGTGGTAAGGTGATTGATGCCGTCGCCTTCCGTGTTCTTGCCTATTGCAGGCTCTCTGGTGGCACCCTCTGTTGACACTGCTTCTGTCTTGCTTGGCCACGATGCCAGCTACCGATCAATGACGACTGTCGTCTACTGCATCCAGCGGCTCTGGCCTTGGAAAAGCCCAATGCGGGAAAGGACAAGCAGATGTGACGCGAGTCGAGTAGTCGTCCTGGAGATCACCCCTTCGATAACGCCTGCGGCGAAGTCAGACGATAATTGGAGTATCGGCAAAGCTGGTAATATTCAGACGTTTGTATGTTCACAGAGCCTCAAAGACCGCAACAATGCCACCTTTTTCCGGCTAAGAGAGATTGGCAGTCGATATTAAGCCCCTCTCCAGCCTCGAAATAGAAGTGGCAGCTTCGCATGTACGCCGATGATTCTTTTCCGATCGACAAGCCAACCCGCCGAATACCAAACGATGTGATGATGAAAGCAAAGGCAGGGATTCTGCAGAAAACAACGTAAGAATACTGAACAAATGGTGGTAATATGACGGAAGATATGGCTGACTACGCCAAGTCCATGGGTCACCGAGCTTCTGGCAGCGATACAATGCGGGACCCAGCGAACGACCAGAATGCGGAATGGGACGAGCGACTCCTAAATGGGAAATATGATGGACATGCTGCAGTTGGAGTTTCCGTCGCTCCCTGTCGTTACTTTTTACCGCCTCTCAGACACTGCCGCCCGTGATTCACCTGAGGCACAACCAGGGGCAACGGCTGCCCAGAACTCAACTCTGGCAGCAGCGGTCGACTGCAGGTCGCCTGCAACCGCGTCGACGGGCCCCAAGCAACTGGGAATCCCGACCTCGAGCCTCGGCGTTGATCCGGTTTGGCTCAGGGAACGCGGATGCGCTCTGTACCCGGGTCCAGGCCACTTGTATGCTACGGGGACGTCGCAGCGGGCCGGTGGAAGGCGATTGCTCGAACAGGTTTGCACAAGCCGGCTGTTTTGCCCTTGGCAGCTTCGCCTTGAAGCGACGCAAGATCCGTCCACTATTCTCTGGAAGGTGGAGGGTTGCTTTTTGCTGCAGGCCAGTGACAGCGGGAGCCAGAGGTGCTGGCATTCCTCCCTTTGAGACATGCCTCAAGATTGTCATATTGCTCGACAGGGCGGGACAAAGAGCGAATTTTTTTTCTTGCTGTGTGTTCTTGAAACAAGTGCCATTCCCCAGAGGAGCTACCGACGCCTGCCATGCCGTCCTGCCGCCCGGACACATAGCGGCTGCATGATTCCAGGGAGACGCATTGCTCCAAGCTCCCTCGGCCATACCCGGGTCGGTCCATTACGGTAGGTCATTGCGCGTTTTATGCGGCGGCGACATGAGGGCTAATGGACCTAGCAGCACAATACGAGTGCGCTGAAGTACCTGGACGCAAGGGAGACCCGGCGCGGGACGAGTGTGATCCAAGGTCGAATAAGATGTGAAAAAGCAAGCTTGGCAACCAGGCCAGGGTCCTCGGCCTGAAACTTGACGAGGGGGGAAGAGAGAAGACGCCACCCGCTGTATTGAATTGAAACAAGGCTTCCGGGCGATGATGATTCGCAGAGCGGTGAATTTCGGCAGTCGGTAGGCACTCCCCGTCGATCTGCCAATGCGAATGATGTTGGCGACGCCAGAGAGAGGGGTGGAGTTGGCCGCTGAACCTTGCCATCTTGCGAAGCTACCCCAGACTTCCAAGACGCATGCTTGCAATATTGCCGGCCGGTGCGCATCGCTTGTGCGACTTGACACGCATTTGCGACAAACGCCTCCAAGGACCAGCCAGGCGAGGCACGAAGCGTGATTTGCACGAACGACATCACCATCCATTCGACGGTGAAAAAGGAACGACCCGCAGGTACTCGAGACGCCAAAGGGGTTGGAGGAACAAGTGCACTAGCGATCGACCAAGCAGATCCCCAGGGCCGGCGGCGGTCGTTCAAGGCTGCTATTCAACGGTGAACTCAAGGTATTATACTCGTACAGAGAGCCCTGAGATGCCAGGCACCTGGGTAGGTAGGGACAATGATGCATGTTTGCAGAGGTAGCGATATCATATAGGTACTCCAAAAGGACGCCCTTGATGCAGGCACGGCAATGTCTCCCAGTCACGCCCAACCAGCCCAAATCTTCCTAAGTCTATGTAAATGGTGTCTAGGGGCGCATTAATGATCAAAATAGAGGGAGAGGTCGCCTCCTGAGAAGAAACGCAGATCCAAGTCGTAAGCCGTCATGCAATAACACCACGCTGACTTTGTCATGGAAACTTGACGATCTATGACCAGACATCCTCCTGCAGCGCGCGCGTCAATTAGCAAGCTGGCGTGCTTTGAAGAAGAAGACGGCGTGAGGGAACGTACCTGGTACTGGTTTGCCGCTCTCATATGCTTGACCACCTCCTCACCCTTCTGTTCCGACACGCCACGTCCCTCGGCGATGATCTGGGCAAGGACCGTGTTGACCTCGCGAGCCATGTTGGCGGCGTCACCGCAAACATAGAAGAACGCCTTCTGCGTCAGAAGCTCATTGACCTCCTTGGCCCGCTCCTTGAGTCGGTGTTGAACGTAGACCTTCTTGTTGGATTCCCTAGAAAATGCCGTGATCATCTCGAACTTGTCGCCGAGGGCCTTCTTGTACTCCTGCACCCGTCGTTAGCAACTGCAGCTTTGCAACCAGATCCGCAGTCGTTGACTTACCGCCCACTCAGACTCGTACATGAAGTCCTCGGTGCTCTTTCGGCAGCCAAAGAACAGGAGCGTGCGGCCAACCTCGGCACCGTTCTGTGCCTGCCTGGCCCGCTCCTGGACGAAGCCGCGGAACGGCGCGACACCGGTGCCGGGTCCAATCATGATGATGGGCTTGCCGGGGTCCGAAGGCAGCTTGAAGTTGGAGTGGCGGACGTGAACGGGGACGTGGATCCCGTCGTACTTGTTGCGCGGGCCCGTGATCTCGTACGTCTGCCCGAAGGGCTCAGGGTTGGGATCACCATGCTGCTTCTGCTTCAGGGCGAAGAGGTAGTTGGTCGCAACGCCACGGAAGGGATCCTCGCGCCCGGGGATCACCTGAGACTCGACAACGGCGGTGATGGAAATCTTCTTGGGCTGGACGAGCGACGAGGAGGAGATGGAGTAGTACCGAGGCTGCAACTTGTTCAACCCCTCAATGAACGCCGAGAAGGGAATGGTGGACCACTTGGCGCCCTTGCCAACCGTGGCCAGGAGTCGCGCGATGTTGTAGAACTGGGGACCCGTCTTGGTGTGGAAGTAGTCCTTGTCGTTGCCAAGCCTTGTCATCTCGGCCTTGACCTCCTCAGTCGGGGAGAAGGCAGCGAGCGTGGAGACGAACTGGCGCGACACGGGAGCGCAGACCTCCAAGTGGTACCGAACGATGGTATCGTACGTCGTGGGAGTCGGGAACGGGACCTTTGCCGTCGGCTCCAGCGCCTTGACGCTGATGACCTCGTGTCTCTTCTCCGTCAAGCCAATGACGTCGAGGAATCGGTCAACCTCCGCACCAGGGTTCGTGGGCCAGACGGCGATGTGGTCGCCGGTCTGGTACGAGAGGTTGGAGCCGCTAACGTCAATGTCCATGTGGAGGCAGTTCCGGTCCTTTGCGGAGAAAAGCTCGCGAGACTCAACAATGGGCGCAATGTAGGGGTTGTGAGCATTGAAAGGACCCTTGGCAGCACCCTCGAGGTGCATCTTGTTGGGCTCTCCGAGGTAGACCTCGGGAGCCTCGCGCGTCAGGTTGTCGCGTGCGATGATGCCGAAGATGGGCTCGTAGACGGCCTCGCGCTCCTCGAGGCCCATCTTGGCAGCCAGGGCAGCCCACATGGGGTCCTTCCAGGCGAGGAAGTCTTCCTCCATGGTGCCGGCACCGTCGTCGCCCTCGCCGGCGTCGCCAATGCGGTGAGCGCCGAGCTTCTGGAGGGCCTTGTCGACGTTGCGAACCATGGAGTTGTAGTGCTCGTAGGTGTTGTTTCCAAGGCCGAAGGCGACGTACTTGAGGTTAGCCAGCGGAGGGTCGTTGCCCTCGGAAAAGGCCACGTCGTCGCCGATGATGAACTCGTAGAACTCGACGGCGTTGTCGGTGGGCTCGCCCTCGCCGTAGGTGGCCAGGACGAACATGATGATCTTGTCCTCGGGGACGGCGTCGAGGTTGTCGAAGTCGTACTCCTCCAGGTCGGCGACCATGGTGTCGAGGCCGAAGCGGCTCTTGCCCTCCTTGGCCAGGCGGGAGGCATAGTCCTCGGCGGTGCCCGTCTGGGAGCCGTAGAAGATGACGCAGTTCTTGCCCGTCTCCTCGAGCTTCTCGACGATGTTCCTCGTGCGCCCGGCCTTGGCGCCGTTGGTGTTGGCGAAGGCGGTCGCGTAGGGGTCCTTGACGACGGCCCAGTACTTGCCCTTGGTGAAGTAGGCGAGGGTGCCGAGGAGGACCGCCGCGAGGACGATGAGGTCGAGGGTGTCGAGTTCGGCCATGGTGGGCGGTTGCGGAGAAGAGGCGAGAGGCTGGACACGGACACAGAGGGGGAGACGAGGGCTCGCTCGACCGCCGGAGTCGCCGCGCAGGTGGTCGTGTGTCGCAGGCGTCGCGCAACCGCAGGCAGAGGCGGGAGGGTGAGGCAGGCCGAGGGGCAGAGGGGAGCGAAGTTGAGTTGTTGGGCAGAGTGGGCAGAGCGGGCTGGCTGGCTGGCGTCGGGGACCTGAGGCGGCTGTCTGCGGATCTCCACTAGCAAATTTCGGAGGGGTGGAGGATCCCGTGGAGCGGGCGTGGCCCCGGCAGACGCTCCACCGCGACGCCTTGCGGTTCCGCGCGGCAGACGGCGCACAGCGTATGCAACAGGGGACGGGTTCAGGGATGGTTCACGTTCACGCGTCTTCCCTCGGAACAGCGGTTGGCTGCGCGCCTGTCTTTGGAGGACAGAAAACGGCTTCGAAATGTTCGCCCCGGGTTGTGCGCGCCAGGGGCCAAGACGCTGAGAATCTTCTGGCTCGCCATCGGCTGACTCGATGTCCGAATACGGCTAAACTCCGCGCTGCGGGCTCCGAGACTGGACTGTCAGACGGGATTTACAGACAGGCACGGGTGCGCGCCGCTGGGCTGGGCGCGAGTGGTGGCGCCACCACGGGGGGATTCCGAAGTTCCGGGGGCGCGGGACATCCGCTTTCCATGTGACGGGCTGAGACCCTTCCAGCTGCTGCTGCTGCTGCTGCTGCTGCTTCAACGTGTCCTCGACGGCCCTCGACGGGCCCACGTAAGCGAAGGGCGACATGGCTGGCTGGATTGCCCGTCTGGTGCGCGGGCGGAATGCCCGAACTGCCGCCGGCCGAGGTGCGACGCAGAGCCCGGCCCTGGTTCGTCGTCGGAACGTGTAAATTAACATGCCCGGTTTTTCGCAAAATATCGAGGTGGCCCCTCCCGATGAAGAATCAAGTCGCGTGGTGTCTCTTTGGGCCCTTCCGAGATGCCACTTCGTACCGTCCGTGTACGGTGCCGCGGCAGACGTCGTCCGGGGTGGCTGCACGTGCGGCAGCTGGACTCGTAGCAACGCCAGCCTGTGCCGGTTCACGTCTTGGCCGTCAACGACACGGAGCACGCATCTACCTTGCAACGCAGAAGTCGCCGTCCACATCTCCTGGTTGCTCGGTTGTCCGATCGGGTCATCTCGACGATCCTTGAGCGGTACGCGAAAATCTGGGGCCGGACGCGGGGCCCCGGACAGACTACAAAATGCCGGGCCCCGTGGTTCTTGCTGCCAAGGGCTGGGTCGCACAGGCCAAGGCTCGACACCCAAGCATTCCGCGAGTGTCATTGGGGTAAGAACGCGCCCGGCAGTTGTGGCACTCGTGTCGAGTACAAGTAAGTGCCATTAGGTACGACGTAGCCATTGAAATTAAGGTGCTTGTGTGGCTCAGAATCGCGTGTCGCCTTTTCCATGCAAGCGTACCGTCTCCCGCCCACGATTCGAATCCGTCACAGCCAGCGTCTTTTTTAGGCTCATACGGAGCGTGACGGAAATTGGTCGACTCTTGAGTCCACGGTGCAGCGTGCCCTGACACATATTCCAAGACGCTCGTCATTCCGCACGCGCAATGATAATTAGCCAGCAAGGTAGTCAAAAGACAAACAAAGCAATCAAATGGACGACAGCTGGGAACCCCCGAGCTCTCCTTCATGACGTACGATATCTCTTTAGTAACTACCCGCTGCAGGGACACTCCTGCTCTTCGCCGACCGCCCCAGCTTCGATCAACCTCGGTTGATCCCCTGGGCAACCCCCCCCCCCCCCCGGCTACTAGGCTTTCAAAGGGTGTGACTTGTTACGAGGAAGATGTCCAATGTACTCCGTACGTCTCGAGCATTTACTATATCTACTCGTAGTACCACTAAGCAACTCTGGGAAAATATTTACTAGGTAACATTCCTGAAGAAGCTTAACGTAAAATGACTTCGGACGTCTGCCTCCGTACGTGTACACACGTAGGCTCTGGAAACGCCATGTGGTGATTAGACTGTTTAGGCAGTCTGGCTTCACTAATACTCTCCAGAATTGGGGCTGCTCAAGCAATACTCTCGTCGGTTCGAGATAAACCGCCCGAGGACACCTAATAATCAAACGACTAATTATCTGTGAACTCGTACAAAATGCTGTGAAACCTAGAATAGTTAGTACGTACTCGCCACCATGCTTATATGTGGATAGCGTTGTGCTCACGGGGGACTCCCGGTCATCAGGCCCAAGCGTCCTTACACGAAGTAGTGCTTGGGGTATGATCGACCATTGCAGACGAAATTGAGCTTACCCAACCGCTGGGCTTGTGTCTGGAACTGCCTACTGGGGAGCTTGAGATATTCGACCATGCTACAATGAACCGCGTCCGTCATTTCCTCCAAACTTGATGGCGCAAATGATGCCAGGAAAGTGTAATGACCGGATGCTATATTTGGCCGTACATGAGTCATATCTGAGAGATCCATCCGCGATGAATGCCAGGCCATAGTACTATACCAGGTTTCCCCATATACTGTACCTTAGTTGTCAAAGCATTATATTTTTAGAACTCGATGGCTGTTCCCGAATCCGGGCGAGGCGCACCACCCAAATACAAATACCCCGCTCTAGCGAAGGATCCTGTATCAAATCCCTTTTTTGATCTATGCTTCTAATTTCTTAGCACTCGGACTTCTAAGCCTACTCGCATTACGATGACAATTAATATTATCCCACACAAAAATCTCCCGCCCCCTATCGGCGAGCCATTCCGCCTCTGGGTATACATCGACCCTCACTTACTCCAGCATATCGATCCAGATATGGAACAGTTCCAAGATACAGATACGATTTCTAGCGTTTTGCGTAAGGGAAGGAAGGCCTGGACGGACATTGCACAAGGCGTTAGCCAGCAAGACTTTCACGCAGAGGTCACGCCGCTCCATAATATGTATCTACTGGCCAAAGAACGGTACCCAGTTCTCAGACCATCGATTAGTTAATGCATACGAAACATTCGGTATGGTTTTCGATAGCGGAGTTGGCAATATATTAAATCCGCCAGTCATCTGCTTATATGCGAGTATAGGAGAGGATGGGTATGTAATATTTAATTTCAAGGAGGCAGATGATAAGGAGCGGGAAGGTATAAACACGATAGTGAAATCTGCGGGTAACTAATTATTACGGTCGCGTACGATTGATCCTTCAATACGGTTAGTACGGAGTACTATTTCGTTGATTTCTAAGACTACGATTAAGAGCCTACTCTTATATCTATGAGCGTACCGACCTAACGGTCCGTAATACTAATTGTAAGTGGGCGTGCATACCACCCACGAAATGAGAACTGAATGGCCATTCAGTTCTATCTCTCTTGCATTCCATCCCGTTGTTGGCTTCAGAAGCTAGTCTTAGGAGGTTATCGGTGTTGATCTTCCGACGCAAGCAATCGAGTTCTTTGGTCATCGCAGCCAGCCAAGCAGAGTCTTCGAGAGTCCCCTTCTAATCAGTAGAGATAAATCCCGCTGCTAGCATCTTGATAAACACCGTGAGGTACTTACAGGGCAGGGATGGGCGGCAGAGTCCACGTGGGTGGTGCAGAAATGTTTCAAGCATCGTTCACAATTGCCAAAATCTATGTACGGGGTGTTTCCACATCGGATGATTGAGCAAGTCCAGAAACGGTTGTCTGAAATGTTGGGGCGCGACGCCATGATGAAGGAGAGGTGGAGACTATCAGCAGTGAGGCAAGAGATAGATGATGAAGATTAAGTTGGGAAAAGTCAGGCCTTCTCCGTGACTGGTGATAATGTCCCCGGTAGGCGGTGAAGATCGGCCCCGCCCTCTGACAACAGGAATTGAAAAGCACAAAGAACCAACGGCCTGTCTTCATGTTGCGGCGAATGGGTACATGTAACAGGGTGGTTCAGGGACATGTGGAAACGTGATTTTAAAAGCCAAAGCAACGCGGCCGATGTGTAGGCGCAACATATGTTGTGATTCTTATACCTTGCTCGTATTCTTAATGCAATCAGACATGGTCTACGGGGCACTCGCCACATAAACATATATTTTCCACTACACACCAACTTCCTTTGCGTAACGACTTTGCATATCCGTGGAGTTGCAAGGGAGAAGAATTGGTGTATGCCCTGCAAATCGCATTCGATTTGCTGCAATTTGACTACCACGGTCGCCCATCGCGAGCAGGCGCCTTTGACAGACATAGACGTGGCCTTCGTAGTCAAAGCTGGCTGGTTTTGTGGGCCTGATATGTGGGCATTAAGATTTCTAGGAGATGACTAATTGCAACCCTAGATCGTTTGAGACTTGGAGATGAGGTGTACATAGTATGAAACCAGTTGTGACTCCCCATACGCCGTAAGTGATAGCTGACTGACTCAGTACAAGCGTGGGCAGACAACCAGCTCATGGGAATACCAACAACTCCATACAACCAGTCTAGAACTGGCACTTTCGCCCTGCATGACCTAAAGCATATTGTCGTCGATAAGCGGTTTGCACAACACAGAGAGGGTTCCGGCCTAAGCAATACTCTACCAACACTACGTGAATTTGCGAGTACTTTTGTAGAGGACCTCGAAAATATCCTCAGAATTCGTACAGCTATGTTAGAGGATGCCAAGAGCAAACCCAATACTATCTTCCTCACATTCAGCAACGCATATACATATCTTAACGCTACGGGGCTAGCTAATATTAGAAGGATATACCCTTAGAACTAATAAGTCGGGTATTACTATCACAGGGGCAAGCCCTTCATAACCCTAGTAGGGAACACGGACTCTCCTTCAACAAGTCGCCATTCATAAGGGTATACTACCAATAGGCACTAGTGTCGACCCCCCGGCCGGTTAACGCGAGGGATAATACTCGATTGCGGAAGAAATTTCTATCCGAAAGAGTTTCTAATCGAGATATATTTATATATATCCTTCATTAAGAAAAACATCTTTTACTTACATCTTAGCAATAACATCAGCAGAGTAAAAAAGAAGGAAGGACCTCTAGGGCATTTACGCAAGTCTCCGCCTCTAGTCAGACAGCGATACGGTAAAGGGGCTCAATAACTATCCTAATAAGTCGTATATATACAGCGATTTTAATAAAATTCAGAG
Source organism: Albophoma yamanashiensis (assembly GCA_001600555.1). Lineage (NCBI taxonomy): Eukaryota > Fungi > Ascomycota > Sordariomycetes > Hypocreales > Ophiocordycipitaceae > Albophoma > Albophoma yamanashiensis. The sequence continues at coordinate 3,437,230 of BCKH01000002.1, forward strand.
CAAATACGCCACACGTAGCGTAGCCATTTTGCCCAAAATAGAAACCCCCGGGCATACTATACCCATAGTTCAATAGCGGCCCCAGATCGCGTACCGAGCCGACGTATATCGGTTAAATATCTCGCACCCCGGCACAATTCCTAAGGTATAGACAATCTAGAAGGAGCTCTGCCGTTGTTTTACTCTAAAGTCGTTTCTATAGGTGCGGATAAGTATAAGGGACAGAAGGACGACTACAAGAAATTTGTCAACATCATAGAGAGTTACATCAGGGAGCAGTCGGGCAAGTCTATTCGTATCTGGCGTACCTTTCCTCCGCAAAAAGGGCGACAATCAACGACGAAATCTCCACGGATGTCTTAATCCAGTACTGGTCTTATAGCTTCGACAACCCCTTGAACGGCTACATCAAGAACAACTACTCGGTCGTCAACTCTGATGAGATATTCTACATTGTTCTGTGGAATTTAACTTACGTGTGCGCGTACTCTTAGAAGCCTATTTAGACTTTAACTTACGTATGTTTGTGGGTATTCGCTATTCCGGTTGAGGACTCGGCTGAAGACTTGAGTACTACGTAGTAATAGGCTACTTAGACTTTAATACCCATTAGGCAGTAATCGTCTCTACGTCACGATTGGAATTCCCACGTGCGTATGTAGGTATTTGTAAAGGAATTCAACAGTAATTCGTCGCATTCAGAAAGCCGCACCAAAGCAATATAAGGTAGGAATAGTCTACACTTACGTAACGAAGAACTATTCCTAGCCTCGCTAAGCATATTCCGGAGACTTTTGGCCTTTATACGTATGATAAAGAGTATAGCAAGGTTCTTCATAAATACAAGACGCCTCTCTACCAACAAACTCATCTTATAAATGCTTCTATACGACTCATTTTATGAGATAACCGCTTAGATATCTAGTGGTCACAGAATATATATATCCCTTTTAACATTTTATATGTCCTTGACATTCTACTTTCCCGAAAATGAAATCGGTGATTATTTTTTTAATCTCCATTGCCGGACTCGGTATAGCGAGCCCTAGTTTGCAGAATGCCGAGGCGAATACAGACTGGGATCCAGGCTGCTTTGAAACACCGTGCAACGATGGCACGGAGTGCTGTATTTATGGCTTGAACGCAGGAAAGTGCTTCACACCAGCACAGAAACCTTTGGTAGGGCCGAATAGAGACGCTCTATTAAATGCATTTGCTAACGGTTTCCGACTAGTGCCACAAGGCACCAGCCCGAAATAGCCGTATCCTTGGTCGATCTGGGGGTGCGTCTTGAGATTGAGAGGACTCTGTGGGCTAGTCTAGGGTGGCAGAAATATTAGAAGCACAGTAGTATTCCTTTTTCACCTTTAGCCAAGGAAGTCTAGGGCTAGTTAAGGGGTGGACTGGGGAAGTAAATGGACCAACTTGACTAACGAGGCTTAAAGGGTTCTTTACAATAGCCAAGCGATGATGTTGATGAGGTAACAGTAGTCTTTACCTAAGCTTGTACGTTTTCAGCCTTCGGTTACGAAGATAGTGTTTCTAGGTATTTAGTCCTTTCTTCCCTCAACCAGACGGGTTGTCTAGCCCAGATTTCGAGTGCAGAGTCTGGTATCACGTTCAGCCTACCCACTATGGCTGTATCTGCCCGCCTGCTGCTGCCTGGAGAGGTGAGGCGTCAATAGTGCGAACGGTGACCCAGAGATAGAGCGGCAACTTCTTCCGTAGAGTTTGCTTCAGATTGTAGGATCCCTTAGGTTACCATGTATATGAAAAGTCCGGAAGTACAGACGGAGAGTTTGTTCTGTAGAGTTTTGCGATTATTCGAGCTCAGAAATCTTGCGTTCCTGGCGATTGTTGCAGCGGCAGTTTCACGCATCGACTTAATACACCGAATGCCTAGTTAGATTCTTTGGGGAAAGGGGAGTCAGCTGGCAAGCTCTGGGCATTCGACATGGTATGTCCGTACAGGTGGATATCTCCGACGAATTTTACAGGTATTTGAACGAGGGCCGATCAACCAGGGTTGTCCCCGCCCCCAAGACTTCCGTTCCCGCACGCCGGATGGATCCTACTGGCAAATCTTCCACAGCGCTGACAGATCTTAACATGTGGTGGCTACATCGCTTACAGCTTGTGCAATCCAGATTGAGTAGGTTGTTTATGCACGGCTATCCGTCCCAGTTGTTCCGTGGAGAAAGCCCAGCTGATGATACTAAGACGAATTCATACCTCCTTGATGTCGGATCGAAACCCCAGGGAGGAGCGTGATTGGGGGTTTCCCCGCACCCGGCATACTATGCCCGGGCGGGTGTTCCAAATCTGGCACTTCGCACACCCATCTAACATCGCTCCCGCTCGGTCGTTTATCCCAATGGGTTAACCGAAGGTTGCGTCGCTTAAAGAAGGAAATGCGTCCATCGAAGGAACCTACATGTACGGACTATGTTACATCGGATCGTAGCCCGCAAGGAAAAGAGCAGTTTGATAGACCCTGGTTGTCTCTGCGCCCGCCACCATTCTGTCCCCTTCCACGTCTGCTCCACGATCCTTAGGCTCTTGCCTCATTGTCTTGGCCACTGGTTGTATCAGTTCAATCCTTCAGTCTGGAGGCACGTTGCAGGGCGGGGCGGAAGGACCTGGCTCTTGGATAAGCGCTCGAGACGTATTGAAGGTAGCGTTGCAACACACAAGACATCTCTGGATCGTCCACCCGCTGCTTCTTCTGGCCTTGACCTATAAAATGGACAGCACGAGAGTATGATAATATGGAGCCTCGCAATTGTTGCTGCGTAGTGAGTTGCTTTGACTATTGTGGCTCACTCTTCCCGCGACTTGAACCTGCAATTGCCGAGAACCACACGCGCCCATGACGTCCACCTCGTCGTGCATTCTGGTTGCTATCTCTAGAGTCACATCGATGCGGATCCTACGAGTAGACCATCCTCGAACTTATGCCGGCCTCGGTGCGGGAACCGGTGATCATTGCCCGGAACTCTACCCCAATCCACGCCGTATGCATGCTCGGTTGGCGCTATTAGGTCAAATCGTAGCCTCGACACACACCTATGATGGCTCGAGTGCATTCGAATCGACAGATTGAATCACCAACCCCATGCAATCCCGGCCCCCCGCTTCCCGCGACTATCCCTATGCAGCGTGATGCAAACAGGGAGTCCTGTGCCCTCCCGCGTCGAGCTAGCCACGTACAAATACAGAGGCGACATCCCCGAGAACCAGCGTCTTGAAAGGACTTTTCTTCAGTTTTATGTAGCGCTTCACACAATGCAGCTCCGTATTCTCCTCACGCTGGCCGTGGCGATAGCCACCAGCCCCCCGGCCGTCGCCGACACAACGGTCTATGTTCACATGTTGTCGGACTGGGGAACCTGGGATGGTTGGGGCACATCGCTAGCCTGGTGGGCAAAGCGGTTCGGTGACCGGGATGACCTGGCCGATGTCTTCTTCACGCTCAAATCCACTCAGCTCAACAGCGAGACCTTTCCGGGCATGGGGATGACCATTGCGCGCTACAATGCGGGCGCATGCAGCCGGAACACGGTCAACGGCCAAGGGATGGTTGAATCGCCTAACATAGTGCACTCCCGGCAGATGGAAGGTTTCTGGCTGGATGGTAGCGACTCTGACCCGGCCACGGCGAGTTGGAACTGGAGCGTTGACGCGAACCAACGGAGCATGCTGCAGAAAGCGCGAGCCCGTGGGGCCGACCGCTTCGAGCTGTTCAGCAACTCGCCCATGTGGTGGATGTGTTACAATCGTAATCCCTCGGGCTCCAACTGCCTCGACGTGCCGATTCAACACTGCAACGACGAGAACCTGCAGCCAAGCTACCGGCAGGAGCACGCCGTGTACTTGGCCACAGTCGCGAAGTACGCACGAGACAACTGGGGCGTGACGTTTGAGTCCGTGTCGCCGTTCAACGAGGCTTCATCGCACACGTGGATCGGTTATCTGAACGCCTTTGAAGCCTGGGTGGCCGCGAAGGCCGGCTTTGGCAACTGGGGCACCCAGGAAGGGTGTCACATCAACTGGGACACAATGCCGGTGGTGATCAGGGCCCTGCGAAGCGAGCTCAACAGCCGTGGCTTAACGGGGGCCTTGATTGCGGCGGCCGACGAGAACTCGTATCGCCAGGCCATCGACACGTGGCATCAACTCGACGACGCGGCGGCGCTTGGGGAAGTCCAGCGTGTGAATGTCCATAGCTACTGGGACGGGCAGCGTGACGTCCTGCGCGAGCTGGTCCTGGGCCACGGCCAGAAACTGTGGATGAGCGAGTACGGCGACGGAGACGACACGGGCCACTCTCTGGTCAAGACGTTGCTGCTCGACTTCCGCTGGCTGCGCCCGACGGCATGGGTGTACTGGCAAGTGCTTGACACGGGGGGCTGGGGGCTCATCGATGCCGACAATGAAAACGGTAGGCTCGGGGAGGCGACGCAGAAGTACTTCGTGCTCGCACAGTTCACGCGCCACATCCGGCCCGGGATGCGCATCCTCGACGGCGGTGCCGAGAACGTTGTGGCGGCGTACGACTCGGCGGCGAAGAGGCTGGTGGTTGTCGTCGCGAACTGGGACTCGAGTCAGTCCTTCAAGTTTGACCTGCAGCGCTTCGAACAGCCAGCGGCCAACGGCCTCCGCATGAGGCGCTGGAGCACCAAGATGAGCCGCGGCGGAGATCGCTACGCGTACTCCGAACTGCGCGAGGATCCGGTTTTCGGTAGCCCGGTGATTGTTCAAAACGTAGACGCGGACACGGTGACGACGTTCGAGTTCGAGGGCATCGTCACGAGCGACTACTACCCGCTCCAGGCCAAGGCGAAGTGGGCACCGGGCGGCTTTCTGAAGCAGTCCGACTTCTACGGGGGCACCAACCCCCGCGCCGCCGTCAGCTTCGTGTCGAGCCTGGCCGCCCTGGGCGGGCCGGTCAAGATGGAGAAGATATGGTTCCGCTCCGGTGATCGGCTGGACTATATCAGGCTGGACGTCTCGGATGCTGGCCAAACAAAGCCGGCCCTCATGTACCACGGCTCGGACTGGGGCGGCCACGGGGTGGACATGACGCTCGGCCCCGACGAGTTCTGGACCGAGGCGGAGCTATGCCAGGGAGATCGCCCAAACGGCTGGGGCACTGGCATCCACTACATCAAGGCCACGACCAGCGCGGGCCGCTCCCTGGAGGCCGGCCACAGAACAAGGGACTGCCACACCTTCGCAGCGCCGAGGAGGTGGCAGATCGTCGGTACCGTCGCCTGGGAGGGCAGCGAGATAGACGGGCTATCCTTTGTATACGGACCTCGGTAGTGCCCACCTAGTAGGTCAGCAAGGTGGTGGTGGTGGTTGTGGTGGTGGTTGTAATGTGCACACACATGTCCAGTGGATGGAGGCTCTGAACGTACCGGATGCGTCCCACATGAAACGTCAAATGGGCGAATTGCATGTGAACAGCCCTATATCAGAGCGCGAGTCCCCTGCGTAGAGCCTCAGTCTTGCATTAAACTCGACTTTTGGTCCAGCTCACACCTGGCTGTCTTGATTATCCATCCCTTTTGAGGAGTCTCTCGTGACCCTGGCCATAACAACAAGGCGTTGCGAGAGTTCAATGTTGTCAATATCTTAAATTAGGAAGGAGATAGATATTAACAATAAGGCATTAGATGGCTATGAGTAGCTTTAGGAGGGAGATAGGGATTAGGAATTAGTTCCTATATATTAATCAACAATATCTTCGGCTGGAATTCGAGGAATACGCAGTCTAATCATATCTTCTGCAAGGGCGGCCGGCCCCGGCAGCCATGGTGCTGAGGCGGGGCTTACATCATCCACACGGGGCCCCGGGGAGCCCTTAGGGGCGCGCCCGGGCGCGCCTGCAATTTGCGCACCGGGCGCGCCCCGTTATGTAAGCCTCGGCAGCCACCACAACGTAAGTGCGTTGTCGCAGGCATCGTCAAAGGTATCACATTTACAGCTCGAATGCCGCCTAATATAGCTAAATAAAATAATCACTAGTAGCTCTAAGCTTATTGCATTCTATATATATAGGTTAAGTGTTAATTTAAGTAGCTAGACCTACTTTTAATATAGAAGATTAAAGAGGAAGGCCGATATACTATACTACTAAGGCGGCCGATAGCGATACGGAATATTACTACTATTACTAACGCCGCTACTTAGCTTAAGTAATGCTTAAGTAATAACTCCCTGGGAACTTTATAACTATAATACCGAATACGCCTAAACTATACTCGAAGCTTAAATAGAGTAGGGGCTATATAACGGTTAATTTAGATTATAAATTACTTTAATACTTATAAATCTAGGGGCGTAGACGTTTGAGTATATTACTAAGTAAATAAGAATTACTATAACTCTAAGAGAATAATCTTATAATAATTTAAATTACTTGTTTAATTAAATAAACTATAGGAAGTTAACTAGACTATTAAATTAAGATATAAAAGGAAAGTAGCCTATACGAATATATACATAGCCCTAAGTAGATTAACAAGGGTATTTAAAAAAAGGTAGCTAGTAGCATGGTTTAAACCTAGGTTTCTATAAAAAAAGAAGCTCTAGAAGAGTACTACGTTTAGATATATCGGAACAAGCCTCTCCTAAAGCTTCGAAAGAGTAAACTTTTATCTTTGTATATAAGGGACTACTACCTACGTTCTTTACGGCTACTACTACTACTACTAGTCTTTGTAAAGGCATTACGAGTACTACCTTAGGCAGTAACTTCGGCTCTAATAGCACTAGGCTCCAGGCTGCCAGTAAGTATATAAGGCATAGGCATAGGCCTAGGATTAACCTTCGTTAGGCGATTATATAACGAGGTATTCTAGTAGATTGGTTCCGGTAGTCCTAAGCTATTACTACTACTTCTCCTATAGCTAATTCGCTTACTGCTACTACTACTGCTACCGATAAACTAGTAGTTAGAATAGTAGCTAGGTTACTATGCCTTATAAAAGGGGAAACGCAAAAAGGTATTGTAAATTAATTTAACCGCCGCCTTAGTAGTAGCTATACCGGGCTCTAGGTCGCTAAGTCGCTATATATAACTCTATATTCTATTACTTATAAAGGCGCTAAGATTATAGCGCTAGGTTAGTATATCTCTATACTCTTTATATTACTTATTTTAATGCCTTAATTAGATTTTATTAATTAAATTAATTAGGAGTATTATTTTAATTATTATAAGATTATTCTCCTTGGTATTATAGGAATTCTCTTTTATCTTATAGCAGTTAGTAGGTAGTCTTTTTATTTAACCCCCTAACTTTACAAATTCGTAAGATTTCCATTATCTAAGAGGACTAGTAGTATACTAAGTCTTAATTATCTTTCGAGTAATATTTAAGTATATTCGGGCTAGCGGTTATAGAGTTCTTATAAAGTTACTATCGTACTATTACTTTAGTTTACTAGGGGCTTTAGTATTGCAGGGGTTTAGGTATATCGGTAGTTAATTATAACTAAAATAACCCTTATAATCCTACCTAGCCGAATATAAAGCCTATTACTCTTCTAAATCCTTCTTATAAGCCTACTAGATACCTTTAAGTCCTTGTCTCTATAGAAAACGCTATATAGCTACCTCCTTATCTATCTATACGTTAAGGTGCTTATTCTCCGCTATATTAAAGTTAAGATAAGCTATTATCTTATCTCGAGCCTATTCCTACTAGCCATTCTACGTTCTATAGCACTTACCTATCTACTTATAGTTAAGGTACTATATATAGCTAGTCTTTAAATACCTTATAGGTAGCCCTATTGCCTTGCGATATTATATATCGGTCCTTAGACTAATATAAGGCTATATATTAAACTAAGCCTCTCTTATAGCTTAGTATCTCTTATAGATAGCCTTAGGGCTATTATATTTATAGCTTAATACTATTGTCTCTATAGGTAGTTGTAATACGGCGGGCGCCCCTAATATAGTCGGTGCCCCTAATATAGCCAGTATCTCTAGAATACCTAGGATAGCCGATAACTCTATTATAGCCGTTATCTTTGCTATTGCTATTGCCTTTAATAATACTATTGCTAATAATGCCGCCGATAACTATATTACTACTATTATATCTTCTATTATAGGGGTTACTAATATAGCCGGAGTCTCTATTATAACTGATGTCGCTATTACGGCTAGTGCCCTTAATAAAGTCGGTACCTATAACATATTTAGTATCTCCGTTATACTTATTATAGCCAATACCTCGGCTATAGTAGTTACCTCTACTATTACTATTAACTTTAACAATGCTATTACCTCTACTATAGCTATTGCCTTTGCTATAGCTATTATTACTATTATAGCGAGGGGTACTAGTATAGTCGGCGTCGTTATTACGGCTAGTGCCGAGGATATGGCCGGTACCCCTAATACGGCCGACGCCTCTATTCTGGCTTATGCCTACGCTACCGCTATTGCCTCTATTGCCGCTATTCCCTCTAATACTAACTATAATAGCTCTAAGTACTATAGCGGGTATGTATTTAAAGTTATTATATAACCTAATATATAGTATCTACTATATTTAGATAGCGCCTATAGCTAGTATACCTTAATAGCTTTAAAAGTACTTAGCTCTTACTATATACTTAACGAGGGTATAGATAAGTTTATAGTAAGTTAATTAAAGTAGTAACGTAGCTTAAGAAGTAATTAAGGATCCCCTAGGTAGTAAAGATACTATTATCGATAGAAATACTCTAAGTAAAGAGCCTAACCTTTTTCCTCTAGGGCTTGAAGCTTATAGGTATATAGAAGACTATAAGTCTTAGTAAATATACCTATATAGTAAGGTAGGAACTCTTTAGAGAGTAGTTTCTACTAGTTATTGACCTTCCGTAAAGCCTTATAAGAAATCTAGCTACGTATAGCGCCGAATAGTTACCTAGATAGCTTAATTGGTATATGTATTTACTACCTGGCCTGATTTACTTATAGTTTAGTAACTTAGTTAATAACAGCCTACTTTATCGCTCTCTAGGTATTAAAGAGGTTATATATCGATTTCTTTAGATAACTCTTTAGTAGTATATAGATACCCTTAACTTATAAGGTAACTACATTATTAAAATAATAATATTAATTAACTTATACCCTTATAAGCTTTTCTTTATAAAGGTTAAGCTAAGTAAACTTAATATAGCTAACTTCCCGAATATATATTAGTGTATATTGCTATATAAGCTTGTTAAGGCGTTAGTTATATACCTCCTCGCTAGCTAAGTATATAATCGAATACTAGTTATTATAGAACTTATTCTAGTTATTAAGGTTATCTATAGTCTTATTGCTGTTCTTATCTTATATAAATCTATGCTAGTAATACTCTAAAATTACTTTATTAGTATACTATTAGCATAAAAGTAAGACTATAGCTAGAAAGTAGAGAGCTATAGTATTTATATAAGTAAGGTAACGATCTGTAAGGATAATAGATAGAAGTCTTACCCCTTAAAGCTTATATATTAACTTAACCTATTCTAAAGCCTATAAATAATTACCCTTATTCTCGCTACTAAGAAATATAAAGGTAATATAGAAAGACTACTTATAAGTATTAATACCTATAATATTAAGGAGTAGTATCCTATACTTATTAGTCTTATATGTATAGTTTAGTAAGAGTAAGTCTAGATATACTTTAAGGTATACTAGTAACTCTAGATAGGTAAAGAGAACTACTTTAATATAATTATCTTTATCTAACTTAAAGCGGCTCTAGAACCCTTCCCTATTAAGCTACTAAATAAGAGCTTATATATTACTCTAGCCCTTATAGAGGTCTTATTTATTTTTCGAAATATAGTTATAAATATCTTGTTAAGTTACAATATTAGTAGAGTTCTAATATAGGTAAATCTAGATATCTTTAGGCAATATACTAGTATTAGAGAGAGAGGATATTATCCTACTATCCGTCTTATTAAGTATATAATGCGCTAGATAAGTAGTCTTGTGCTAGCTTAGCTTGTAGTTATAGAAAGTATACCGGGCGTTGGGTCGATGCCGTAGAGACTATATAGTCTTATTAAGGCTTTCCTTTGCTAGTACTGAGAAGGGGTAGAGTATGCTTCGTATGCTTGTATTGCGTTTTCGTTCTCTTGAGGCGCTTGGTAGGCGGTAGCCTTGATTATAAGTATATGTGGCTATAACCCTTTTGCTTTCTGTCTTTTTAGACTTGCCGGTGACGAAGGCATAACCTCGGGGCGCTGCCTATTCGTTGATCGCCTTAGCTAGGGCTTTACGGGAATCGTATTCGCCTTCAGGAGGGAGGCAGTCATCGGGAAAACTAAGCTGCGCATTAATTGGCTGCATGGTGGGCTAGAATTCAAGTGCTAAAGAGTCTAACTATGTCATCCGTAAGGGCGGCCGGCCCCGACAGCTTTGGTGTTGAGGGCTTACATAACGGGGCGCGCCCGGTGCGCAAATTGCAGGCGCGCCCGGGCGCGCCCCTATGGGCTCCCGGGGCCCCGCGGGCCTATGGGGGGCCATCCCTCGCTGGATGCAGCAGTTATGTACGAAGTATGTACGCCTCGGAGCTCAGCTGCACAACTGGAGCCCAATCGCGAACGCGCTGGTGCAGCCCATGCAACAAACGCCGCCCCTTTGAGCTCGTCGAAGGCCTCAAGCTCAGCTGCGTCGGCTGCCGTTGACAAGCGCCCGACCAAGCTACGATACCTTCCCGTACGGACCGCGCGGATAGCTACCCGCGTCGCGCACAGACGCCTCGCGTCGCCGTTTTACGCTTCGAACCGCCGACGTCTCGAGCATCCCGTCGCCGCTGTACCCAGCCACTGCGATGCAACAGTAGCCGCGCATGCGCAGCGCTAGACCACTGCGAGCCGGGCCCTGGTCCGATTCGAGATGGGTGAGTAGCCGACGCGTCTGTTCGGGTTGCTGCTTGAAACTCGTCCTGTGCCACCAGGCCGCTTATCGCCGCCCCTCCCTCGAGCACCGCCGTGCTGTTGCAGGACTGTGTCGCTTGCCAGGCGGGCGCGACACCTCCACGACGACGGCCCCCCGTCTGCTACGTACGAGTAGATCGCTGACTCGAGCTTGCCCTTCCTAGCCCCGCCTCAACCGTTGCCGGACCATCTCCAGGACGCGCCCAAGCTCTCGCGGTCCGTGTCGAGGCCTGACGACGAAGTAGACCGCGAGTCTCCCTGGGATCAGACCGTCCGCCCCCACGTCTTCTCCCCGAACCCGTCCCGCTTCCCTGTCCACTCGCGAGAGTCGTCAGCTGAAAACTTCCCTCCGATACCCATCTTGACGTCTCCCCGGAGCCACGCCGCGTCGTCGCGCCAAGCCATCGGACCTGGGGCCATTGACCGAGTCGTCGATCCCAGCAAGAGTGCAATCTACGGCCATCATCGCCAGACGTCGATAGTGCATGGGTTCCAGCATTCAAGAGATGGCAGCGCCACAAGTTCTGCCGGCCCTCTCAGCCCTCAGATGATAGCAGCTGCCGGCGTCGGGGTCGAGCGCCCGGACATGCAGTCGGTAGCCGCCCTGCTCGAGGCCGACGGCGGTATTCCTCCGCGGCCGACCACAGCTTTGGGCGGGCCCCCGGGGCCGAATCCCAACGGCTTCGCCATGGAGAGGTCGGCATCTGCGGCGGACATGTCGCCGCAGGCCGCTGGCCCGCGAGCTGTCGAGATGGCGCACGGCAAGTCACGACGGGAGCAGCCTTCGCGCCAGTCGCACTCCTCTCGATACCGAGACGACCAGAAGACCGTGGGCGAATACGCACTGCACGTGCTCTTTACTTCGGTGTGTCATCTAGTTGAMCCCCCGCCGAACCCTTGGCTAATTTCTCTTAGTTCATTGCCCAAGCTGAAGAGAAGCTGACCGAATGCATCACCGTTCCCTTTGAGCCCGAACCGCAGATCGAGCGGATATGTGGCCCAGGAGTCGACCCAACTTTTGACCAGTCCATCGTCGCGCTAGGTCACATTGCCAGCCCCAGACCCAAGGCTCTGATAGATTCGATGATGTTGTGGAGAAAGAGCAAAAGTGACGCTGCAAACGAAGCTCGAGCCCAGCTCCAGCAGACGCGCGGCAATCCGCAGGGAGGCCCTCTGCTGCGGAGGAACACGGAACCGCCCCATCCCAACGCGGGAGGCCCTGAGCATGGACAGCCGAACGGCGCCGCCGCGACATCTTCCAGGCAGGAGTATGTGGCTCAGCAAGAGCGACGATCGACAGTGTCAATTTACATCCTGTGTCGTGTGCTTCTCGAGGTGATATGCCAGAGCAACCTGTCATCCATTACCCCTGAGATGGAGGACAAGCTGGAGAGCATCATCTTCGGCCAACTCAAGATCGCAGACACCGACCAACTGATGGTTTCTCACCTGAAGCTCGCTAATTGGAACCTCTTCGCGCAACTGTTGGGCCACATGAGCGACATCAACTTCTCCGGCGTTACCAGACGGTTCATCGAAGACTTGGATAGCTGTCTTCAAGAACGGGCTGTCAAGAGTCCGACGTCATCTATGGGCCGCGATGCTGAAGGAAAGGTGGATCTTGTGCTCGGCGGAATGAAGCACTTGCGAATCAAGATCTCCCCTGAGGGTGCTTGGGAAGAGTCGTGCGATTTTCTCGTCTCCTTGGGCCGCTTGTTCAACCGATGCCACGGTTCAAGAGTCAAGACGGCGTTCTGCCAGGTCATCGACATGCTCCTTCTGCCAATCGCCGCAAAGGCCAGCAACAGCCATCTGCTGCACCCGAAATGGGCCGAGGTGCTCGCCGCCATCGGCCCCCGCTTGGCGCAAATGTTTATCAAACCACGGCATTGGGCGGTGGCGTTCCCCTTGACCTCGACAATGCTCTGCGTGTCGTCCCCCGATACTTTTGGATCGCAATGGCTTCAACTGGTCTTGTCTTTGCAAGCCAAGGCGAAGGATCGATTCACCAAGCCGCTCTGCCTCCAGGTCATATCCCGGCTGATCTGGACCTACCTTTACCGGACAAATGACAACTTTCAAAGCGCCGTCAGGAAACTGGACGACGTGATGAAATTGATCCTGCCAGCCTCCAAGCGCAGTCCGGTGTCTTTTGACCCGGCAGTCACGGAGCCTTTGATACAGATCATCCGCATAGTCGGATTCAAGTATCCTGAATACTGTTTCCGAACAGTCATCTTCCCGCTCATGAACGCCGAATTGTTCGTGGCCAATGTCAACAAGGAGTTGAGGGTGGAGCAGCTGGACCCCGACAGGATTGTGGTTGGCATTCGAGCCTTCTTGTGCATCATGTCTGACCTGGAGAAGGGCGAGCAGGGCCAGCCCCCATTCCCGCAATTCTACAACTCTCATTCATCTGCCGAACGAACCCTGCCGACCTCGCCCGCGATAATGTCGCCCAGGAACGGACCGTTGTCAAGTCCAACCCACATCCCGAAAGAGGAGAACATCTCACGTCCTGTTCTCACAAACGTTTTGGCCGACGGGGTCCGCGACTACTATCTACAGTTTTGCAAAATACTCGGCAAGATAACCATTGTATGCGACAACACCTTTGGCGGACAGGCCGCATTGGATGAGAAGTTCAATAGCCCCGGTCCGAAGACGCCGATCACAGAGTCGTTCAACTTCTCCCGCCGTGATGAGCACCAGAGCGCGGCGGATCAAAAGCAAGCGTTTTACGAGCTCCTCCACGTGGCCGTCCAAGCACTTCCACGATGCTTGTCTGTCGATATCCCGTTCAATTCGTTGATCAACCTCCTTTGCACTGGTACCGCTCATGTCCAGTACAACATTGCCGAGTCCTCTGCCAATTCTTTGAAGGCTATTGCGAGGCACTCCCATGCACAACAGGTGACTATGGGCTTTGCTCGCTTCATCTTCAACTTTGACGACCGGTACTCGACCATGTCTGACGGAGGCATGCTTGGTTCCGGTCACATTGAAAACACTCTCCGGCTCTACGTTGAGCTGCTCCAAATATGGATAGAAGAAATCAGGCAGAAGACAAGAGATGCGGCCGCTAGCCAGTCGGACTCCAGTGCGTCGGACAAGAGAGCTTTGGAGCTGGACCTGTCTAGCGTATGGGCGGAAGTGGACCAGGCAGAGGCCCATGGTCTCTTCTTCCTGTGCTCGCAATCGCGACGAGTCCGCCACTTCGCCATCACAGTCCTACGTCTCATCACTGAGTTTGACAAAGCGCTCGGCAAGGAGGAGGAAAAGGAAACCCCCAGACTGATCAACATTCTGGAGAATGAATCGAACCAAGTCATGGACTTCAATGACGAGCACTTGTCCGTTGCTGAACGCAGCAGGCTGCAGCGTGGGCTGCAGAACAACAATAGCAAGGGCGTTGTCGTTGAACTTTGCACCAGCGATGTGACATACGACACTACGCTGTGGTTCAAGATATTCCCGAACCTGATTCGAATCGCCTTCGACAAATGCCCTTTCGCAGTCGCCATATGCCGAGACCTGATTTGCAATCGCATATTGCAGATGTACAAGCCAATTGTCGTCTTGTCCGAACCAACACGAGGTCTCTACTATGCGGGAGATCAGGGTAGTGGTCGAGTACCGGTGCGATCGCCAGCCACCCAGCCTGAGGTCTTGATCGAGCAATGGAAACTTTACCTCATCTTTGCTTGCACCACCCTAGCCGATCCGGGCTCCCAAATTTCCAACCCGACAAAGGATGCGCAACACACTCGGAAGACGTCGAAGCCAACCTCCACCGACAAGATTGTGACGGCAAGAACCCTCTTTAAGTATCTCATCCCACTACTCTCATCATCCTCGGCCTCCGTTCGAGATGCTGTTGTTGTTGCCATGGGGTCCATCAACATCCACATCTACCGTACCCTCCTGGAGGAGCTTCAGGGCCAGGCCTCCCGGTGCAATGACGACGCACGGGCTAGGATGCACCAGAGAACCAGCAGCACTCCGAAAAGAAACCGCAAGATGGACTTGCTCCGAACAGAGATCACACATGTGTTCAAGCTGACGGCCCACTTTCTCCGGGACCCTCAAGTGTACCAGTCAGAATTCTTCCTAACAACGTTGACGTCGTACGCGAAAGACTTGAAGCTGTTCCTTATGGATGGAGAAGTTCAAATGGACTGGGAGTTTCAGAAGCTCAGGCGGCATTACTGCGGATTGATGGAGATGCTTTTCGATGGCATCAACAGGACCAAGGACCCATCGCGATGGATGTCGTTTGAGTCCCGAAAATCTGCGTTCTCGTTGATGGAGGACTGGTGCGGGTTCTCTCCTAACCAAACGCAAATACGAGCAAGGGAAGACACGATGCGCCAATCACTCATTGACCAGCAGGCAATGGGGGAACGGGGAACCGTCACGGCCGCCATGGAGATCGAAAAGCGCAACCTGAGGACCGCAGCGCTCAGCGCAATGGCTGCGCTCTGCGGCGGACCCATCAGCGTCAACACCGAAAGCGGCGTGACGTTGCAGTTTGACATTCGTCGGATGCTCGCCTGGATTGAGGCAATCTTCAATTCGGGCAGCGACAGGATGAACGTCACAGGGCGCAGAGCTCTGAAGAACCTGGTCGTCCACAACCAGGAATACCCATATCTTCTTGAGCATTGCATTGCCAGGTGCTACTTAGCGGACGTGCCCAAGGTGCTCGAGAGCTATTTCGCTGTCACCATGGAGGTATTGCAGGATCAGAGCCACTACCCCTGTCCGTTCTGGAAACTTCTCGGTCTTTGCCTGTATATGCTGGGAAATGACCTGAGCGAAATCAGGTCGAAGTCTTCTGCAATGCTTCGTACTCTGGAGGCGCGCCAACAGCGAAACTCCAAGATCCAGGACTTCGATATCAGCATCTCGGACAAGACTCAAGCCGTGTACAAACTCGCGCAATTCGAAATTTCCAAGCGACTAGCGAAACAGCACACGGAGCTTGCGTTCCACGTCTTCTCCGAATTCACCTACTTCTTTAAAGATGTGCAACCATCGGCACAGAGGAACGTCATCGCCGTCGTCCTCCCCTGGATTCAGTCGATAGAACTAAAGCTGGACCCGAACGGCGGCCCAACAGCCCAGTCGTATGTGCTCCTGGCGAATTTGCTGGAGCTCACGATTAGATCCAGTGGAGCACTGCATCACGAGGTTCAAGCTCTCTGGCAGGCACTGGCCTCGGGACCGTACCCAGGTAACGTCCGTCTTGTGTTGGACTTCATCATGCAGCAGTGTCTGGAGCGGCGCGAGCAGAACTTCGTCGAGTATGCCAAGCAGATTGTGGTGTTTCTTTCTACGACGAACAGCACGCCGGGCATCAAGGTTGTCGAGTTCTTGCTCATGCAGATCACTCCAAAGGCGATGGTCCCCAATGAGAAGAGAGAGGCAGTGCCGCCTCCTCCAGACATTAACAGCCTCCCGTACTGCGCGGACCTGAGCGAAGCTCTCCCAATCGGGACTAAACAGGCTGGCTTCTCACTGGGTCAGCTGTCGCTCATTCTGCTGGTCGACTTGATGGTATCCCCCGTGCAGCTGACGCCAGACAACGTGCCCCTCCTTCTGCAGGTGGTCACAGTTCTCTGGGACCATTACACCCCTCTGGTGCAGGAGCAGGCTCGAGAGATGCTTGTACATCTCATCCATGAGCTCGTAATCTCACGCATGGACGACCAGCCGCATGAATTCAGCAAGGAGTCCGTCGAGAACTTGGTCGATTTGGTCCGAAGGCACGATCGCTCTGTGGTTTGGGGATATGAGGATAGCAACGGCAAGGTCGACGACGAAGACAACAAGGTTCCACCTAGCATGGAGAATCTGACTAGGCAGGTCGTCAAGACTTTCGAGACGACATTCCCCGGCGTCAAGGAGCAATGGGGTCGTCTATCCTTGACGTGGGCTACGTCCTGCCCGGTCCGACACTTGGCCTGCCGGTCGTTTCAGATCTTCCGTTGCGTCCTCACCTCGCTGGACCAGTATATGCTCGGCGATATGCTCGCCAGGCTATCCAATACCGTTGCCGATGAAGATCCGGAGATCCAATCATTCTCAATGGAGATCCTGACGACGTTGAAGACCCTCATTGTGAAGCTGGATCCGGAGAAACTCCTGACGTTCCCACAGCTCTTCTGGACCACATGTGCGTGTCTGGAATCGATCAATGAGCGAGAGTTCCTGGAGGCGGTGGAGATGCTCAATGAGCTAGTGCGGAAAGTCGATTTCAGGTCGCCGAATGTGCGGAGGCTGATAGCAGACGGGCAGCCTGAACGATGGGAAGGTCACTTCGAAGGGGTCCAGCCTTTGCTATACAAGGGCCTGAGATCCTCAGCATGCTGGCAACACGTACTTGATACCATGGACAAGCTGGTCAAGCTCCCGGGCGATCAATTGATCGGCGACGACAATCGGCTCTTCTTTGCCATACTGGCCAACTTCCCCCGTTTCTTGAACGAGCTCGAGCGCGGAACACCGAGCGAAGAGACTCTGAGGACCGCAAGGGTGCTTTTGGCAGAGACCGACAGACAGGGCTTGGAAGGCCTTGGGCTAGTTCTCGACGACTACATTTCCGGGAAACACCAGGACAGCAGGGAGTTCTTGAACCATCTATTCATGGCCATCAAGGAGTACTACTTGCCTCGCCTGGACTTCAAGATGATTACGTTCCTGATAGGCCTGTTGACCAACTCCTTGTCGTGGGTCAAGGTTCAAACTATGCGCATTCTCTGCGTTGCCATTCCAGAGGTTGACATGCGCAATCCGGAACTAGCAGGGCATGGCTCAGACCTCATCTCACCCCTGCTGCGTCTCCTCCAGACGGAATTTTGCATGGGGGCCCTGGAGGTGTTGGACAATATCATGACGATGTCCGGAAGTCACATGGACAAGCACCATTTGCGGATGAGCATGACGCGCTCAACTTCAAAGGCTGTGCGCAAGGAGTATGAGCGCACACAAAGCCTGTTCGGCATCCCGGAAGCTTCTGGCTGGGCCATCCCCGTTCCGGCGAAGAAGACGGACGCAACTCGATCCAACATCCACGCCGCCTTTTACATGTGCCAGAGCACGGAGGGGTCGTCCACTGAGGCCACGCCGACTGCCGAGGTCGAGTTCCACACAGATGACTTCTCCTACGGATACTTCGAATTACAGGATAGGACCGAGACCATGCTGTCCGACGAGGGTCGCGTGGACATGGGCACCGGAGATTTGGTAACCAAACTGGACAGCCTCGACGACTTCTTTGACGAGCCCTCCAGTCCGCACACGGACGACGACGGCCGGTCATCGCGGACCATCACAGAATACACGCCCGAGTCGTTTGAGTCGGGCACGGAGTTGTACGACGAGCAGGTTCTGCCCATCCTGCACGAGGCCTCGAACAATACCTCCTTCCAGAACGGGTTTGCAGACCGACCTGTGGCCATACCCAGGGATGTTGCTTCCAACACGATGAATCCTGGCGCCTTCACCGCAGCCATGCCCTCTCGGCCCGGATTGCACTCGCGCTCCATTACTTCGCCGTCGGCGCCCGCCTCATACCAGCCGCACATGGCTGGCGAGGTGGCATCTGATGACGACTATCTCTCTGGGGGATTCTCAGATGCAGACGACGAACGGCCCGATGTTCGCAATGCTGACGGGTCTTTCTTTCTGGAGAGTATGATCACGGCCCCCAAGCACGGTCCTCGACAAGGGGCTCGGCGATTTACGAGCAGGTCGCGGGACGACGGGCAGAGGGAACGGTCCGCTACGCCAGTCACGCCCAAGATTCCGAGCAACTTGTTGCAGCCCAAGATGCCAGGGTTCGGAGACGCTCTTTGAGGCCGAGAAAGAGGGAGTTTGTGAAATGAGATGCCTTTTCATTGTTTGCTTAATTTTGGACTGAGACGAGAGCGCAAGTCTCACGATGTGCCGATGCATGACGGCTCGATGCCGTGTATACGCAGCGTGGATCCAAGTTGTTTATATCACAGCCACGAGAATGACATTGGGATTGGGTGGACAGGAGGGGCACTGATGATACACTGACATGATCTGAGCGAGGGCGTGAAGGCGTACCTGCGTAAAAATGGCAGTCAAGGGAGCTTAGGTTCTTTAAACATGGCAATTAGCATGTCAGGATCCAAAAGAACAATTCCATTATAGTAAGACTAACGCTTTTGTCTTGCCGTATGTAAATGACCATCTCGTAAAACGCCCGAAATCAGTTGGTTTGTAGAGGACATACCTGCAAACAGAAGACGGAACAGCTACCCGATGACGGGACGGCTAACGGATACCCGTTTGCCTTAGCCGTTGGCAAACAGCAACTCTTGCCGTTGCATTCACTCTGATATCTATGAGTAGATATAGCTGGCTCTTTGACCAGTTCAGTTAGATGAATCAAGCTTGCCTTTCATCATCTTCTAAATCATCGCTGCACGCCACACCATAGTGTAATGTCGACACCGTCGTCGTCTCTAATAGAACTAAGGTATCAGGGATCAGAGCTTCAATCTGCAAGGTTAGGTAATTTAGCGTCCCACGATGGGGTCGTCTAGTATCGGTGCCGCGTGGAGTAGTCTGTTGCGCGCAGAGAAGTTAGTACAACGACGCGATGATTGGGGCACATCGACGAGAATAGCATACCCTTAGGACTAACGACAAGACCTCGTCCCTTCTTGGCGCCGCGATAGATGGTCTCGATGATGTCGATGAGCTCCTGCTTGTCCTCCAGCACCCAGTTTAACTTGTTGTTGTTGCCGGTTCCGAAATCGCACATGATGTGCTTGTTGCGGAAGAAGAACATGATGGTGCAGGCGTCGTATAGTTCTGGCTTGCGTGTCAGCACTTCTTCCCTCCCGTCCAAGAGCAAGAGCTAGGGAAAATAGCTGCGACGTACCGTACATCTGGTTGAAGTCGGGGACCTGGTCGATGTCGCAGACGTAGACGACGGCGAAGCTCTTCAGCTTGTCGGCGATCTTGTAGAGCACCTCGTCCTGGCGCATGCAGTCGGCGTCCCAGTCGCGGCCGAAACGGATGACGACGAGACGCTCCTCCTCGCTGAGGATGGCCTGGTCGACGTGCCAGCCAGAGTTGAGGTGGGGGATGACGACGGAGCCCATGGTTTCGTGGGGGGGGGTGGGAGGCTGGCGAGGAGGCGGTGATGTCTTGTTTTTCCTGGTCGTTCTCTTCTCGACGTCGAGATATTGCTTGACGGTTCACGAGAGGAGAGGCGCTGGAGGTGTCGGCATGGGCTTGTCTGCGAGGTTGGGAATCGTGGAATCGAAAGAGTTAGAACAATCGCGGGGTGGATGCTCGTGGTGGGGGGCGGACAAGGACCCCTGTTGGCTCGGCCCGCTTTGTTGCATACGGCTGGAAATGGGCGTGCGACCACACGTCCGCGACGTGCCGCGATCCTCTTCTGCACTGCCGATGAGCTGGCATACCGGCCGAATAATGCTGAGGCAGGGCCGCAAGCTTCTCCGGCCAGCCAAGCTCCCGGCCAGCTATGCCAGCTACCCGGCTATCCCAGCCACAGTGAGATGGCACCGCAGTACACACATCAAGACGCCCCCCAGGACTGCCAACGGTCAGGACCCGTCTCACACCAAGCTGATATATCCCGATCCGCCGTCTACGCAGCACTCGGATCTCAACAGCTTTCTGGCCTACGCCAAGCGCACAGGCCTAGATGACAAGTCGACCGTCTACGTAGGCACGCACTATGAGTACACCGTCGCCGCGACGCTCTCCACCTACGGCTTCTGCCTCAAGCGCATAGGCGGCGCCTCAGACCACGGGACGGACCTGGTCGGCACCTGGACGCTGCCCTCGCTCCCGCTTCCCCTGAGGGTCCTCGTGCAGTGCAAGGCCGGCGCGCAGAGGGTCGGCCCGCAGCACGTGCGCGAGCTGGAGGGCGCGTTCGTCGGCGCGCCCGTCGGCTGGCGGGGCGACGGCGTGCTGGGCGTGCTGGTCAGCTCGCGGCCCGCGACGAAGGGCGTCAGGGACTCGCTCGGGAGGAGCCGGTGGCCCATGGCGTACGCGTGCTGCTCCGCGGATGGCGTCGTGACGCAGATGCTGTGGAATCGACGGGCGGAGGAGGAGGGTCTCGAGGGGTTCGGGGTCGCTCCGAGGCATGGCGATGGCGGAAGCGAGCCGAAGCTTGTGCTAATACGCAACGGCAAGGTCATCGGGTGATTCACGCGAGAGAAGACGGGATGCTCCCTGAACCTGGGCGGATGCACCATATCATTTGCCATGCCGGAGAATGAGGGAAACCGAAGTGACTGCACGCACATGCAAGTCGTGTGGATTTACGAGAGGAAACTGGAGTAACCGCACGCATGTGCAAGTCGTATGGACTTACGACGGACTTTACTTGAAGCTTAGAACCTTCAGAACCGTTGGACATACCCGGAGTATAGGCGCGGCACCGCAGCAGTCTTGGTGCCGGGATTCTTCCAACACCGAACTCCGAAACGCGACGCAGGTCGCGTTACCAGGATATGGTCGCAACTCAGCAGCCCCCTGCATTTTATTTACATCATTAAGTCACCCGGGTCATCTAACGCCGGTCCGCAGCGCAGTGGTGTCGCAAAGTGACGACCGCCGGCGCCAATTAGTCATCTACCGCGCGCTCTTGGATTCGCCCGTGGGTGAAGTCCAACGCAGGCATCTCGGCCACTTAGTAATCTACCGCGCGCTTGGTACGCAACGTTTGAACGCATGTCCATGTTTGCTGCCAACACCGGTTTCTCATAAATTCGGTGGACCCTTGAGCCAACGGACATTTAATGAAGCCGTAGTGCGGACTTCGGGTTTTGCTGGGTAATCGCCCATCGTCGATTACTAATAGGTCTTGAGCGAGACCAGCGGGACTCTTCATGATGGCGGCTCGAAGTAGGTAAATCGAATGCTCTTACCAAGGGTCCGGGCGTTTCGGTGTCATTGAGCGATGGTGCTACACATGTGGCGCTCTTTCCATCGAGGTGTATATGAGCCTATAAAGCTAGGTTTCCCTTCTCCACCATGGTGAGGCTTTCAGAGCAGAAACGTGAACCCGCAAGCATTTACAACTTCCTGTCCCCTTCGACCAAATTCAGTGATCAAATTCCGCGTCTAGCAAAATGTCTAATCTAAAGCCTATCACGGTCTGGGTCCATGGTACGAAAGACATGTTCCCTACTCTCTTGGAACAGCAGTTTGACGTTTCTGCCAGAACGTGGCCCGAACCCGTTCAAGGTCCTCATCGCCCTTGAGGAGCTCGGCGTCCCGTATGAAAAGGTGTGGCCATCTTCTGCCGCAGCATGTGCCTTCCAAGGAGTTTGCACTAACAGCATCCAAGACTGTTGTTGGAAACCCCAAGGATGCGTCATTCACCGCTATCAACCCCAACGGCCGCCTACCCGCCATCAAGGACCCCAACAACGATGATCTCATTCTGTGGGAGTCGGGCGCCATCATCGAGTACCTCGTCGACACGTACGACAAGGAGGGCAATTTGACGCTGACGGGCAATGCCGACAAGTGGCACCTGAAGCAATATTTGCACTTTCAGATGTCCGGCCAGGTTGGTTCACGCTTGCTTGGAGGACGCATGAGACTCACAAGCTAACCACGCACACAACAGGGTCCCTACTTCGGTCAGGCTGTGTGGTTCCACAGGTTCCACCCTGAAGACCTCCCCAGCGCAAAGAAGCGTTACGAAGAGCAGATTGTGCGAGTTTTCGAGGTTCTCAATACTATTCTCGAGGGAAAGAAATACCTCGTCGGCGAGAAGTTGTGAGTTCTTGCTCTGACATTCGTTGTACTACTTGCCCAAGGTAGCAGCTGACCTGATCCCTTACAGCACCTACGCCGACTTAGCCTTCATCCCCTGGGACTACGTTGTCAAGGTCGCTCTCCCCACCATCTGGGAGACTTACGAGGTGGAAAAGAAATATCCCAATTTCGTTGCTTGGAACGCCCGCCTGATGGACCGTCCGTCGACGAAGAAGTTATACGGTGCCTAGCCGCAAGGGGTCTGTCTGTACGAAGCCGGGCCGAACAGCCGTGCACGCAGCGAGCAATTTAATTCCAGCGTCTTTCAGATAGCAACAGGCTTACATGATCAAATAAAAGTATGCTGAGGTGTGAGCGAACGTCCTCTAATGCGCCTTGGTACAAGAATAGCCGAGCATCTCCAAATGCGTGCCTCGGCCGCTAGTCATCCCACACCGCAGCCTTTGCTTTTTCAGCATCCTCACGTCGTTTCTGTTCAGCTGCCCTCTCCTCCTCCCGCTTCTTCCTCTCCTGCTCGCGGATGGACTTTTGGTACGCCTTCTGTTCCTCCGTCTGCTTTGGTGCTTTGAGTCCCAGGCCCGCGGCAATCATGCGCCGCGCCACTGCGTCCGTCTTCTCCGGTCTCTTGGACGACGGGGTCTCGCGGGGCGAGGTCACCCCGGAGTCTGAAGCCGTGCCCCAGTCGGGACCGGAGGAGTAGTGCGGAGTTACTGGTGTGGGCGGCGGAGCGGAAGGGAACGAAGCCTTTGAGCTGGGCGTTTGGACCTCGTCGCCGGACGAGGACGAGTCTTCGTCGTCCCAGGAATCGGCGACTTGCTTTTCCTGTTTTTGCTTGGGCGGCTTGGTGCTTTCCTTGCCGCTGTCGAGCTTCAGGTTCGCGAGCGAGGACGTGACTTGATCCTTGTCCCGCGCTGACGACGCCATGACCTGGGGCCTTCGCGTGTACTTGAGTGAATGGAGGCGTCGCTGTTGCGTCCGTAGAGAAGGCCCACGGATGGGCAGGCTGCTTTGCGACAGCGATACCACCTCCTTATTGTGATATGGATGAGCAGCGTCGGACTCGCCTGGATAATGCAGAGTGGTGAGGAGGATTTGAGGCACGGGCGGCCTTGTTGCCCACTTCACTGAGCTGGAGGCTCTAGCGTTCATTGTGGGGATCCGGAAGATCGCTCAGGCGTCTTCCCCGCAGAAATCGTGGTGGTTCTTCGCTGTAAGTCGGCCTTCGGAGCCGAAGACGAGCCCACGCCCTGGCACAGCGAGCAATTGAGGGCATGCACGCGGGGCGTGATTTTTCTACGGAGTTTCCCAGGCTGTATAGGCAGAGCCACAAATATCATTCCCTGAACAAGCCAGGACGTATGCGAGCTCAGAACTTGAGGCCGTCTCGCTGTGCGTTGTCCGACCACCTGCCGGGCACTCAATGCCGTAGCTTATGCTTCAAACGGGGCGCTGGCTGGCCCGGAGTTCAACCGGTGGAAGCTCCTAGTCGCCGGCCTGCTCGTTTTTCTGAGTGATGTCGTCAAGCTGCGGCCGCCTGCAGCCAATCCGCCCACCCACCCATCCACCATCATTATTAAGACGTCCACAGAGGTCTTGACAAATATCCGCCGCAGCGGCGATGCTCCCCATTGCCGACACGACACCTCGCACAACTCGATCGCAGTAGCGCCTTTCGCTTGGTCAAGGCACCCTGCGCGTCCAACCCAGGCGCATTCGTCTGCTCTTCGGCCGAGCTTCGGCGTTTGACCCTCGCTATCCCGCTCCCGAGCTCGGTCGCAGCCACAGTCAACCATGATCCCGCGATCCCGCGTCTCCGGACGCCTCTTGCTCGAGCGCTCGGCCGCTCACGCGAGCAGAACCCTCTCGGGCTCTGCCTCCAGAACCTGGGCCGTGCCGCCGGCCTGCCGAACTCCTCATGTCTGCGCTCGGCGCTTCCCCGTCGCGCGGTCGCGGCTAGCCGCTGCTGCCTTCTCGACCAGCGCGAGGCTAGGTAAGGAGAGGGACAAGGACAAGGGCGGAAACTTCTTCGACTCTGCCGTCGAGGCCCCAACCGAGCCCCTGTCCGAGGAGGAAGCCAAGGCGAACCTCGAGAACAAGAAAAAGGAGGCGGCGGACAACGCTGCGACGGAGCAGAAGACGAGCACCACCGACTCCTCGAAGACAGAGGGGAGTGCCCAGTCTCAGGATGGCAAGGCTGCGGGAAGCTCGGCGGGTGCTGGCTCAGGATCAGCGGGAGACGGCTCCGGCGGCGATGGGAAGCGAGGCCGCAAATCCGCCGAGAGAGCGCTTCAGAAACCAGTCGTGCCGGACGTATACCCGCAGGTCCTGGCTATCCCCATTGCTCGCCGACCCCTGTTTCCAGGCTTCTACAAGGCCATCACCATCAAGGACCCCGACGTGGCTACAGCGATTACGGAATCCATCAAGCGCGGCCAGCCGTACGTCGGAGCCTTCCTTTTCAAGGACGAGAACGAAGACGAAGACATCATCCGAAATGCCGACGACGTTTACGATGTCGGCGTGTTTGCCCAGATCACCAGCGCATTCCCCATACACGGGCAGGAGGGCGCCCTGACGGCAATCCTCTACCCCCACCGTCGAATCCGGCTGTCAAGCCTGCTGCCGCCCGGCGGCCAGGATCTCAAGAAGGGCGCAGACGCAAAGGCGGAACCCGAGACGCCGCAGCCGATACCCCAGAAGAGCGTTGAGGAGGAGTCTGCTTCGTCGGACAAGAAGGGCGACGTGGTGGCCAGCTTCGAGGAGGGCGCTGTGGAGAAGAAGCCCGATCAGGTCGCCGAGAAGTACGAACCGACGTCGTTCCTGAAGAGATACCCCGTCAGTCTTGTCAACGTGGAGAACCTTGCCGACGAGCCGTACGACCCCAAGAGCCCCGTCATCAGGGCCGTCACCAACGAGATTGTCAATGTCTTTAAGGAGGTTGCTACAATGAATAATCTCTTCCGCGACCAAATCTCAACCTTTTCGATGAGCCAGTCGACGGGAAATGTCACGTCAGAGCCCGGCAAGCTGGCCGACTTCGCCGCCGCCGTTTCTTCCGGGGAGCAGAAGGAGCTGCAGGAAGTTCTCTCGTGTATGAACGTTGAAGAAAGGATGCAGAAGGCGCTGATTGTCCTGAAGAAGGAGCTCATGAATGCTCAGCTGCAGTCCAAGATCACCAAGGACGTGGAGAGCAAGATCAGCAAGAGACAGCGCGAGTACTGGCTCATGGAGCAAATGAAGGGCATCCGACGCGAGCTTGGTCTCGAGTCTGACGGCAAGGACAAGCTGGTAGAGAAGTTCAAGGAGAAGGCCGGCAAGCTGGCCATGCCTGAGGCGGTCCGCAAAGTCTTCGATGAGGAGCTCAACAAGCTTGCGCACCTGGAAACAGCAGCTTCCGAGTTCAACGTTACCAGAAACTACCTCGACTGGCTCACCCAGATCCCTTGGGGCCAGAGGAGTCCCGAGAACTTTGGCATCCCGCACGCCGTCAAGGTGTTGGATGAGGACCACTACGGCTTGAAGGACGTCAAGGACCGGATTCTCGAATTCATCGCGGTCGGAAAGCTGCGCGGCACCGTCGAGGGAAAGATTCTCTGCTTCGTCGGCCCGCCCGGCGTCGGAAAGACGAGTATCGGCAAGTCCATCGCCAGGGCTCTCAACCGGCAATACTATAGGTTCAGCGTTGGTGGGCTGACGGATGTGGCGGAAATCAAGGGCCACCGGCGGACCTACGTTGGTGCGCTGCCAGGCCGCATCATCCAGGCGCTGAAGAAGTGCCAGACGGAGAACCCGCTGATCCTGATCGACGAGGTCGACAAAATCGGCCGGGGATACCAAGGCGACCCTTCTTCTGCCTTGCTCGAACTGCTGGACCCGGAACAGAACAGCTCCTTCTTGGACCATTACATGGACGTGCCAGTTGACCTTTCCAAGGTCCTGTTCGTGTGCACTGCCAACATGACGGACACGATCCCCCGACCGCTCCTGGACCGCATGGAGCTGATCACGCTGTCTGGCTACGTTTCAGACGAGAAGAAAGCCATCGCTAACAGATACCTCGCACCCGCGGCCAGAGAGGCGGCCGGTCTCAAGGATGCCGATGTGCAGCTCACCGACGAGGCGATTGAAGAGCTTATCAAGTCATACTGCCGCGAATCCGGCGTGCGCAACCTGAAGAAGCAGATTGAGAAGGTGTACCGAAAGTCGGCGTTGAAGATTGTCCAGGACCTCGGGGAGGATGTCCTCCCAGAGCAGGAGGCTCTGACGGAGGAGGGCAAGTCGGCGCTGGAGGAGGGAGAGAAGAAATCTGAAGAAGCTGCCGCCGCCGCCGCCGACGGAAAGGAGCAGGCCGGCACGGAAGCCAGTGAAGCGGAGACGACGGAAAAGCCACGGACAGCCTTGAGGGTGCCCGACTCGGTTCATGTCGAAATCGGCAAAGACAACCTCACTGACTACATCGGACCGCCGGTATTCACTTCCGATCGTCTCTACGAGGTCAGCCCGCCCGGCGTCTCGATGGGCCTGGCCTGGACGCAGATGGGCGGCGCCGCCATGTACATCGAGTCAATCCTTCAGGCGCCGCTCCGGCCGAGCACGAGGCCCAACCTCGAGATCACCGGCAACCTCAAGTCGGTGATGAAGGAGTCGACGACCATTGCCTACTCGTACGCCAAGGCCTTCATGGCGAAGCAGTTCCCCGACAACCACTTCTTCGACAAGGCCAAGATGCACTTGCACGTGCCCGACGGAGCCGTTTCCAAGGACGGACCGTCGGCGGGCATTACGATGACGACTTCTCTCCTGTCGCTCGCCCTGGATGTCCCCGTCAACCCCACCGTCGCCATGACGGGAGAGCTCACCCTCACGGGCAAGGTGCTTCGGATCGGTGGCTTGAGGGAGAAGACGGTGGCGGCCAGACGCGCGGGGTGCAAGACGATCATCTTCCCCGCGGACAACATGTCGGACTGGCTGGAGCTGCCCGAGGTACGTTGCCCGTCATATGCAGGAACAGTTTGTTTCACGCAGTGGATTCGCTAACATTGAATGCTGCAGAATATCAAGAAGGGCATCGAGGGCCATGCCGTCGGGTGGTACGGCGAGGTGTTCGACCTCGTCTTCCCCGAGCTCGACCGCGAGCAAGCCAACAAGTGTAAGATTTGCGAGTGGAAAGACCAACAGAACAAGGAGGAGCACGAGCGGTCCGAAGAGGAAGATTAGACGAAACTAGAAGGCGAGGCCATGTACAAAAAATCTGCATGTGGGCGGCGCTGCCGGACCTATGGCATCGTAGCCTCGGCTACCCGAGGCTGTCACGATTTGGCGTTATGATATTTCCCTGAGGCATGGGGGGAGCCGAGCTGTGCCGGGTCGAGAGACGAGACGTGTGAAACAAACCACTCCTCTTTTGCTGATGGGTGGGATTATTATTATGTTGTATTTGTAGAGTGGCAGGTATTTAGCTTCAGAGGGGAGAAGAGCGTCTTGGAATAGCGAAACCCCAGAAGACGACATGCATGGAAGCCGCGCTCCGACGTACAGAATCATGCGAGGATGCAAACATCGGTTCGTGACGGCCTCAGCCTACGTTGGAAATGCAGCGAGCTTATGCGGCCGTGGAAGTGCCCAGTCACCCAGCTTCACTCAGCTGACGCACAGCACGAGAGGACCGGCTTGGAAGGAAGCATTGTTGCCTGGGCCGTGCCAAAATAGGGCTCTCGAAGCAGGGCTGTGCCGCGACTAGACGCTGAGCGCCTTCGCCACGTCTGATGGATGGACCAGCTCGGAACAGCAGCTCCGACGTGAAAGGAGCGTTCTCGACATAGGCTCTTGGCAATTTGGCATGGTCCGAGTTGTTGAGACTCCCGCCTCCATACGCCCTCGTACGTAGTATGAGGTCGCACTCTGCGGACGCCATGGTGTCTCAGCTCCAGGGTGCCCATTTGATCTTCGAAAATGTCCAGAACGGGACACAAGGTTCCGTCGAGTCGTCGGTGCCATGATGGTGTGGGTCAGCCAGTGCGGGGCGCCGGGACGGGACGCGGGACGAGCCTAGCACAGCGGGCTAGACGGCCTGCCTAGCGGCCGGACGTTTTAGTTTGACAGCTGCTGCCAGTCCGCGATCGACGACGGCAGCGAAGCGCTTGCACGGAGGTGCGTGACGAGAGTGAGGGGGCGCGCCGCAGTCTGGTGATCGGGCCCGGATGCAGCGACCATAGGGCCATTCCCTCCGGCGGAGACATGCAGCTGCGTCGGCGGCAAATCTAGATGCCTTGGGGACGAGCTTACCTGCCCAACGGCACGGGGCGACTCGGTGCCCAAGCAGCTGTGACGAGGCTCAGTCACGCACAGCCAGCCCAGCCACGGCGTCTCGTCACTTCACTGCTGTCGGCTGCTACCTTGAGGAAGGCTAGGCGGGCCCCAGCTACCCGCTGCTATCCACTTCCCTCCACTTCCCTCCACTCCTCCCAAGGCGCCCGCAACTCAACTCAGCAGCTGCTACGGCTGCATTTATGCCTGACGCAGGGGTCTGGGCGAGCCCGTGGGTTCCCGTGCGACGTGGACGGCGCGATTGGAACGTGGGCAGGGCTCGGAGCGGGGTGAGGCCCCCCAGCCTCTAGGTATGGGGAGAGGAGAGACTCGCAGTGCCGTATCGAGATTGCCATTGTGGTGTGCGGACGGTACGAGCAGGGCAACGGCGCAGGTGGGTGAGATGGGAACGGCTGCGCGGTTGGGCTCGTCGGCCGCGCAGCGAATACGAACTTTGTACACGCTCTCGACGGCGGATGGCTACCCAAGGGGTCGACGCTTCGTCGCCCGGGAGGAGGCGGAAAGGAGACGACGGCCGGCGCTGAGGGTGCATGGCTTGGCTTGCACACGTGCGCGTCCTCGTCTCTCCGCGAGAATGGGTTCTGTCCGCATGGCATGGCATGACGCGGGACGAGGCAGGCCTGCGCCGAAGGCAGTTCGTCATACCTGCGCGCGAGCAGACGACGCGGCCATCGGGTTCAGCTGGCGCACCATCACGTTAGCTGGGCAGCCCAATGGGCGCGCATGTAGCACGTCGTTCGCTCATCGGACCACCAGGACGACGACGACGGTGACGATGGGCCGTGCGAGCATGGCTCGAGGTCCTGGCTTCCGAGGTGATGGGGGATTCGAGGCAGTAGGGGATTCTCGTTCCACTGTCAAGTGCTTTTGCTCGGGCTCGGTGCCGCGGCGGAGCATGTGCGCAGCGTTCTCCCGGCCATGTTCGAGATCTGCGATACTCGCCTGCCGAGGGAGGCATACGCGAAGACATGCAATTGAGAGCCCGTGTCGCGCAGGGCACTGCAGGCGTAGGCCTGATACGAAGTCGGGAGATGGTTGCTCGCGAGGGGGAAGTTGCTGAGACGCCCAGACACGGAATTGACGCCGGTGACCTCCGCCAGAGCTCGACGTCGATCGGTTCGGTTCGGGTCGCGATGGTTACGGATACCGTGTCTACTCCGTAGTCCGTATGGCGTTTCCAATTGAAAGGCCGTTCCCGGCTACAGCCCAACGCCAGGGCGGCGGCCACGGACGTCAGTCAATTGACCAAGGTACCCTAGTGCCATGCATGCGCGAGTGGGAATGGACGATAGGCCCTGGCTCCTCGGGCTCGTCTGCAGGATGGCGCTCCTGAAGCTGCTGGCGTCGCGGGAGCCAGCGGGAGAGCCTCCGCCCTACGGCACTGTGGGTCGGCACTAGGGGCTTACACCGCAACGTGCCACGGCGCTGCGCAGCCCGGAAGGCCTGGGCAGCCTCAGGTGCGTTATAGGCCCAGCTGCCCGTCGCGGCGCCTGAGGTGTCGTCGTCCTGGGGCTGCGTCGACAACCTCTCACGATCCCATCACCCTTTTCCTCGCTCTGCATCCTCCTCGTGACGCCCCCGCCGCCCCTCTCCGCCGTCGTCGGACGCCTCGCCCGTCCGCTCGACGCTGCCGGCCGTTTGCTGCCCCTAGCGAGTCCCGCGAGAGTCAGCCCGAGCGAGCTTCGCTGGCGGCGCCCAACGCGAACCAGCCTCGCCGACCTCACCTCACGCTCGCGGAACCTCTCCCCACCAGCCACCCCTTGCGCTTTCGGCGTCGTTGGCCAGCTTCCTCATGGCCGTCGTATATTGTCACGCCTCCCCTTGTCGCCGCGCCTCGTCTGGTTACGCTTGCGTCTTCCCTGTTTCTTCGTCGTCGGCGTCTGTGTTCCGTCCGTGCTATTGATAGACTTCCGCCCACAGCACAGCATCTGCATTGCATGCCTGTTCATGTAGTGTTCCACGGACCCGCCCCCCAGCCACTTCGACTTAAGGTTCTTATACGAGCCTCGCCTCCTCTGCTTCTCTGACACTGGGCTGGCCGGCCGCATTGTTTTCGAAGTCTCCTCCGCCTCGCGACCGGGCTCGTCCTGCCGTCCAATATGGATCTGTCGGACGGCGCCGACACCGAGCCACCACCGCCCTTGTCGTCAGGGAACTTTACTTCTTGGCAAAACCTCATAGACAAACAGAGCGAAGACCTGCACGCCTCGGTTCCCTGGGATCTGCCCCAAGACCCTGCCCTGGACGACGAAGAACCGTTTCGGCCACTCGTTGGTGTCCATGGGCTCGAGAATGGGCAAGACTCGAGGAAAGTCGTCACCGGCCTCCCCCGTTCTCAGACATTCAAGAGGCAACTATCAGAAGAGAGAAGGCACCTGGCTCCCTTCGTACCGACGGCGGATGAGCGCCGGGGAGCCTCCGTTGACAGGCGATCCCAGAGTCGGCAGAAGTGGTCGCCCTCCCAGCCCCGTGTCAGCGCCCCAAGTCTCCTCGGCTCCTCCCACGATGAGCCGAGCTTTCTTTACGACCCATTGTTCAGATCGACCAGCCAGACCGACGATGGATCAAAGCAACAGTCACGAGACCAGATATTCGGCATTTCGGAATGTAGAGACGGAGATGAGACGCCCCCCCAGATTGTAGATGTGACCGACGCTCAATCCATGACGGCCTCGCAACACGAGGCCATGATCAACGACGAGCTCGAGAGAAAATGGATCCTCAACCTCAGCATGCACTTCCGAGATCGTTCAAAACGAGAAAAGTTCTTCGTCACCTATCGCGAGCAGGAACACCTCTGGCGTCGAGTCACCATCTCGCTCGACTACCGCTTCGCCCCGCCCAATTCTCTCGAGATGGACTTGATCCACACCAAGTTTCAGAGGGAAAAGAGTGCCAAGATCTACGAGGCCATTCGCGAGAGCTTGCTTGACATTCAGTTCTACGACACCGTCACCAACCTGAAACTTGAGACGACTGATGGCCGCCTGCATGTCCACGTTGTCGAGGACGGAAATGTAAGTAGAGAATTTTCTCCACCGACACATCGTCAGACATCAACACCATCCCCAGCCAAGCTTCGCCCTGTCATAATTTCGCCAGATTCTGTTCTCCCTTTCGGCGCTAGCCCTTGTCTGAGGCCCTTGTTCGCCTGCTGACACAGGCTAGGAAATTATCAACTACCCTCCCGTTTCCCAAGTGCGGCACTTGGGCTGCAGACGAATTAGAGAACGCGATATCGTCTTCAATTCGCACATGTCTGGTTTCGTGTACAAGGTCAGCGTGCGCGGCCAGGTCCTCATCAAAAAAGAGATACCGAGTCAGGATACAATTGAGGAGTTTTTGTACGAGGTGAACGCCCTCAACAGCCTGCGGTACTCTCACGACGTTGTCAGGTTCTATGGAGTCGTGGTCGACGATCGGGACGATCACGTCAAAGGCCTTCTGATTAGCTACGCTTCCCAAGGCGCGCTCATCGACATCATATACGAACGTTGCAAGGAACGTAACCACGGTATCCCATGGGCCACCAAAGAAAGGTGGGCGAGGCAGATTGTCCGTGGTTTGGCCGACGTCCACGACTCGGGGTTCGTCCAAGGCGACTTCACGCTGTCCAACATCGTCGTCGACGATGCCGACAACGCAAAGATCATCGATATCAACCGGAGGGGCTGCCCCGTCGATTGGGAACCTCCTGAGGCGACCGCACTGATAGAGGCAGGCCACCGTATCACCATGTACATTGGAGTCAAGTCCGACCTGTATCAGCTGGGAATGGTTCTGTGGGCATTGGCCATGGAGGAGGATGAACCGGAGTGCCACGGGCGACCGTTGATGCTCGGGCCGGAAATCAACGTGCCCGACTGGTATCGTCAGATCACGGAGATGTGCCTCAGCGCTGATCCGAGGATGCGTCTGCAAGCATCGTCGCTCTTGCAGATGTTTCCACCGACTGCCAGCGATAATGGGCCACTGAACACCAAGGAATATGCTATTTCTGTCGACGATGGACGCTCTGTAAGCGACTACTTTGTGGACGGCTATCATGCCGACGGTCGGCCGCTCATTAGGACCGTTGATCCTGCAAGGCAATGGCCATACTCGGGCAAGACGTACGTGGAGAGTAGTCCTGCGCCATACGAGTCGTACTACCCAGCCCGAGGCCGATCCCCTCCGAGCCCGCTGCCAAGCGATTATGCGTGCGAGTCGTCACGGGATCCCTTCAGCAAGACATCCTGGGCTGCGAATCGGAGCGTGCGGCCGTCTTATACCGACGCTGGGGCGGATGACACGATGTCGGACATGCCACAGCCCGATCACGACCACGAGACGCCGACGGCAGCAGCCAAGGACATTGCAGAAGACGGACTTGGAAATGCGTCGGAGCAGGGGGGGCCGAGATATACAGACCTCTCAGCTCTGCCAGACGCATTCACGAGCCACAACGCGGCAGCGAGTGGGGATGTGAGCTCACCGGAAAAGCTTGGCGTTACACTGCTGGATGGGCCATCCTGCCCGATGCCTTATCCGACCGTGGCAGCACCAGTTCCAAATTTAAACAAAGACGAGACTGTTGTCAATACATCGCTTTTGAAGCCAGCACAGCTAGAAACATCGTCCGATGCAGCAGCTGGACATATCCAAGCACCGGAGGCACCAGCAACGTGTTACACGGAGGAGCTTGCGCGACACGTTGGAGAAGCCCGACAGGCAGTCACCAGAGACGACAGATCCGAAATGGCACAGGTGGTGTCCGTAGGCGATGGTACAGCAGGCAGAGTGGCACCGACAGGGACAGGGTGTCACTTGAAGCCGCAAGAACCGGTGTCAGCGAGCCACGACGACGATAGTGATACAGAAGCGGATCGAGAACCGGAATACGTGGCTACGCAAGGGTCGGGGAATACAGAACCCAGCATCGACGAGCACAAGAGCAAGGACACGGCCGCATTTGCGTCCACAGCGGAATGCGTGGCCCATCGGCAGATTAACGATTCGCATGCGGCAAAGAAATGGCTCGCAAATCAGGGTCTGAACGGCTTCGAAGCCCGCCGGTCGAAAGAGCCACTCTGGGGCCACCCAAAACCAGACTACCCGAGGAAGATATCCTTGCCCGTGACTTTGACGGGCATTGGTGCAGCTTACATGGGTGTCGACGATGAGATGGTGCGCGGCAAAAACATCAGCGACGACGACTTGAGCACCATGGTGCGGGCTTCGACCGTGCCGGCACGAATAATAACGACAGATTCACGAACATAAGGGACAGCGGTTTACATTGATTTCTCTTCTTTGTTTCTCTTCCCACGAGGCTGACGCGTACTTCGCCGTGCCCCCGTGTGTACTTGTAGAGATGGCGAGCAGGCAACTGGTTGGCTGTCTTGTGATTTTTTGCGCGGACACGGGAACATGCATGTTACGGCCTCACGTATGAATCAACGAGGCTATGATGGAGCATGAGCTTAGCGGTCTATGACGTCGTTCATCTCGGATGTAGTCTCCAAACGTCGTCAAAATGGCATTCTTGATTTTCCTTCGTCTTGCTCCCATCCCGTCAGTGCCCCACGCGAAGCCTCGTCCCCTTTCCTCGATGGGATTGAACCCTCGTCCAACCCTTCCTTCTAGGCACTCCATGTTTCGTGGCGATGGAACGTCGACACTGGCAACGTCCCAGCTACGCCGCGAAGTCAAAGGGGTGGTGGTCGTCCCGTATCACTTTGGTCAAGATATCCCTTGGCGTTGTTGGTCGCTGACATCGCGAATATTCCGAGCCACGCGTTTTAGCAGAGTATGTTGACGGGCCTGGTCATGGTGAACCCTGGATCTCAGAGTTGGCGACCTCGCTGGTCGTCAACTCGGTGTTGCATTGCCCTTAGCATGCGCTTGCCCGTCGCCTTAGGCAGGGTTACGCGGATCTTGGCCTTTTGGCACTCCCGCAAGGCCTCCGTGTCGCGCAGCGCCTTCACCAGCCTGGCAACGGGCCTGGTAAGGGTCGAGAAGTCTAGGTCCGTCGACGTGAGCCGCGAGATGCGCCACACGTTCGGGGAGATCATGTTCTTCGGGGCCTTCGAGACACGTCCGGCCGACGTGTGTGTCCCGAGCGTGTCCTCGTCGTCGGCCACATGTTCTTCTGAACCTCCTCCAGGTTCAGCTGCAACTCGGCACGCTCGGCTCCCCTCGGCACCAGCTCGACGGTGCGGACTGGACACGTCCATCTCCATCGGCTTGCTGTTTCGGAAGTCGTGCGCGCCGAATATGCCCTCTCGGTACGACGAGAAGTTGATCTGGGTGTTGGGGGTGCCGTCGCCGCGCTCGCCGTGGCTCGTCGTGGTGACCTCGGCCAGGTCGCCTTGCGGTGACAGCTTGTTCAGGGTCCGAGACATGGCCTCGCCATGCTTCCGGACGGCGGACATGTGCCTGGGCCCGTACCGCAGCTCCTCCGAGACACCTTCATGAGCGGTACCTCCAAGGCGGGGTACGTGGTCGTACCTCCCGGGAGCACCAGAGGCGTCTTGATCGTGCGCCGTATGCCGAAGGCGCCCAGCAAGGGCTGCACGACGTCCTTTCCCGTGGCGATATGCCAGCTGGTCTCGTCTCCCGCGAGCTTGATCAGCTCACTAGGCACCATCCAGGATCGGAAACCATTCTTGAAGTGCTGGTCGATCTTCTGACCGGCCTCAGTGCCGTTCAACCCGTATCGGGGGTGGAGGAGCCCCCCGCATACCTTGCCTTCGACCACGTTCGACACGCGGAAGGGATCGTAGTCGGGGCTGAACATGGTGCTGACGTTGCCGAGTTCCAGTTCCTCCCACTCGGCGAACTCGATGCCCAGCTTCATCCACATCAGGTAACATGGGCATAGTACGTCCCTGAGGCTGGAAATAAGGACGGTGCCAGTGACCCAGACGAGCGTGTTCCACTCCAGGAAACGGTACGAGTGGTTGTACGCGCCGTCAAGGCGCCGGGAGGACTGTCGAAAGACGAGAGAAACGGCAAGCCGGTGCGCATTCCAACGCTGTCGGAGGTCTAGAAGAGATCCGCAACATTGGACAAGGCCGTCTGGCTGAAGAAGAAATTGATGGAGGGCGAGGGTCCCCTCGTGTTGATCAACCCCAGAGACGACTCCAAGTTGGTCGCCGACCCAAACAGCGTTAAACTCGGCGATCTCAACCTGCGTGCTTCTTCGACGACGAAGAACTCCCATGGACATTCTCTCAGCTCCGGTTTGCGGAGAGAGTACTCTATATGACAGCCATCCGGCCTCGCGGGCGAGCCCTTCGGGGCTTTCACCTAATGGCTTAATGCAGCCAAGTCCTCGTTGTAGCCGAAGGGGTACCTTGACAGCCGGCTTTCGTCGTATGCCACAACCGCTTGCTTTGATTGATGAGAGAATCCGCTGGACGAACGTAAAACGACTGCAAGCGAAGATCTGTTTGCTAGTAGTCATGTTTCTCAAGACTACAAACGAGGACCTGTTTGCCGGCATGTCCTCTGTAAACGAGGATTTGTTTGCTAATTAGCAGTTGTACAAGTATCCCGTGCAAACGAGAACGGCATGTCCTCTGCAAACAGAGTCATCACCTGCTCCTACCCGTGGAGCCAGTGCTCTCCAGCGATGAAGATGTACAATGGAATTCACATGGCAAAATTTAAATTTGTGAGAGATCAAAAAAGGAAAAAAGGAAAGCACTTGATGTGCTTGCGTGATCTGGGAATCGAACCCAGGGCTCCCCGACGTTGCTCGGATGGCAACGGAGAATTTTACCACTAAACCAATCACGCTGCGGAAGGTTGGTTGTGAGTCGCTGACTCGCTTGTGGAGACAAGGGCTGCTTATTCACCAACACATGGATATCGCGACTACGGGGCTCAGCAATATTGGGGGATGCACTTAATGTGGTCGAGCAAAACAGGATCCTACATTTAGTCCGACATTAGAAAAGAAATCAAGATGTAGATATAGATACGCACGCATGTGTTATCCCAGTTTGCACCGAACACATGTCTCGCCAGGCCCTGTCGCTAGGTGTGGGGGGATAGCGAGGCTCCCCGACGACCACCGGGCTCTACAGAAAGAGCACTACAGGTGGCTTGCGCGCAACCTCTTCAGCCCACCGGTGATTGTTCCATTTGACAGTTGTGCTTCCGCACTATCCCACTACTCGTAGGGTTGCAATGGGGTCCTTATATCAAACGTTGCCGTTGGAGGAACCACGCGGCACAATATACATAGCCATTGGCTCGTGATTTTTAAATCAGAATCGTGACGATTTGGGATGTACCTTGCGACCTCCAACCTTCATATAACTAACTGTCAGAAGCCACCAAATAGGCGGCACCTCCCCACCACGTGCAGTTGGTTCGAGTCTTGTTCCCACACTCACCGTCCGGTTACATCATAATTCTCGAACTATGGACCCGGGGGACTCTTTGCAGCAGGTATTCGAGGCTACCAAGCACGACTTTCCAACCGGGCTGTCCTCGAATATTTTATTGCGCAACATCCTCCCCGTTACAAGCATCGAGCAAGTGTGGGACGCCGCAGTGCAGTTTCAAAGGAATCAGGAAAGAACGAGAGAGAAGCTTCGCCATTTAGACCAACTCAAGCCGTTCATTCAATGTCTCGAAGGCTTCATCGCTGTCGTCATGAGTTTCGCGCCAAATATGGGTAACGATACCCACAGAGTCCTCTTTGGCCCGTTAGGCAGCTTTTTTTGTGAAACATCAAGGAGTACCCATAGACCTTCGTTTAGGATTACGTCTTCGTCCGAAACATCAGAAAGCCTAAAGACTATGCGATATACCTCCGACACCTTAGGGAACTCGTTAGACTTAGCGGGAAAATCGAGCTTGTCGATGTCGACATCATGTCTGACACGGTTTGCACCTCCAGTCCGTCAACTGGCAAAAGCAAATGCATGCGAAACCTACGCCAACTTTCCGGGACCACAAGCCCGCCGGGATCTGATAAGGGACGTTGGTTTTTGCCATCTTCAAATCCTCTACCGCATTCATCCGTGGGTAAGTTCCTGCGTAGCCCATTATGCGCGTCTCATTGCGAGGGGGTTGGACGGCCACGTCAACGCGCCGTTCCGAGGGTTGTCACTGTCGCCGACGAGAGATTCGGCCACGCCTCCACGAAACATACGCCGCAAAGGCCATTCCGTCCTCGGTGCCTCCACCTCATGTCGGGCTGTAGTCTTGAGGTGATCCGAGGACTCCGTAGTTCGGGAGACCCAACCAAACAAGCCTTGGCTTGGCTTGACCTGGGATCACAGGCAAAAGTGACGAGCTTCTCCGCCTCCTGCTCATGGACACTCACAGCGCTGTATGTCGGCGACGTACATGCATCAACTGGCATCCACACGCGAGCCAGGTTTAGGTCACCGGTTCTTGAGAAAGACAATGGACACCTTGAGCGACCGAAAAGAGGGGCAATGATGCAGATTACAGTTTCAGTTATGGCGGTGCGGGCTAATTTCTTGCATCCAACCGCGATCGCGATCGCTTGACGTGCAACCAATACTCGTACGAGTAATTCGTACCAAGCCTCCGGGGGCATATGGCAGTCCAACAGGGTACGGACTGCTCGGCTGACTGCAAATGGTGTGACGTCGACGTAGGTGAAATGAGCCACGCGAATCCTCCTAGTTGCGGGCTGATTCATTCCTTGGTGTTGTTGGTGATGTCCCTAGCTTCTCGCGTAAATTCCGAAGCCGGCATATCACCCGTGTTTATTGTCCCTGCTTGTTCCACCATCATGATGTGTGCCTGGTGGCCCACTGGCCTGTGTCGTACACCCTTCGGAACCACGTAAACGTCCCCTGCTGACATCTGGACGTCTGCTCCTCCTTCTATCTCCATTGTTAATGTTCCAGAAAGAACATAGAAGAGTTCATCCGATTGTGGGTGTGAATGAAAAACAAAGGCTCCGTCGATTTTGGCGACCTTTACGTGTTGGTCGTTAACGCGAGCAATGAGATGTGGCGACCATAATTCAGTGATAGAATCGAGCGCTTTCGGAACAGATAGAGCTGCCATATTTGAATATCTCGCTACTATTCCTGGAACTAAACACTGGTCGTCGCGGGACAAGAGAGCCGTTGGAGTTTTCGGCGAAGGTAGACGTGAGACTGCTTGCAGGACTGAAGCTTACACGTAACGCAAGCCCAAGGCGTCCGACTTATAAGCGTCGACTTCTAAGCGTCGACTTGAAAGTTGCGGCAACCATGAGCCAAAACAAAAAATTGTCGGCGCTGGCAGTTCATCTGCTCACAAGGGCGAAAGGGCGCGCCCTTGACCTGTCGTGGAAATGGCAGTAACCCATTGCCCCACCCCTCGAGCAGACGAGTCAAATGAGCGAGCGTTTGTGGCTGACCCGAGCTGGACGGATTTACTGGCCAGCGTCGTAACAAATTGCAGGACCAGTCGACTCGCCAGCTGACGGGCTCCGGGCCGGGCAGAGCGTTTCCATGGCAGCCGAAAATGGAGCTCCCGCGAATCTTGGAATCTGCTTCCCGTTGGGAGTGCCTGAGCGTTCACAGCTGGCCAATCGAACCCGACTAAGCTGTGCGCCTCGATTGTGACTGGCCATCGAAACGCCGTCATATGAGACTAGCCTTCACGCATTGCATCCGTCGGGAGTCACGATGGATCTCAAGCGCTGCAGTTAGGGTGACCTTGTGGCTCTGCACAAGTTGGCAGGTGGCGATTGCTGACATTGCAGAAGCGGATCCAATGGTATTTCCTTGACCTTCTGTCAGTAGCTTCAGAGTGTCGCCGGACGGCTCAATCTTGACTGGAAACCACTCCAAATCTTCCTCCGCGGAGGATCATATTATTAAATCGATGAATATCTGCGTTGGATCAGCGGTGTGGACTTGTCGGCGGTGCTTTGACAAACCCACCAAGCCAAAGCAGACGTCGTCAGGGCCATTTTGCGTTCCCTTAGGTTCGAGGTTTGAAGTTGGGCGTGAGACTGAAGGAGCTACTTGTAGTGCCATGTTCGCTTCAGAGGTTGAGAACTTCTGGCTTGAGGGAGTGGTTGCGGGAGGCTCTGTGCTAGCCGAGTCCACGGCCATGCCCATATCGCCATCTTCGGTCAAGTCAATGATGATTGGGGTAGTTTGTCCTAATGCTGCCGGACACGGGTGATTGACAATAGTTGGTGGGGATATGATGTTCAAATTGTTGTGGCCCGAAGCTTGCGCTGGAGAACTGCGAAGGAACAACGGTTCATCAGGGGCCCGAGACTAGTCCTCCAACCTATTCTGGCGGAGCTGTCTGCTAGGCTGTTCATCTTCTTTGCTGCTCGCGGGTGCGGGGCGCTTCTGACCAAGTCCACCTCCAGGGAACTCATCTGAGACCTCCATATCTCTACCAATCGCTCGCGAGGTGACAACGGGTAAGTCGGACGTTCCAAGGATTAGTTATCCAGATATTGAGTGAGAGAAATTAATCACGTCATTTTCTGACTCTGTGGGTGCAAAGAGGAAATGGTGAGTCCACATCTTTGTTTGATTCGCAAGCGCTAATGCATGCGGCACGTGAAAGTGGGCAGGATAATTGTCCTTTGGCAAGACTGATCTGGAGACTGAAGGAACGTGATTCATTCCACTTCTTGAGATTGTAACTGACGCTGTTCGAGCGGCTGCGGTGGTAACTGTAGCTCCATCACGAGTCATAAGGAGTTCCTCCTCGCGACGATTGATATGGTTGCTGCCAACTGCACATGTCAGACAACATTAACAACCATTTTCCCGTTCGTCTGCCCGCTCTCCATTGCTCGGTGAGCGTCATGTATCTCGTCGAACCTAAAAACTCTCCACGGCTTCGCATCAATCTTGCCATGAGCGACCTTTTGCATGATATCCTTTAACGGCACATCCGAGACGGGGAATTCCTGGGTCCCAAAAACAAAACTCCCGAAGAAGCTAAAATGCACACCGCTTGCCATCTGCAAAAGCGGGTTGAAGCCGAGCGACTGTTCCGGTCCCGCAGGTCCCTTGATGGGATCCAAACCACCCAGCCAGCCGGCCAGGCAGAGGTGGCCGTCGCGACGGACGAGTTGGAGGGACTCGACGACTGTGCTATTGCCAACGAGCTCTAAGATGCAGTCAAACTTTTCCGTTTTGCCGCCTTCACGAAGTCGCCCGAGCATGTTGGGGCCTTCCAGCACAACGTCGGAAACACCAAGGGCCTTTAAACCGGCAAACTTGGCCTCTTTGCGACTCGTTGCTGTCACAATCGCACCAGCCTCCACGGCAAGGTTAACAGCTGCCCTGCCGAACGAAGACGTAGCTCCCCTGATGAGAAGCCGCTGGCCACGCTGCAGGTGCAGGTTCCTAAACAGACACGTCCACGCCGTTGCGTAGCTCTCCGGCAGAGCCGCCGCATCTGCCCAGGAGACTGGCAGTTCCTCTCCTGGGTTTCCCAATGCAACTATGTTACTGACATTTGCGACCGTGTATTCCGCGTAGGTGCCGGGAATCGTGCGCCCCAGTCCGCCCATGAGCGCAGCGACGGGCGTTCCCACAGCGAGTTCGCCGCCGGGGCAATCGTCAACAATTCCCACGCATTCGATGCCGCTTATTGGCACTGATTCGGCCCACTCGCCGCGGCGCATGTGCATTTCAGCATGGTTGATGCCGAACGCCTTGATGCGGATGAGGGCTGTGCCTGGTGCGGTGGCGGTTGGCTTGGGGACTTGCTTTATGACGAGGTTCTCGACGGGGCCAAAAGCCGAAATAACTATCGCTTTCATTGTAGTCGACATTCTGCCAGTTGATATTATGAAATTGTTCAAGAAAGAGACTGCGTTGATTGATTTGCTTCACGGCGGAACTGGTCGGCTGCCTCTGATGTTCCCGACTTCTACGAGGACTCTGTACAATTTATAACTTCCATTTTGTGACGGGTAACGCGGGATCAAGTGGCGGGTTTTTTGTGGCTCGATTGCACACTGGAATCTTTGCCTGTGGTGCTCCGGACATCATGACTGCAAAAGTTACAGAGTTAAGGCAATTGAGTTTTTCAAGTCGCTCGCGCCCTTTCGATGATCAATGTAACGGCTGTGATGTGCTGTCTGACAAATCCACGTCTGCAATGAGGAATCATTTCTTCAATTCTAGTCAGCTAATCCAAAATGCACTCTAATCTTCTCGACCTCGAGAGCGTATCCATTTCTCGGCGCGAAGTCAGCTCGTTACCGCGCTATCGCTGCCGTCGCTCAACTTGAATAGGTCCTCAAGGCAGATGTATGGCTTGTCCATGGTACTTAGCGTAAACTCATTTCCGCCAATCTTCGCAGCATGAACAACCCATCGCTGCGACAGCAAGATGTGGTCTGGCGCAGCGACATTTGTGCATTATTCGTGGCTCCGGTCGCTGGAGGAATATAGGCCGTAATTTCCATCTTACCCTCTGCAATGTTAAGATACTACCAAGATCGTTAATAATGCCTCAACCTTTGTGGGCAGCCCCTGCGGAGGTAGGTTGCTTAACAATACGCAACTCCGTCGAGCTTCCTATATTGTGTGGAACCCGGTGAGGTTGGCAGTTAAGGAATACTCTGTGTAATCTAGGTGGTCAGTCATGTTCTGCCGTCGCCAAGCGGCCATTTGCTCCGTGTCGACCTTTTTACCTTTGGCCGCCTGTCGCTTCTCGATAGGCAGCAGTTGCGAGTGGGAATTATCGTGCTTCTACCCCTAACCCGAGCTCTAGACACGCTCAAACCTCTACAATGTATGCAGCAAGCTTAGCATTTGCATTAAGCAGTGGCGTATCTAGTTATGTGCAGTCGCTAACGCATCAGGTCTCTGCAGCCCTTGAGCCTCCCAGCGCTCCATTGCCAGCTTGAATAATTCGCATTGGTCCCCTCGGTGATGAGCGGGCTTGCCGCGCTTCTGTCGGCTCTCCATTGTTTCGACTAGCTTCGCCTCTTTCTCTTCATCCGTCATAAAATTTTCACTGAAGACGTACGACCTCGTCTCGCAATTGTACCATCCTGTTCCAGGATATTGCCAGGAATCTTCCCAATCGTCGGTTAAGTAATGTAGGAAGCTTCCATGCGTGACAAGCACAACCTGCGCGTGTACATCGCCGTATTTAACTAGTTCCCGTATCTTGCGCCGCAAGAAGGTTTGAGTGTCACGCGCGCGGGCTTCAATAGCGCTATTTTGCGGACTGTATCGAGCTCCCAATGCCTTAACGTTCCATCCATCTTCGACAAGCGACAAGTCAATTGGCCAGTTGTTCTTGACAACTGTTTCGTGGAGCAGATTTCGATCAGACCCTATGTCGCATAGGTCGTCCGACGTCTCCTGTGCATCTGGTATAGCGAGTACGCGAGGGAAGCATGCTCCGTTGGACGTAAGAGCTGGATTGAAGGTCAAATTTGCGGTATGGAGTGCCCGGCACATTGGGGAAGCCACGATGAGAGAGATGTTCGACTGGTCCGGGAAAGATTTTTTTCGGAGAGAGTGACACTGTTCTTCTCCCAAAGGCGTCAGAATGGGGTCCGGAAGGGTGTAAGATCCCGCTCCCAAGTTGTGAAAGCCCTGGCCGTGGCGAACACAGTGAATGACTGGTACCATAATGACGAAGCAGGCGTTACATGCCAGTAGTAATTAGGGCCCGGGGAAAGCGCCTGAAAGGCGCGAAAATGAATTATTATATTGTTCGATTCTGAAGTCATTTCAAATCCCAAATATATGCATTACTGTACATGTGACGGATCAAAGATACTACGAAGTAAAGGCTTAGAAATCGGAAGTGGCGCACTACGAGTTCACGGTAGTAGTTGGTTGCTTGATCGCCATCCCGACGCTAGCGTCTTGGCTGCCTGTTGTGGATTGCGTCCCCGCACAATTGCAGATTAACTCGTCGAAAACGCTGATCTACTGTCTTAACACTGAGCAACTACGTAGTACGGAGCAGATGGAGCTCGATAGATTTATTTGGTGCAGGAATCCTAAATGCAAGGAGGCGAATTTGAAGCTTGAGGGCCTCAAACACTCCCGAAACCACGTTGCGAAAGTCCATGGCGTTGCACTTGGGCCTTCCCGGTGATAGCATAAATTACCGTGCTGATAGTGACCTTGTTGGCATGCGATGTTGGTCGAAAGTTTTATACGCTTGTGAACGTACAGCGTCATTGCGGCATGTATATTTTGTAGTGATATTGTACAGAAACCATTCGGTCCGTGAAGACACACGACATTACATTTTTCACGGGGACATTCCATACCCAAGTGCTCCTGACATCTCATGTTGTTCTGGCTTGTTGGTGGGAGTGACGGACGTAGCTGAAGTATTACCCTGGGAGCCCGTGCCCTATGCTAAAAGTTGCGTGTAA
Organism: Albophoma yamanashiensis; assembly: GCA_001600555.1. Taxonomy (NCBI): domain Eukaryota; kingdom Fungi; phylum Ascomycota; class Sordariomycetes; order Hypocreales; family Ophiocordycipitaceae; genus Albophoma; species Albophoma yamanashiensis. Next base: position 3,481,667 of record BCKH01000002.1, read on the forward strand.
GCTGGTCACATCGAAGCGGGTGTTGGCCGGGCAGGGGTGGAGTTTCAAAGCTACGCAAAGAAAGAGGCACGGGGAATACGCATCAAGCAGTAACAATGTACATGTACTTATAATACAAGCACACACATGGATTGAATACGCCGGCTGGATGTTCCATCGATATCTCTACGTTTATCCCTCCATGTCCCCGCGTGAAATTCTCAGAACCTCTTCAGCATCAGGTTCAGACCGCAGAGAACGGCCTATACCCCCCGAGGCCTCTCCAACTCGCTCTCGCTCCCCGTCGTGTGTCTCAAGTCTTCCGTGAGAAGATAGTCGCCACCTTTGCGGCCGGCCCTCTTCTCCTCCTTGCGCCGCCTTTTTTCTTCCTTCTTCTGCTGCTTCAGGGCCTTCTTCTCTGCGCGACTGAGGCGTGGGAACTCGCCGTTCGGCCCGCGCAGTACGAGACCCGGGTGGCAGATGTTGAGCAGGGTTAAGGCGAGCAGCATCGGGAAGGCATCGAGCATGAAGGGGTAGATTTCGTGGGTGATTATGGGGTTGTCGTTGCCGATGCCCGGTCCGAACTCGACGATGCGGTAGACGATGCGAACCTGTAGAGCAGATGTGTTAGCAGTCTCTCAGTTCGGATTGACGGCCAGGGGCATATGCGCACCACGATGAGCAGCAGCACGGCCAGCAAAGTCCAGATCAGGAACCGCATGCGTCCTATGCCCCCGCCTCGCGCGCCTTGATGCACGAGGCGGTAGAACCACAGCGTCATGACGCTGAAGATGACGACGAAACCCATCTGCACGCCGATGCCCGCCATGTACACCTTCATGCCGATGGAGAGCAGGTCTGCTGGGTTGTTGCCGGACAGCATGGCGCCGCCGCCGGCCTGCACGAGGAAGCACACGACGTCAAGCCAGACGAAGACGACCGTCAATCTGGTAGCGCGGATGCCCCAGATGCGTTGCTCGGGGAGGGCGAAGTAGACCATGCGCGCGACAGTCATGTAGGCGAAGGCGTTGATCCCTGAAGAGCGTGAGTAGGCTGTCGACGGGTTGCCATTCTGGACAAAGGTGATGTACATAACGGAGCGAGGAGGAAAAGGAGCAGCCCCCAGATGGCGTATTGAATCTGCTGCTGGTCATGCGCGCCAATGGTCCGGATGGTGAAGGCGACCGTCTCCCAGATGCCGCCCATGATGACGACCCAGCAGAACCTCTGGAGCGCCTCGTGTCAGCAACGCTCTTCCACACACCTCCAGCCCACCGTACCTTTTTGTACGCTACGGCCTGCGCAAGATGCACCAGCGTGGATACGCCGAAGAGCACAGCGAAGGCCAAGTTGCCCTCGAAGCTCGGGTAGAAGTTGTAGTACGAGTCGCACGCATCGATAGGAACATGGCCGTACTTGTCAGGCACGGCCGTGGTGCATGATGCCGTCGATGTCGCTGAGGACGTCGGTGTTGGCACTGCGTTTGGAGTTGGAGTGGCCATTCTGGTTGTCAAATTCAGCGACTGGTCAAGTTGCAGCCCTGTTTTTCCTAGAAGCCTGCCATGGCAGCTCTCCTGCCCAACTTATACGACGCATTGCGGTGAGAGCGTCGAAAGGTGAAACGCCGTTCTTGCGTCACAATGAGGCTCATCGACGAGCTGTCATCACTGATATCACGCAGCGACTCAGGGCTGAAGGGGACGCGTAAGTCTTGAGTCGGCGACGTGTTCAGCGCCTACCGGAGGGCCTGCTTGAAGATGGCCAGCTACTCGTTGGTGACCAATGGTTCGTCTTCACGTTGAATACTAGTCCCAGGTTCCCGCCCAGGCGATGAAAGACTTGGCTTCCCCATGTCTTTGCAGCTTCTTTTCTCATCCCTGCCTTCCTTCTACACATCTATGTCGCTTCTGGTATTCATTACGTCTCATCGGGATTTTCCTGTATCTTCTAGTCGCAAAGCTAACAGGGCGTCAAAATCATTACGCGTCATCTTGTCATCAGCCCCAGCCCCAACCCAGCCCGCACGTCGGAGACTTGTTTAAAAATAGCCGTTGCAAAATCACTGTCCTGGAATTGGCTTCAGCTATAATACAGCAGAGCAGGAACAATACAAACAAGGACTAGCTGTAAAGGGTCTGTTGGGTTGAGCGAGGGAAGGGGGATACGCTCTACGCGGGCGGTGCAGGGTGAGTGCCACGTTGGGCTGAACTGGGGCGCCGGAGCGACATGCTCTGTTACAGTAATATGTATGAAAAGTGAGACTTGAATTTACAGAGTCAAACGGCGCGTAAGGAGCCATTCAACCATTCAATCACTCAGTCACCACCATCTGGCAAAGCAAAAAAATTAATCCTATCAGGAAGGAATCGGGGCCAAAAAGATATTACGACACCTGACATTGCATGCCATGGTGCAGTGCGAGATCGCTCCAACTCTCTTGTTCGCAGTGCTCCGCCTGGAGCACATTCGCTTTGCCAATGGCCTGCGGCGGCGCCCAAACGGCCCCAGACTCGCTGATCCATGGGCAATCTCTCCGAATGTCACATGCCGGGTTCCGTATCAAGCACCGTCTACCCTGCAGGCCGTCTGCCCATCTGAGACTATTTCTACAACCCCTTCGAGGCCGATGGCAACTGCCTGCCTGAAATATGACGGCGCAGGTTTCCCTTTGCGGCTGTGGTCATGGCGAATGAGGACTGCGGGGACTGCGCTCGAGCAATCGGAAGAAGGCGGCAGCGACGGGAACGCGATGTGAGCTGGCGGTAGGATATGACGTAGCGCGCCCTTCCAGAATCAACACGGCCGCGATGAATGGATTGCCCAATTCAGACAGGCAGAGGGGAACCGTGCCGAAGCCTCGCGCCATGGGCACCCGCGAGTAGGGGGATTGGCGCGCTACGTGCGTGGCGTCGCGGAGCGCCTACTGTGGTCGCGCTCCGTGCACACCACACCATGACCACCCCAAGTCCAGCAACGGAGGTTGGCGGTGAATTCGCAAAAGGCCGGCCTGCCCTCCATCAAGGGGTGGGCCGGGGAGTCCCTTGTTCGTCGACGAGCGGCGCTGATTGGCGACGGGGAGAGACATGGCCAACTCCTTCTAGAACAAAGCAGTGGGCCCTTCGCTTGCGTCAGGATGGGCCAGTCAGAACTTACTCGTACTCGCACGCGCATCGACGGGCCCACGCAGAACGCCCATTGAAGGGTTTCGACGTGATGGAACCTTGACGTGGGTCGGGGGTTTAGGTGCGCACGCTGCAAGAAGCACGCCAGCTTCCGTCGCAGCCGCAGCCGTGCAGCCCCCCCCATCCATGCCCGCGTGTCGTAGGAGCGCATTTCGCATCACTGTGACGCCCGACGCCCGCGATCCCTCCAGACTCTGCGGCTGCATCGCACCGCGTCTTGGGCCGAGGGGGCGTCGTTATGCCGAGCGCTCATCAAGCACCAGCCGGGCTGCAGAACCACCCAAGCAGTGTAACTCGAAGGCAGCTGAGAGAGGGAGAGAGGGAGAGACGGCGCTCGCCGTGCTTGCCGGTCGGGTTCCGTGTTCTGGCAATTTCCGGGGCCCATGGGGAAGCAGGGCTCGCCATCGGGGTCGGTGCCGGCCAGCCCAGGCGCCGTCATTCGCTGGCGCTCCACGCTGGACTTCCACCCGCGATCGTGGGGCGGGAGATTGCTACGGACGCCTAGGCGCGCTTGTGGCTGGCCCTTGGAGAAAATAACTCACCTGCGTATCGCTGCGACTTGTTTTAGCCTCGCGGGACCTGAGGCGGTCTCTGGGGAGGGGAGGGGGGCCCGATGGGGGCGGGCCACGGCCAGCATGAGGCGAGACGCGAAGAGTGTGGTGGTTGCCCGGCCGAGTGTGCCGCAGACCCTCGTCTCGCGATGGAGACAACCCTTGATAGGCAGTTACTTGCCGGTGTATAAAGATCGGCCTGGCCCCCCCCCAACTTCCGCCTTCCTGTTGCCTCGCGAATCGTCCTGCAAGCCAGTTACCACCTGTCGTGCCTGCTCCTGTTTCGAGTTGTTCTCACAGCTTAACATCAGCGTCGCCTGTACCATCACCACCACCCTCACCACCAAACCACAAACACCGTCGAAATGACTGGCTCCTCGTCTGCTTCGTCTGCCTCGTCTGGCTCCTCTGCCGCCAGCGCCCCTGCTGCCACGCCTGCGGCTCCTGCCCCCGCCGCCCTCGGCGACAACAGAGGCATCCGCTTCCACATCAAGACCGGCAACAACCGCTGGGCCTGCACGCTGCAGGACCGCGGCAGCTAGTACGGCTCTCCCACGCGCACAGCTTCTCATGCAGCACACAATGGCTAACACGTCCCAGCGAGCGCATGAAGGCTGCCCGCACCAACTCCATGGACTCCGTGGACTCGAGCGCGTCGTCCACGACCTCCTAGACGAGATTACTTTACGGCGTCGGCAACGACCTCACTGTGACCAAAGACCCCGACCGGCCATTGGCACACGTCGGATCGGCGCAAAGAAAAAATTATTTACGGCTGCGGCATCAAGCATTCGGCGTTAAAACGCATGTGGCGTTTTTGATCTCCCCCCCCCAACGCACCCTCCGGAGCTGGCGGCAACGACGGGCGACGCCCACCCTGCGACCCCAACTTCCACCCTCCATCGGGGAAAGGGCGTTGGAGTGGCTGGGTTTCTTGTTGATACCAGGGCGGCAGGCAGGGAAATTATTTACACGGGCTTCTTTCTCACGCATTTTAGCGAGCCTTCTAGACAAGGGGGGGTACACGCCCGGCCCCTTAAGTTGCCTATTTTGCATAATTGACATCTTTGGGCCATCCATTCGTTCGATTGTCTGACTGGGCGTGGGCCTGGACATCATGCAGGTGATGGGATGCATGGGTGATCACGCAAGCAAGGGCCTTTTTTATCCGCCGTTCGATGCCAAAGCAGTTACAGGTGGCCTTGGGTGCGACTCGGACTGGAAATGCCCTTGTTGCGTCCATGCCGTTACGAGGTGTCCCGGGACGATCCTTGGCGTGCCAAGCAACCGGCTGCTTCAGTGCTTACCTTCTGCCACGGTCACCGCTGCTCGCCTTGCCTCGTCTTCGCCGATGGGCTGGGGCACGCCGACCCCTCCGGAGATTGAGGAAATTCTTGCTCGCCGCCGCCTGGAGGGCCCACCAGCGTGACTAAGCCATGTCGGACCGATCGCCGGCCCGGCCGCCCAGGCCGGCTCGCTCAAGCTTGGCGCCGATGGTCCTTCTCTGAGCCGACACGGCACCGATTCAAACTGTACACGCGAGCAGACGGAGGCGGCTTCGGGCTGGTGACTCGGCTAGTCTCGTCGTATCGAATACGGCCCTCGGGCATGTTCGCTTATTCGGGCAACGCGTTCACGAGGACTCGCACAACGATGTACTCCGTACCTACGGGGTTCCGCTCCGCTGAATCCCGTTCCGCGCCGTACTGGCATGGCCTGTGGCTTCCCGCAGCTAATTAGCAGCTGTCCCACAATGCTGCAATTTCTCTCCTCGACAAGCAAAGGAGCCACTGAGGAGCATTTCGCGGCCTCTGTGTTCTGTCCCTGTGTTCATGTGTTGCGCCCACACGCGCATTGACGAGACGCAAGTTTGCGACATTGCAACGCTAGGCTTCGACAGTGCGATCATGTGACTCTGCACGCGCGGCCGCAAGCTTTCTGGCGTCAGGCAATCAGGCGCACGCCTCGCGGCGGTAGTGGCAAAGGTAACAGCAAGGGCTACGCAAGCATCACGTACGTCCCCATGTGGCCTCGTCACGGAGCTCACTACCGAGTTCTCCTATATTTCTTACCCATAGGAAGCGTCGTATTTCTGCTCGTCATTTGATCTGCAACTGTCTGCCATTGTTTGCGCACCCTCACCACCCGCTGCCTCGCACCTACTACTTGCTACTTACATCACCGTGCCGTCTCTCGTGCCCGCCCCGCCCCCTCACGGCCGGCCAAGATGCCTGTCGTGAACCACTTCGTCCTGGCCTCTGGCGCCGTTGTCGCCGTGTCCGTGGCCGTGGCCGCGGCCATGGCCATGTACGAGTCGCCCGAGCTGCGCCGCTATGCTGACGACATCCGTCGCCGCATCGCTGTTGCGCTGCACTCGATGGGCGACGAGATCAACCCGCCCTACCGCGAGCCGCGCTTCAACCGGCCTGAGGACGCCGAGGGCTTCATGCAGTCCCGTCGTGCCGAGGCGGCTGAACCCGGAGTCGACGCCGACGAGGAGACTCGCCGGCGGCAGCGGGAAGAGCTGCTTTACTGGAATAGAGTCTTGTTGGAGAAGAAGGAGCAGGAACAACGGTCACTCGCGGCGCCGCCTCCTGCACCTCGGCCAACCGGCCTCGTCCGGGGCACATCGTTTGACGACTTTCTGAAACAGGACGAGAATGCAGAGCACGGTGCATTCGTCTTCAACAGCGGCGCGGATGTGCGAAGCCAGCAGGCTGGGCTCCGGCGTCGGGGCGAGGCCTCTCGGGGATTGCCCCCCCCACTGTACGCGAATCCCTTTGCCGATGAGCATCACATCGACAACGACGAGGTAGCCGAACTGGCGGCGAGCCGCACTGCGCCCGCAAAGGACGAGGGCATGTCGGACATTTACAGCGCCACCACCCGCGACCAGGACGACATCCGGAGTGCCACCCTGGAGCCTTCGGCGGCGTTGGCCGACGTCCCATCAAATATCATGCAGTCGCAAACGCAGTCTCAATCGTCCGTCACGTTGGAGCGCGAGCTCGATGAAAACGAGTACATGTCTGCTGGCCAGGACGACAGACACGAGGCATATGCTTCCATCCAGGCTTGGGCGCACGACTCGAGCCGCAACTTCTACTCTCCCCTACCCGTAACCCCAGCTGCCCCCGTCTCCGAGCCGGAGCTGATCAGCGACGGGGAGCTGACGCCCACGGATTCCATGTCGCTGGCCGGTTCTGGCGATGACATTGCCAACGAGGCACTTTCATCGAGGGCCGGCGAGACGGGGCGTCCATTTGATGTGATGAGCGAGAGCGAGGGGGTGTTGACACCCGCGAGTTGGTCTGAGGTTGGCAGCGTCATCAGCGAGAACGATGCGCAGGCCCATGGCCCTGTGCACTCGTAGCAAGAGATGCATACACTGTCTGATCCTCCTTTAGAGCATCCCTGCGTCGCGGTTCCCTTAATTCCCCTAAAATATACGGCATGGCGTTTGGTAGTCTAGTGGTTGCGGTATGGGCTTTACTGCTCTGAGGCCACGGCGTCTGGCCGTTCTGTCGCTCTCTCGGGCATTCTGACTTCATCAAATACTATAAACATAAAGACTTGTCTGCGCAACCCTGCAGACCAGCGTGACTCGCTCTATCTTGCTCTTCTTTGTCCCAAGCCGCACCGGTTAGCCATTTGCCTCCTGAATGCTTCCCGGCGCCCTGCCTCTGGCGATGCTAGCTGCCGTTGGTCTGAAACTCTGTCGGTAGCTCGTCGTCCTTGCTTCCCGGATTACCCAGGAGGCTCTCGCTGTATTCCCTCCACAGCTCATCCACCGAATGCCCCGTGAGCTCGCTCCAGAAGACCGTCTCGTCGTACCTTTGAATGCGTAGCTTGTCGTTGACGCGCTGCACCAGTTTGTCGCCGAAGCGGCCGTCGAGGTAGTCGAGGAAGTAGGCCGTGTTCTGGTAGCCGGCGTCCCAGCCCTCCTTCGCGTCGCGCTTCCAGTGTGGCGGCGCGAGGTCGCACTGCAAGCGGACCCAGTCGGCGACGCCCTCGATGAGACCACCGGGGCAGGTGCCGAAGCCATTGTACTGGTAACAGTGGACGAGCTCGTGGGTGACGACGCCGGCAATCTCATGGGCGACGCGGGGCGTAGGGATGCTCGCGATGTAGGCTAGCGAGAAGTGGATCTCCTTGTGGTCATCGTCGAGGTCGGAGCCGGTGGTGTAGGCGACGCCGGGCATGTCTCGCAGGATGAGCGTCACGGAGCGCGTCGGGGGCACGGTGGTTCGGGGACAGGACGGGGACGTGTAGAGCAGCCGAAGGAGGCTGGCGATGGCGGTGGCGAGGCACTCGGTCGCGTTGACGGAGTCGAGGAAGAGCCGGGAGCCGGGGTGCGCGAGATCGCGGATCTCGAGGCGGAGCTTGGGTAGGGGGAACTTGTGATGCTGGCCGTCCTCATCCCCCGACTCGGGGGCTGGGCGCTGGACGGCAGGAGACATGGCGGGCGCGAAGACGGCGGCAGTGGGAGCAGGCGTGGTTCCCGGGCGAGGGGGCATTGAGCATCGATCGCATGCGCCTACGAGTACGTTGCTCGTCTGGGTGAGGCTGGAGGCGTGCGAACAGACCCGAGCTCAGACCCCGTTCCTCCTAGAGAATACTTGTAGAGGGGGGAGGGGGTGCCCTGCGAAGCTACTGGTTACTCGCAGCGAGGGGTGCTACTGGATGGCACAGATCAGGAAGTCTGTTCGAACACGCGGAGGAGGCTGTGGCTCGAGATGACGGTCCCCTTGCTGGCCCTCAAGGGGGATCGTTCCTCGTATAAATTAGGTTAATAAAATTAAGTTGTGTAGTCGGGAGCCTCGAAGATGTCGCTGTCAACGAGTGCCAGAATGGCGGGGTAATTCGCAATTGGGCGGGGCAGGGGACTCATGCGCCACAGCTTGGAGGGACGCGCTGGGCAGCCAGGGGCAGCAGGGGACGCGAACGCCCCGCTGAGATGACGCTGGGGCGGTGCGGTGCCTGCCAGCCACGGTGCGGCGCAGCCCCTCCCGCCCGCCGTTTACCAGGGCAACCAGCGGCCAAACAACACCACACCTCACCTCAGCTCGCCCGCTCTCCTTTTCGGCGCCCGCAGCATCGCCAGCTCTCAACAACAGACCAGCAACCTCTCCCGATGCGACCGACGCCGTCCAACCTAAACCACCGCCCCCGTTCGCCCCGACTCTGACAGCGGTCCATTGCGACCCACCGCGCGCATCCCGCACTCCCGCACTGTAAGATCTCAGCCTCACTCCGCCGCTTCTCTTGCCTGCCCTCGCAGCTTGCGTTGCACCATTTGCACGCAGCCGACAGCCATCGCATCATTCGGCGCAGCGCATGGCCCGCCCAATCACCGGAGACGAACAACGACCCTCCCGGACTCATCCCGTGCGGACGGCTAATTCTCCTGCCAAACCTTCTAGAACCCACCACCCAGCCCACGGTCCCGAGAGACGCGAGACGGAAACCACAGCGGCCATGGCCGATGGCAAGCTCACGGAGCAGCAGGTGGCCGACCTGCTGAACGTCCTGCGCAGCGATGCGAGCCTCGACACCAAGGTGCAGTTCGTCACGATGGTCAAGTCGGGCATCAAGCAGCACAACGTGCCCGAGCCCTGCGTCGCCCAGCTCTTCGACGGCTTGCGCGCCGCTTCGGTCTCGCAGCACGCCGCCCTCGTCAATGCCGGCTTCACGGCCCTCGGCCATCTGCTCACGCGCCTCTCGCGCCAGGAACCCAAGCTGCTCGCCAAGGAGGCCGCCCGCACCCTGCCCGTCGTCGCCGACAAGCTCGGCGACAACAAGGACAAGTACCGCGCCCTGGCTGCTCACTCCTTGACCATCCTCTATCCCGTCGCGCCCGCCGACGTCGAGCGCGTCCTGAGAAACTCGGCCATGTCGGGAAAGAACCCGCGCGCCAAGGAGGCCGGCATGCACTGGTTGCTGCAGGTAGGTGCCTGATGCCACCATCATGGGCTCCCCGGGCGTTCGAGATATACTAAGTGGCCGCCCAATCCAGACGCACAAGGAACAGGGGCTGCAGTTCAGGAGCTATGTCCCGTTGCTCATGGAGCTTCTCGAGGACGCCGACGGCATGGTTCGGGACACTGCTAAGAGCACCGTCATCGAACTCTTCAAGTTCGTGCTCAGCCCGCTCCCCAAAAAGGCTCATCTTTTGCTCACGGCATCTATGCAGGACTGCACCGAATGCTGCTAAATCAGACCTTAAGCGCCAGCTCAAAAACTTCAAAGTTCGGCCCGCAATCGAGCAGGCCATTATCAAGGCGCTCGCGCCCAGCGGCGGCCGTCCGGAGACCCCGGGCGATGCCGCGCCTGAACCCCAGCCGCGACGCCCCAACCTCGCTGCTAGCGTGTCTTCTGTCGCGAGCGAGCGCCCGGTCACGCCCATGGTTGTCGATGCCGACCCCGTCGAGCCCATGTACGTGAACACCAACCGCGAGCTCGACGACATTATCCGTGACATGGCCTCCCACTTTGAGGGCAAGGAGACGGAACAGAACTGGCTCAAGCGGGAGCAGGCAATGGGCACGCTGCGGAAGCTCAACGCTGGCAATGCGCCTGCTGACTTCCACGACGCATTTGTGGCGGGCCTCCGCAGCTTGCTGGATGGAATTATCAAGGCCATGACCTCGCTGCGCACAAGTTTGTCCAAGGAGGGCTGCGGGCTGGTCAAAGACATCGCCGTCACTCTAGGCCCCGCCATAGACCCCATGGTCGAGCTGCTCATGCAGACATTGGTCAAGCTCTCCGCCGGCACCAAGAAGATCAGTTCACAGCAGGCGAACGTCACCGTCGACACCATCATCAGCAGGGTGACGTACACGGTCCGTCTGATGCAGCACATCTGGGGTGCCTGCCAGGACAAGAACGTGCAACCAAGACTGTACGCATGCGGCTGGCTGCAGACGCTGGTGAAGAAGGAGGCTCACCACAGGAGCCATGTTGAGCACACCGGCGGCGCCGATCTGATGGAAAAGTGCATTAAGAAGGGCCTGGGCGACGCCAATCCTGGGGTGAGAGAGAAGATGAGGTCGACATACTGGACCTTCTGGGCCATCTGGCAAGCCAGAGCTGATGCGTATGATTTTCCCGTCCCGCGAAATACCACCTAACTGACTTGGCCCAGGATCATGGCCGACCTGGATGGCACGGCCCAGAAGCTCCTCAACAAGGACCCGCACAATCCTAACTCACCTAAGAGGTCTGCAGATGCACCCGCGGCCCGACCCGGTCTTGGCTTTTCCAGAAGCACCATGACCTCCACAAAGCCTAGCCTTCGTGAAACGATGCAGGCGCAGAAGAAGGCGCTGGCCGCGAAGAATCTGCCTCCGCGACCGGGCTCCGCCATGGCACACATCTCTCCCGTCCGAACAACATCCAACACATCAAGCCAGCCTGCGGCGGCGGCCAAGCCTGCCGGAACGAGAGCACGCGGCGAAGCGACTATCTCTGTCAACGCCGGAGGTATGTCTGTGGCTCCCATGCGCCCAGCGCGGAGACGACCGGAGATGGCCGCTCGCCCAGCGACTGCTGGCCCTTACTCAAGCCGTGATCATGCAGCGTCCGTCGAGGTTGTCAGCCCGGAAAGCCTAAAGTCCAAGGCGGCCACGCCAAAGCCTAGGGAGACCACGCCCAGGAGAGCCGCGCCGCGACCACGTCCCGGCCATTTCAAACAGGCCAGCGAGCCCAATGCGGTATCGCCGGTTGCGAAAGCAGCGCCAAAGTATCCCTCGCCGCGAGGAAGCCCGTCCACGACTTTCAGGCAGTCACGAACGACAATCCCATCGTCAAGCCCGGCAAAGTCCAACGAGGACATGACGCTGGTGGTGCCACAGATATCTAGCTTCAGGGCATCATCACCACAGCCGCAAGTACCAGCCCAGGAGATGCCTGCGGAGGCGGAATCGCCAGAAGTCGCTATCGCGCCGCTCGAGATCGACCTGCCACCCCCCCGGCCCGAGACACCCTCGCGCACGCTGAAGGTGTACGAGGACCCATTCACCGAAACACAGTCACCCCCGAAGCCCACGTTCACCGTGCCCGTGTTGGAAGACAAGCCCGTCAACGAAGACGCCGCCAACCTGCAACGGGCCAGCAGCCAAGACGCGAGCGAGCAGCAAATCGACTCGCCCGAAAAGGCGCGGCAGAACTCGCGGCTGCTGGACAGCGGCATCGCCAAGATCAAGGCCAAGTCGCTCGAGGTCCACGGCTTCAGGAAACTGCAGTCCCTCGTCCGCGACAGCAAGACCGTCTTCACCGACGAGAAGTTCGAGGCCCTCCTGCTCGGCCTCTTCCAGTACCTTGAGGACCCGCTCGCGGGCACGGCCCCGGACAGGGCGCAGGACGTCAAGGCACAGATCCTCGCCACCATCAAGCTCCTCCTCCGCAAGGAGCGCGACAACTTCCAGCCCCACGTGTCCAAGGGCCTCGAGTCGCTGCTGCAGACGCGCGGCGCCTACGACTCGCGCGCCCACGTCGTCAGCGGCCTCGAGCTCCTGGCCGACGAGCTCGTCGGCCTCGGCGACGGGCCCGAGATGGTCGTCGTCCTCACGCGCCGCCTGCAGGCCTGCGCCGACACGTCGGTCGAGGGCTGCCGCACCCTCAGCATGGGCCTCCACGTGCTCAGGGAGATGCTCGACAGGCGCGCCGAGTTCGCCCCCACCGAGGGCGAGCTCGCGCACCTCGCCGGCCTCGCGGGCCGCTGCCTCGACTCGGCCGACTCGGGCGTCCGCATGGACGCCGTCAAGTTCTGCGTCTCGCTGCACGAGCGCGTCGGCGACGCGCAATTCTGGGACGCCCTGCGCGGCGTCAAGGACGACCCCAAGAGCCTCATCACCTACTACATCGTCAAGAGGCAGCGCGAGCAGGGCATCATCCCCACCGTCCCCGTGGCGTAAGGACAAGGCGGAGGTAAGAATGGAGAAAAGAAAAAGAAAAAGCAAACGGTCATCAAGGCGTTGGACGGAGGCTAGCTACGACGGGATGAAAAGCGGCGCTTGGATGAGATTTGATTTGGTACTGGCGCAAGCGGAAGGCAATCCCAGCGTATGCGTGTATATGATAATGCCTGGCTGGGCGAGCCACTTATGAGAGGCGTTGGCCGAGCAAACGTATCAAGACATTGCTTTGATTAAACATGCACACAGACGCGGTATGCTTGCGGAAAGAAAAAAAACTGCCAACAGTGATAGTTGAACACGCCTGCCTACTCTACCACAGCTGATCTTCAACATCCGGCTAGCAGGGACGCGAGGTGCTACAGTCCATGTAGACACCGTCATCGTCCCTCTCGTTCCAACCATGCTCTCTCACAATCGGAATCGGCACCCCTTTTACACTCATAATAGCAGCCGCGCACACGAATGTCCAGCAATCACACAAAAGTAAAGCGCACAGGACACGCAAAGCCGCCGGGACTTCTATCCTCCCTATCCGTGTGTACTCCGCCAAAGCGAGCCGAGACGAGACAAATGTGACAAATGCACAGAAGAGAAGTACAGTGCGCGAGGGACCAGACGCGGGCTCAGCAGGAGCGAGATCTTCTCACGCCAAAAGTAGTTGCGTTGTTGAGGGGTAACATTGGATGGAGCGGTGAATATGCGACGAAAATGGCGAAGTCTCGATCACGCTTTGCTGGAAAAAATTCCGTTGCCCCATGCCCATCCTTTATGAAGCCATCGAAGCGTGGCAGGCGCCAATGAGGCAGCAAACACAACCAGCGCCGCAGTGTGTCGCTCGCTCGCAATTGAAAGCTAGGGGGTGCCGATTTCGAGTCGGCTGGGTAACGTGTGTGAGTGGGCTGCATGTCGTGCATCGTAACGATACAATTGCGCCCACAAATGACTTTTCAACCTGCCATCAACTTCAAGCGTCATCAAAAATCTTATGGCTGTTCTCAATGACGAACTGCACGGCAATGTTCTTCGCGTGCATGTCGGTCATCTCTCGCTCAATGCTGAGGTCGCGCATGATTGTTGGAGCGAAGACGACAGCCAGGTTCTTGGGTGACATCTGATTATTTGGTCAGTCGTTGATGCATAATTACAAGTCTTTAGAGGAGCGGGGGCTCTCTTACCAGGTTCTCTGGCTCTCGCTGGGCGACACGAGAAAGATGGAACATCAAGAATTCCAAGCAATCACTGTGGGATTGGGGCATCGACGCGAAGGTCTTCCGCAAGTGGTCGCATCTCTCCACCTCGTCAACGACCGCTGCACGCAATTAGTACGCTGAGCAAGGCACCTGGTGGGGGGGTTCTGCATACCATTCGATTCCAGGATGCGTTCATAAACATCAAATGTAAGAAGAGGCGTGGGCAGCTTCCTGAAGTACTGCTTCAGGACACTGGTGACTGCGGTGATATCCAAATCCGGGTCTGAAATGTCGAAGTTGTCATCCTTGTCGAAGCCATCTTTGACCATGTTGACCTGAGAATTGCCGCCCGTCTTTCTGTAGATACCTTCCTGATCCATGCCCCTGAGCTCGACCTCCTCAATGCATCGCGTCACGACGGTGGGGATCTGGCGACGCTCATATTCCACCCGCTCATTCAGCTCGGAGCCGAAGAGCGTTGACGGAGGCTCCGCCGCGGCAGGGACCAATACGGCGCTGGTCGACATGGACTTGGGCATGGCGTTCTTCTTGCCAAAGAAGCCGAATGCCTGCTGCTTATTCTGGTTGTTGGACCCGACGGCGGCAGCAGGCGATTCAACCTGCGAAACAGTCATGTTATAGGGCAAACCAATGTTGTCGCCTGCTAGCCCCTGATTCTGGATTCTCTCCCGGTCGCGGTCCGAGAATGCCACGACGGCTCTGTTGACGCCTTTGGCGACATTTTGAGCCATGGTTTTGGACCCCTTCTTCCAATTGAATTTCTTGACTTGGCCCTTGCGAACCTGGACCACGGTAGGGCCTGATTCAACAATGGGTTCTTCGTCAGGAATCAGTGTGGAGCCAGTCGCCATGCTGACGCTGTCCATGTTCACCAGGGAGCCACCTCGACTGTTGTGGCCGTAGATCCCAAGACCATTGGGCGACTTCGCGTCCGCTCCGATGTGGGACTTGAAGCGCTCCTGGATCTGGTGCGTGAGGTCGTTGTTCATATCGGCAAGTTGAGCATTCTTGGAGGACAGTTGCTCAAACTCCATGAGGGCACGGTCTCTGTCCGCAACAGCCTGGTTCTTCTCCTCAATCAACTGGTTCCGCTCTTCGTGGAGCTGCTCGATAGATGTAGACATGGCCAGCTTAACCTTGTCAAGCTTCTGCACGAATTCCTTGATTGCCGAGTCTTCCAGCTCCCGCGGATCGATGGGTGTCTTCGTCTCCTTCGCCCGCTCGACGTAGCCGGCCAAAACCTCCAGCTGACGAATCATAATTTCAGTCTGAGTGTCGAGGACGGAAACCGTTTTCCTCTTCTCCATGAGTTTCTTGTTCAGGTTCTTCAGGTCGCTCTCGGTGTTGAATTGGCGCTCAAGCTCGGCGACCCGTTGCTCCGAGTTCCTCAGCTGCCGCTTGAGTAGGGTCGGGTCGTCGCCAGATGTGAGCGAAACGGGGTTGCTGATGTCGGGGTGGCCGTTGTGGCCGTCCAGTGGTGTTTTCGGCCACCTTGGCGAGGCAGTCCCCCGCGTTGTTTCGCTGATGCTTCTCGTGTGGCCAATTCGTTGAGGGCTGTAGGTGGATTCGATGCTGCTGGTGCGGCCGTGTCGCACGGCGTTTGACACACGTCGCAGAATCGAGGAGGAACCTTCATCAGTGCCAAGAATTCTGGCCATATCCTCGTCCAGGCTGAAGTCGCCTCCGCTACTCCACCTAGGTAGCTTTGGAGAGACCTTGGGAGAGGCTGTCTCATCCTTAGAGCTGACCGACTCCTTGCCTACATGACCTTGGCTTCCTGGAGGGGCCGGTGCCGCACGAGGGTGCATATAGGTAGTCGTACTTTTCTTCTCGGGCGGGCCTGGCTTGCTTTGGAATCCCGACTTCCCAGTCCCTAGAGATATGATTAGTGACAACCCCCAGAACATCTGTTGCCTGGGATAGTAATTACCGCTGCGCGTAGGGACCCCGGAGGCGACTTCCTTCCGCGTAATGGCTTTGGAGCCGCTGTCGAGACGAGGAGTGCCATGGACGCTAGCATCGTATGAGGAACTCATGTCGTCGTCATCTTGCCATCTCGAGTCTTGGGAGGCTCGAGGAGGCGGGATGTTCTCGTTGCCCTTTCTCGAGTCAGGCAAAGTAGACTGGCTATCCTTGCGGGCGGCGCCATTAGCTGTGTTGCCCGAGTTAGTGTCCTGAGGGGCCGAGGAGGAATTTGATGAGCTGTTGCTTCGTGAAGCCAAGGTCTTCTTTGTCTTGGGAGCATCTTGCAGTTTGAAGTCGTCTTCAGGCGGCGAGGCCTTGCTCTGGTCCTGATCCGACGATCTGGAGAGATTGCGATCCTGACGCTTGGTCTGTGCAACGTCGTGATCTGATGAAGCTTGACGACCCTTGTCTTGGAAGGCAATGTGCGGAGTCGACGTGTGAGAGTCGCTGCGCTTCTCTGAGGAGGCTGTCGATTTAGAGGTACTGAAGTAGTCGTCCTTTTTCTTCCTGGTCGCGTCTCCAGCGCTATCCGAGGTGGACCTAGGCGTTCCCTGCTGGCCAGGGCTGGGATCAAGCCCAACGGATATGAAGAAGCCGGCGTCGGACGATTCCCCAGCGCCAGAGTCTGCAGCCGGAAATATGGCAGAGCTGCGGTTCTTTCGATAGGTGCTGGCTGGTAGGCTAAGCCCCTCGAGTTTGGCAGCTGAATCCCGCTCTTCGGAGCGAGAAGGTCGGGAGCTACCCCGGGACGTTGATTCAACGTGCCTGTGGCCACCGCGGGGCGGAGGAGAGAGTTCGGTGGGAGTATCAGAGTCGGCATCGACGCGGTCGAAGGCGTTGGGTGGCAGTGCACTGGGCGGCAGCGCGGGCAAAGACTTGTCGGTTATCATGGGCGAGTGCTCTTTTTCTTTCGACTTGGCAGCGGCGGCTGCCTTGGATTTCTTTCTGCGTCGCGCCATTAGAGTCTCGTGGCACCCCATGCAGAATATGCCCTGAGAGGTCCTCGCATATCGGAGGTTCTCAATCTTCCGTTTACAGTTTCGACATCGGAAGCAAGTGGCGCAGAAAGCCTGGTCCCCAGTGAGGATAGCCAGATCCTCTATCTTGTTGCCACAGGCGCTGCAGCTGTACGTGCAATTGTTGCAGATGAGGGAACCGTCCCCGAGAAGTAGGAGGTTGGCATCGGAGTCGAGAAGGGTACCGCAGGTGTTGCAGCGGAAGCAATCAAGATGCCACCGATTCCCAGCTGTGTTTGGAAAGAAAAAAGCGTTAGCCACTCGCTCAAGATAGATGACCAACGGCGAAGGAAACAGGGCGAGAGGCGCAAGGCTTGCCGGCTGGAATGGCAGAAAAAAGATGCAAGTGATGGGAAGACGGCTACGCCGCAGACCGCACAAACGTACCTAACTCGAATGCTTTGCCTTCCTCGAGGATCTAGACATAATGAAGCTTGTCAGCCTCCTGCTCACACATACTGCAGAGAACGACGAGACTTGGGAGTACGAACCTCTCCGCATCCCTTGCACGGGAAGACATCGTCCGTCTCCAAGGGACTGTCTAGGTACTCGTCCACAATTGTCGCCATGGCTGGAAGAGGCGGCGCATGCGCTCGCGGAATCTCAAGCTATTGGACCGGCAGCGTCGTCGATCGAGCCGAGGGCGGGTGAGGTTTGGTGTGACGAAGCGGGCTGTGGCTACGCTCCCGCGGGCATCGACACCGCCTCAGGGCGAGGGCGGGGAGCGATCGACTCGGCAGGCAGACGAAGCGAGCAGCACTGGGCAGGCGGCGAGGGGAAGATGCATCCGTCGAGCGATCCGGAACAGCTAAAGGTGTCTCCGAAGGCGCAGGTCGGGTGGCGGCCAGAGCGCAAATGGCGCTGTCGGTCGGGTGGTTTTCGAGGCGGCAGAGGAAGAGGGCGACGGCGACGAAGTGGCTGATGGACGAGGGCCCCGAGCTTGGGGCGGCGTGGCCAAAACGAGTGGAGGCTCCGACGACGCTGGAAGGAGAATGGAGGAGACGGCGTCGTCGTCGTGGATGAAAGCTCCAGTCGTCGACGTTGCGCGGTCGAGGCGGGAAGGAAGCTAGGCCGTGCTGCGTAGGTTGGATCTGAAGGGGGAAAACGCGGCGTCGTACAAGTATGAAGTGCTGGCCGGCCGAGCGTAAGCAGGTACCAACCGGCCTTGGAAAGAGTGCTGGGGCCGGCTCACACCACCTCAACATCAGGCAGCCAGGGGCTCAGAGTTCGGGTACTACCTTCGCACCTACAGTGCTAGCCTGCTAGCCCGCGCCGCGCATTGCACGAGTACAGGCGGGCTGCAACTACGGGGCTCCGCAAGGGGGACACGGGGGACACGAGGCCTGGCACAGCATGTATCAACATCAACCCCAACGGCCGTCCCTTGATCAGGGCTCTGCGCACGCAAGGAGGCGCCGTCCCCATTCCCTCCTGTCCTTTGCTCCTGTCCTTTCACTCCCGTCCTTTGACAGGGCCCTTGGTCTGCGGATTAATCAAACAACCGCGTCGTGCTGGAATGCTATGCCGGCAAGATGTCGACTTTTTACGTGGCGGGTTGCGACTCGAGACAAACGCAGTGCCCGGTTGCAGAAGCGGCAATTGTTTCGCGGGGCGGCATCGACCAGGAGGGAGCCGGTGGACGGCGATCCATGCAGGCACGCACGCTTGTCAAGCCGCAGTGGCGTCTTCAGCAGCTCTGGCGCCCTGCGATGTCAAGACGATGACTTTGAACCCGACTTCTTCGGGTACCTCGGTGGGTTTGGCTGGCTGCCGAACTGCCAAGCGCGACTTCCTGTGGGACGTGGCTGTTCGATCCCATTGACGAGGGGTTTGGATTGGGGGCCAAGAGGGACCCAGCAGGGACCCGTACCAGTTGGAAGTTGGAATCCACTCCTGAAGGTAAGGTAAGGTACCTACACGTACCTGCAACTACGGTACCCATTGCATCTGGCAAGGAGACTTGCAGCGGCAGAAGCAGCGGCGGCGGCATCACGAGCAGCAGCAGCAAGCAGCGGCAGCCCAGGGATGGGCAGCCCGGCCTGGGTCTGGATGCGGAGGGCCTGCGCACCCTGCAGTCCCTTGTATCTATCCATCCCTACGACTCAGCAATCAATGCTCGGGATCCAATCGCAGGGCGGCAAAGGCGCTGAAGGGCCCCGGGCGGTGTGTGCTGTAAGTCCGCGGCGACGCTGCCACGGGTGGCCTGACGTGCGAGGTTCGTATTTTCCGAAACACTGCCAGCAAACTTTGTCCTCGCGTGCCCGTACCTGATCTCCTGCATTTCCGCCATTCCGTGCGGGAGAGGCCGCGGAACTCCGCCATGTCTGCCTCCTAGGCCAGGACACGACTGCGTGTCAGTCAGCCCACGCCGGGGGGCGAAGGAGCGGCGCCGAAAGCGTGTGGCTTGCTGCTGCACGAATACCTCGCAGCCAAACACCGCATGTCTAGCCTTTTGCTATCCGCAATCCGCAGTACGAGTTTGTGAAAGGGCGCTGTCTGGCGCCAGCGGCCAACACTCACCTCCCTGTTATAGCACCCACGAACGGCAGACTGGCCTTGCTGCCGCGGTTGGGTTCGTGCGCCCAACCAACAGCACCACGCAGCCCAGGGCTGCTGACCCAACCAGCTGGGACGGGGCCTGACAGCAGCGACGAAGCAATCAATCAATTCTACCTTGCGGTTCGCTCATGAAACAATCAACACGGCGTCGACGCTGACAGACGAGCCGGCCATCAAACAAAAGCGGACGGTCCGCCGGGAGTGCTCTGTTTCATCTACATGGAGTTGGTCCAGGGGCGAAACAGGAGGAGCGGGGAGGGGGGGACCCTTGACGCCAGGGGCAATGCCAAGAGCCATCGCGCTGCGGCTGATCTGTGGCTGCTTTGGTGCTAGCAGCCGTCCATTCTTCATGTACTCATGGCAGGGCCGCGCTGCAGATGGACATGGGGCTCCGCGGGCTGCACGGCTCGATCCCTGGACGATGGGCTGCTTGACTTCCGACGACACACGTACGGAGTAGTATTCGTACGAATACGTGCACGAGTATTTCTTGCTGGTCCCGGCAAGGGCTCGGCATCCTCGCAACCGGCGGCTAGGGACGAACTGCGATGAAGCGCACGTGTCTCCGAGCACGTACCTGGTATGTACTGCGTACTACGTACTACGTACAGCCAGCCGCCTCTGTGGAGGTCGCGGAGTTGCGAGTCTTACAATATGGCTACATCCAGAGTGTACGAGTCATCGGTTATCCAGGCTTGTGCCCCTCGGTGACTCCACGGCACCGTTGACGCAACTCTTGGTTCTCGACCCTCTCCCTGTCGCCATCCTCCGGTACCATCAGACAAATGCAGCCGGTCTGGTTGCCTTCGCTTCCAATTCCTCCGACGCCCTGCGTGGCCTCGCGTCCCACCCCCCTCGCCACTACATAGTACAGTAGTAGCCCCTCGCAGCGGCAATGAACCTCCATTGCAACAAACGCCAACACCTGACCCTTGTTCTGCCCGCTTCCCCATCCCCTTCCCTGGGACGCGCCACTCAACCTCTGCAGGATCCGGAAATATACCCCAATTTGTTGCGAAGCCACACGCGAGGCGTGAGCTTGCCTCTCCCTGCCTTCCGGTTGCAGACGGCACAGTGAATTCGGGAATATTTGCTTCCCTTGTCTGGACTGGGCAGGCATTAACTTCCAAGCGTCCGCGGTAGATGCATGTACTTGGCGATGCGGGTCGCTCGGGCAGCGCTCGTGGCATCCTCTAGTCTGAATTCGCTAGAACACAGATCCCCATCCCACGCGGCATTGATGTTGGGAAGACGCGCGGACGCCTATTAATCGGTCGGCTCCGTGTGGGTGGCCTCGTCTGCATGGGTTACCCGTTCGCTCGACAAGCCCTACATATGAGATCCGCTGTCAACGTTGACGTCTCGTAACCTGACTGTCAGGAACGGACTACATCATCCCAGCATCGCGCTACGGCCCCACCATCAAGATGCGATGACCCCTGCCCCAGATGGCCATCGCGACTGGGCTGCGTTGCTCTTCTTCGTTGCATGGGTAATGTCACCTTCTGTATCCGACGATGCTCGCGGTTTCACACCTTGCTGTGGGATACGTCTGTTCCCTGCGAAACGTGATTGAACCTTTGGCGAGTTTCACGAGGCATACAAGGCAATGCACGGTTGAGTCTTGCTTTGGAATCAGCGAGTCTTGTTGGCCGAGCCCGTGGCAATGGGCTCTGCAAGCAGCTGAGGCAGCTGAGACGTATCTTAGCCTGTCTCTCCAAAAAGGCTGGCCTTGCAGATGTCGAAGGTTCACTGGGTACAAGTAAAAGTCGCTTGACACTATTGGCTTGGCGGCAATCGCCGGTGATCGTGGTCAGTGCGAAGTCCGATCGGAAAGCCTTGCCGCAGGACTCGGGCCCATCATCAGTCGTCAAGCATTCTACTCCGTACTGTATGTGAACATGCGGCCGAAAATTGCCAGCACCATCGATGCGATATCAAATTGCAGCCATTAGCTATTATGCCTTGCTTTTTTCCCCCCTGATCAAACGCCACATGTTAAAGAATAGGCCTTTGGCTTCGTTGAGAGGGCGCAACCGCGCCCACCTCATGGGCCCCGTCCGTGTCTCACCGTCCCTCAGCGACGAGCTTCTTGACCTTGTCCAGCAGCAGTGAGCTCTCCCGCCCGAGCTTCTTCTTGCCGTCCTTGCCCCTCGTCTTGGCCATGGCCCTTTTGAAGCGCTCCCGCTCGGCGAGCTTGCGCTCCCGCTCCTCGCGTCGCCGCTCTATCTCCCTGGCCCTCTCCTCGGCCTCGGCGCGCTTCTGAGCCGCCTTCTCCAGCTGCTTGTCGTAGTATCCGGGACGCCTCGTCCTGCGGCGGTTCCCGTCGCTGGAGATGGCCGTGGCAGCGGTTGCGTCTGGTTTCACGCCGGCGCCGATCTGAGCCATCTCCTCGTCCTTGAGCATGAGTTCCCTCGTCGGATGCATCGGCTGCGGCTCCTCATCCTCCTGGTTTGCGGCATCATTTTCACGCCCATGCTCGTGCTCATGCTCACTGGAGGCTGCCTCGACGTCTTCATGGTCGGACTCATTCTGCCCGGCAGCAGCCGTGTTCTTGCTGGCCGCACCAGCAGAAGTCTGTTGTTCACGTGCCTTGACCTTCGCGTACTCCTTCTTCACCTTGGCCTTGTGAATCAGATCTTTCTTGATCTTGGTGACTGGACGAGACTGCGTGTGAGCGATTGATGGGCACCTTGAAATGGTGGAAGCACTGGAGACAAACCTTTCCGCCGCCAGGGGCCGTCGGGCAAGTTGTCGGGGCCGACCCTGAATCCGCGCTTGGGTCTCTTGGACGCCGAGTCCGGCCCAGAGGCCTCGAGTGGCCGTTTGGGAGCCATGGTGTGTGGTTTGTGAGGGGCGTTGAGACTGGTATCCGGCGACGCTCTCGAGACCTGAGATTGTCGTGTAAAGTTTGCGCTGCGGGCCGGCCTGGGCCAAGGTGGAGCCGCACCCGGCAGCGCCCCCGCCTGCGATTGGTGCGGCGTCATGCAAGCACTGTAACGCGCAGGACGGCAGAGCACTGGTGACAGCGCCATAGCGCAGTGCGTCGTGTGCTTTGACGCGGAGTGAGCCCAGGCCAATGCCGAAGGTGTCCTTTATTCACATGCTGCGACGCCTGCGCGGCCCCTATTGGGCTTGAGCTATTTGACAACTGCCTGGGCATCGGGCGTTTCCGCAGGGCCTGCAGATCGACGGATGCTGTCAGAGCGACGCTGGAGGCTGGCCAGCGGGACCAACTAACAGCGGCTGCAGCGACCCCCAATGCCCCAATTCCGTCCCGCCAGCCGTCAAGTAGTGGCCTCCACCGCCCGACGGGCCCCATGACGATGGCACCCCCACTGCCCTTAGCCGTATATATCCTCGTGCTTCCCGTGCATCACCGCTCTCGGCGCTGGCGTGATTCACCGCCATCGCCCGAACGAACCATGGGCATTGACTGTCCAGCATCCTTCCTCTCCCGCAACAGCCTACGGTTGAGCCGAAGCCCAGACGCTCCGTCCAGCCTGCAACCAGCTCGCCTGTGAACCCGCTCGTGCGACGCTCGGCTCCGTTGACCCACGCCCGCAGCGACGAGGCCGACCTTGAGCCCGTCGACGACACGCCATTTTGACCAGCAACTAGATGAGGAACCGCAGCGCCCGTGCTGCGGTTCTTCTGACTCGCCACAATGCCCATCTTCCAAGCCGACCTCGACCACGAGCACCGCTCTCCGCCGCGGGACTCCGACCCCGAGCCGATTGAGCTGGAGCCCCCGTCGTCACGACTGAGGCGTCTCTCCGAAGAGAGCCTGTGCACCGAGCTCTGTGAGGGACCCATCCCCGACAGTCCGACGCATCCATCGACCCCGAGAAGCGGAGGGGAAGGTGCCACGTCGAACCGCTCCGAGTTGATCGAGCGACTCAAGCGAGGAGAGAGCCCGACTTGGATTCCAACCCGACATGTAGGTGGCCCGAATCACGTCTGCAGCCATGGCGCCCTTATATGCTGACCTATGCATGTAGCTCGAGTCGATACTCCAGCATGGAAACGCTATCGATCTCAGCAGGGCTTCTCGTTCGCCATCCCAGTCGTCCGGCCTCCTGCCAGCCGCCCAGATAACGCCCGAGAAGAGCAACACCTCCCAGAACCACATAGACGAAAGGCTACAGGACGGCCTCAACATCGAGCGGCCACGATCGGCATTGCACAGCGGCGACTTCACCAGCGACGAGAGGCAAGAGATTGAACGGAAATCTGGCAATCAGATAAGTAGACGGGACGCCGACGATCGTATCAAGGTCCAGAGCCCCTGGATAGCGACTTCGCCTCCCCGCAATTTCGCGCCCTTTCGCTATGAGGCAAGTACTGTGCCGCCAGACAATTATAGGAGCTTCATATCCGCCGCCTCCCCCCTTTCATCGTCCCTGTCGTCTAGCTTTGCCTATCAGCCTCCCACCAGCCCCTTGGTGCAGTCCGAGAGCAATGATGAGCTCGACTTCTCCATTGCCGACCTGCCGACAAAGCGTCCCGGCTCTAGACGACATACGCTTACCTCGACCCACTCATCTCCGTTCGCGTCACCGTCCCCACGGCCTTCCCTGACGACCTGGACGTCTTTCCAACGACGGGACAGTTCGCTGCCGTACCAAGCACACCAGCCCCGAAGGTCTCTGACCTCGACGCCCAGTTTCTTGCAAGATGGCGCTTCGCCGCAGACCCCAGCTATGCTGCGTTCGAGGCGGCCGTCGTTTGGCTCCGATCTGTCTCCCATCCAGCACGCCTCCATGGTCGGATCGTACGAAGAAAGCATCCTCCGCGGCCGCATGTCCACGACGCCGTCGAAGCCGTTTGACTTCCTGGCCCAGATAGGGGTTCTGGGCAAAGGCAAATGCAAACCGAGTCTTCGCTGCCCTGCCCACGTCACGCTGCCGTTCCACGCCGTCTACTACAACTACAGCAGCACGCCGCATGGACGTTCACAGTCTGACGACGGGCCGAGTCCATACGTCGGGCAGGTTGATCTGGAGAACGGCTTGCCTAATCTGGATGAGGAATCGCGATCCAAGAGAAAGACGCAGAGCCGGTACTCGGACAGGCAACCGGCAGATGGGGATCTGAACATGGCAGATCCTGATGCCGAAAGGGATCACCCAAGGACGTCGAGGCCCAAGCGCCGATCAGGGTCCCCAAAGGCTCCACCTGGCGGGAGCTATCGGGTCCCGGAGAAGGGCCAGATACAGATCATCATCAAGAACCAGAACAAGACGGCGGTCAAGCTGTTCCTGGTACCTTACGATCTGACAGGCATGGAAGCCGGCACCAAGACTTTCATCCGCCAACGCAGTTATTCGGCTGGCCCGATTATCGATCACGTCCCCAACCCTGCCGAGGTGGACAGCATGAGCAGGCCCATGCTGAGGTATCTGGTCCACCTGCACATATGCTGCCCGTCCAGGGGCAGGTTCTACCTGTACAAAAGCATCCGCGTCGTCTTCGCCAACCGCGTGCCCGACGGCAAGGAGAAGCTCCGCAACGAAACGACGTGGCCGGAGCCGCGGTTCACGCCCTACCGCCCCATCAGGGTCATGCACCCGCCGACGTCGTCGTCCGGCGCGATGCTGGCCGCCGAGAAAGCCCTCAGGAGGCGCAGCCTCGGCGTGTCCGTCGGCGGGCCGTCGACCCGGGCCTTCGACGCGGTCGACGGCCTCTACTCCAGCAGCCACGCCGGCACGGGTCCTTTCGCGGGCGCCGCCAGCGGCAACACCCTCCCCGTGGACGCCATCCCGTTCCGGCTGCCGCCTCGCGACCACGGCGACATGGACAACGCCAGCGACTCGACGCGGACGAGCCCCACCGCCCCCGGCGTCCGCTCCGCCGACTCGTCCGACCTGGCCGCCAGCCGCCCGTCGACCATGGACTCGGCCGTGCTCGACCCCTGGGGCGCGCCGCAGTACGAGAAGCTCAACAAGGGGGATCTCGGCTACGGCGGCAACGTCTTCAACGGCAGCCTTGCCGGCGGCGCTGCCCAAGCCGGCGGCGCCGAGGGCCTGCTGTCCAAGCGACTGCGCTCCCTCGGCGTCCAGCCCCGGTCGCCGGACGCGCATGACACCTAGCGGACGTTTGCACCGCCGCCTCTTGTATCTATCATTCATTTTGCTTAAACGTCGCCTCATGGGATATTGGGAATGGGGTATCTAGGAAAGGACGCCCGTTTACTGGATAAACGCTGTCCTGTCATCGTCACATCACTCATAGAATAGGAGTTTTTTTCTTTCTCGGCTTTCAGGGTTCGGGAGTTCTAGGTGTGCCATTGCCACTTGCTCAGATAGCAGCGCCAAACGTCCTCGTCTAATTTCGGCGTGCAGCCTGCGAGGCGTGGCGTCAACGAGCAAGTCGAGATCATGATGAGTTTGAAAAGTCAAATATGCGACTTTAGATGTCAATAAGGAATAGTCGTCTATAATTTCCAGACCGTGTGAGGCCTTTGTGTATGTGCTTGTTTGCGCGCGCGCGTGCCACGCGGCATGCTATTGTACAGCGGGTAGATTACATGCGGAGATTCTATACAGGTACGAGCTTCTTGGGCTCGTAGCGCGTCTAAATTTAATGTGCGCGGTGATCACCGGGGATCTTCGCGGCCCTCCAGCTTGCGCGCCGCAGGCTCAGTCTCGCTGGACTCGGCCTCGTCCCCAGCGGCAGCCTCCATCTCGCCGAGCCGCTCCTGCAGCGCGGCGTCGAGGTGCTTCAGCTCCCTGCGGCCAAAGGCCTTGGCCGAAGCGTCCTTGCTGGACTTACCCGTAGCGACGTGTAAGGGGCTGGGGGCGGCGGCGCGGCGCGGCGGCGAGCGCTTCTTGTCCCGCGCCTGGGCCAGCTGCCTCTCGAGCGCCCGCTTCATGGCCCTGAGCTCGGCGTGCGAGAGGGGCTTGAGCATGTCCTTGATGGCCCGGGTCAGGCTCCTCTTCTTGGGCAGAACCCAGGTGGCGGGGAGGTGGTCGAAGTCGGTCGACGTGAAGGCGTAGTGCAGCCTCGGGTACTTCTGCTCGATCTCCTTGAGCTTCTGCGAGAACTGGGCGGACCAAGGGGCCAGCTTGCGCAGCTTCAGCCACTCCTTCTGCAGGCTGAAGACGGCCGCCTTGGACGCCTGTAGGACCCGCGTGTTCTTCATGTCGCGCCCCTCGTGGAGGGACTTGGCGCCGGGGTTCCAGCCGCGCCAGCCAGGCATGAGCATCGTCTCGCACCAGTACATCGCTCGCTCCCAGTGCCCCATCTCCGCCAGGTATTTGACGACGAGATTCCAGTTGCTCCTGGTCAGCTTGAAGCCCGCATCGATGACTTGCTCGACGCAGCTCAGCAGGCCACGGCCGTTGTCTGCTTCCCTGAACGCCTTGGCAACGATCCCCAAGGGCCGAGAAAGGTCGTACTGATGCGCCGGGTATATATCCCCGCCCTTGGGACGCTGGCTGCGAGCCAGTACGCTGTTCCAGGTTTGTTCCCACATCTTGTGGACTTGAGCCAGCCTGCCATCCTTGAGGTAACCCAGCATCAAGGCGGAGGCGACCTCTGGTGGAAATGGCGTCTCTCCCTTGTACTCGGGGAAGATGTCGGCATAGATGTTGACGAGCTCCTCGGCGGTGGCGAAATCTCGAAGCTCCACCAGGAGCATGATGGCTCGGCCGATGCCCTGAGTCTGCTTCCGCAGCTGTATGAGGCTGCCCGGGGCATTGGCTACGGACAAGCCTTTGTCCTTTTGCTTCGTGCCGGCACCCTCTGATGCTGGGAGCAAGCAGCGCAAATGCTTGACAAACTCTTTGCCCAGCCTCCGCGTGCGTCTCGCTGACGGGCTCTGCCGGAACGCCGCCTCCACGAGCGCAACTTGGGCATTGAAGGACATGGGCTGCTCCGCCCGCCGCATGTGGGACAGGATGTTCTCCACAAGCGCAAGCTCGCCCGTGCGAACCGCCCCAGCCATCACAATTGCAAAGTGCTCCGGGCCAACAGGGAACAGCTTGTCCTCGCATGCGCTCTGAAGAAGGTGGTAGGCCGCCTGTATCTGGTCGACCCTGACCAGGGCTTGAAGCAGATACTCGTGCGTCTCTTGGTCCCACTCCACGTCGAACGCCTTCATGGCTTGAAGCAGCTCATAGCACTTGTTAAGCTTGCCCTGCACGCCGTTGAAGTACATGAGCTTGTTCCATATGGCAGTGCTCGTTGTATTGCGTTCCGCCAGCTCGGTGCAGATCTTCTCGGCTTCCACGAGTCGGTCGTTCCGGCAATATGCCGTAACCAATGCCATGACCATTTCCTTCGACACGACGACGTGGTCATTTTGAGATTGGTTGAAGAAGTCGAGGGTGGACTCCAAGTCGCCCTTCTTGGCTGACATGGCCATGACGTGTGCGTATGTGAAGGAATCCGGGCGGTGGATGGTCCGAATCTCTTCAAAGCACTGAAGCACGCGCGGAAAGTCTTCGGCTCTCGCGTAGCATTTGAGCAAGGTGTTCCAAATGTCGATGTCAGGCTTGACTGCATATTTCTCAGTCATGGTCCGGAGCTCCTGTTCGGCTTGAGCCACGTTTCCGGTCTCGGCGTAGACATTCATGGTGCTCCTGAAGGCGCGAGGAAGGCTAAGCACTTGTGGGAAGCGAGCCACATATCGAGACCAGAGGTCCTTGACGGCTTGAACATCCCCTGCCCCGGCGTAAAACTTGAGGAACTTCTCAAAGCCCCATTGGTCGAGATCACCCCATGCAGTGTGCCAGTCACGATATATCTCCTCCAGGCCAGCTGCGTTGATAGGGTAATATAGGCCGAACATGCCACGGAGGAGAGACACCGACGGCTTAGCACCGGACAGGGTTCGGTACTTCTTGTATACCTCCGGCAACCCCGTCAGGCCGCTTCTGGGCTCCAGCCCTTCGCTCCATCTATCCAGCATGCGGAGGAGGTAATCTTCGTACAGTGGACGATCGTCCCAAATTTCGAGTATGGCGGCGGCTTCTTTGGGCGGGCAGGGCTGCTGCAGTGCAGCCTCGGCCAGTTGCCGTCTTAGGACTTCAAGTCCGAGCCTCGAGTCGGAGTGCAGGTTGATCGCGCGCACCGGGACGGATCCCTCTGCCTCAAGGAAGCGCTCAAAGGAGAAATAGAGCTGTCCTAGCTGCGGTATGGTCACGAGCTGCTGTAGCTGGGCATGGTCCGCGCCAGTGTCGGGATTCCTTTTGCTTTCGGCTGCAAAATATTCCAGCCAGACGCCTAGAAGCGTAGGCCACTGCCGGTTGGCGACTGAGTCCAGAAGCAGGTGTTCGAGGCCGCCGGAGAGACCTTTTTCTGCTAAGCCGGTCTTAAAGTGGTCGACAGCAGACTGCTTGTCGCCTGAGCGCATGAGCACAAGCGCTGCTGCTGCTTGCACCTCATCGTCCCAGGAGTCTTTAGGTATTTGACGAACGAGCGAAACTGCCCTGCCAATCTCGACGATACCTTGTGACTTGGACAGATAGATGAAAACTGACCGACGCAAGTCTTGCCGCCGGTTGTCATCCAACCTGCAGTACAAATCCCAGACGTCGTGATACCGGCCTTCGTCCGGTCGCGACAGCAAATCTAGGAGGGTTCGCGAGTTTGCCGTCCGCTTTGGTCTTGCGGTGTCGCCTGCATCCGCAGTGTCGGAGGATATCGGTCGGACAGAAACGACGTCATCGTGCAGCCCTGACGTCGAAGAAGTAGTTGCATCTTTCCTCGGAGCCTGGTTATGCGGAAGCGACCGTACACTCCGTCGATTCTCTCTCGCGTCGACGGCGTCGATCCGCATAATGGGGCTCTGAGCATCCGGCTCAGCAGCAACGGTAGATGATGTGAAGTTTCGCCTCCGAGTGTTGCCGTTTGCACTGCTACCATCTCGGGGCCGCGGAAGCGAAGGATACAGCCGGCGCAGGAGCGCATATGTGCCGTTCGGATACAGGAAGTCGAGGAGGAAGGCAGAGGCAACGAGCCCCGTGTGCGCCGGTTGCGACGACGCATCGGCGTCGGCATCAGACGGACGCGCAGGCAAGGGCCAGAGACTAGAGAGCTCTATTGCCGAGGCGCCATGCTGCCAGAAGCCCGTGTGAAGCCGGGCGTAGCGCTTCGACGAGCGGCCGGGCTTGGAGAGAACGCGCTGGAGGGTGCATGATTCCAGGCCGGCGGCCGTTCTTTCGAGCATTGGTCCTCGGGCGTATGCCTGGACCGCAAGCGTCCAGCTGCTAGACCGCGGCTCTCAGGGACGCGTTGGCATGCTCGCGCCGAGCGGGATTCGGGGGGAGAAGGGTGTAGTTGAGGAGCCGTGGCTATCGATTGTGCGGTCAGAGTCGGCGAGGCGAGTCGTCGGTGGCAAATTCGAATGGCGGTAGCTGTGCGGCTTGGGGATCAGGCTGACCTCGGAAAGCGAGGCCGTTGTCGGGCGCCTGCGGGTGTGAAAAATGGAACTACTCGGCTACTTCAAGAGTGGCCTCATGTTTCGCGATGGTGATGCTCAAAAAAGTTGGTCGCCGAATGGGAGCTTGCCGAGACCCGCAACGGCCAAGTGCCAGCGCCAGCCAACACTCGCGCCAGCACGTGCAGTGTGGGGCGCGCCTCAGCTCACTCGCAAAGCGATGGCAATCGACGCTTTCAGCAGACATGGGCACTCGTATAAGCGGTACACTTGCATCATCATCATTGCAATCGGCAGCTGGGTCGTAAAGGATTCCATTGATAGCCAACAAATATTGCCGTCCCCGCAGCAGCCACTGTTGGGCGAAATGATGCATGCGCCTGCTCGCAAAGCCCAAGCCCAATGATAAGTACCAGGTATGGTACAAAAGAAAAACCCGAGGACATTGCCCGTGCTGTAAGTCCCTCGACTAATCAAACAATTCCTACGCTCGCCGCCTTCCTCCCAACGAGTCCCAGTCTCTCGTAACGTATCGTACAAGCCGTAGCTTTTGGTATCATGTTCCTTGTCGTGTCACTGCGTCATTCGAACAGTCCTCCCCACCAGTCGTAACGAGACATGGAAGAAGTCACTTTTCCTCGTCGTGGCCAGAGTCGTCTTCGTCGTCGTGCAGCAGCACCTCGTTCCGCAGGCTGGACAAGACTTCGACGGCCCGGTTGGGGTCCTTGTCGCGCGGGCCACGGCTGCGGCTCCGGGTCCTCTGCCGCCGGCGGAAGGGCCGCTGCTCCGAGGGCGTGCCGGTCCGCGACGGGCAGTGCTCGCGGCGGGTGCTGCGCAGCTGGTTGTAGCGCAGCATCTGGCTGGTGGGGGACATGACCGAGGGCGACGAGTTGCGGGAGAGGAGGCCGAAGGGGGAGGACGCCCGCCGGGGGGAGCGTCCCCTCAGCGTGCTGGACTCGTCGGTCCGGAGCGACTTGATGTTGCTGGACCGCGTCTTGCTGCGGCACCGCTTGCGCCCGCGGCTGATGTCAAGGTCCCCTGCGGGGGACACGACGATGGCAGGCTCCCTGAGGGAGCCGCCGGCATCCAGGCTGGAAGCCATCTGTGGAGGGCGATGTGGGAGATGCTCGCGTGCTCAGCAGAGAGACGGTGGACGCTCGGCCGTGTCGAAGATGCGGGGGTGGTGATGGCGGTGGTACTGGTGGTGGTGGTGGTGGTGGTGGCGGAGCAGTGGTAGGCGTGTGAATGCGCACGTCATGCAACCGCGGACTGGGAGAGGAACAAAGGTAGAGTAGAAGCTCGACGTGAGCAGGAGTAAGGCCAAGACGAAGTGGAAGAAGAGAAGTGGAAGAAGGGGAGACAAGGAAAAATATAGTCGCGTTGAGAGATGGTTGCACAATGAAGAAGTGGAACAAGGGAGACAAAGAGCCAAGAGCCCCGGCTGGAAGCCAAGGGAAGAAGTATCGGGTCCCAGGGTGTGATTGAGATGGCGGCCAGTGCCTGGGGCCTGAGCGCCGCGCCAGAGCGAAGCCACAGAGGGTGTCACCTGAGCACATCGCCAACCCAACGGGCTCAAACTCTGTTGGCGCTGCCCCAGGCCTTGATTCGACCTGCGACCCGGCCGGGGGCAGAGTTGGGGCGCCGCCGGGCCAGGAAGCCAGCACGCCAGCTCGTTGGCCCCGGCGCCGCGTCTCACACTGGGTTGACGGTTGACTGGATGACTGGGTGGTGCTACGTACGTAGATGGCAGGGAAGGCTGGTGGTGGTGGTGGTGGTCCATGCATCGACGTTGATCGCCGACGAGGGAAGCGTCGCGGCGTCGACGTTGGCATGCTGCGTGTGCTCCGCTGCATGGCAATCAATTTAAGGTGTCGAGCAGCATCGTCATGCATGCCGCCCTTCCATCGCGTCCGCCGGCGCGGCCTGCCCGACCCCGTCCAGCAGAGGGCACGGCGTAAGACTCATACTGATCCGTTGGCTTGGCGATACGAGCACTGTACGCGTACGGCGCGGTGCCAAGGCGACGAAGACGCCCACTCCCGACGACTGTGCTGCCGCCCCGTCGACAACCAATGGTCAGGCTGCCCGGCTCGAGCCATCGATGGACGAGCCGGGTGCCGGCAGTCGTCGCGATGCAACCTCACCAGGTGCCTAAAGTCATAGTGCGAAGCGCCCTCAATCTGCCCCTCGTGGTACGCCTGTGCGTAGCAGCGCAGCACGGCAACTGTCGCCAAGCTTCATACCTTAGCACCTAAGATTCCTGTGGTTATACGACGCGGCAGTGCCCGTCGCTGATCACGTCCCGTATTATTGGCAGAGAGGCATCGCTGGCATCCAGGCATTGACTGCGTGGCACCCCCCCCAGGCGTCACAGTGAGCCCTCCCGAAACCGTTTCCTACGTCACTCGAGCCCTGCTGCGCTCTCTCCATTGCCGATCCGATTGGGAGGTTTGATGTCTGGATTGCTGTCTACGAGTAACCTGTCTCTGCATCCCCCCTCTACACACGTCTGCCACTTATGCCACTATCTTCCTGTCTTCATCCCCCCTCCCTTTCCCTGCCTCACTTTCGTCACCAACACGCGCGACGGTAGGCTCGCTGATCCTTCCGGGCTAGCGATCCCATTAGCACCATGATATCCCCGCTTACGAACCGATCCCGCTAGCACGCCTCCGCGTGCCCGGCCAGACGCCACGGTCGTGACGCCTCCCTCGATCTGCATGTCTCGTTTAGCGTCCTGCCCGACAGCCGCTCCGGTGGCCCCATGCCTTCCCCTATGGTTCGTCGACAAGAGTTGGACCTGCAGCTCGCTCGCTCGTAAATTGGGCTGCCACTTAGCTTGGTGGCTGTCGAGGTGCGGAGCCGACGTCCGGGGCCGTCAGTCAGCTTGCTTGATTACCACTCAGGATGCCAGGCGCTGAGGACAAGCAGATGGAGGGTTGACGGTCTGGGGTCGCGACAGAGGCGGAGCGTGATGGTTGCTCGCCTGCTCCCGTTCAACGCGTCTTGGTGAAGAGCTGATTTTATTTATCATTATCCCCGTCTCGTCTATGGATGCCATTAGACTGCCGCGTCTGCCAACAGTCGATGCTATTCCCCCATCTTGCTTCCCCCAATCCTGGCTTCCCCCATCTTCCGGTACGAGTGCCGTTGCACCCGACTCGTGTCATTCCTTCAAGCCACGGCCACGCGCTCAGCAGAGGCCTCTTAGCTTCTCCCACTCGTTCTCCGTCATGCCGAACCACATCTCGTCGTACCACTTCCGGTCGAACCATACCACCTCGCGCCGCCGCCCCTCGAGCTGGAAGCCGATGTCCTGGTACAGGTGCACGCTGCGCTCGTTGTACGAGAAGGTGGCGATGCTGACGGTGTGCATGCCGCCGTGCCTGAAGGCCCAGTCGAGCATCCAATTGATGGCCTCGCGCCCGTAGCCCTTGTTCTGGTACCCGCCGGCTAGCGTGATGCCGATGGAGGCCGTCCGGTGGTGCTCCGTCAACGGCTCGATCCCGGCCCAGCCGAGGCACATGGTCCCGATGATGGTCGGCTTCTTCTGCTCCTTGTCGTCCTTGGCCTTGTCCTCGCCGCTCGAGTCGCCGTTCGTCTTGCTCGCGTCCGCCTCCTCCTCGGACGGCAGAAGGCACACGGCGACGCCCAGGTACGCCTTGGCCTGCTGCTCGGCGTACCAGTCCAGCTCCTTCTTGCCGGCGGGCCGCAGCCGGGCGGGAGACGAGAGGGCCACGATCACCGGGTCCCCCTCGATCTGCGGCAGGAATGCCTTGATGTGCTCGTCGGCCTCGTCGATCTTGATGTACTGGAGCCGCGCCGACTGGAAGGCGGACCGTGCCACCTCGACGATCGAGTCCATGGTCTGGTTGGGCTTGGACGGCCCGGCTGCTGCTGACGGCGACATGTTTGGGAATGCGGCGCGGTTCTTGGTTGCTGTCTTCACGCGGCGGAAGACCGAACCCGTGGTGCCCGCGGCTTCGACCTCACTTATATACTCGTACTCGAGCCATCAGGCAGTCTCGGGCGCACGTCATGCCCCGTGCGGCGTAGCAACCCGTTTCGACACCGCGGATCCCATGAATCGCAATCCGTCGGCTGAATTTTCTATTTTGAGACGCGAGTTGGGCCACCGTGACCTCTTCGATTCGTCAAATCTCGTTTTCCTGGGACGTCGTGCAGAGCCCAGAGTCTGGCGACCGCCCGTGTACGTAGTACCATAGTATGTATGTGTCCTGCATCGCATCCGAGCGCCTGATCTGGACCCCGGCGGCCCCCGTCGCCGGAGCTAAGGCCTGTCCCGACGCTCCTCTAAGGCGGCGCCAGCGGGAACCCAGCTCCAGCTCGGTGGATCGATATATAGCTGGGCCGGCGTATATGTTGCATCGCCTGAGGAAAACTCACTCGGCGCGGCCGCAGATGGACCTTGGTCGCATCTGACGTGGGGACGGAAAGTTTTTGACAGCTCGGTTTACAACGGTTCGCGGCGATTCAAGGCCCTGAATTCGAGGCGCGACCCTCGGCCCGCCGGCTCCCTCCCCTGCATCCTTGCAGGGCACGGAAAGTTTTTGCCGCGTTGCATTGCATGCCGCAAGCTAGGTAGAAGGTCCTCGTATGACGGGAGTAAACTCGAGACCGATCTTGAGACAGCTTGATGTGGATGGACGGACGGATCTTGCTCGCTGGACGGAGCTGCCGCTACTCCTACTCTCTGTCCGCGGTGCAAGATCTTGGCGCCGTTCACCGCCCACGGCCCACGCATAGTCGGGCCTTGTACGGAGCACAGAGTAGAGCCCTGGATGTGCTCTAATTATTATGCAGGTGCTTCGACCTTGCGCTAGAGAACGCAGCTTGACTCTAGTAGATTCTCGGCTCAAAGTGCTCGCTCGGCAACATGCGCTGTCAAATTTGACAAGAACAGTCTACGGCGGTCAGCAGGCACTCGCAAGGCCCTAACTGGAGGTTACGAGTTGTCGACGATGAACTTTTCACCATGAAAACGCTGCAACAGTTCGGAGTTTTGCTATCGACGCCCACGGCCGGTGTTGTAAAACTCTCAACTCGGCCCTACCATTGCTGTTCTATGGAAGACGTGCTGTTTGTTTTACGCGCAGCGAAGAACCGCAACGACGCAAGCGAGCCCCCGATTTCGAACGCGCAGGAGAAACGGGCATCTCGCTGGCCAGCGCACAGCTCATTACGCTTACTCGTAGAACTGAGGTCGCTGCACCACGTGTTCTGCATGTCGCGAGTTGGCGATCCGTTGCCTCTCTCATCGCGGCCGCCACGGAAGCAACCTAAATGTTCTGCGCCACGATGACTAACCACTTTGGGATTCAGTGGAACTGGGCAGCTGTCACAGGCCGTCGCGCGCCAGTCATCCAGCAACGTCACACAGAACCACTCTTCATCACTTCTGTTCTCAACCCCCAAAATCGCTCCGTTGTTGGCCGCAGCCTCTGCCAATGGCCATCGTGCGTGCTATGGCATTTCCCTGAGACGCTGCTCCACGGCCACACCGACCGTATCGAACCCGTCTCCCCTCGCTGCTCGCTCTCCGTGCAATCCTATTGGCCACCCCCTTGGTCCCAGCTACCGCGTGCAGCCCGTCAGCCTGCCGCGGGCGACGTGTCGTCGAGCCAGCATACGTCAACCGAGATATCGAATTGAAGCCGGCGCGAGGGTAATGGCCAAGCGGAGCCTGTATTCTCCCCGATAGCCTCCCACGTCGCCGCCATGCCTCGCGATCGGCCCCCCACAACGGGCTACGAGCGCCTCACCCAAGCCGATCAGTTCAGCGACGATTCCGACGACGACCACCTCCTCGCCGAGTCCTCCGCCTCTCTCCAGCCTTCCTCAGCGCCTCGATATGCGTCCATCGCACAGCCCCGCCACCGGTCTGGCGTGGCCAGCCCCAAAGCGAACCCCTCGAAGCCCAAGTTTCGCCGCCGCGTCGGGAGCAACGCCGGCGTCGACCTGAAAGCCATCAACGCGCGCCTCGAGCGCTGGGCCGACGAGATCGCCTCTCGCTTCAAGCGCAAGGGGAAGAGCCACCT
This sequence comes from Albophoma yamanashiensis, assembly GCA_001600555.1. Lineage (NCBI taxonomy): Eukaryota > Fungi > Ascomycota > Sordariomycetes > Hypocreales > Ophiocordycipitaceae > Albophoma > Albophoma yamanashiensis. The sequence goes on from BCKH01000002.1 coordinate 3,517,491, forward strand.
GCCCGACGAGGAGCGCTTGGAGATCCACCACTCGGTCTTCCAGCCCCCGGAGGGCGTGCGGCCCATCTCGGCCGAGGGCCTGGCCGAGCCCCAGGCCGGTGTCATGACCAAGGCGGAGTTTGACGCGGTTGTAGACAGCGTGCGGGCCGCTATCCGCCAGGAGATTCACCCCAGCATGATTTCACAAGGTAGCTCGGGCAGCTATTTCGCCAGAAACCCCGACGGCAAGATCGTTGGCGTTTTCAAACCCAAGGACGAGGAGCCATACGCGGCAGGTAACCCCAAGTGGAACAAGTGGATACACAGAAACCTGTTTCCTTGCTGCTTCGGGCGAGCTTGGTACGTTTAGAGATTCTTGTGCTGTCATCCGACTGTTGCTCACCATCACCATATAGCCTGATCCCGAACCTGTCCTACGTCAGCGAAGCCGCCGCCTACGTTCTCGACTGCCAGCTTCGAACCCATCTTGTCCCCTACACAGATGTGGTGTGGCTCTCGTCAAAGTCCTTCCACTATCCATTCTGGGACCGTCGGGGCTTCTCCCGGAAGAAGAAGTCCCTGCCTCCGAAGCCCGGCAGCTTCCAGGTCTTCCTCAAAGGCTTCAAGGACGCCAACGTCTTCCTCAGGGAACACCCCTGGCCGGACCAGTACTGGTCTGGCTTCCGAACAAACGACACGCATAGACACAAGAAGAAGAGATGGACCGAAAACTGTCGACCGTCTACATCGGGGTTGCAGGACGACGCCGATTCCAGCGACGACGAACATCAGTCTTCGCCAGATGAATATTCTGGGCCGCCCCGATTCTCGTGGACGGAGCCTTTGAAGCAATCATTTAGGGAGGAGCTCGAGAAGCTCGTCATCCTGGACTATATCATGCGGAATACGGACAGAGGGCTTGACAACTGGATGGTCAAGGTGGACTGGGAGTCAGGTACCGTCTCGCTGGCGTCGGAGCCCGTTCATCTGAACATGGAGCTGCCGTCAGAGGAAAACGGCCCTCGGCCTGTCGACCTTTCCCAAGCGCCGCCCTCCGCCACGCGGGCTTCATACCCGTACAAGGCCCAGAAGCCAATGGATGCCTCGAGCAGCCGTTCGACCGGAAACCAGCCCAAGATATCCGTCGGTGCCATCGACAACTCATTGTCGTGGCCGTGGAAACACCCCGATGCTTGGCGAAGGCACGTTCTCCCCCGTCTCGACCCGTGACAGCCGCGTCTGCTAACACGTCGCAGTTTTCCGTTTGGCTGGCTGTTCCTCCCCGTCGACCTTATCGGCCGGCCGTTCTCGCAGAAGACGCGAGACCACTTCCTCCCGCTGCTCACCTCCACCGCGTGGTGGAGCCAGACGCAGCTGGCGCTCAAGAGGGTGTTTCAAGTAGATGACGACTTCCAGGAGCGCATGTTCAGCAAGCAGATCGCCGTCATGAAGGGCCAGGCGTGGAACGTCGTGGAGGCCCTCAAGACGCCCGACCACGGCCCGCTGGAGCTCACTCGCCGCGCAAGGGTCTGTGTCTGGGATGACCTCGTCGAGGTGCCCGTGGCGGTGCCCATGCGGGTGACGTCGTCGGAGCTGCGTCGCACCGCGGCCACGCGCCAGTCCATGGAGGAAACCGACATTGCGAGCTCGGCCCCAACAAACCAAATGCCTGTTGAGGATCTGCTTGGCTTCGCAACCGCGCCAGTCGACATGCCACGGTCGGAGCGTTTCGAGATCTCCAGCCCCCAAGACGAAGGCGCGCAGTCACCCACAAACGAAGTCCTCCAGCACGGCCAGGATGTTGCCAACTCCAACGCCCATCAGCAAGACGCCCCCGCCACGACTGAACGGCGCAATAAGCATACGAGAAGCGCGGGGAGCTATCAGGGCCCGTCGAGGGCGCTCAACGTGTATGAGCCGCCGCGCCACGGGCCTCGCCAGCAGCGGCGGTACTCGTTCGCCACGTCCGCCGCCCGACGCAGCGGCAACAGCATCGCGCAGCAGCTGTACCCGCACGACGCCTACGACAGCGACGACATCGACGGCGACCTCGGCTACGCCGCGGCCGAGGGGCAGGAGGGCAACCGGCGCAAGGTCATCATGGAGCGCCTCGAGGCCGTCAAGAGCCGCAACCCCGTCTTTACCTGGTGCTAGAGAGGGACGCGGGCGGGCTACCGAGTCGAGACGCGCCACGGGCGTTCGAACGACGGCCCTGCACGGCGCACGTACGAGTAGCACGGCCTCCGCGGTTGGACGCGTTTCCGGCCTGCATCTTCTTCCCGCGCCACGTCGTCACGGTGGACTCCCATATCCACAGGCGCGACGGAGCGGCCCTCGCCCGCACAGCGGCTCGGTGCTCGTGCTGATCGCGGCACCTGTCTCGAAACCACCGGGCCTAGCGGGAGGTGTGGAGAAATGTGAACTACAAATGTCTTGCACAGTATTGATGTAGGCGAACAGGCCCTCTCGCTGGCCTTCGTTAACGGCCGGGGAAGGGGCTTTAGTTTGTTTGATAAGGACACGCAAGGCTCCGTTGCAGGCGAGAGGTAGCAGGTGGTGGGGTGGGAGAGCACAGACGGCAAACTCCCGAGTAGAAGGATGCGGTAGCACCCCATGATAAGCAGGAAACAGTAGAGAACATGTTGGATTTTCAGTCGTTATGGAGATCGTCAATCCCGTGACGCAGATTGCGCAGGTTTATAGACAACAAACGCCCACCCAAGACCCTTGTTCCCCGTCAATCGCGGCGCATGTAAATTGATGCTCCCGTGCCGCGCGCATTCCTCGGGCGCCGAGGACGGTGCAAAGTAACAAGGTACCTTTCCTAGCAGCGGAATGAAGGGCATCGACGTGTCGCCGCTCAGCGTAGGAACCCGAGGAGCTGGTCCACCGCGCGGGGGGTATCCCGAGAGTTTGGGTCGGCAAAAAAAGGGGGCTGGCAAGGTTTGCCCCTGCAAGCAACGGTAGCAGCAGCGACCAAAAGGTCGTTGCAGAAAGGGTCCAGGTCGCCGACAAGGCGAGACAGGGTCTCACTCGGTGCCGAGTCCGCCACGACGTTGCCCACTGCCGGGAACTTCAACGTGCATGCTGCCGGCCCAGCACCAGCGCCAACGGGAGACGCAGCAGAAGCGTCTACTGCTCCTCATCGATGCATATCATCAGCTCTCGGGGCATCGGAGGTCTGCCACACTCCTGGTTCGCGTGTGACAGTCCCGCACGGATCTGGTGCCCTGCTTGCCAAGCAGCCAATATAATCCAACCACCACATCGCGGTCGATCCGTAACGTCAGCACCGGCCGGTTGCCTGCAGGCTGCGTGTAGTCCGTAAGCTAGGCATGCATGGAAGTGGTACTGGAAAACTCAGCGGCTGTTCCAGTTGCCAGCGGCTGGGCATTGTGGCCGCGATGCGGACTGCAGGTCCACGACGTGTTCTTCGCTGTCTGTCGGTGCCTCGTCCTCCATATGGCGCGCCTATACATAAGTACCTCGCCAAGTGCTTCTGCGTTCATTGATAACCTTTTCTTGTCGTCCTTGGCGCCTCAATCTGCCCACAGCAACGACCAGACCGCCAGAGAGCTGTTTCGTCGCCTTGTTGTCCCCACCACTGCGCTTACGAGTACGAGTAGCCGGTACCCCGTACTCGCCCGTCATGATGCTGCAGCGTCCGGCCCAAATTGGACGGTCTCGAAGCAAGTCGGTTTTGTGGACAGCCCTGCATGCCCTGCCAGCCGCCAGGTTCTCTCCCCAGACGCAACTTCCAGGCCTCCAGAACTCTGTCTGATGCCCCGAGCTCCGAACTTCCTTTTCCCAACAGCTCCAGGCCTGCTTTCCAAATCCCATCGGGCCTCCCCCCCTAAGCTCCCCTCCTATCCGTTTCAATGCCTGCCGTGACCCGCTGCCGCAAGAAAGCCAATCGACGTTCTGAGAACCACCAGAAGTAGTGGACTTCCCGGCCCAGCAGGGGTCTCGCATCCAAACCCTGAGCCACCAAGCTCGTGATTGATGAAGGTGGAATTAGGCCACCAGGGCCGACCGGGGCAGCTCGCAGCAAGCGCATCCCTCGTTAACACTGCGATACTCGCAAACGTGCACTTTCATGTGTCAAAGCAGCTTAGGACCGTTCGTTGTCGAGGGCTAAAGGCTGTCGTCAATTTTGGGTTCCAGAAAATTCCCAGCAATATCACGCTGGGGGGAGCGAGGCGGTGAGGAGACCACTCTGATTCCCCGAATCAGCCTCGCCTTTGACTGCTTGTGCGCGGTTCGAACCCCATTTCCTTTGTATCCACTGTATCACTGGAACGACCTTGCAGCTCGACAGTCTGTTTTTGCTTCAGCCTCGAAGCGATGAAATAGGCTTTACCCGCAGGCCCCTTTGAAATGCTGGATCCGACCCCCGATATTCGTCGGGACCGTTTGGATGGGTCCCTTTGAGGCTATACTGGCTCAGCCACTGGTTGAGTGGGAGGTCTAATACCAGTCAGTATGCACCAGGAAAGTCTGCAGTCAGAGAGGGACTCGCGTTTTCCCTTCGATCTGGACGTTCAGGTCCACGTCCCGGGAATCGAATCAGTCCGAATACAGATACCCATACTCCGCTTCGCCAATCCAGCGTGCCACACAAGCCGAGGTGGATTTCCAGCACAGCGGTGAGTCCGCAAGGCGCCTTCTTCCTCTGTAGGGTTCCAACTGTGGGAACGTGAATCATGGGACAATGCACGCCGCCTGACCCTGACATGGCAGAGCCCCCTGCAGTATTGGCGCCGTTCCAAAATCTCGCCCGTTTTCTAGCTCGCGAGACGGTGTTGCCATGCGTATCCTTGAGTTTGGGGTGCGTAAAAGCCGGTTCGGAATCCGAGTAACGTGACCGAATTGCTCAGATCCCCTAGCATCAACACATCTGGATGCTTGGCTCGCTGCGGTGTGGCACGGCTTCGCCTTACGGCTAATTGCTCGCCACATGTCTGATAGATGCCAATTGTTGGCTCGGCCAATACGAAGGGCGGTAGGACTGTCCACCGACGCCGTCTACCTCCGATCTCTAGGGTTAGACTAGGGGCATCCGAGCCGAGCCGGGGCGCGCAAATGGTCGCCCAGCTGGCTGAGACAGTTCCGGTTCGGCAAGGCTCGTTCTGTCGTTGGGGTCGGTAGGGTTCGCCAATGATGTACTCCGTATGTGTTCATAATAGGCATGGGTGCAGTGAGCCACAGGCTTTGGGCAGCCGTGTCGGTCCTCGGACCTGAAATTGGCACCAGCAACCAAGTCTGAGACGGCGCCTACACCCAAGCAGATGTTTGCTCCTTCACCATCTTCGGCAAATCTAGCCCTCGCCACATCTGGCTTGCGTCATTGCCCGACGAATCAGTGCGATTCGGCTTTCCAGCTTCTGCGGAAGCTACTTATCCAGGTGGACTGCCGATTGGGGTGGTACAAGCCGACAGCGTCTTGCGAATAGCCCCTAGGTGGTAACAGCCCAGCATCCGCCCGTGGTCAAACAACATCGCAAGCTGTCTCACGCAGGCCCTTCTGCTGCCTGCCAAGAGACGCGTCGACTCGAGATCGCACAGCCATTAAACCACGGCATTCTCTTGTCAGAGTCAGACAAAGTGCTTTCTGATAAGGCAGATTCGACCGACTTCTGGAGCAAGAGGGGCTCGTGTATGGGTGGACTGGGGCCATGCTTTAGGTGCCACATGACTCTCTGGTTGGATCAGGTCTGGAGGTCGTCTCGATAGGGTCATAGTCAAGGTTGCTTGGCGCATTCTCGCTCGAACATAAACCAAACGGTTTTGTAGATGTCCTTTGAACCAGAAACGTCCTTGAATTCTCGTTTTCGTGGCCGTCATGGATCCAGGGTCAGAACATCCCCTCGGCAGCGCGCAGACGACCAGGCTAACAACCCCTGAAGAGACGCAACAGCCCCTCTCGATGAATCCTTCACGGAAATTGTCGACTTTTGCGGTAGGACATATCAGAAGTATGCCTTGACGAATGCCGTATATTTCGAACCGATTGACGAGGTGAGAGCAAGCTTGACTGACATTGGCTGGTTGCGGCACCATGGCACTGCTGATCCAGGGCAGGACGAGATTGCGCGCCTAGAATTGATGCATTCCGTGCTCTCCAACATATTCGACGACCGATTGATATTCCCGCCCGTGGGATCACCACGCAGAATACTAGATTGCGGGTGCGGAGCTAGCGACTGGGCAGTCGATGCCGCGGGACAACATCCGGACTGCGAGGTGCGTTTGCGTGTTGATTTAGGTCCGACGTTGCTGCCTCTGTTTCGCTACCGGGAACCATCGAGTCGAGACGATGATCTACACGTTCGAAGCTCAAGCTCGCCGAGATGATTGAAAGCCAGCCTTCGGCTCAATGGCAATGGTACCGCGTCTCAGAGGCGGCTGGACACTCGTCGAGTCTTGACGATTGGCGGAGAAGCCAAGAATCTCGACAACCGATGTCCTTCTGCGTCGTGTAGTCCTGCATGCTTTTGTCACATCTTGATCCGGCTGACAATCTGTCCAGGTCCTGGGTATAGATGCCAGCCCGCACATGGTTCCAGAAGATCTGCCGAACAATCTCGAAATACAAATTGATGATCTGAACAGAAGGTAAGCAGTGCCATCTGCAAGCAATAGTTCATGTACTGACGAAGATATTCCTCGAAAGCTTCACGTTTTCCTCGAATTACTTCGACGTCGTGCACAGCCAAATGGTGGCTGGCGGGATAAACGCGAACCGATGGCGAAGCTACACGCGAGATATTTTCCGCGTCCTCAAGCCAGGCGGCTGGTGCCAGATGGTCGAGATATATTTCAATGCGCAGTCGGACAATGGAACATTGGAAAGAGGCGAGCTTTGATTGACACCGCCCTGGGGAAACGTTGCTGATAGAACCGCCCGAAGTAGATCACGCGCTTTCCAGGTGGTCGAGCCAATACCTCGACGCCATGGAGCCTCATAAGAACCCCAGAGCAGCGTTGCAGCTTCCGAATTGGATGAGCAGCGCTGGGTTCACGGAGGTCGAGTCCAGGGTGTTGACCTTGCCCATGTGTGGCTGGTCCAAGGGTATCGTGTCCCGTTGCCCGACGTCGAAGTACGTTGGGCTAACTTGAGCCAACGCAGAATCTCGGGACCGTGACATCGGGTCGGCCAATAGGGAGAACGTGGCCCAGCTGTTGCAGTCACTGGCGCTGTATCCATTGACGCAGTTGAAAGGGTAAGACATGGCGGGCGCAGATATGTATGCTCCTGTGCGGTCCTCAGCTGAGCCGTGGTTCCAGCATGCCAATCGATGAATTCCAGCGTCTGATTGACGAGGCGAGGAGCGAGGCGGCCAACCCATCTTTCAAGGTGCGGAGATGTCCCCAGCAGAAGCCCAACAGTATTGCTGTCGGCACGAGGCTGACGCTCCAGCGTGATTGCAGGCATACTTTCCGCTGTGAGTAACGCAACGACCAGAAGACAGTGTTCAGCAGGCCCAGTACTCACCACTGCGGGTGCAGCTACGTTTGCATCGGCCGCAAGCCCCGTTTCTGATGGGCAAGCGGCAGGTTCAGCGCCGCCGACGTCTTGACCCGCATAGTGTGATGAGTGGGCGACGGGTCGTCGGACCTGTCTCCATAGGCGTGTCTTCGCAGCCGTCTCGTAGGACCCAATCTTCTGCCGACAGACGCCGTCAATTTCGGCTGATGGTTGTGGCTAGGGACGCATGTCGTCGAAAGAGGGTCCGGGGATCTGGCGCGTGGGATTATGCAGACGGCTGTCGGCAGAAGGAAGGAGCATCCACGAGCATGGGACGATAACTTCGTTGGGCAAGGGCGAAATAGGAGCAGCCTGGATAGCCGCTTGCCCGGCCGCGACCAGTAGGAGGCAGACTCAACGACGGCAGCAATGAAAAGAGCCCAGCTCACCAAGGATGCAAAAGGGGCTGTGACGCCAGACTCGTGAGCCCCTTATCCTGCCGCGATTGGGTACCGACAGGCTGGGACCCCGTGATTCAAAACGGACGCCTGCAACTCGAGTCACAAAACCAGTTCGCCCGCTAGAGGCGGTCGGCGACATTGCCCAAGTGCTTCGGCTACAAGCACCTGCCGTTTCTGCACCGGCCACACTTGAAAGCCAGCTCTGCTCGCAGTCAACCCTCCTCCTGGCGCTGACGTCTTGAAACCGCTCGGTAGGTAGAAAACGTTGGCCGAATCAGGCGAATACCCACAGCACGAGACGACGTACTACACACCAGCATCGAAATTTTGGTTTTGGCAGCTACCCTGAGCTCACCCAATGGACAGAGTTATCTAGCTCCTGTCCCATGCCATATCGAGAGAGAAATGGCTGGCGAAGCGGTGCGGAGTAATTAATCGTATTCGGCTTCTACCCCATCTACCAGAGGGCTCTCGTAAAGCCACAGACGAGCCTTCAGAAGCACCCTGGCCTGCAATGCCAGCTCCAGAGTCTAGACTGTGCCATTTGAAGGCTGATGAGAGCTTTGCCATGAGGCAGTCGTGCCGTTGACAGCCGTTGGAGATCCACACGGCCCTGTTGCACTGAGGCCCACCTGCTGAGACGGGCGAACCCGGACGCCTGTGCGACAGGCCTACCCTGCACTTCTGTCTCCATCCAGTCAAGCGCCCATGCCACCCGTATGCAAGGCATCCCAAGCTGTCAGCCAATTGGGGAGCTTCCTAGAGGCAACACTTCTCTCAGCTTGCAGCTTTTCCTTCTTCCAGTCTGCGCCGTCCGCCCGCTGCCCTGTTGCAACTGATACCGATCCTGTCGCTTCGCTCTCAGAGAAACCTGTCCCCTCGTAGCGCCCGGACGATTCGACCCAATGGCTCCAAAACCCTCGACGAGCCTCCTCACGGCCCTGCGCTGGCCGCAGCCTGCCGCTCGAGCGGCTCCTCGACAGGCCCTGCGAGCTTCCCGATTCTACTCCGCGGCCTCTGACGATGCGCCTCCTCCCTTACTCCAGAAGCTCAAGGGCGAACTCAAAACTGCCATGCGGGCCAAGGATGCGCCGCGATTGTCGGTCCTGCGGGCCATCATGTCGGCCAACCTCAACGCCTCCAAGACGTCGACCCCGATCAAGACGGACGTGCAGCTCGTCTCCCTGATACGGAAGCTCCAGAAGAGCTCTCAGGACGCCGCTGCGGAAGCCAAGGCTGCTGGCAGGGACGACCTGGCCGACAAGGAAACCGAGCAAATCCGCATACTGGACGAGTACATCGCGGGCAGCGGGGTCCAGTCGCTGGGAGAGGCCGAGCTCAAGGCCCTGATCCAGGATGCCGTCGAGGCGTCCAAGAGTGCTGGCACGGCGGCCAAGTCGCTGATGGGAGACGTGATGAAGCGCCTGTCCGGTGCGCTCGAGGGCAAGGATGTGGACAGGAAGCGGCTGGCCAACCTGGTCAAGGAGCTCACGAGCCAGTAAGACGTTAAATAACTGGCATGTACTAAGTCTGTATTATATTGTACGCTGAGAAACGCATACCTGGGCGTCCCTGTGCTCTTTTTTGGTCACATCTATCCCCAGCCAGATTCGCACGTACTGTGCCTTTGTTGTTTGTCGAGCAATCCAGAAAACGTGAAGAACTGTGATATTGACGGCCTACTATGGGAATTGTTTGGAGGCTGCAGTTATGTCGACCTCGTCATCATCACATATTGAAGCATTGCGCGCCGAGATGCCGCCAGCATCCTGGGTTCAGAAGAGTCGAGTGTTGACGTTGAGTGGCTTCAGCTTCGACCCCGCTGACGACACCAACACCCAAACCGGAGCTACAAAAGGGCGTGAGTGACTCACCGCACAGCCAGATCAACACATTGAACGTCTCTACCTCAAATTAAGTCTCCAAGGCTTCGACTAGAATACACGTCTTGCTACTGAACATAACAACCTGTCAAACCCACCTCCCCTCCGATCCCCCTCCCCGCGAAACATCTCAAATGGCGCGAAACAACATCAGCTCCGGCTCTGCGTTCGAGGCCGAGATTGGATACTCGCGAGCCGTCGTCGTCGACGACTGGGTCATTGTCTCTGGCACTACCGGGTGAGCACCTACAGGCACTGAGCTCTGACGGGTGTACCTGAGCAGGCCTGACACTCTGTGGGAGCAGATACAACTACCAAACAGGGGAGATCTCCCCAGACGTTGCCGAGCAGACGGAGCAGATCCTGCTCAACGTCGACAAGGCCTTGACGGAGGCGGGCTCATGCATGGCCGACGTGGTCCGCGTGAGATACATACTGCCGAACCGCAACGACTTTCCCAGCACGTGGCCGGTCCTGAAGAAGTGGTTCGGCGACGTGCGCCCGGCGGCGACCATGGTTGAGTCCGGGCTGATGAAGGAGGAGATGAAGATTGAGATTGAGGTGACGGCGAAGAAGGGATGCGGCGCAAGAAAGTAATAGAATTCCGAATTGAATAGAAGACGATTACGAAGGTACTCGAAACTGAGGGTATTTACATCAATACAGAGGTTGTTCAGTATATCAGCGGCGCCACCAGGACGCCCGCCGCAAACGCAGACGCAATAGTGATGACGCTCGACGTGGAGAGCAGCGAGATGCCGCTGATGCCGTGCCCGGACGTGCATCCACCTGCCATCCTCGACCCCACTGCCATCAACGCGCCGCCCGCAACGGCCAGGGGCGGCGGCACCTCGACGATGGGCACGTCCGCCAGCGCCGGCACCGCCTGCAGGATGCCCCATGCGCCGGCCACGACGCCCGAAGCGAACAGGAGGTTCTCGAACGACGCGGGCTGGGCGCCGGGATCCGCGCCGCCCACGAGCCCCCAAAAGATGCGGCCGATGTCCTCGTACGAGCCCGAGATGCGGATCATGGAGCGCCGGGTGAGGATGGACACGGCCTGCGCGAGGCCGATGAGCAGGCCGCCAGCCGCGCCCAGAAGCAGGGTGTTCGTGCTTCGGGGCGTGTTGTTGGTGAGAGCGGCGATGGCCGCGGTGGCGGCGCCCACGTAGAGGGCCATCGTCGTCGTCTTGGAAAGGCCGAGGGCTTCGTTGACGACGCCTGGCTCGGGCTTCACGCCTGCGTGCTCCGCCTGCTTCTTGACGGCTTGGCCGAGGAAGCCGGTCCAGAGAATGCCTCCGACGCTGGCTCCCGCGAAGGCGTACAGCCCCGTCATAACGCCAGCCGCCAGCTGCGCATAGAGCGTGCCGGGGCAGGACCCCGAGAGGGCCATGCCGACGCCCAGCAGTCCGCCACCGATGATGTTTCCGTCGTACTTGGCGAAGAGCCCCAGCGGAGAGGAGCTCCGAGGCTGCAGCTTGACGTAGCCCAGCCGCTCGGCGACGGTGTAGACGACGCTGCGCCGTGGTGTTAGTGGTGATGATGAGAGCTTCTGCCCCGAGGGAGTATTCGCCATACCCGCTGCTGGCCGTGGCGGCCAGGAAGACCTGGAACATGTGCCAGTTCTCAAGCTTGAACTGCTCGATGACAACGGCAGGGTTGTGGAAGCCGGCGCCTATTATGGCAGCGCCGAAGGCCGCGCCGGAGGCGAGGGTCGATGCCAGAGCCATGGTTGCTGAGATGCGCAACGGGACGGTGCAGTGGCGATTCGAGGAGAGGGACCGACTGCAAGGCGCATCAATCAACCTTAAATGAAAATCGAACAGGGCGCGATTGACCTAAATAACTCTCGACCAGCCAGCAGCGCGCTCGGGGCGCACTTTGTAGCTGTTTGTGGCTAAAGGTGGCCGAAGAGTTCCGGATCTCGGGGTTCCCCCCCCCCAAACTCATTGATGGACATGCGACAAGCCCGACGCCTCAAGGCTGCAAGAACACCTCGCCGACTGGACGCCCAAGCACCACAAGGGCCACAGCTCGCAGGACGCCGGCGGCCATCGCCACTGTGCTCTTGGTCGCCGTCGAGGGAGCTTAGAGTTCGGCGACCTGGAGGGGGCTGCGGCTTCGGGCTGTCGGCGACGAGTTGGAGACTAGCGCGGCACTGGCGATTTGGCAATGTCTGCGTACGATGACGTGCGTCGAAAACATCCTACCATACCTTGGGCGCGTGTGGAGTCGTACCCAGGCAAGCCAGGGCAGCTAGAGAAGGGGCGGGAGCATTTTGGCGCGTTTCTGCTGGCTCTGAGGCTGAGCAAGAGACATGAAGCCGAGAGCTTTCGTTTTCAACGGCGCAATACAAGGCGTTGGTTTGGTTGTTTGTGGGAATTAGTTATTTAGGGCTTGCTTCTCACAACGGGCAATCGTACAGCTCGGGCGCGCATGTGCCAATATTAAAGAGGTCACCGAAATGAGACAGCAGCTCAGCTGTGCTGTCAGGTCCCGGCGGGCTGTCTGTTCGGCAATGACCACGTCCTCGAGCCTTGTGCAACGCCAACGCTTGGAAACAGCGAGGCAGCCCGCATTTGTAATCTAGATACTCAAGTCAATGCCCGTGGCCATCGAAACGGCGGCAGTGGGCGGTGATCCGCCCGTCCGGGGAACCCCCGGCACCGGGTCAGCCGAGGTTGCTGGCTCGAGGCTGCCGACGGAGCTGCGAGGGGCCGGCCCCGTGGCTTGCCCCGCCGCCGGTGGACGTCATCCTCCTCCGTCTATAAATCAATTCAATCCATTGCTGTAGATCTGTTTCGCTTCGCGACGTGGATATTGCTGGGGCAGCCGGCCAACTTTCACGTTCTAATTCCAGGATACCCCCGTCCGTCGTGACAGCAAGGAAGAATGCCGCGTGCGCTCACCCTCAAAAAGGTCGAGGGTAAGCCCGGCGAGGTCTACTACCCGTGAGTCCGCTCACCGCCGAACCCGAGATACCACACGCTTTCACAGTACTCACGACCCGCAGCCTCCAGGTCAAAGAGGTCCCCAGGCCCGAGCCGGGTCCGCAAGAGGTGCTCGTCCGCCTCACTGCCGCCGCCCTCAACCACCGCGACCTCTTCATCCGCCACCACCAGTACCCGGCCATCTCCTTCACCAGCCCGCTCCTCGCCGATGGCTACGGCGTCGTCGTCAAGACGGGCTCCTCCGTCGCGCGCACCGGGCTCCTCAACAAGCCCGTCATCCTGACGCCCATGCGAGGGTGGGAGGCGGACCCCGCGGGCCCCGAGGACAGCGGCAAGTTCACCATCGTCGGCAGCAGCAAGCTGTCGGACGTGGGCACCGCGCAGGACTACATCGTCGTCCACGAGGACGAGGTCGAGCCCGCGCCGGCGCACCTCTCGCCCGCCGAGGGCGCCGCCCTCCCGCTCGTCGGCCTGACAGGCTGGCGCGCGCTCGTCACCAAGGCCGGCTGCGCGTCGCCCGGCAAGAACGTCCTCATCACCGGCATCGGCGGCGGCGTGGCCCTGCAGGTGCTGCAGTTTGCCGTCGCCTTTGGCTGCAACGTCTTCGTCACCTCCGGTGACCAAGCCAAGATCGACCGGGCCAAGCAGCTCGGGGCCAAGGGCGGTGTCATCTACAAGAACGATGCCTGGGAGAAGGACCTCCAGGCCATGCTCCCGAGCCAGAGGCCGTTCCTCGACGCCGTGATCGACGGTGCCGGCGGCAAGGTCGTTTCTAAATCGGTCCGGCTACTCAAGGCCGGTGGCATCATTGCCCAGTACGGCATGACTGTGTCGCCCAAGATGGACTGGCTCATGCAGGCCGTGCTGGCCAACGTCGAGCTCAAGGGTACCACCATGGGCTCAAAAAAGGAGTTCCGCGACATGGTGGCCTTTGTCAACGAGAAGAAGATCAAGCCCGTCGTCAGCAAGACAGTGAAGGGGCTGGGCAACTTGGAGGCGATAGACGAGCTGTTTGCCGACATGGAGGCGGGACGACAGTTTGGCAAGCTGGTCATCGAGATTGGGGACGATGGGTCCTCACCTAAGCTGTGAGGCGAGATCGAGCAACAGCTGGGAAGACCTCAATGGATGCTCTATAGTTCGTGGTGTTATGCGGATGCAACGGGCACGTTTTATGTCGCACGTCGTCATTCTTTGATATGAATCAAGGCACCTACGCCATGCGTTGTCCACGTGGTCGAGATGCTCAACCTTTAAATACAAATCGGGATATCAAAACGCCCTGGATGCCAGCAGAACAGATTCGCCCACGTACAGCCATGCCCCCCTGCCCATCGGGGCATGCATACGCCAAGAGAAACCCTCATTTTCCACCTTTTGCCTACTCCGATGTCTTCTTCCGCTTCTTCTTGGGTCTCTCCCCTTCCTCGGGAGGCACAAATTCCGCCTGCCTCTCCTTTTCCTTCTCCACCTTGCGCTCCTTTTGCTTCTCCTTGCGCTCGTTCTGCGCCGCCCGCTCCTTGGCCTCCTTGCTCAAGAAGTACTCGCCGGTCTCGATCTGCTTGTCGACCTTGCTCTTCTCGGGCGCCGGCGGGAACGGCGTGTAGACCTTCTTGGCCTTGTCCGTAAGCTTGTGTGGCACGCGGCGCTTGCTCAGCGTCTTCTTCTTGAAGTTGGGTAGGAAGCGGTCCCAGCTCTCGTTGGCCAGCTCGGGGTCCTTGGCCAGCTCGCGCTTGATCATGAGCTCCTTGATGTGGTAGATCGGGTGGATGTTGGCCATGCAGTCCTCAACAACCCTCCGCACCTCCTTCAGCCCCTTGAATGGCCCCATGGCCGAGACAGTGTTGCCGTGAACGAGGATATATGTTTCCGTCAGGAGCTCCAGAGCCTTGAGCGTCGAACCGTTGGGGCCGAGGATTCTTTGCCGGCGCTTCACGAATCGTTCTTTGCTTCCCACCAGGTTTCGGATCTTGATGACGTCGCACGCGACGCCATCCTCGAGAATCTTGATGGCCTGCGGCGCGGGCACGCTTCGAGCCAGGAGTTTGATGAGGTCGCGAGCGTTGAGGATGGCGGCCGGGTCGAACGTCTTTCTCGTCGTCTTGACCGTCATGCTACCTTCAACCAAGTCCAGGGTGCACGCGATGCCGCGCTTCTCGAGGGCCTTCGTGACGAGCGGCCAAGCCTCCTTCAGGTAGACTTCACGGTACTTGGGGAACAGGGTCGCAAAGGACGATTCTTCGGTGAAGGTGCCGCCGAGATTGTCCTTGGGGGTGAACTCTTCAATCTTCCATTTGTCGATGTCGTCCGTGTCCCACGGCTTCTCTTTCTTGTGTGTGGAAGGCATCGCTGGCTTCTTGCGGGTTGGTTGGCTCTAGAAGATGGCCCGATTACAAGAGCAGTATTCGTCTTGATCGCAGACTCCTGATGGCTGCAGACCCTTGGTTGACGGTCGACGAGGATGTAGATGGCGATGCAGCTTTCCAGAAAATTTGGGCTCTCGCCGAAAAAAATGTGGGGATGGGCGGAAGGTGGGGGATGCACCCACCCCTCCCGTGGATTAAGCGCCCGTCACGATGGAGCTCTGAAATCTTTCACCAGCGTTAGCCACGCGACCGCCTCAAGCCTCGAGACGTCGCCGTTCGACCACAACCTCGCCAAAATGTCAAAGGCAAAGGGCGCCGCCAGCGGCGTGGACCAGATCGTCAAGCTGATTGTCGGCGCGGGCCAGGCGAGCCCAAGCCCGCCCGTCGGCCCGGCGCTGGGTAGCAAAGGTGTCAAGTCGATGGACTTTTGCAAGGTGCGATTGTCGCGATGGACGCAAGCCAGGCGCGGCGGAAGCCTGTGGGACGACCAGCGCTGACCGATTCGGAACAGGAGTTCAATGCCCGAACGGCTCACATCGCGCCGGGAACGCCGATGCCCTGCCGCGTCACTGTCCGCCCCGACCGCTCGTTCCAGTTCGACCTCAGGACGCCGCAGACGTCCTGGCTACTCCTGAACGCCGTCGAGGCACCGACAAATAAGAAGGGCAACCGAAAGGGCGCAAGCAAACCGGGTCACGAAACGGTCGGCACCATCAGCCTCAAGCACGTTTACGAAATTGCAAAGATTAAGCAGTCAGAGCTGCGGCTCTCTGGTTTGTCCCTCGAGGGGCTGTGCAGGTCAATTATATACCAAGCGAAGTCAATCGGCATCAATGTGGTGGCTTGAATGAGAGGACGCCTCGATGGTGGAATGGAAAGTCGCATTGGAGCAGGATCTCTTATGGCTGCGGCCATGTGTACAACATACTTTGCTGGGAGGTCACGGAAAACATCTAGAGGTGACAAATGTGCAATAATCTGGCCTCGCTTCTTGTTTTCAGAGCGCCAGTGTGTGTAAACTCTTGCGCAAGACTTTGCGGGTATCACGGAGCGTGATACGGTTGGTGCGAACTTGAAAAGGACTCGGGACGCTACGAGAGTGGTGAGGGTGCTTCGGGTGAATCACTCAACTGCCGACCCCAACAGGCCACATCTGGGACTACAGCTAGTAGCACAAACTTACTTTGCAAGGAGCGGCAGATATTGGACGTACGATTTATTGAAAGGGCTCCAGGCTTGCGTCACAAGAACTACCTACGCTTACGTCGTCCTGTGGAGCCGGGTGACGACAGGTTCACATGCCTCATGGCAGTGAGGAACCGACGAGTACCGGTAAATGGAACGTAAATAGAAACATTCCATCGGCTGGCGATTCCGCCGCCACGAGGAATAGACAAGACGCGGAAGAGGCGTTCTCGGAAGCGGCACGACCGGCGGCTGGAACCGGGAGCACGAGAGACAGCCAGCCGGCGCGCGCCGGATTCGAGGCTCAACAGGCACAAGCTTCGCTCGTCTTTCAGCCGACACGAAGCTGCCAGGGAGGGAAAAAATCCTTTTGACAGCCAGGTTTCGGTCTCTTCTGCCATGCTATTGGCAGAGAGACGTAATCGTAACTCCCTTGCTGCCAACTAATAATAAGCATTTGCGCCAAGCACGAACCCACTGTGGATCCGTCAGGAGCTTGAGCGATGCGATCCGGATTGACCTCTTCCATCGGAAGGACATGCAGGCTGCCACTCAGCCACATGAGACTTCATAGGGACATAAAGGGCATCGATCGGTCGGTGGGCTCTGCTGCCTTGCCCGGGGAGCTTTGTTGCGACGCGGCCAACAAAGGCGGGAGGCGGCGCTTTTGCCTACATGTGCAGGAGCCTATGCGCTGGGCAGCTCGCCACGCAGCACCGGTAAGAATTCCCATTACCCAACGTTTGGATCGGCTCTGCCGTGGCGAACGCTGGGTCCGTGATTGCGATGGAGGTTGTCGAGGCGCACGGATGGTGGCACGCGCCAGATGGTTGGGCAGGCTAGCCTTCCAGAGTCAAGAACCCTGCATGGGAGCTGCGCGGGATGGCGGGCTACCTTAGTACCTTGCTTTAGTCCACGACGATGAGCATCTCTTGTCCACGAAACGGCCAATTGGACTGCAGGCGGCGGCGGCACGGGGAAATTTGCGGCTGCCAACAAAAAAAAAATCAGCTTGATGGCAGCTCGCAGTCGCGTCGTAGCCGCGATACCCATCTACAACGTGGAGTAACAGGCAGAAACTCCACGGACTGCTGCGCGGGTAGCCGTGAAAAACCGCGGTACATCCAGACGCAGGCAGCGAGCGGCGGACTCGCAGCAAGGGGGGCGTCGAATCGGTGCTGACGGTGAAATCTTGGACTCGAGATAAGGCACGTGGCTGCGGCGTGAATTGGACGTGCAGCAGAGTCACTGAGGCACATGCTTCTGCGCGCTCCCGCCGCCGCACGGCGGTACCAAACCAGCCCGCCCGGGCATACATGCATACGAGTACGAGTACAGCAGTACGGGTGCGCGGCCGCCGCCAGCCATAGAGTCACAGTGGGGTCCCTGCATGTGGGATTTTGCTGGCGCTCGCAACCAAGCCGCCCCCGTGCCCCACCAACGGCCTCCTGCCCGTCACAGCCATCGCAGCGGCCCCGGGAGCCAACAAACAGCGACCGTCACCGCCCGCTCCACCAGCAGCATCTTCGCCTTCTTCAACCTCTCCCTCCGTTCCCTCGCCATTCGGTCCCTTCCACCACGCCTGTATCCCGCCAACGGCACACGCAATCGATCCCCCCGTTCCTGGCGCCCGCCATGGCCTCTCCGGCGCCTCAGCAGGAGCTTCACCAGGGCTCTGGCGCCGCAGGTACGTCCGTCGGGCACCCGACCGTTCCGGATGCAGTACCCCTCCCCCCCCCCGATCCCCGCGCTGCGCTGGCTGCACCGCTCACGGCGCCGCGCCACGTCGTGCGCGCCCTTGGCTGCCATCATCGCGGCTCATCGCATCCGAGCACGGAGCATTCCCCCGCGATCGGCGCATCTGGCTGACCTCCGATTCTGTCTTCGCAGCCTCCGACCCCTCGCAGCAGAGCGCGCCCGGCGCCGACACCAAGCCCAATGACGATGCCCCCGCCGTGCGCTTCGCCTCGGCCGTCCAAGAGATATCGCCTGACGCAACTGCCACCCAGCTGCTCGCTGAGCACGATGACTCCTTCACAGAAGTAGCCGTCGACCAGCTGAAGGCCTTCACAAAGTCGCTGCACGGGAAGCCGCTGCAGGAACGTCGCATGTCTACGTTTCAGTTCGAGGCCTTCTCCCTACCACCTTCGAGGGTATGCTGACCCACTGCTCGCTCGCTCCGCCGAAGACTGCACGTGCTGACCGCTCCGCCGTATTCCAGGTTCCCTCTCGCGAGGACGAGTCGCCAGACTCTACCAGACTTCCCACCCCGGTCTCCTCCTCTGCGCGGCCGTCTCCCCATGGCAGCCCGCGCCTCTCGGCTCTGGCCTCCCCTCCCCTCACCCCGTCGGGGTCGGGTCCATCGGGGACAGGGGAGAAGAAGTTCGTCCATGACGAGGGAGATCGCAGATCCATGGCCAACGAACCCCAAGTCATCACTCCTCAGCCTACGTCCTCTCACGAGAAGACGCCCCCTTTCGCGGAACGGAGGACTGTGACTCACCGGCCAGCGTCTTCGGACCAAGCCATGAGGAGGTCAACATCTGCCGAGGGCCACAAATCCCACAGGCGTGGCATGTTTGGCGGCGGTGGCGGCTCGGAACCCGTTTCCAGAGACTCCAGTCCCTCCAGGGGCTCGGCCTCCAACTTCTACTCGAAGCCCATGACCCCTGGTGGCGACGTCAACGACCCCTACGCGAAGGGTCGACGACCTCCCCAGCAGCCGCATCTCAATCGACACTCGATCGATCCCAGATTCGTCTTCTCCCGGAAGAAGAAGCACGATTCTCCCGGCGCATCCAAGACTAGCTTGTCTGAGAAGCGCAGCTCCGGCTTGTTCGGTGGCAAGAACGGCAGCGAGGAGAACTTCAGCGACGGAGGACACGGTGGCCCACCCACAGGCTCCATGGTCGACTTGAAGCGATTCTTCCGGAAACCCGGGCATGCGCATCATCACCACCACCACCACCACCACAAGAAGGCGGACCTGTCGCCGGCGACATCTGTCAAGGGTGGGACAAAAACTCCTCCCAGCTCGCGCTCAACGCAGCAGCTTCCCTTTGGCGAGGACCACGGACTCCAATCCAAGTGGGGGAAGCTCGGCAAGGTGCTCGGATCTGGAGCCGGCGGATCCGTCAGGTTGATGCGGCGCAAGGACGACAATACCGTCTTCGCCGTCAAGGAGTTCAGGGCTAGGCACACATACGAGTCGGAGAAGGAGTACAACAAAAAGGTGACGGCCGAGTTTTGCGTTGGCTCTACACTCCACCACGGCAACGTCATCGAGACTTTGGACATTTTGCAGGAGAAGGGTCGTTGGTTCGAGGTTATGGAGTATGCACCGTTCGACCTGTTTGCCATCGTCATGACGGGCAGGATGACCCGGGAGGAGATCAAGTGCTGCTTCTTGCAGATCTTGAATGGCGTCACGTACCTGCACAGCGTGGGTCTGGCACATCGTGACCTGAAGCTGGACAACGTGGTGGTGAGCGACAAGGGAATCATGAAGATCATCGACTTTGGAAGTGCCCATGTCTTCAAGTACCCCTTCGAGAACGGCACTGTTCCCGCCAAAGGTATGTTGTACCCTCGTCACCGCAACCGCACTCGTACTTACACGTCCGGCTCTTAGGCATTGTCGGCTCGGATCCCTACCTGGCCCCGGAGGTGTACGATTCCAAGGAGTACGATGCCGCGGCCGTTGACATTTGGTCCCTGGCCATCATCTTCTGCTGCATGACCCTGCGCCGCTTTCCGTGGAAGATCCCACGCATGACGGACAACTCGTACAAGCTCTTCGCCGCCGACCCGACCCCTGGCCACGATCCAAAACGACTTCTCGTGCAGTCAAAGTCAACAAGTCAGCTGGCCACCACCCCAGCGCGAGATTTCCTGACGGAGGACGAAGTAAAGTCCAAGAGCCACCACCACCAGTCCAGCCAGCACAAGAGAAACGACTCAGCAGCTACGGCGCACCCTGAAGACCAGCCCAACAAGGAAGGCTCAACTAGCGAGAAAAAAGAGGTGATCCGCGGTCCCTGGCGAATACTGCGCTTATTGCCTCGAGAGAGCCGGCACATCATTCATCGCATGCTTGAGGTTGATCCAAATACCCGGGCGCAGATGCACGAGATCCTCGATGAGCCGTGGGTTGCCGACACAGTCATCTGCCAGCAGTTTGACAACGGCGAGGTTATCCCTGCCGAGGATCACACCCATGTGCTCGAGCCACCGGCTTCGCAGACGCAGCCAAAGGCTTGAAGTACAGGAAAAGAAGCGCCCACGCGCGCTGGATGGTAAATGTTTTCTTAGGCATGGGCGCACTTAGCATGGGCTGTATTTTGTCGAAATGGACCGGAGCGGATACATTAATTGCATGAACACGGGAGACCTATGATTGATTGGGACGCGCGGGCAGCACTTGACGGCATGACTTACAGATAAGCCCCAGGGCTAAAGTAGTACGACGGTATTGAATGTCAAATAGAGCCCGCAGCTACGGGGAAATGATCACTGCCATGGCAAATTGGAACTGCGAGCAAGGCGCCAACTCGGGTCGAAGGTCGTGGGGCGGATGCCGAATCGGCAAAGGTCGCCTGGAGGTGGGGCACTGGGCTGGCGGAGGTGGGAGGAATCGCGGAGGTCGGAACCGGGGAAATCAGGCGCCGGTCCCTCGGCCAGCTCCCAGAAAAAATTGCTGACTTTCTGGAAGCTGTTCGAAGACAGCTCCACCTCTCGCGGCATTGTTTAGCAACAACTCCAGCAACGTCGAACCCCTTTCCGAACGCCCAATTGCCCTTCTCGAGACTTCGTGCAAGTTAGCGACCCAAGCACACCGCAATCACAATGGTGCGTGCGCCTTCTACGTCCCTCTGCGCGTGCCCCGGGCCACGGCCCTCCCGTGCCGCCTAGGCTCGGCATTGCGCCTCGGGCAATTGCCGGTCGTTGGACGGACGGGAACCGCGAAACCGCATCGAAGTCGTGCTGCGACAGAAGGCTAACGGCTGTGAACCGCTGCAGGCCTCCTCCATCCGCTCCATCCGCCAGCTCGCTCCCCTGCTGGACCGCGTCCTGGTCCAGCGCGTCAAGGCCGAGGCCAAGACGGCCAGCGGCATCTTCCTGCCCGAGTCGAGCGTCGAGAAGCTCAACGAGGCCAAGGTCCTGGCCGTCGGCCCCGGCGCCCTGGACAAGGCCGGCAACCGCCTGCCCATGGGCGTCGCCGCCGGCGACCGCGTCCTGATCCCTCAGGTATGCCCTACCGCTCCCCCCCAGACTCAATGCCGCAGGGCGCTTTGCTGACAGAGACGATGTAGTTCGGCGGCTCCCCGGTCAAGGCCGGTGAGGAGGAGTACCAACTGTTCCGTGACAGCGAGTAAGTGGCTAGCCTTCCTTCCCACGGTGTGATGGCAGGGACCCGAAGCTGACGCGGCGCAACAGGATCCTGGCCAAGATCAACAGCGAGTAAGATACCCACGCGGAAGATGAGAACGACTGTATCATAATGTATCATACGGCAACACGGTTGAGATGGCAGATGGGAGGGAATCTCTTGCACAGACTGGGATTGCAATGTAAGCGCGCGGGCCACATGTGTACGAGGTAGTTTATGCTCGCGAGACGGCCTTTGTCTCGCAGTTTCACCTTCAATCTCCGCTCATCGTCTACATCGCGTCTTCTCTTCTGTCCACTCTGATGCTCGCCATGTTTCGCAGAGATGCACCGCCCTATCGAATTGCCCACGGCTAGCGAGCTTGCGGTACGCCGGAGGCATTAGAGCCCCTGAAAAGGCCGTGGCATTCCTTGAGGCTTCTGATCCATCGAAGCGATTTAACCCACCATGGTTTACGCAACGCGGCTGCCGCATCGCTGGGCGGCTATTTGCGTGCCCAATTATGTCGTGCTACACGGCTGACTTACCGCAGCCAAACGACGCAGCGAACAGGACATGTCGATACGCGAGTCTCTTCGGGACCAGGTCATTTCATTTCAAACTAGTGGAGGGACTGCTTCATGCTTGGCCGCGGGAAGCTTCTAACCGCCGTCGCAGATGCAGATATTCTGAGGCGAGGGGCGCGTGGTACGCACAGCGGCGTGACAATGTTGGCTGCGGCCAGCTTTTGAAGCATAAGTAAGCTGCCCCAAGCGAGCAAGCCATATGCTGCATCAACCACGTATATGATATGGAGAAGTTCGCACCATCTGTAATCATACGGCCTCGGCGAGTCTTATTGTTTCCTGGGACTGCCGCTGTTTGCAGGTGGTTCCTCTACCTACCTGCTCCCTATTTTCGTTCACTTTTCACCGTGCCAGCTACAGACGTTCCTTTCATTGCAGCTGCACACACAAAGCCGCCAACGACTCCACGCAATTCAAACGCACAGGGACCTTCTTTTGCCTTTCTTCTGCCTCACTTGCAATCTGCTTCTGGGAGCTCGATTCTTGACGTACCTTCCACGATGAAGTTTCTTGCCCTTGTTTTGGGGCTCGCCTCAGCAGGGAGCGCACACACACTCTTTACGACCTTGTTCATCAACGGCAAGAACCAAGGGGATGGAACATGCGTACGGATGCCGCACGATGGAGCGACGGCGAATGGCCCGGTTGAACCTGTGACGAGCGAGGATATGGCATGTGGTCAGTCGACTGCGCTCCTGATTCAAAGTGCGCTCAAGCATCTGTGCGGCGCTGATAACTCCTCCAGGACGCAATGGCGGCCGTCCCGTTGCCTTCACCTGCGCAGCGTCGCGAGCTGCGGCCTTGACGTTCGAGTTCCGCATGTACTCGACCGGTGAGAAGCTGGGGGTTATCGCCGAAGATCACTTGGGTCCCTGCGCGGTGTACGTCAAGAAGGTCGACGACATGTCCCGAGACAAGGCTGCCGGCCCGGGCTGGTTCAAGATCTGGGAAGACGGGCTGGACGCGGCGACAGGCAAGTGGTGCGTCGACAGGCTGATCGACATGAACGGCCTGTTGTCCGTGGATCTTCCGGAAGGGCTGCCGGCTGGCTACTACCTCGTGAGGCCTGAGATCCTGGCCTTACACAATGCTCCCAGCGGGGACCCCCAGTTCTACACCGGTTGTGCGCAGGTCTTTGTCCAGGAGGGACCCAACGAGAACCTCACAGTTCTGAGCGAGAACCTAGTCAGCATCCCCGGCTACGTTGATCCCACCACTCCGGGCCTTACTTTCAACATCTATAACAAGCCTCTGTCTCCGTACCCCTTGCCAGGCCCAAATGTCTATATCCCGACAAGCAACGCGCCCCGTCATCAAGCTGGCGCAGGAACACGGCGTCGTGCCAGAAGGCTGCCTCGTCAAAAACGCCAACTGGTGCGGCATGGCGCTTGGTACGTACTCGGGGGAGCAGGGCTGCTGGAAGGCCGTCGAAGGATGCTACAACCAGAGCCACGAGTGCTGGCAGAGCGCGCCGCCGAGCGGCGATGCCAACTGCAAGGTGTGGCAGGACTACTGCAGGCAGACCGAGGCGGCGTGCACGGCGAAGACGTTTGAGGGGCCGCCTGAGTTTACCGGCCAAGAGAAGCTGGCCAACGTGCCGGGGGCGATCCCAAAGCCGTGGAATGACGTGTTCAAAGCCATGAGCAGTGGTACTAGTCGAGAGGTACTGAGTCCGATGATGACTAGGAGTACAAAAACAGTGACTGAAGAGATGCCACCGACACCAACGACTACCGTCGCACCCACGTTAATAACCGCACCTCCGATAGCCTACTCGTCCACGGCTTCAAAGACGGCTTCTGGTGTTCCCACTGTCCCGGCCGACAGCAACGGCGCCGGAACGCTCCCCGAGAAAGTGTCCGAGGATGGCCGCTGTGGTGGGGAAACGGGCCAGAAGTGCAACGGGAGCCCGTATGGAGATTGCTGCTCGAACAAGGGGTGGTGCGGGCGGTCGACGAGGCACTGCGGCCGTGGATGTCAGTTGGAGTTTGGGGATTGCCGGAAGTAAAAAGCATGGACAGAGATCTTGGCAATAGCTCTCGATTCACATTGTGAGGTTCTTTGCGGGCGAATACGAGAATTTGCTTATTCTCTGCGGGAGATTTATTGTGAAACTTGTTAGGGTAACCGAGCGTGACGGACGGTGCGTCTGTCAGTGTGATAGTAAGATCTTGTGTTGGGCTTCGTGCCATTGCGGCCTGCCAGTTCACTCTCCGAACGCTGCGTACGAGCATGTATATTCTGGTCCACAATCACGGGTTCAGGCTACCTAGGCTATCAAACGGATAAGTACAGAACTTCCGGATATAGACCATAGTATAGCGAGAGCTTAGAACCATGCGAACATCCCTTGACGTTGCAGCATGAATGTAGGTCCTTGGGTCCTGCATAGAGTCACGAGCTTGTGAGACAGGCGCCGGCGACGGGTGGGGCGTGTGAAACAAGAGGGTTTGGTTCCATCGAGGACGGGGACGAGAATCGAGCGCCTCGGCCGAGCGTGCGGCGTGCATTGGGCGACGTGCGTTGGCAAGGTTGGAAAGCCGTCCACGGACGGCACGAAGACGCAGGCAGCATCTTTAGAACCAACCGTAAGTTAAGGCTCGATTGACGGACGCGCAGCAGTGGAGTCGGGGAGGGGTGGAGAGCTGGGAGCAGCCGCCTGGAGACCAAGGCTGCCACGTTTGGTACCGAACAAGAACAAGGTACTCGTACCTTGCCTGCCATGACGGCGCTAAGCCGTTTCACGGAACGGGGTCAGCGGCGGCTCGCTGCGAGTGGACAGGTGGCCCTGCGCTGGGCCAGTTCGCGGACTGGACCCGTCCAGCGGAGGTTCGCGCGCCCAGCTTGGCGGAGCTCCGTCGTCGTCACCAGCGTCATCCAAGGCGCCGGCGAGTACCTTGCTAGGCGTCGCCAGCTGCGAACCGTCCGTACTTGGCCAGGTGAAGCCCGCACAGACGCCGTCCGCATTTCCGATTCTGGCCACGGATGCGTGCAAAACTGCCGTCGCCTCGCCGCCCTCTGGCGTCACCGGAAACCCGCGGCCGTGCTTCGTCCGCCGTGGTGGCTCCGCGCGCTGCGCAAGCTGAGGGTACCTCCAGCGCCTGTCGGTCCGTTCCTGGGGGGGCGAACCGCTGCCTGCTGCTGTACCTACCGAAGGCTCTAGCAGCGCGCCACCGCCACGCAACCTGGAACTTACCACCCGCTGGGGACTGACCCCCCCAAGGGCCCCCCCAACGCTCACGACCTGCCTGCCCGCGCCAGCGCGCACCACCACACCACCACCCCCCGAAGCACGCATTGATCGCCGCCACCGTCGCCGCCATCTCGTCACGCCCCGAGGCGACCCTGTTTCCCCTTCCCTCCTCGCCCGAAACTACGCCCACGACGAACCGACCCAACCTCTGCGATCGCACCCACGGTCCGGATCCTCGCACGACCGCTCCTGAATCCGCAGACGGCGCTCCGCCCTCTCTCCTCCCCCCCGCTGCCCATCATGCCAGCGAACAACCGCAACTACGATTTCCTGGTACGCGGCCCCCCCGAGATCCCCCGTGGCCTCTCGCCCCTCGAGCCTCTGAGCGAATCATGGGAGGCTCGACCGTATCCTTCTTCCTCCTGCCTACGGCCAACGCTGACACGCGCGGCTCCTCTAGATCAAGCTGCTGCTAATAGGCGACTCCGGCGTCGGCAAGTCGTGCTGCCTGCTGCGGTTCAGCGAAGACTCCTTCACCCCGTCCTTCATCACCACCATCGGCATCGACTTCAAGATCCGAACCATCGAGCTCGATGGCAAGCGCGTCAAGCTGCAGATCTGGGACACGGCCGGCCAGGAGCGCTTCCGCACCATCACCACCGCCTACTACCGCGGCGCCATGGGCATCCTGCTGGTCTACGACGTCACCGATGAGCGGTCATTCAACAGTGCGCACAGCCTCCCCTGCCTTCCTGATATCGTGCATCCTTTTAGTGAGGCAATGGGCTGACGTGACCTTTTCCCCGCCGCAGACATTCGAACGTGGTTCCAGAACGTCGAGCAACACGCTACCGAGGGCGTCAACAAGATCCTGATTGGCAACAAGTGCGACTGGGAGGACAAGCGCGTCGTGACTCAAGAGCAGGGCCAGGCGCTGGCTGACGAGCTCGGCATCCCCTTCCTCGAGGTCTCCGCCAAGAGCAACATCAACATCGACAAGGCCTTCTACAGCCTCGCCGCCGACATCAAGAAGCGCCTCATCGACAACTCCAAGAACGACCAGTCCACCGGCGCCGGCGTCAACGTCGGCGACAAGGCCGAGGGTGGCACGGGCGGCAAGTGCTGCTAAGACGGCGACGGCCGCCGCCGCTGCATGTGCTCAGCCCCTGCGCCGGGGGGCAGGGAGCACATCCGCGCTGGAGCCGGAGCCTGGACGGAGCGAGGGCGACGACATAATGAAGGCCGGGCCGGCCGCCTGGGCCGGGACGTTGGGAATGGCATTTTAACGCGCAAGACTAGAGGTCGCTTCCTTCGAACTTTACCCCCTTGTTTGCTGGCATGCGCCCTTTCACACGCACCCCTTTTTTAGAGAGCAAGTATCGTCTGGAGTTTTGTTTTGGGTTTTCATCTGGGGTATAATACGAGCTCGGTTCGCCGTGCCGTGCCTGTGGCGCGCTTGGAGAGTCTCGATGCTTACGTTGGACGACCGACACGATGCACGCACGCGCCGACGCGTGCCGTCGTTAAGAGAGCGCTGAGGGATCGAGCGGACGGAAGACGGATGGAAGACGAAGCAGGAGTTGGCACACATAGGGGCTTTGAAGGAAGGCAACAATGACAGTATGGGCGGCTACCACTTTACTATTGACGCATCGACTACATTTCGTGTTACTGTGTCCCCTGGTCCCGCCGTCAGGACCCGTTGGTTCCAGTGCCGGTGAAAGCGCCGTGCCTCGGCCTCGTTCGCACAGGCGACTACGAACCGACTCTTCTGCTTTTCCACCGTGTCGAAATCCTTGTACTCGAGCGGCGTCCGCCGTGCGGCTGGAGCGTCGCTGCCCTCGGCCCCGTCCTCGGCTGCCAGGCTGGCCTTGGGCCTGAGGTGATGAGGCGGGGAGACCTTCCACCTACACCCTCTGGCGAAGCCATCCTCGCGGATGAAGCGAAAAACGTCGGCAGCGGTGAGAGTAGGCGGGTAGACGTGGAGCAAGACCACCGGCGGTTTCTCGCCGTGGTCGAAGCTCTGCACCACGCCGGCCAGCGCCTTCGCCCAGCTGTTCCTCGTAGACACGCGCCTCCGGTCAACATCGACGGGGGGCTGCGAGCCCGGCACGAGCGTGAAGGCGTCGAGCTCGGCGGCCGGAGCCTCGCCGGAGCCGGACTTGAGGTGGGCCGGCACGGAGCTCTCCCACAGGCCGTTGGGCGAGCGCAGCTTGTGCCGGCTCAGGCGGTGCAGGCGCAGGAGGCGGTCGCGGTAGGAGATGGCGGCGGAGGCGTTGGAGAAGGAGATGTGGTAGCGGCCGAGGGGCTCGAGGGTCGTGGGGTTGCGCTGCTGCTGCACTGGTGCCCGATGTCAGCTACGATGCGAGGGAACGGCTGGTGGAAGCTCAGATGCTAGATAGCAAAAAGCGTACCCTTCTTTATGACGCTGTGCCAGCTGGAGAGGTCATTGGGGGCGAGGCGGTAGAAGTCGCTCGGGTTGAGGTTCGGGCTCAGGCCATGCACGATGAGCATGAGGCGCGAATCGGTCTTGGCTGCGGGCTGGTCGAGCGAAGTCTCGGACGCCGCGACGTCGACCTTGAGCGAGCCCTCGCGGCCGCCGAGCGAGTCTACCAGCGCACTCCCACCCGCAACAGCAGCAGCAGCGGTAGCGGTAGCGGCAGCTCCGTCATGCTGCACGCGCGTCCTCCGCTTCAGGAGCGGCCACGGCGCATCGCCGTGCGGCTGCGACGGGCCGCCGTGGGAGATTCTGCGGCGCGACGCCGCGGCGGGGAGCTTCGGGGCCGAGAGCAGCAGCGCCGTCGCGCGGGGGCGGATCATGCAGGCGTCGGCGAGGCGGGAGGGCGCATCGAAGCGGCGAAGGTCTCGGCGTCTTGGGGACGACGCTGCTGCGAGGTGACGCGAGAGAGAAGTGTCGGGAGCTCCAGCGTCGAGGCTTCTTTTGGCGTACATGGTCTGTGCGCGCGAGGACCCTGCCACTTCTGTCAAGCCTGCTCACTCAAGTTCAGGATCATGAGTTAGTCACTGTTCAGTCGCTGGATTACTCGAATTTTGAAAATTTAGTTCTCTCTTGAGGAATAGCTTGAAGGTATATTTATCAGTAGTATTATAGTTTTCGTTTTTGAGGACTACTTTATGTAGTATGCTTAAGAGTGACTGACATTTTGGCCGGTCTAGCTAGAATATGACTAATTCGCAGCCAAGTCCTCAAGAGACGTCACTTTGCCGGTCGATGCAGTGACACCCCGCCAGACGCGATTGAGATTCAAAGTCCGTGACCGAGCCATAGAGTTGCATAGGATAGGTAGTCTCGCGAGTCGAATAGTTCGAGTTGACTCATAGCATTGTCAGACTCTGCTTTAGAGTCTTGTCAATTGCGTAATAATTGTTCGATGTCTGGCAGTGACCTGTCCGTCTGCCTGCTCCATCGTGTCTAAAAATTTCCAGTCGCAGCTATAATATGAGATCCCGAACTTGCCTCTGTAAACGCCAGAACCGGCCACCGACCCAGACGGAGAGGAACGCAGCAGCCGTCCGCGCATGTGACCTCAGACGCACACCCGATAAATCATGCTGCGAAGCAGCATAGATGCCAAGGTCCGGCCGCTGGCCAACGGCAGCCCGCTCGAGAAAGCCACCGCCGGCGCCGGCCGCATCTACGTTAGCAAGGAGTCCCTTCTATCCCTCACAAACAGCCTCGAGGGAGGCAGACGATGTGTCATCGAGAGACCAGAGGGCGATCTGCTCAAGCGCGAGGCGACGCTATGGGGGCCGCCGTCCGGGAACCTCAGCCCCAACGTCGTGATGATGACGCGGGCCTTCCAGGAGGCTACAGGCTTCAAGATCGGCGACCAAGTCAGGGTGGTGATGAGCGAGACTGTGCCTATCGCGGAGGAGGTGGTTGCGCAGGACATGACTGAGGAGGGTGACTTTCCGCTGGGAAGTGTGAAGGACGACCCCGAGTGGGCGACTACCTCGCGTTTTGTGCTCCGTTTGTCCTTGAGTGAGTACCGGGCTGAACCAGAAGAGATCGTCTCACGAGCTAACCAGCAGCAGGTCGCGCGGACCAAGTATTCCCTGGCATGGTCATCGAGGGAGTCAACATCTATAAGCATCGGCGGACATACAAGATCATCTCCGTCAACTCGCAAACGAACAACATCGCCAAGTTCAAGATGGCCTCCACCAACGTCCGCGTGCTGCAACCCAACGAGGAAGAAGCCCCCAACGCCGTTGCCGCCCCCGGAGGAGACCTCGTCGTCACCGGCGTCCCCGGCCTGAGCTCCGCCGTCAAGACGCTGAACCAGTTCCTGCGCGGCTTCTGCCGCCCCTTCATGGTCAAGGACGAGCGCGTGACGTGCGGCCTCATCATCCACGGCGGGCCGGGCACGGGCAAGACGTTTCTCCTGAAGCGCATCGAGGAAACGAAGTGGGGCAAGACGTACTGGATCAAGCCGTCAGATAAGCTGTCCGTGATGAGGGAGACGTTCAAGCAGGCCCGCGCGACGCAGCCCAGCGCCGTCTTCATCGAGAGGCTGCACGAGATTACCGGAAAGGACCGCTCCAACCGCGACTCCGTCATCGAGGCCCTCAGCGAGGAGCTCGACAGCCTCTCGGCCGAGGCCGCCGCCAACAGCGCGCTGCCAAAGGTCGTCGTCATCGCCACCTGCCTCGACTACATGACCGACGTGCCCGCCGAGCTGCAGAAGCCCTCCCGCTTCCCCGAGGACATCGTCCTGCCCATCCCCCGGGCCTCGGAGCGCCTCGAGATCCTCACCTTCCTGGACCCGCGCATCCGCCCCGAGGACAAGGAGCGGAGCCTCGCCAGCGTGTCGCAGAAGACGCACGCGTACAACAGCCACGACCTCGTCAAGCTCGTCCAGAAGGCCAACCGGATCGCGGGCAACAGGCTGGACGAGGCGGGCGCCGACCCGGGGTCGGGGGCGGAGCAGTTCCTCACGGCCGACGACATGGAGCAGGCCCTCCGCGTCGTCCGCCCGACGGCCATGCACGACATCAACCTCCGCCCGCCGACCATCCACTGGCAGGACGTCGGCGGCCAGGAGAGCGTCAAGAAGGTCCTCAGCCGCATGATCAAGAGCGCCAAGGACTCCAACCCGTCGTCGCGCCGCGTGCTCCGCCACCCGCCCAAGGGCCTGCTGCTCTACGGCCCGCCCGGCTGCTCCAAGACGCTGTCGGCGCAGGCCATGGCCACCGAGTCGGGCTTCAACTTCTTCGCCGTCAAGGCCGCCGAGATGCTCAACATGTACGTCGGCGAGTCGGAGCGCGCCGTGCGCACCCTCTTCGCCCGCGCAAAGGCCGCCTCGCCCTCCATCATCTTCTTCGACGAGATCGACTCCATCGGCGGGCAGCGCGGCAACGGCGCGGGCCCCGGCGGCGCCTCGCGCAGCACCGGCGCCGTCAACATGCTCACCACCCTCCTCACCGAGCTCGACGGCTTCGAGGCCCTGACGGGCGTGCTCGTCCTCGGCGCCACGAACCGGCCCGAGGCAATCGACCCGGCGCTCCTGCGGCCCGGCCGCTTCGACAAGGTGCTCTACGTCGGCCCGCCCGACCGCGCCGCCCGCGAGGCCATCTTCGGCGTGCACCTGCGCGGCCTCGACGTCGCGCCCGGCGTCGACGTCGCCGAGCTGGCGCGCCTCGCCGACGGCTACTCGGGCGCCGAGATCCAGGCCATCTGCACCGAGGCAGGCCAGGCGGCCGAGGACCGCTTCGAGGACGACGAGACGGGCGCGGCGGAGCTGGAGATCCGCATGGAGGACCTGGTCGCGGCCATGGAGAAGACGCCGCGGAACATCACGAGCGACATGATTGACGGCTACGAGGAGTGGAGGGGGCAGTTCAAAAAGCTATAGACGGGGCGCGAAGGGAACGGGAGGGCTTTTGGATTAATGATACAAGGGTTCACGGTGCGAGGATCAAAACCTTCAAGAGGCATAGATGGGGACACAGGATAGATGCTGCCCGAAAATAAGGCGTTTATCGACAGATTCGCGCTACGCATTGCAAGGCTTCATACCAACTGCTCCTTTCCAGAGCATTCGTTGCAAAAGTCTCAACCACCAGTCAGGGGCATCTGTGCATGCAGCTATGTTTGGTCCATTTATCTTCATAGCGCAGATAGGGACGCCGTCCCCAGCGTGCGCTTCATTCGCGGCCGTCCGTACATGGTCTCATCATGTATGATACACTGCGAGCAGCCCACGGCTCGCCGTTCCAACCACGTTCCCCGTCCACGGCGAGGCCCGCCTGCCCTCGCCCCGTGCCAATCTTGTATCTATCGCCACACCCCAGCTCTCCCGCCATCTCTCTCCGCCGCCTCTACGTTGCGCGGCCACCGTCCACACGTCTGGTTCGCAACAGGGCCGGGTGAGCCCATTGTCTTTCCAAAGTCCCGATAGGGACGCACAGTAACGCAAAAGGTCGACCATAAAACGCCGCCGAACCCACCGCCGAGCCCTCGACCCTAACCCGCGCAGACTTCCTAGCTGTGCCCTGACCGCGAGCCCCTTCCGTATGTCGAAGATGAAAATGAGCCTCAGAATGCCCGTACGCCGTCGCCAAAAGAAGGAAAAGTAACCGGTCATCTCAATCAGTGGTCCTCGTCGGATCGAGCCGAGCCTCCAGTCTTCACCGTCGACGTGAGACTGATGGATATTTTCTTGTGGCCACCGTTTCCGGGGTTGGGCGAGAAGCTCTTGCGGCGAGGCGTCATCCGCGCCGTGGCGCTGGCGTTGGACTCGGCAGAGCTG
The DNA here is from genome assembly GCA_001600555.1 of Albophoma yamanashiensis. Lineage (NCBI taxonomy): Eukaryota > Fungi > Ascomycota > Sordariomycetes > Hypocreales > Ophiocordycipitaceae > Albophoma > Albophoma yamanashiensis. The sequence continues at coordinate 3,549,705 of BCKH01000002.1, forward strand.
CTGTTTCGACGCTTGCTCTGCATCAACTTGCCCAACTCGTCTTCCTCGTCCTCCTCGCGCCGACGCTTCTCGGACAATCGCTCGAGCGGGGGCGCAGCGACGGTTTCGGAGTCTGGGCTCGGCTCGGTGGGTGCAGAGGCAGACGAGTCATCATCAGGCTTTGGCTTTTCCTCAGCTTCGGGATTGGCATTCTCGTCGCTCTCTTCGTCGGACGGGTAGTCAACCAGCGGCCGCGAGGGTGTGGCAGCGCCGTTGGTGGATGGCGCCTTGTCTGCCTGCTCTTCAACGTGTTCCTCATCCTCATCTTCGGGATCCGACGTGTTCCAGTACTCTTCTTCGGCAGGGTCCACGGCAATCTGTTCCATCAGTCTCGAGTTAGGGGGCGGCTTCCTTCCCAGATCGTCCTCGCCCTCGAGGAAATAGTCCATGTTGGCGGTGTAGCCCTGAGTCTGGTCGTATCGCATGACAATGTCGCGGAATGTGAGCATAAAGCTCAGGCGAACCAGACGTTCTCGGTAATTGACGACAAGGTGTTTCACCAGTTCCTTGATATTCTCCTTCCTGATGAATTCGAAGAGCTCCAGCGACGCTGAGCTGAGAAGATTGTCTCTCGGCAGGGTTTCGATAAGCACTTCCAAAACTGGGCCGAGGGCATCCTTCTCCGTCAAATGCCTGATGTAGAATTCGTCCTGGAGACCCACCAAGTGCCGGATGAAGCGAATGCAAACTGGTGGCGTGTCAGCGACTCAAAACTGAAACAGGGCCGGGATGGAACTGGCTTACCTAGACGCAAGTACTTCTCGGGGCTCTTGAGAAGTTGACAAACGCGCTTTGCGATGTTGTGGTTCAACACGAAATACCTGCTGAATCGGTGGTGCTGGCGGATGAAGAAGCACATGATCTCCACGAGGTATGTGAACATGGAGGCCGTCTGCACCGAAAACACCATGTCGGTCCGCTTCTCCAGGTCGAGGAGAGGCTGGAACAGCCTGAGGGCGGACCGCTCGTAGAACCGAGTCAAGAAGAGCTCCTGCTGGGGGTCCAGAGATGGCTGTGGCCTGGGCCGCCCGACGAACTCGCCATTCACCTTGGGGTAGTGCTCCGGCCCCTGAGGCTGTATTCCCTGGTCCAGAAGCACCTTGAGCGCCTCGGAAATTTGAGACTTGACACCCAGGTCGACCTCGACGAGCAAAAGGTCGATCAACGATTCGATGAGCGACGGCTGGTTCTCGTGCATCTGGCGGTAGATTGTCTGCCGAATCATGTGGGGATCGTGATCGATTATTGAGATCATAATGTCGGTGGCTCCCACGCGAACGGCGACGTCGCTATGTCGCAAGCCATAGTGTATGACCTGAAGCAGCCCGTGCGCGATGAAGTTGTTGTACAGCGTCTGCCGAGCCGGTGGTTGGATGTTCTTAGCAATGGCGCAGCACTGCTGGATGAAGAGCACAGCCTCCTTCCTCTTCTTGTGGTCGCGACGGCGGGGGTTGAAGATGCCGAAAAGCTCGCCCAAGAACGATGAGTTGGATTGCAAATGCTGGACGATGTCGACTTGGTTGAAGAAGATGAGGGAGTTGAGCACGGAGAAGGTGGGGTCGTCGAGAATTCGGGCCAGGACAACGTCCTTGAGGTACTGGAGGCGGTACGTCTGGTGGATCTTCTGGCGCGTCTGTTCGTCCTCAATCGGCACGACCTCCTTGTAGCGGCCCTGGTTGTCGAGCCAGTGGCGATGGTTTGCCTTGTGGCTGGGGAAGTCCGGGTCATACTCCAATGCGCCGACAACGCCCAGCACGCACTCGTCGGATACGGCGTGCTCGATGATGGTGGTGTCGTTTAGCAGGAGAATGGTCTTCATGATGTTGCAGAGTCGGTGCAGGTCCGGCAGGCTCTCGAGGTCTTCGGCCATCTCGACGAGAGGGATCAGCTTGCCGATGTAGTCCTCGGCCATGATGGCCTTGGACAGGGCGTCGCGTCCATTCGCAGTCGTGGTCATGAGGCGCATGCTCGATTCGATCTCGACAAGATTCCCCAGCTCGGCGGCGGGGAGGCTCACGGCGGCGGGGCCCTCCATTGCAAGGTCGTCGGAGAGACCATCGTCTGGGGGAGCAACCTGTTAGCATTCATATGCCAGAAATGGAGGTTGCGGAGAGGCCGGACGCACCAACAGCAGCGGCGCTGTTTTGCAAAGCCTGCTGGACATTACTGACGAATCGCCTGCAGAGTTGTCAGCGGTCACGGACCCAGCCAGAAGATGCTCGCTGAAGCGACAAGACGAACCATATAAACGCACAGCCCTCGGCCTCCTGGAAGCTGAGGGCCATATCCACGCCGCTTCCAGGCTCCTGCCACACGATTAGGGTATCTGTAGACTTCAGGTCAGCGGGTGTCGGCAAGCAGAGCGAGAGAGAAGATGCCGCCACTTGCCTTGCTGCTTCTGGAATCCATCCTCCTTCTGGATCCTGGTCTCTAGAAGCAAACGATCGGGCTGGTCCTCGGACTCGACAATTACGCGCGGGTCTTTGCGACCCTCCTCGGTCTGCAGGCCGGGGCGCACAACGGTTAGTATGCGAGTAGTATGCGAGCAGAGGCGAAAAGAAGGCAGGGGACGCACATTTGTGAAGGTCGCGGTGCAGAAGCCGGTGCCGCGATCGAACCAGTCGTTGTTGCGCAGCTCGTAGACCTTGACGCGTCTCCTGTCCGTGGCCTGATGAGGCACCGGCTGTGCCATCATCAACGGCTCGGAGTCCCCCTCCGTCGCGAGGTGGGTGTAGGCGACCAGGTCGGGAGCGAGCTCGAGGTGCTGCTGCAGGGACAGCTCAGAGGCCGACGTCTCGTTGTGGGTGAGGATGGTAAGCGCCGCCACGGTTCCTCGGTGATGCGCCCGCAACGGGGGGCGCGCGCGCGCGTCTGTGCGAGGGCCGACGCTGGATCAATGCCCGGGCGCGAGGGGAGACGGGCGGTCGGAAGGGGAGCCGACGGGCGTGCGCGGCACGGCGATGGGCGACGGCGACGGCGGGCGATGGCCTGACGAGGGTGACGTATGGAGCGACGGGCGGGCTCAGTGCGCCATGCAAGACTCAGGCTCGGGCGGAGATCGGATCGGAACCGGATCAACGACGGGCCAGCGAGCGGGCGTCTGCGGCGGCGACGGCGACGGCGATGGCGAGCACGGCGGGGGCGCGGGAGAGCGGCGCGCGGGACCCAGGCGTGCGTGAGGTGACGATGCTGGAGGCTGCCGAGACTGGGGGCGGCGAGCGTTGACGGGATGAAGCGGGCGAAGCGCGTGACCGGTCGGCGCCAGGTTTTGGCGGCGTTGGCTTTAACCTTAGGCTCAGGACGTCTGATGGGGAGGCGGCCGCGGGGGGGGGCCACAGCGGCAGAGTGGTCTGTGCCTTTCCTCGGCGCCCCGGGGTTCGCCAGGTTTGGGGGCAAATTCAATGGGACCCTCGAGTCTGAGGCAGCCTCGTGTGTGGCTGGTGCGCCGAGCGGGTGCGAGAAAATCTTTGCAGCCTCACGTCAGGGACCCCGAGCACGTGACTGCCGCTCGTCGTCCCTCCCCCTGACTTGGACACGGCAGCCCCGTCATCGCCGATTCAGCTAGCGCAGCCACGCCAATGGCCGCTAATTTGAGACCATCGACATCGACGACGTCCAGACGACTCGCTGGAAGTCCGAGTGGGCGAAACAACCAGCAGAATCGAGTAGCAAAGCATAAGCACCTCATCGCGTCCCCTCTCACGCAAGGTCCAAAAAGACAAAAGCCACGGCGCTAAGCCGTCACACGAAATGTAGAGCAAGGTAAAGGAGCAGCAAACTGCTCAAATGAATATGAAATAGTCTAACATGCCATTCTGGGAGGCAACTGAGGCACACCTTTCACCCTTCTTAACGAAATGAAACTTGTTGCACTTGCAGACGATGTCGGACTGGGTCGGCTGCGCGGTCTCGACGCCTAAACGAATCAGTGAGCAAAAGATCTCCAACGAGGTTCTTTTTTATTCTCACCATTGGATGGTTTGTTCCATGAACTTGTCGTCCCTGGTGTAGAAACGCTGACGGGCGGCGGGGTGACGATCGGCTTGCTAGGGTCCGGCTTGCTAGGGTCCGGCTTGCTAGGGTCCGGCTTGCTGGGATCTGGCTTGGACATCGGGGGCTCGCCAGCAGCCTCTACACAGCAGGACTTCCCGGGCTTGAAGTTTCAACAGTCAGGAGTGATTGAAGAACTCTATATACAATTGCAAGCTATCTGCCCATAACAGCCTAATATACAACACGAATCTCGACATCCAGAATTTCCTTCCTTAGTCATGTTCCTGAGCCGTCGCCGCTTTAACCTGAGCAGCGCCTGAGCGGCGCCTGAGTCGGGCGACGAGCCACCCTATAAGTAGGGCCACCTAAACAAAGTAGACTGTCATTTTCCGCTCCCGCGTATGTCGAGATAGAAAGATCATACCTCCTAAGACTCTCCTCTCTCCGCTCGCCCCTAGCTAGTATATGCCCAAGACTATGGCTTATATATATACCGGTCTTATAAGACAGTATCGTTGTCACAAGGTAACGAGAAACGCGGTCGATGTCTATCTTAAGGCGAAGCCGGATTAGCTATAAAGAATAGCTACGGCGGGCTGTGTAATGGGTTCGTCAAAGAAACGGTAGACAGTCACGTAGGAGCGAAGGTGCCACTAAATTCGTAACAAGACTAAAGCTTGGAGGTTCAAGCTTCTCGCGCCGTGCGCGACCGAATAGGTACCGAATCCCTAACGATCACGTGGTGACGGCCCCGCCGGTTTGGACACCCGACATTGGTCGGCCATGCGGGCACGGGCGTTACAATCAATACTAAGCTTCATCCCTAGTCAAGGATCATCAGTACTCGTCACTTGGAAATGTGATGATGGTTTAACGCAGATTCGAAGTTGGTTAATTGCTAACTCCCTAGGAAAGTACGTCGGACGGCGGGATATAGCTCGAGATAAATATATTGCTTGACGTCTAGATCTCCTTTCGGGTACATCGGTAGGTGATTTTGGCATGCATGCCCCGGTGGCATGTGGTTGATTGCAGGCGATTGAGGTGTTAGAGGAATAGCTATTTTTACCTGACGTATACATAAACGATGCGGTTTTGAGTGTCAGATGTTTGATACCAATCAGTTTTAGGCTACCCCATGCTGATGAAAATGCAACGAGCGATGTCACATGCTAATATCGACCAACATCCAAGTTGTGAGTACATTTAGTTGGGCCGCATCTGCAACGGCCACTAGCCGGCTCTCCGTGTTTGAGGCGTAGACATACATTCAGGTAGCTAAAAACCAATGATCAGTACCGAGGGGGCAGTTTTCAGACAGGTATGTTGGAAAAGAAGTTTCATGTGTCCTCCGCAACTCCTCATTTGGTCTGTTGGCCGTTCAGCTTGGGGCTCGCAGGAACGGCCCGAACCTGGATCGCCACAGACAAGAACCACATCAACAGCCTCGGATGCATGTTACGCGCTACTTGCAGAGATGCTATTGGTGCCTATCCCGTCTTCATGCATACAACGACCAACAGCATTCATGAAGTGTGGGTCACGTTGTCAGCTGAGGACAACCAACAGGCGGGACAAGCCGCTCTGTCCACAGTATATTTACTGAGCACCTTCCCGTCAAGGCTTGCAATCAAATTTCTGAATTCCCCCCCGACACTTTACCTTTGACTTGCGATCTTCGTGTTTTTACGGCAGCAAGTAAAGTCTCAACTAGCCAGCGATATACTTCATACCTTGATCTCGACACCGTTTTTAAATCCATGATCGCGTCATGTAACTCTCTTATGAAGCCAGACTTTTGGTCTATACGGAAACGCTGACCAGTGCAATAGCTCCTTGAGACGTCACCATCTTATGAAATCATGCCTGACACAGCTGACATACCAATTCCTTCGGTTGAAGGAGGATCCTCAACCACCACTGTGTCCAGCGGTCCCGGGCTAGATGACCAAACCTCCCGCAGTTCAACACCTCATGTCATCCTTACGCCCCCATCGTCATCAAGTGCGCGATCTATGTCTGAGTCTTCTCAGCAAGACATTGTGTTTGGAGACAGCGCACGCGGAAACTCGGCCAACAGCGTGAACCGTGCCATGCAACAGACGCGGCTGTCCAGCCCCGATCGGATGAACATGGCCGCGATCTCTGCCACACTCAGCAGTGCTGGGCAAGAATCTGGCCGCCAGAGAGAATCTTCAATTTCTGACGAGCTGACTCCAGGAAGGAGGGCGAGCACGCCTCGCCGCAGCCCTGGCGCGAGACGCTCAAGCTCGCGAGGTGATTTAAACCGCCATGATGTGGCGAGCGAAGAGCTCCCTCAGGACGCCTTCAACGAGCCAGGCTTCCAGAACGCCTTTCGAGCCACGAAAACACTAGTTTCGGGTATTGCCACGGAGTTGGGAAGTGGCTTTCTGCACGCTGAGCCCGATTCCACCATGCACCGCCTGCACAGCGAGGGGCAAGACTTGGCCAGGTTTCGGTGTCCCAGCACCCGAACTGTCGGCTTTGTCGGCGACTCTGGCGCCGGTAAGACCGATTTCAATCTTCAATGACGAACGAAGGCTGATCACGCCCTTGTCGGCGTACAGGCAAAAGCAGTCTGATCAACTCGTTGCTTGACTCGGAGAGTCTTGCGAGGACGGTAAGCCCGATTATTCAGACAAATGATTTGCAAGCACTGTACTTACCCTCATTTTAGAGCAATTCTGGTAGAGCCTGCACTTGTGTTGCTGTAGAGTATCACTTCCACGAGGAGCGTCACTTTACTGTCGAGGTGGAACTCTTCGATATGGACTACTACGAAGAGCAACTGGAAGATATGCTACAGTCTTATCGGAACTTTGAATTGAACCAGGGCGACATGGAACCCGACGCCAGAGAGCACTCTCAGGCTCAAGCAGTCTTGGCCCAGGATACGTTTCGATCCATGTTTGGTGGACGTCTTGGTGATATGACCTTTCTTCTGGAGGATTCAGAGGAAGAAGTTCTCGAGACTTTGACGACTTGGACTGAGGAGATTCTGCAATTGCAATCAACGGCTCCGAGGTCTGGACTGACTTTGCAGGATTGCTCCGCTTTATTGATGCAACTGTCATCAGAAAACGTGTTGTCCGATGAACCGGCAATCTGGCCGTACATCCGAAAGATCAAGTATGTTGTTAACTTCACCTACCTTCACTATATCCATCGCTGACCCAAAGGAAGAGTATTTTTGAATGCTCATATTCTAAGCAAAGGCCTCATTCTGGTGGACCTTCCAGGTGCGTCTGGTTGCTTCCGTGTTAAAGTGGACTCGGCGATCTCGTCACCTGTTGGGGTTCTGACCATTCGTGTCTGTACAGGTCTCCGTGATCTAAACTCTGCCCGAAGAAATGTGACGGAGCGATTCCTACGCAACTGCAACGAGATCTTCGTTGTTTGCAACATTGAACGGGCTTCCACCGACCAGGGGGTTCAGAGCGTATTTGACCTCGCCCGCCCGGCCGGACTCTCCAGGGTCGGCATCATTTGCACCAAGTCGGATGTGGGTGCTAATTGACACTCTATTTCAGCCCTGAAAAAATCCATGACTAACACTTCGGCCCCTGTGACTAGGTTGTCAAACCGGATGAAGCCCTGAGGGACTACAATGACCAAAGAAAGCGTCGAATCCAACGCCTGAAAGAAGCCCTCGATGTTGAGACTAGGGCATGCAATGATATCGACGAAGAAATTGAGGATTATGCCGACGATGCTTCGCTCTCCATAGATGAGCATAACTATAAAATGCAGCTGTACCGAGACCAATACGAAGCTAGGTGAGTGCTGCTGACTTACAAGAGCGTGTCCACTACCCCCCTCATCGACGAAAAAAGGCCGAGGAACTGATAGAGATGCCTCGTAGGATACGCAAAAGGGCAGCTGACTTCGAGTAAGTGCAACTTGCCAACAGTACGCGCAGCTGTGCAGAATTTCTGACCCGCCGCGCAACGTGTAGATTGAAGAAGTATCTCGTCGAAATCCGCAACGCGGATGTATCGCGGGACTTGAGAGCTACGTACGCTCCATTAGCCCCGACCGGAGAAGTCACAGTCTTCTGCGTCAGCAACAAGCTCTACTGGGACCACCGCAATAAGGATAGGAGCGACGCTCACCGTTATCTTTTCTTGAGTGGCACTATCGATGTCCGACGGCACTGCATCTCTATTGTGTCCGCCAGCCAGCATCGTGCTGCGGTGCAGTACATGCGACACAGCGTCCCTGCACTCCTTGCTCAGATCCAACTTTGGGTCCAGTCCGGGGCGGGCAACGCGGACTTGGAGGCTAGACAGAGACTTTGCAGCGCTCTCGACACCCTCGAAGCGTGGTTGAGGAGGGTAAGCAACATCTCGCCGCCGTGACCGCCTCGCCGTGCTGATAGCCTGGATAGGATCTAACTTCAAGCAGTTCCGTTGCAAACACCGTTGCTAGAGTGCTTAAGCGGAGCTTCGATGCGGGAATTTACCAGCGTATGTCCTCGATCGCTTTTTTCGCTTTGCACCGAAGCAACTCTCTATGCCGATGTGTGGCAAGTGTGGGTACCAGCAACTAAACATATATAATTTAGGACACATGATTTCAGACTGGAGTCGTGCTGCTCGGAACGCCGGGCTCGATTGGAGCGGGGTAGGTGCCAATATCTCATCTAATATCCTGTACATTGTTCAGTCAACTGACTCTATGTAGTGGCATCATTGTAGGCGTTTCCTGGCCAACGCTATTACGCAGGAAAGAGACTGATTCAACTTAGCGACCTACTCAGCATTTTGCAGGCAGTACGGTATTCACTGTACCCCTGCAGTCGGATCACACAACTGGAACGAAGAGGCTATCGACAGCATGGTCCAAGATGTGCGCAGACCTTGGCGAGAGCTATGCACAATGCTCCAAGACCAGCAACGAGTCACTGTTTCCCTTGTTGAGCATTTGACTATTAGAGCGGCTTCATATCTGGGTAAGTCTTACTGATCTGAATGACTACATTCCGTATCTGGAGTAATCTTCGTTGCAAGCAAAGTGGCCTGAATCCGAGCTAGTCAAGCTTCCAATATCACGGGATAAGCTCTTTCACTTTCTGGATATATTTCTGATCTAGGCCTCCAGAAGAACAGGTTGAAGATCGTCGTGACGCAGTTGTCCCATTGACACAGGCGCTCCAGAGCCAGCTGAGTCTAGCTATAAGTGGCGTCGAGCAAGCTTTTGAAGCTTTCGAAACAGGCATCAGGTAAGAAACTCAACACTTACCGTCGGTGAAATCACGTCTGGATATTGATCCTCCACTTTTTTTTTTAGCTCCCTCCGCGTAGATGCCCTCTCGGGCATCAGGACATCTTTCATTGGGCAAGCCATGGAGAGTTCTTATCGAGAGTGCTGCCTCCAAAGTGGTAAGTAAGCACGATGCCAAGAATTATGACTAATTCTTAAATTCGAGATGCCACCGGTGCGCGCGGGTGGCAATCATATATCCACCACATTCACTAATTTGCGACACACCCTAGGACGAGGCAGTGATGCCCGGAGGAAAGCTGTAATTGAGCGAAAGCTCGCCCAGGAGAGCCTGTTCAGCAGTCTAATGAGAGATTGCCGGCAGCGCTTTCATCAGCTTGCCGATAGTATCCAACAAACTATACAGTCAACCATTGGCTTACACGTTGACATTATCCACGGGGTTTTGGACATCATCCGTCGCGAAAACGTGGCACGGGAGGGTGAGCGGGATGTGGAGTTTCGTAACCGGGTCGATGAAGCCTCGAGGAATGCTCAGGCTAGTCATCAGATGATCTTGCATGCAGTTCCTGCCTGAAGAGCTCCTCAGCATAGATACCTAGCCAGCTTGCAGCACGATCATTATCTTGCACATACTAATCACCTGGTTACAATCCTACGGATTCATCACCTACCGTGACACGACGCCCTGACCTCTCTGCCAAGATAAGCCTCCGGTGGACAGGTGATTTGGGGGAAATTTTCTATTCTAGGTATCTTTTCGCTATGGTGATCGTACAACCATAAGAGCTCAGATCTTCGGTATCAAATGTTGCCTTGCTGATACTGTCGACTGGAGCTGTCGGCCAACAAGGAGGGAATGCCGCCAAGGCTGTAGTCTACTCTTCGTCGATGCATGAGGCTCGTCAGCCGCCCCCGCACAGCAAATAAACTTGGATCTACAATTAAAGTCCGGAGCGGACCGAATTCCGAAGTGCGGCAACCCTAACTCTTTACAATCAGGATCCGCCTATGTATGGCCGGCCGCCTGCAGATCAACATGAGGCTGCCATACATCAGCTAACGGAAGCTACGCCATGCCAATGAATGACTGGTTTTCGACATATTCTGACTTGCAAAATTTCTCCTTGCATTTTACTGATTCGGCGCGATTCGCAGGGCAGCGGAGCCTGCTACTCTCAGAATTCTCCTCTTCTGGAAGTCGTCGATGGTCGTTTGTCGCCAAGTGATCGAGATTCTACATTATAGCAATGAGTAATTTAACATTCCTTCACTCTGTGGCGGCAACACTCTCACGTGTTCTGCAAGAATCAGTACATCAGATCATTGTTTGAAGAAGAAGATCTTAATTTCAAGATACAAAATTCGCAAGCCAAAGTACTGACGGCGGCTGACTGTACTTGCTACCTGGCCATAAGCTTCCATAAAGCAAATACGCAAGCAAGTCAAACAAAAGCCTCACGAGGTGTCAAAAAAACGTTTCATGCTGTTTCTCAATGGAGGAAATGGATACTGTTTCAAGAGATTTGAGTGTGGTTCTAGGATTTTGTTACATTAAACATTTTGACTTAAATTTTCAAGCTCCAGCGGCGCAACTCAAACGCTAGACTCATTCGACCTCTGAGTGCAAATAGGGAAATTAATGTCCGCAAGTAGCAATCACTCGAACCACACTCCCATGACGTACAATTATCCTTGCTTTAGCTACATCCAACATCTATCATCTTAACTCTGCAGTATACAGGCAAGGCCGAGCAAGAAAGACCTGCTCCAATCTTTTGCTCTGTTGGCACCGTCAAGAACTGTATCCAAGGCCGTCTCGCCCTTGATAACGATATTTGTACTGGCCCCTTTGCTCAACAGGAGCTCGACCAGCTGTCGACGTTGCTCGAAGACTGACGGCGAGGGCACCACCCACGGATCGCATGCACCTACACATCGATACAAGTCGCATAAAGAATGCAACGCCGTCCGTCCGTCATAATCCGTCGGCGCATCCAACTGCGCCCCATGAGCCAGCAGCATATCAATGGTAGTAACAAAAAGGCAGTCTAGCCCGTTAGAATAACGGTCAAATCTTTCTGTAGATCCTCTGTCGCGAATGACCTGAGACAAGAGAGCATCTAGATCCAGTTTCTGGGCAGTGAACAGCAAAGTTAGAAGTCGCCTCCACGCTAAAACGGAAGTCCCAGCTTGTGGCTTTCCGGGATCGAAGGTATTATCGTATCTGCTCAGGAGATGACTCGTATGCTCAATCATACAGCCACGTTGGACCAGAAGCTGAATGAGATTGAAAATCCCATCTTCTGCCAATTGATCCAAGCCCCATTTGTCGATGAGGACCTCGACACATGAGGGTGCCGGAGCCCAGTACCCGTCTCTCCGTGCCAGCTCAATAGGGGGGGTCTGATCCGGACCTGGTGTGCTGGCGCCTTGATCAAGCATGTACGTTGCGCAGTCCATAATTGCATGTTGCTGGTCGCCTGCCCACGAACATATAGAGCCGAGGAAGAAAAGCAAGGGGGTCGTATAATGTGAGGACCAGTGGTTTTCCTTAGAGTGGTATGTATGCTGGTTGATATCGCCGTTGTTTTCGATACAGAGCTTCATCATTGCGTAGCCGTCAATTGGCGCCCTTCCCATAGCCTTTGCTGCAGCAAAGATGGGAATATGAATTAATTCTTCGGCTGGAGGTAGAATATCTCTCCCTCCGAATTGTGCGCCATTGTTTGCTAGGACCGATACAATCAAAGGCTGTTTTCCTAGGATAGCGGCGGATAGAGGCGACATAGCATTATTACTTCTACCTGAGCCAACCGAGAGGACTTGATTCGGGTCGGCGCCGCGGCGAAGCAAGAGCTGCACAAGTTCCGGTGATGCCCCCGATAGTATACTTTGTACTAAGGGCCAAGTAACTTGAGGGCAGTGCTGAGCTTTGACCTGTACATCGCAGCCTCGCTCCAAAAATAGCTGAAGCAGGTCAAGGTTGTCTGGCATGGAGAGTAATTGCATCAATCTTCTCAGTTGGGATTTGAGCCATCTCGGCGATACCCCTTCGACCTTGGCTCCGGAATCGAGGAGCAGCTTGAAACATTCGAGGCGCTTGCTTTTAGCAGCCAAATACAGAGTTGATGTTAACTCGCCTCTGGTAGCTCGACCATCGGATTCATTCCCTGGTACCAAAATTGTGCTGAGTGGGGCCCCATAAGCTAAAGCGCGGCGTACGACGTGCGAACGACCGTAACGACATCCCCAGCGCATAGCTTGCGCGAGGCGCTCGGTGGACCCGTACATCACTGGCTCAGCATTGCGATGGAGGGCTTTGCTACATTGCGAAAATCTTGACAGGTCAGGAAGATCTAAGCAAGAAATAATCGCTTGAAGGAGCTCCGGAGCCAGTTTGTCCATGCTGTTGATTGTCCGTAGCCGCGCAGCGCAGTGAATTCAAAGATAAGGAATCAAGGGTGTGGGAGGGTATAATTCCATAATAAGCAAGTCGGTTGCAGTTCCACGAGGAGCCGCCGGGGCTTGTCAAGCCTTACCCTAAACAAGCGAACATGTGAGCACGTAGTATGGGGTAAACGATAATCTGACGAGCCAGCGGTTAGGATTGCATCGCTTAACTTCTTTCGCTTGCCTGAGGACCAACGGTGCAAGTGCGGAAACTATTGTTGACATTGGAAAGTTATGGAACAGGCCGCCGTGCACGCAGGTCCCGTCCAAAGCCTACGAATGCGGTAGTCCCTCCGTCTTGGTCCGCTAATACATATGTTAAGTTTACTTGCCTCCCTCTTTGGAGGACTCTGTAAGCTTTAACTCTCTACCCGAAGTGGTGGATACACGCGCCTTTTACAAGCAAGTCGTTTTTCTATTTCAACTTCCCATTGCTTGAAGCATAAGCGGCGTGCAGGCTAATAGGCGTAGTGAAACCAAGTATGCCGGAGGAATTCGAGGCCACCCGAACATTGATCTTGTTGCAACCCATGACGAGGAAATTGAAATGATTAATAGTGCGGTCAAGTCCTTTAAGTACCCGAGATCATAATCGAGATAGACGCGCCATTACCACAACCATAATCAATAGTTAAGCCGGTGATGCAGACGTGCGCCGAGCTTGGCAGACAGACTACCAAACGGGCACGCTGTGCGATGCTAATGCAAGCCTCGCGGAGCAAAGGTCGGAACGACAAACCAGTGGTGGATTTAGAACTTAATCACCAGTGTTCGTGACATGATCAGCTGTTATTCTATTGTGACGATGGTGATCGCTTCCAGTATATAAGCAGCCACAATTTCCTCTCTGTAGAATAAACAATTAGCGACTTCCTAACGCGATATTTTCTTGCAGGTACTGATGTTTTGATACAATCCACGGATTACATCATCAACCGTGACAAGATGCCCTGGATCAACGGGATACCCATGGATTTATGAGCTTGGACCGTTATCTTTCCTCATTCCTTTGCTAGCGAGAATTGTCAACCACCCGTAGTCATCCACGGTTTTCATCGGTAGGCGCGAAGAAATAGAGCGGGGTCTGTCAGCCATCTTATCAAGGATGATTTTCATGTCCCTGGAAAAATAGACTGTGTGTTCTGTTTCTGGTCTGCCGCCCTCAAGGTGAAAAGGATGTGCCCTGGACTTGGAAAGGCACGCGACCGCGGATCCGTGGTAGTACCTGGAGGCGATGTGCTCGAACTGTCGGATAACGGGTTTGTCTGCTGCCGAAAATGGATGCTCCAACTGCAACACATGCATTTGTTCTGTAAGACCGTGGGTCGCCACAGCCCAGCTGATGACTCCGCGAGATACCACAGATTGTCGCACAAGCTCAAGTACACGTAATAAAGACTTTCAGGGTTCTCTTCGGGACTGTCGGCTTAGTAGCACCGTTCATGCCACTCAATATGCCTCAAGTACTGCAATCATCGGTCGCTGCTGGACGTGGTGAAACGGCCCGATCGCCTCACAGACATTGCAGCTCAAAGCAATCCAATTGGTGAATGATACGGGCACTCGTTGCGGACCTCGTACCTCGTTTTAGTAGTCCATGCTGACGGCTTCATGTGCCATATTGGCCAGAGTTTCCTGCATGAAATGCTGGGTTTAGCTGGGTGACTTGTCACGACTCGATAAGACCAGGGCTGTGTATGAGGTGCAGCAGGACCCGGCTCACACACGGTTTAGAAGGACCACCGCGACTGGCAAGAGTCGGGCGCAAGGGAAGAAGAAAAAGAGCTTGACGAACATCCAAAGATAGAGTGCCCCGCTGGTTGGAGCAGGGTCGTGTCATGTCCATATCATACCTTGTTGTAGCATCCGCTCCGACTGACGGGTTGTAAGCCGCATCTGGACATATCTTGCCAGAGTCCAACTACGCAGTGCGTAGTACGCGTACCCTACATGGGGCTGACGATGGCACGGACACGTGGGGTAAACAGCTATCGAGATCTATGAAAATCAAGTCGGCCGCGACACTAACGCGATCAGCTTGTGTGGTTATCATGCCGCTACGCGGGACGCTCGGCTTCGTTTCCACCGCCGGGTGGGGATCCCACGATCTGGAAGCTAGGAGGGGAGGCGGCGGGAGCGTTTTCGTCCCGTGTCGGCTGGTCCCTTTTGGGGCGCTTTAGTGCCTCAATCAGGAGGGTCATTGGGAGAACTGACGGGGATCTAGCGGCTAGCGTGCGGCTGGACAACGGCCATCGCAGTGCGGTATCAACACCATCGACGAGCCAGGAAGCTGTCTCGCCGCGCGAAGTTGGCGACAGCCTGGAGTCTTCCCTTTCGTGCCCACGGTCCATCAGAAGAAATCGACAAGAACGTTAGGCAGCATCGGCATCGGCGATGGACCGAGAAAATTTTGTTGGCCGGCATATCGAGCTTGCTACAAATACGAGGCGCCCGCTGCTGGGATGCAGGCCGCTCAGACCTTACGAGGGGGGGCCTGGCCACGGCCAGCGTGGCCGAGCATTCAGCAGCAGCGATCCGGCCGGCTGGCGGCGGCGATGGATGATACGGCCGGCATGATAAACAAGTCAACGGGTGCTGCGCGGCGGAGGTGATTTGCTGGGTTGCGCGCGGTCAGCCGGGCGGTTGGTGCGACTCGATAGGACCGTGGCTGCGGGAGTTTGCGAGCAGCTTGCCAATCACCTGGCCCTCCGCCACTCTTGAGCATCGAGAGGCATACGAGTGCGATAGGCATCGGAGGCCGTTCTGTCGTGCGTACGCGTAAAAAGTCCCGCTGGGCCTGACCACGAGTCTATCGCTCACGGACTCCACCGCGTCCCCGAGGGCGAGCCACTGGCAGCAGGCCTCGACTGCATCCCAGATCCCCGTCCTGGGCTTCTCGGCCACGACGCCGCGCCCCCGCAGCAGCCGAAGGGGACGATTGCAGGGCGGCGACTGGGCTGGAGATTTTTCGAGCCTGCAGACTGGTCCGAGCCCCGGTCGTTGAGGCGTCCAGTCCGCCACGGAACTGCGGTGCGGCGCGCGGGGCAAGGGTGCAGTCGTGCTTGTATCACGGCCTGGCGCAGCGCCGCAGATTTGACAGCGGCCAGCGCACGCGCAATACAGGGTGCTGCTCGTACGGAGCACTATCAGTGCCATCCATGGGTGAGTGAGTCCCTGGTTGCATGGGGTGGACGACGGGAGCCGTCTTCGCACAATCATCGTCACGCTGCCTAACCCAGCCATCTTGGGTTTGTTCTCCCGCCCAGTCTTATATGCGTGTCAGCCGCCTTGCTGTGCACGTCTCTCCTCGTATTCTTGCGCTCTTGAGTCTTCTCAATTACCTGTCAGCGTCACCATTTCGTCTCGTCAACCGGAACCTTGGCTTTTGCAGATTGACTTGAGAATTCGGGAAGTTAGCTTGCACCGCTCGACCTCGCCAAGTTGCCACCTGCACCACCACGTCTCGCGGAGGGGGCGTTTCATTTCCCCCAGTCGCTTTGCCATTGCCGTCCGAGCAAACAGCGTCCCAGTTCTCCCGACTCCTAAAACCATCGCAAAGTTGCGTCTGCGGCTACCGATACGACAGGGCGTGCAGCTGCGCGCTGGCTGCCTTACACGCCTGCCTGCCCTTTCCAGAACAAGCGGAGCCCTGCTGCTGACGAGTACGAGTGTTAGGCGAGTGTCGACTGCACCTCCTCCCGTGAGGAAAGCCGATCTTTAACTCCTCATCCATCACCCGTCCGGCCGCCCGCCATCTCGGTTCCTTCGTCCTCACCTGCAGCAGCTATTGCTGCTGTTACCGCCGCCTCTGCAATCCGTGCATCCGTCGCGGCCAAATCTCGAACTAGTTGTGAGCTACCAGGCTCAGCGCAACAGCCACCCCCGGCGACCTGGGGCTGAGAGCTGAACACTTGCTTGCCTTGGCTTGGGCTGCTCCGCCCCTCCGTCCCAGGGCCGACACACTGGTCCACCAGGTGGGAGAGTTTCACTCGGGATCCGCCTGGGAGCCGTGCCGTCCCTCGTACTAGCTCCACTAGCAAGCCCAGGCACGCACGCACCAGCCTTAAAACAGCCGCTGCCACGCTTCGACTTGTTGCGAGGACGTTCATACGCGAGAACTCTCTTTTTCCCCTCGCGGCTCAGAGGCACCGCCCGTTGCCGCCGCCTTTCCCTTTCCCGCTCCTTGGGCGCGCGTACCGAGAAAGCGGTATCTCGTTTTCAGACTTATGCCGGGTGGCGTCCCCGCCAGCCCCCAATCTTCTCCTGCCTGATTCATCTCATTCAGACACAACCACAGCTCGGGGGGGCCCCGTCATTGCCACCAGGACTTGCAGCTCATCTTACCTTTTACGACTTTCGACTTGCCACCCAATTTCTCACCCCGCTCATCTCTAAACTACAATGTCTATCTTTTCAAATCTCCGAAAAAGTCGCCAACAGGCCAAGGAGCACACCGCAAAGTTGGCTGAGCAGAAGAAGAAGGAGGAGGACAAGGTGCCATATAAACATGTGCCGACACACGCCGCCGCGGATGCCTTTGCGAGCGCTCCGCCGAGCTGGAGGGAAGCCGACCGGCCACGCATCATCGAACAGAATCGCAGGAGGAGCGCAATGGCTGCAAGTGGGCATCATATGAACATGCCTGGTCCCGGTGGTCCTCGCATCAGCAGCAGCTTGTCTCGTGTCTCTTATCCCGGGGAAGACGTCGCCTCTTCTGTTCGCCTGCCCAGGGCGTACAGCTACAACGGCGTTTCTCCGTATTTGGACCGAAGCCGGGAGGTGGTATACTCGGTGCCCGACGTGTACTGCTCACAACCCCCATCCTTGAAGGGGAAGGATGTCGCCAGAGGTGCGGGATGCGAACCGCAACGCGTCAGCCCAACGTCTAGCAAAGGTCTGTGAAGCATTTCAAAGGGGGTATACGTCGTGCTCTTACAAGGCTAACTTTCACCAGGAGATACATATCCGGTTGACAGCTCTAGCGGTTCCACCAGCTCTCAAGACGACCTCGAGATGAGGTCTTCTCGCTCGGCGGCAAGGCTAAGTGCACCGGCGCATCGCCTGCATCCGAGCCATCGTCGACGAATATCCGACGCCTCCGCGAGCTCATCCAAAGCCACAGGTTTGTCTGGCTACCCGCGAGACCCACGGCCACCACCATCAATGAGGGGCTTCGCATCGATCAACCAGCTCGCCGCGCCTCTGCCGACTTACCCAGGTTCCCTACATCCCGTCTCGCCGCCGCAAGTCAATTCGTCCAGCCAGAGTCACGTCAACGGGTCGTCAACACCTGTTATGCAGACGTCGCGCCAAAGCTCCACTTCCTCGCTACCCGGCTTGGCTCCCGTCTCTACACGACCGGGGGCATCGGCTCCAGCCACGCCAGCTGTCACAAGTCCGTCTCAAAGCGAGAATTCCCTGAGCTGGGTATCGATCCAAAATACCGACCTGGACCTGCCACATTCGGCCGATGCGGCTGGTACGCAATACCCAGCAGCGGAGACGAGGACGTTCAAGGAGAGAAAATCCGCCAGGACGACGCGCTTTACCGAACTTGATCGCATCGAATCATCTGGCGCAGAGCCTGAATATCAAGACTTTGACCGCGCGGACCGAAGCCGAGCCCCGCCTCCTCTTGCGCATGAACACGTCGTCAACGTGTTTCCCGAGCCGGTGTCACTACCTGAGCCAGCGGCTTCATCGAGCTCCAAGTCCAAAAAGCTTGCCAAAGGCGGGGGAAAGCTTCTCAAGAAGAACCGATGGTCGAGCTCCAAGAGTCAACCCATCACTGCCTGAGTGTGCCGTTGGCCCCACTTATGATGACTTGAATGGCCTTTGGGATAGAATACTTGGCGTTTGGAGCAATGCATCTCGCGGAAATGGGAAGGCAGCACAATGTATTGGACAAGCGTCTTGGTTAGACAGACAGTGGTCATCCGTTTAGTGGTTAGCGAGCCTGCATGGAAGAGAGCCATTTGTCAGAGCAAGACTACTCGTAGAAGCGACTGGTCGGGATATACCGAGCGCTGGGTGTCAGACTGGTGTTGGCTTTGGGCTCGGTCCCTGGGCGTTACGATAGTTGCCCGACGACTGCGGAGGCTCCACGAGATGCGGAATTGCAGGAGAGCTGTGCTGAATTGGCTGAGCAGACAACCCTCAACTTTGAGTACCCGGAAACGGCCCTCCCCGTGCACGTTGCATTGGTTAATCTCTGTTTCCGCGTGCGCGCTTCATGCGGCGCAAATGCTGGATGCAGCTCGAGGGTAGCGCTTGCTTGGAGCTGAGAGGTGCGTGCCCGCGCGTGCATGCTTCCTTCCGCAATGTGTCAGTTACCCCGGACCGGTGGTGCGTTTGTCGGGGGCGTGTGGCGTTGGGCAGGCCGGGTTAGCGTCCTCGCCGCTTTTGCTCAGCCCGGGCTCAGGCTCGCCGCCGTCTGGGCCCAGTCACATGACTGATCCCTGGTGAATTTATGTAAACAGGCAAAATTATACGGAGTAGTAATAAACGCCTCTTCTTCTTTAGGCTATAATAAGACCGACCAGTAAAACATAGCATACCCTCACGAGACAGTACGACATCCGTACGGGACTGGCACATAGGGGCTCTTTATTTCTTCTTATGGTATAGTTGCCCGGCCCGCTTTAAGCAATTTTTAATTATCAGTATAAGGTTATCATAAGATTTATCACCCACCACCAATCAGTTATCACATGTCTCCGTTAACATAAACCTCCTATTCATTCCTTTCGGACTCCAAAACCGCCATACTAGCCTAATCCGCCCCTAGGCAGCTCTAGATGATTATTCACCCTTGGACGTCTGCCTTCTCGCCTCCGTCCTCCACACCCTCCGTGCCCTGGGCTTCGTTGCCGCAATGATTACCGCAGGGTCCGATGTATGTACAGTAGCAATTTTGTGTACAGTCTGTAAAGTAAGATTTGACGTTGCCGTTGTAGTCGCAGCTACCGCCGTGGTTATGAACACATGCAACTTCGCTTGTCGAGTACTTGCATTCAAGACGGTAATAAAAGCGCTTCGCCAGAGAGAACGCTTCGGTTGAAGTTTCTTCAACGAGGGGGACTGCCAGTGCGGCCCCGGCGTTGAGCGCAAGCATCACCATAATCGCTACGGCCTATAGATTTATATTAGACGAGAAAAACATCAAAAAAATCCTATAGTAGGTCTCGAGGAGGTTTAGGGGTATTACCTTCATCGTCGCTGCTTGAATTTAATTGAAGTCTAGAGTAAGAGACGAAAAGTGCCTGTGAGTTTAGGTTGAGATAGAAACGACAATACTTCAGTAGAACATGACCTGATTATTTATATAGAAATCCTTGGACCCACCTACAAGGGGATGCCATTCAAGTTGAGACTCATCAAGATACTATCCCTTCGGAGCCCGTAAGGCTTGTGGGTCTGAGAGAAGATGGCAAAGTAAATCGGATGCAATGGCGAGTGTTTATCTTAGCACCTAATTGGTTTTTTCCCTCCAATCTCAGGTCCACAAGCCTTACGGGCTCCCATGGGATGAACCGTGCACGTATAGGTATCACAATTCAATTGGGTAGAGGCGGCAGAGAACCCTGTCGAGTCTTTACTCAGCGAGGAAGGAGGCAGGATAGCTATCTGACCAACTGCAGATAGGACTCGAGCAAAAGATCATACAGAAACGAGAAATTCAGAAACAACCAACAGCATGAAGCTTACAAATCGTATAACCCAACGACATAAACTACTAAGCACGTGCGGAAGCTCTTTGCCTTATCATGTCTTAAATCTCATCCGCAGCGTCTGTTAGCGATCTGGTTTCGTCTTCTACTTTTTTCCTTTAGGCTCTTCAGATATTATACTTCGCATAGTATCCTATGCATACGCGCATCGAAGTCCTGAAGACACGTATGACTCATGAGCCTTTACGCGTTCTATTTCCCGAATCCACAGCGCCCATGCGTATCGGACGGTCCTGAGCGGAGAATTTGAGTCACGAGATTCTTGGCTGGGCTGCACTTTGTTTAAATTAGGCAGCTCTTTAAGCATGCGGTGTCTAGGAGAGCCGACTAACATACACGAATAGACCGACCAACATACCCAAATGGACCTACAATGGACCGGCCAACCACGTCACAAGCCTGCGAGGGCGTGCCTGTTAGGCGCTGTTATTGCTTGCAGAATCTACCCCGCTGCAGCGACTTGTTTTTATCTCAAAGTGCGGGGTAGGATCAAGACAAGTTGGTGAACTTCGTAGTCTCTGCCATAACACAAACAGACTTCCACTCATAGTTTACCTAGTATACAGCTATGAGCGCAATCAGTTTCCTGCTCTGTGATGACTTTAGATGATTGAATAGCGCACGAGCCATCAAGTACAGTATGAATAACGAATTTTTAAACATGATACAGTACATCGATCGGTCCCAGAGTTACTTCAGTCTCGACGAAGAACGCCTAAATCGGATTATACGCCGAAAATGCCTCAACTGGCCTTTCGCTTTCACATCATTCACGTTACTGCACAATACTTACCAGTCATGGCGCCAAATCTTGCTATCGCGTAGTATTTCATGATTCAAGAGATGCTCGAAAGTCGCTCGCGGGGCGAGAAACAGCTCACTAACAGGTTCATAGCCAAGTATATAGGATACTCTCCCCGTTCTATCTCTCGTTACGCAACGAACCGATTGTTTTTCGGATCTACGAAGATACCATTCAATGGCGCCGGCCGACCTAATATAGTTACCTATATCATACTAGAGGCCCTTTGCGATTAGCTTGATTGGGACCCTTGTCTTCTCCTTAGAGAGATAGTACAGTACCTTCGTTAGGAATTCGGCGTAGATATAAGCCGATTTAGTGTTGTAAGGGCCTTCAAAAGGAATAAATAGACGTAGAAGATAACACAAATCGTTATAAAGGAACGTAATTTAGATCTACGGGACGACTATATATACGAGATCTCTTAGCTGCACTCCGATCAGCTCGTTTTTATAGATAAAACTGGTCTTGATAAGAGTATTGGAACTAGGCGTAAGGGCTAGGCTCGTCGCGGGTAGAGGCCACGTTAAGTTAGGTAGTTCTATCGCGATAAGCGGACGTATATCCTCCCTACTTATGCCTAAGATAGTACTATATACTTTCGAGTGTATAAGGGCGCGATAGACTATACGATTTTTAAAGACTTTATCTCGAGGAACTTCTCCCGTACTGCGGCAGGTATCTAGAACCAAAATCAGTTTTAATTATAGATAACGCATCGTTTCATTATACGGAGAAGATCGAAGAGATATGCTATAATGCTAGGGTAGTTTTGATTTACCTACCGCCGTACTCTCCTAACTTTAATCCCATTAAGGAATTCTTTAGGGAACTAAAGATATATATTAGATAGGTTTAAGCGGAGCAACTAGACTTTGTTATAAGCGACTTCACGGGTTTTTTAGAGGAGTGCGTGGAGATTGTGGGTTAACGGTAGATAAGCGCCGAGGGTTATTGTAATGATCTCGGACTACGACAAGATCAATTCAAGATCAAAGGGACAGTCAGGAATGAACAGATCAAGAACTGGGATTGATGCAAGACTGAAGCTTGACCTCGTCAAGCTCTTCGTAGGGGTTACGCCATATTTAAGACAGTGATTTACACGTGACTACCACCCAATGCGCCAGTCCATAACGTTGTTATACTTTATCATTGGAGTCACCTCCAAATCCCTCACAGGTCTTTTACAGTTATTTTCGCTAGGCCGGTATATACGTGTAATAGGTCTTAAAAAACGCTTGCTGTTCTAGTCCGCCTCTAATCGCTTAGCTAGATTGTATAGTGTAATAAACCTTAAGGAACTCCTTAATGTCCCGAATAAAACGCTATGCTACGCCTGGTAGCACCCTATGCTCGATATAGAGTTAAGTATCTTTCCCCTTATATAGCAATTCTAGATTGAGGCCACGGTCTAGCGTTGTAACGGTTTGGGTTCCCAAGGGATAAACCGGAGGTTTATGTTAGTAGAAAGGTCAGGGCGTATGTTACGTTTGGTGATAGATCCGTAGGATCGTAACCAAGTAGGTTAATATGATCGTGATTCTAAGAAAAAGATATTAATCTGTATTGCAAGCTAGCTAGGTATCTATGCTATAGAGTGGAATTTGGGGGTGCTTATATACTAGAGTATTTCCCTGGATTATATGGATTGCCTAGCGATACCAATGATCCCAATAGTCGTAGCTCGCCTAGATTATTAAATGATCCCAATAATCTAGCCCTTATTAGCCTATCGTTCCGACCTTTATTCCATGCCGCCCGTATTAGCGCCTACACAGCCGGCCTATCCCGTAGCTGTCTGCCTAAGAACGTAATAGGTTATAATACGATATCCCTCTCCTAACGGTCTTGCCCTTAAGACCTAGTCTTATAATAGTTAATAGCCCGTTAGCTATATAAATACCCTGCTTGTGCCTGTAGTTATAGGTATGGTAGCCTATCCTTTATTCCTTGTCGTAATAAATATTCTTCTAATGCTATATTAGGTCGCGTATTAAAAAACGTTAAACCCTGCTCTCTGAAGACCTTGTAGCGTAACGTCTTGTTGGAATTAATCCTATTGTATCCTATAGAAATAGTATTGTATTTGTCCTATGCTAAATTGGGCGCCTCTTGCCTTCTTTCCGATTCGGATTCTAGTCGCTATTCTAAATATATTTGTTATAATAAGCCTTATTGCGATATTCGCGGTCTTTTTACTAAGTAGCTTCGCTATATTATAGCCTAGTACTCTAAGCTTAAGTTAGATTTAGAGGTTACCGAGGAGGAGTGTCGCCGGATAGATACTAAGGTAGAGTGTCTTTGAAAATAGAAAAGGGTATAGTTTGATAAAATAATACGTGCTATTGCTTGTAGTCTTAATAATATAGAGGATCTAGAGTATATAGAAAAGGAAGAGGTAGAGAAGGAAGAGTAGTGTTATACTACTAATTAGCCTCCTTTACCTAGTACTTTAGATACCGATTTTACCGACATATAGGATTTAGTATATCCCAAGGTTATGTTATCCCTGTTGCTTATTACTACTTTAGGTTTTACAAATCCTTTTTCTATTAAAACTGTCTTATTATTAGCTAATAGTTCTAGAGGTATTCGATAGGTTCCTATATATTTTCTTCGGGTCTATAGCCTTTCTATTTAATAAGCTATTGTTATTTTCCTTCCTCGATCCTTATATCTAGTATTTATTCGATATTATACTTATTATTGTCTAAGACTTCGATATAGTCTTATATTTCTTTGTTTTCTAATACTTCTTTAAGTAGTAAAATATAAAAGATAGGGTATATCCTTATTGTTTTTAGTAGTATAAGTTTATAGTTAGTTATCGAAATAACCTTTTTAACTAAAAATAGTCCTAGTTTCTTAAAATCTAATTTATTACTTAGTTACGTTATTTTAATATTTTGTTAGAGTAGGTAGACTATATCTCCCTCCCGAAAAGTTAGTCCCTTTAATCTTTTCTTATTAGTATAGGTTACTATTTATTATCTAACGTATTTAAGTTCTTTTCTTATTTTATTATATAATTTTTTTAGTTTATTTACTTAGAGTAGGGCTCTTTCTACTTATAGTCCTATTCGTAATATTCTATATACTTTGGGGTTATATCCGAAATTAGTATATAAAGGTAAAACCTTTGTACTTTCCATAACTAAGCTATTATAAGCTAGTTATACTATTAGTAACTATTTAACCTAATTATCCTATCTATAGTTAATATAATAACGGAGGTATTATTTAAGTATTTAGTTAAGTTATTTAGTCTGTCTATCTATCTAAGGGTAGTATACTATACTTAGCTTATATTTTATACTAAGCTATATTATTAATACTTACTAGAATTTTACTATAAATATTATTCCTTTATTAGAGATAATCTTATTTAGTAGTCTATAATTACTAATAATTATTAATAGGAATATATAAACTAAGTCTTCTATATTACTTACTTCTTTATATAGTATAAAGTATCTATACTTAGTTAATCGATTAATAATTACAAAGATACTATCGTATATAACCTTAGTTATAGGTTCTTTCGACTTAGGTAGCTTTATAATATAGTCGAAAGCTATTAAATCCTATAGTTTGACTAGAACTAGTAATAGTTATAGTTCTCTATAAGGTTTATATCGTAAAGCCTTACTTTATTTATAAATTAAATACTTAGTAAGTACTTCTTATATTACTTCCTTAATTCCTTAGAAATCGAATCTCTAGTAGATTCGTTCTATAGTTCTTCTAATACCTTAGTATCTATATACTAGGTATTTATAGATTTCCTTAATTATTTTTCCTTATAAGTATTTAGGTATTTAGATTTTTCTATTATATATTAGTATATTAGTATATTCTATAGAGTATCCCTTTAGTACTTCCTAGATATAGGTAATATTGTCCTCTACTTATTTCTTAATCTCCTAGTAAGTTAGATTATTATCTTATACCTTAAAGGTAGCGTTTAGTTACTTTTACTAATAGTTACCTTATATATTAAGCTCTAGGAGTTGTCCTATTTCTTATATTATTCCTATTATATAGTTACTTTATTAACTTAGGGCGTTAGCTCTATTATTTTTAAATCCTTTATAGTAAATAATTTTATAGTCGAATTTAGAGAGGTATTTTACCTATTAGATTTACTATCTATTAAGTTATTATATAGTAGTAAAGTATATAATATTCTTATAGTCTATATAGACCTTAACCTTATATTTACTACTAAGTAGGTAGTATTTAAATTCTTTAAAAGCGTTAATAATAGTAAGGAATTCTTTATTATAAATAGGGTAATTAAGTTCTACCCTAAATAGTTTTTTTAAGTAAAATACTATTAGGTAAAGCTTCCTATTTTTATCTTATTATCTAACGACTACTCCTAATCCCTTATTAGAGGTATTAGTTTTAAGTTCTATTTACTTTTCTAGATTAAATATTTTTAGAACTAGTTTTAAGATAATCTTTTCTTTAATTATTTTAAATACCTTTTATTTATTTCTATTCCTAAAGGAAGGTATTAACCTTTTTAATAAGTTCGTTAAGCTATATAGCATCCTTATTATAGTCTTTAATAAACTTTCGGTAATAGTTTATAAAGCTAAGAAAGCTTTATATATCCTTAATATTCTTTAGCGTAGGCTAGTCCTTAACTACCTCGATTTTATCCTTTTATATTTATATTTCTCCTAGTATAATTATATATCTTAGGAAGTCTACTTCTTATATATAGAAGTAACTTTTTTCTAGTTTAATTAGTAACTTTATACTCTAGAGTACTTATAGTACCTTATAGATATATCCTTAGTATTCTTTAAGATCCTTAGAGAAGATAAGTATATTATTAAGGTATACTACTATAAATATATCTAAGTATTTACGTAAGATATTATTAATTATTCTTTAGAAGGTTACTAGCGTATTAATAAGGCTAAAGGGTATTACTAAGTATTCGAATAATCTAAACTTAGTTCGAAATATAGTTTTCTACTTATATCCTTTTTTTATTTTAATAAGGTTATAAGCTCCCTTAAGGTTAAGGGCTATAAACTATTTTATCCTATATAAATAGTCTTAAAGTTCCGTAATAAAAGGTAGAGGTATATAGTCCTTAAGGGTAATATTATTTAATTATTAATAGTTAATAACTAAGTAAAGCTTTCTATTTTTCTTTAGAATAAATATAACTAGATATCCTACTTTAGATATTAATTACCTAATATATCCTTTCCTAAGGTTTTCGTTAATATAGTTATATAGCGTTTTTAGTTACTTTTCGTTAAGGTTATAGATTTTATAAAAGGTTATTAATATTCCTTCCTTAAGACTATCTTATAATCCTATTAACTATATTCTAGTAACCCTATTTTAAGTTCCTCCTTAAATAGTTTATTATATTTCTAGTATTCTATTAGAACGTTTCTTATTCTATATTTTAGTAGGCTTTCTATTAGTATATTAGTTATTATTATTTCGATATTTTTATTTATAATTTTAAGGTCTTTCCTTAAAGCGGTAATAACTCTTTAGATCTTTTTATACTTTTCCTTATTTTATATATATTATATACTAGGTTATAGAGCTATATTAGTTATTACTTAGGTCTTAGTAGCCTATAATATTTTACTTAAAAGGTATTCTTAATCTACTTTAGTAGCTAAGTTATTATAAAATTTCGCTATCTCTCCCTAAATCTTCTAGTTACTATTAGCTATGTTCTTATTCTAATATAGTTAGCTAGTCCTCTAGTTAATTAATAAGTTATTTTCCTATAATTATAGGTATCCTAGGATAATATTATATCTAGATATATTTATAATATTAAGGTTTATAGAACTAGTATAGTTTTAGACTATAATATTAAGCTACTTAACTTCTCTATTAATTAATCCTTTACTATACTAGAATATTCCTCCTTTAATATTAAAGAGTTAATAAGGTTCTTTCTTTCTCTTTTATAGGAGTTAGTAATAATTTATAACTTTAGGTAAAATATAATTGCTTTCTATACTATAATCTATAAAGGCTTATATATAGTATCCTATAATTTAGATATTTAATACTAGTTTAGTATAACCTTCCGATTCTATTATATATAGGGTCCTTAGATTATTTTATTATATACTAGTCTATAGCCCTTTTATAAATAGTATACCTTATTTTTTAATTCTTAGTTATTTCGTTAGACTTATTATAATTCCTTTTTATAGAAGTAATTAAGTTAGTCTTTATTATCTTAGTACTCTTCTATAGCTTATATAAGGTTAATTACTCCTATCTTACTTTTAACTTCAATTTCTTATTTTCGTATATAGTATATCTTATAGGCTTCTTTAAGTATAATATACTATACTTATACCTTCTCCCTTAGATATTTAGGGTAGGCTAGTAATAGGTATTCTTTATAGTTTTCTTTATTATATAAGAATAATTAGAGTAGTACTCCTTATAGGTTAAAATAATATCGTCCTTTAATTATATTATACTAGTTAACTATCTTCCTAAATTAATATACCTTATAGGTAATTTCTATATATATATTACCGATTGCTTATATATTACGTCGATATTATATTAGCGTATTATTATTAGGTTCGAGTATTATTACTTATTCTCTAAGATATTATACTCCTATCTTCTATTTATATAGTTTATTTATAAGGTATAGATTTGTTACAAACCACAGGCGGCTACAGGACAGGTAGCCTGTTATAGGTCAGAACCCAGGAATAAGTAATAACACGGGACAGGGACTAGGGACAGAAGGTTACGTACCCGGATACGTACAAGATAGCTTAGTACGATCGGCACCAAGCCAAGCGTAGCTCACTACGCTTAGTACTAAGTAAGGTAAGCGCGGCTTATATAGCTCACTACTAAGCTATAGTGATTAGTAAAGAGCTAGATAGATATATATACTATAGTTATTACCTAGGAGTAGATAGCTAGATCTTTAGTAATTAATCTAAGTTATTTAATACTTATTAATTAAAGAAGTATAAAGCTTCTTAATAGACTACCTTATAAAAGATATACTGTTTATTAAGTCAAGCCTAACTTACTTTATTAAAGTAATAGTAAACTTACTAATACCTTAGGGTATCCGTTATATTTTAATTACTCCTATTCGGTAAGTTACCTTTATACTAATAAATAGTATGTCTACTGCTAGCGGAGTTACCTAGAACCTAGGGTAAGTAATAGCCTAGATATAGTAATATATTATCTAACTAGAAACCTAACTTAATTAATAAGGTAACTTAGGTATTCCTAAGTTCCCTAAACCAGAGCTATATAATAGTTAGAAGGGTAATGTTTAATCTTTCTTAACCTAAGCCAAGGCTTACTTACGAGTTAATACCTCTATCTAAGGAGCCGCTATGTATATCCTCTGTGTTAGTAACCTCTTGACTAGTAAGGTATTTAAATAGTAGGAACCTACCCTTCGAGACTACCTTGACTATAAAAACAATACCTAGAGAGATAAGGAGATAAATAATATCTTTATAAGCTATAAGGCCTTTGAATGAAAACTTAGGATTGCCTTCGGAGATCCTAATAAAGTTAGAACGGCCCTTAAATAGCTTAAGATACTACGACAAACCGGATCCGCTATATATTACAATCGAGAGTTCTATTGCATCTTGGCTAAACTTGACCTTAAAGATAATACTCTTATGGAATACTTCTATAATAGACTTCGAGAAGATATTAAGGATAACCTTAGTAAACTTAAACGACTAGAGGAACTTAGTAAGTTTATAGAAATAGCAATTAAGATCGATAATTGTAATTACTATCGATGCCTAGAATATAGAAATAAGGGAAGCTATAGACCGAAGACTTATACCCTACGTACTAATTAAGGGAAGCCCTACTAATGCTATTCTACGGCCTATAGATATTATAGTAGTCCTATAGATCTCGACGTAACTTAATAAGATAAGTCTACTAAAACTTACTATATATATAGGAAACCTAGATACTTCGCTAATAAATACTCCTAGAAGAAGAAGTCTTCTTAGAAGCTAGTCTTAGAGCGAAGAGCCTAAGTTATAACGAAGACTAAGGTACCCTACAATAGCTTATACTTCTTGGTATACTACGATAATAGTTACTACGTATATCTCTCGGAGAAATAAGGTAGTAAATAGTTCCCTTGGAAGCCTAGGGGAACTAAATAATAGATAACCTAGGATAAGGAAAAGACAATACAATACCTAGAAGAAAACCTAAAGAAGGGATATATCTAACCCTTAAAGTTATTAGCTACCCTTATACTAATGAAAGATAGTAAGATAGACTATCGATAACTTAGTAAGACTTTAATAACTACGAACAAACTAGTAAGCTAGGAAACTACTGTTTAAAACTTAAATAAAGACTAGGGATAGACTATTATAATAGCCCGTCGCGAGATACTTATACTACTAACCTAGGATACTATTGAACAATACTTTAATAGCTTTGAGAATTATATAGGTATACTAATACTATATATTACTTAAGACTAGGAGTATAGGACTTAACCTAGGTATAAGCCTAAATGCTACGAAAATACTCCCTAAGGAGAAGGGAGTAATACCTTATTAGACTACGACCGATATAAAGAATTCTAGAATATACTAATACTGTATTTCGAGCAAACTAATAAAGATATCTTGGATATAGAATAACTTATCGCACTTCTAAGTAGAGAGTACTAAATCTCTACCTAGACTAGAGTAGTCTATAGGGACTTACAATTCCTATACCTAGACATAGAAAACTATAAGAATATCTCTTAGTTTTGCTATATCTATCCTCTATACCCCTATTACTTATAGGACAAACTAAAATATAAGTAGATACCTACTAGGGCAGTACCTAATTAACTAGTTATGCAAATTCTTTACGAATAATAAACCAAAGAATATAATATACTAATTAAAGGAATAAGGCATAGGGCTAGGTTATACTACGTACCTAACAATTAGTCTACCCTACTCCTCTTAGTACAAACTAAGGATATATTTACCTAACTCTATAGAGAAAGCTTAAATAAGGGAAAAGATCTATATATCTTCCCTATACTATAACTAGTAAGAGGAAGCATAACGTTAGATAAACTAAATTAATTAACTATCGAGTTAGTATAAGCTTCTTAAGTACTTATAGTACTAAGATTTAGAGTAGCTCTATAGGTAAATAACGTACTATTAAAAAACTACTAAGGTAGACGGCAAGGGGACTACTACCTAGACCTAATAATAGGATCCTCGTAAGTATAGAACGAAATTATAAATACTTACTTATACCTATAAGTATAAGAGGACGTATTATCTAGGTAATGCTTAATAGCGGAGTATAAGGAAATTATATCTTGCTAAATCTCGTTAACAAATTTAGATTACCTTAGAAGACTAAAGATAAGCCCTACTAACTTAGAACTATAGAAGGAGAGTTAGTTAACTATAGCTATAGGATAGTTAATATAGAGACTATACCCCTCCTAACTATTATTAGTAGAAAATATTATAACCTAAAACTTAATATTATAGATATCTCGATATATAATATTATATTAGGGATACCCTAGCTATAGGTAAGTAATCCTAGAGTTAACTAGACAATAGGCTATCTCTAGTAAGATAGACTAGGAAAAGAATTAGTTAATAAGGAGTAGTATAAAGCAATACCCTTATATAATATTATATAATAAAAGGTACTTAGGATTTACGTAATTACTAAGGAGCCTAAGCTAAGATATAACGAATGTATTCCTAACGAATACTACTAGTATAGTAAACTATTTAGTAATAAGCTAGAGATAGGCCTTCTAGAGTATAATAGATAGGACTACGAGATCCCTCTAAAGGAAGGAATAGAACCTAAGTTCTATAAGATCTACTTACTTAATAAAAAAAAGATAAAAGCCCTTGATATCTATCTTAAGGAGAACTTAAGGAAAGGATATATTCGACTATTAATATTATTAGTAGGATTTCCTATCCTATTTATACTAAAGAAAAATAGTAAGTTAAGGATATATATAGACTACTAATAACTTAATAAGATTACGATTAAGAACCGCTACCTACTACCCTTAATTATAGAACTATAAGATAAGCTTTACGGTACTAAATAGTTTATAACTTTAGACCTAAAAGGAGCCTATAATCTTATTTGAATTAAGGATAGTAAAGAATAGAAAATAGCCTTCTAAACTAAACGAGGACTCTATAAATACTTAGTTATACTATTTAGGCTAACTAATATACCTATAAGTTTCTAAACTATAATTAATGACATATTACAAGAATACCTAGATACCTTTGTAGTTATCTACTTAGATAATATTCTTATCTTCTCTAATAATCTTAAACAATATAAAGGATATGTTTACTAAGTCCTAAGGAAACTATAGAAAGTAAATCTCCTTATCGAAGCCGATAAATATGAATTCTATAAATAAAAAGTTAAGTTCCTAGGATATAAGATATTCCTAGGGTTTATTGGAATAGACCCCGATAAGGTTGCTGTAGTTAGGGGCTAGCTAGCTCTAAGTAACCTTAAGGAAGTATAAGCCTTCCTAGGCTTTATAAACTTCTACTAAAAATATATTAAAAACTTTAGAGGAATTAGTATTCCCCTAATAGACCTTACTAAAAAGGATAAGCCCTTTATATAGGGACTAACTAAGTAAGTAGTATTTAAAGATATCCGGGATAGGATCCTTAAAGAACCTATCTACGCCTTACTAAACCTAATAAAACTATTCGAAGTTAAAACTAATACCTCGGACTAGGTACTTAGTAGATAACTAGGATAACGAGACAACAAAGGATAACTTTACCTAGTTACTTTCTACTCGAAGAAGCTTTATAGACTAGAACTAAATTATCTAATATATAACAAAGAACTTATAGCTATTATTAAAGCTTTTAAAGAATAGAAATACTATCTTAGTAGTATAGAGATAACAGTTAAGGTCTACATAGACTATAAGAACCTTATAAGTTTTATAATAATAAAGGAACTAAATAAACATTAGATCCGATAGTACGAATTCCTATTAGAGTTTAACTTTTAGATTATCTACTATAAAGGAAGTAAAAACAGGCAAGCCGATATACTTAGCTATCGAGAAGACCTAAAATCTCTAACTAAGGTATAGCGTATTGTAATCCTATAGACTAACGCAGAAGGTATACTTAGACTAGGTAGTTAATAAGTTAATGCGACGTAGAAGGTTAAACCCGACTAAGAGTAGACCTAGCGTATTAGACAAGCCTATAACAAGGATAAGCTTATAGAATTATAAGAAACGAACCCGGAATTATTAAAAGAATAAGACAATCTCTTATTTAATAACTAGTACTATATTCCTAAGGAACTATAGGAAGAACTCGTTAAAGAACTCTATAAATATCTATTATATAGATACCAAGGGGTATATAAGACCCTTATATAGATAAAACGGACATAGGACTTTCTAAGAATACGAAAAGTCATATAGGAAGTTATCTACAATTACAATCCCTGTAATAAAGTAAAAAGTAATCGGTACGTACCTTATAGGAAACTATAGCTAATACCACTACTAGACAAGGTATAGGATATAATTATATAGGATTTTATCGTTAAATTACTACCTTTAAAGGAACCTATAATAAATACTATATATAATAGTATCTTAGTTATTATAGAAAAATTAACTAAATACGGATACTTTATCCTATATAAGGAATTAAGTACTACGCTAGAATTGGCCTATATATTCCTCTAAGTTATAGTAAGCTAGTATAGCCTACTAAAGAAACTTATCTTAGATTGAGATAAACTCTTTATATCTAAGTTCTAGAAAAGCCTAATATAATAACTAGGAGTTAAGTACTCCCTGTTAATAGCCTTTTACCTAGAAATAAATAGATAAATAGAACGACTTAACTAGATATTAGAATAATATTTACAATACTATATTAATTATTAATAAAATAACTAGGTAGAAATACTACTAATAGTATAATAGGCTTATAATAGCTCCGATAATAAGGTAATTAGAATATTACTATTTAAAGCTAACTATAGATATAATCTAGAAATTATAATATATTAAGTAGAAAGAGATATACCGAATATAATAAAAATAGTAAAAGACCTCGAGAAGATATATACTTATTTACGATAAGAATGGACTTTTCTATAAAATAGAATAAAATACTATACCGACAAAAAGAGATTAAAAGGACTAACTCTAAAGGAGGGGGATAAAGTATATCTCCTCTAGCGAAATATTAAAATAAAATAACCTAGCGATAAGCTAGATTAGAAAAAGATTAGATTATTTAAGATCTCTAAGAAGATCTTGGAAATAAGCTACTAACTATTACTACTAAAAACAATATAGATATACCTAACGTTTTATATCTTATTATTAAAACTAGTACCTTAGAACGCTAAGCTAGAAATATAAATCAAAGTCGAAGATAAATAAGAATATAATATCGAAAGAATACTAGATAATAGAGGCAATTAGTAAAATAAGGAATACCTAATTAAATAGAAAGGATATAAATATTTAGAAAATACATAGGAACCTATATTATACTTAGGCTATTATAAGTCGAAGCTACGATAGTATTACTAGGAGAAGGCGGTAATACTATGTCCTAGTTTATTATATTAAAACCGCTAACTAACTAAATATTCTCTACTACTTTAGACTCTAGGACCTAGATATCTAACCTGCTAAAGGAAGGTAAGTTAGCATTAACCTAGTCTAAGTTATCTAGACCCTCTATACCCCGGGCAAATAAGTTATTACCCTAGTTATAAAGGAAATACTTCTACTAGCATAAGTAGGTTAGCTAGGCTAAGGCCTTGGCTACCTCCTTATAAGCCTCGAGGGCTTTCTACTAAGTATAGGCTAACTAGTCCTCTACCTTATCGGCCTAAGCCTCGACATACTCTAGAGCTATATAAGTACGCTTAAGAGAATTACCTACTAAAATCCTATTATATAATTAACAAACGTATATGTACTCCGCGTAACAAGACGAGTTCTTAGCTATCTAATAAGGTATCTTCTAACGAAAATAAGGAGTATATAGTATTGTATTAAGGGACCCGAATTAAGAAATATAAGAAAGGAGAGTCTTACGCTTAGTAGTAGAATTGTATGGTTAGGATTTCGTTACTTAGCCTAATATAGTATTAGTATAGCGAAATAAATAAAAAAAACAATAAACCGATACTTACGAAAGAAGGAAGTAGCGACTATATTTAAGGCCTTAAGGATAAGTACCTTAGGAGGAGGGGAATAATATTACAAACTATAGGCGGCTATAGGATAGGTAGCCTATTATAGGTTAGAACCTAGGAATAAGTAATAATATAGGATAGGGACTAGGGATAGAAGGTTACGTACCTGGATACGTATAAGATAGCTTAGTGTAATTAGTACTAAGCTAAGCGTAGCTTACCACGCTTAGTACTAAGTAAGGTAAGTACGGCTTACATAGCTTACTACTAAGCTATAGTAATTAGTAAAGAGCTAGATAGATATATATACTATAGTTATTACCTAGGAGTAGATAGCTAGATCTTTAGTAATCAATCTAAGTTATTTAATACTTATTGATTAAAGAAGTATAAAGCTTCTTAACGGACTACCTTATAAAAGATATACTGTTCATTAAGTTAAGCCTAACTTACTTTGTTAAAGTAATAGCAAACCTACTAATACCTTAGGGCATCCGTTACAAGATTCTTAATTATATACCCTTTTCGTCGAATAAGGAATATATTATATTTTACCTTAGTAGGAAAGTATATTAGGTAGTCTAGGTAGATATATAAGGCCTAGGATAGTATAGTATATAAGTAATATCCTAGAGCGATTTAAGGGTTATCTCTATATTCTTAAACTAGGTATTAGTCTCCCTTAATTATATTTAAGGTATTAATTACTATAATAGTAATTACGTTATCTCTACTATTTAGTATTAGTTTATATTATAAGAGTATAGACTACTAGATCTCTATAAGAGGTTTAGGTTCTATCTAGGTTCTAATATTAATTATATCCTTATTATTATTACCTCTTTAGTATTTTTATAACTTAGTTCTAAGGGTTACGTTTTCCCTTTTAAGTTATAGTAGCTAGGTTTATTTATCCTTAGTTATACTAGGGGTATAGTTATCTTTAGAATTAGTATTATTTATACTTCCCTTTAGTACTTATTCTTAACTTATCTTAATAAGTACTATTATAGCTTCGTTTTCTTTAAATAGTTATTAGTTTTAGTTAAACTATTCCTTTAGTTATTTATCCTCTTTCTATTAATTCCTTTCTTTTTCGTATTACTTAAGGCACTATTATTATACTACCTTAGCTTATTATTCTTATTTAACTTATTCCTTAACTTTATTAATATACTCCCTATCCTAAATAGTAATTATTTATCTATTTTCTAGGGTTATAGTTTTTAGTTAAGGGTATTCCCTTTTTATAATTACAAGGGTTTTAGTTCCCTTTAGTCTTTAGGGAAACTATCTATTACCTTCTTTATCTAATTTATATATAGTATAGTTATTATTATAGTAAGTAATCTAGCTTAGGCTTTTATAGTCTACTATTTTATTAGTAATATTAAATTATTTCTTACCTTCTAGTATAGGTTTCTATTCTTTCTTAGGTAATTAGTATTCTCTTAAGAAATATCTAAATTTTCTATAGTTAAAGTATTTCTTACTATCCTTATTATTACTTCGTTAGACTATATCTAAATCTATTCTCTTAGGGTTAGTTATATATACCTATATAATAGGTTTTTCTTATCTTTTCTTTCCCTAATTAGATTAGTAGTTCTTATTTTTATTAGAGGAGAAATAGTTAACCTAACTAGCTTTCTTATTTCCCCTCTCTATATATTATTTATACTACCTATTATCGATTCTAATAGCTATTTCGATATACTTAGTAAGTTAGTTTAGTTAATCTTCTTATACTAAGTTATCCTTTATAGTTTCCTTAAGTCTTTTATAGAATTATACTATAAGAGTATCCTTACTTTATATAACTTATAAGGCGGCCTATTAGAATTCTATAGTATATTATAATACTAACCCCTTCTAGGTAAGAGTTAGGAGTTTCTTTTCGTTAACTTATTATTTATCTAGGTTTCTAAAAGCTCCCTTAAGGGCTTACTTAAAGTTATTAAGGTTTATAAATATAGTTTTAGTATTTAGTTTATAGTTATTATTTCCTTTAGTAAGCTAGTCTTATAGGTATAGTTTAAACTATATAAGGGCGTTCCCCTTAAGGAATAATCTAGTATTTATAACTCTATCCCCTAAGTATAGGAATAATAAGCTATACTATTTCTAGTAGAGTTAGACCTAAGTTATAAATAGTTATAACTAGGCTAGGGTTTTGTTAAAGTATGCTAGAGTAGGTATCTTTATTTATTCCTTAATACCTTTATATAGCTAGACTTTAAGTTATTTATTTTCGGCCTTTAGGACTTAGAATATCTATCTAAGTTCCTCGACGCTATTAGGTATATAAGTATTACTTCTAGGTACTATTGTTCCTTATAGTATAGGCAAATATTATTACTTAGGGTTACGTAGTAGCTTTCTAAATAAGAGCTTATAATATATAATAGTTTGGGTTCCTAAGGGATAAACTAGAGGCTTATATTAGTAGAAAGGTTAGGGTATATATTATATTTAGTAATAAATCTATAGGATTATAACTAAGTAGGCTAATATAATTATAATTCTAAGGAGAAGATATTAATCTATATTATAAGCTAGCTAGGTATTTATGCTATAGAGTAGAATTTAGGGGTGCCTATATACTAGAGTATTTCCCTAGATTATATAGATCGCCTAGCGATATTAATAATCCCGATAGTCGTAGCTCGCCTAGATTATTAAACAATCCTAATGATCTAGCCCCTATTGGCCTATTGTTCCGACCTTTATTCCGTGCCGCCCGCATTAGCGCCTATACAGCCGGCCTATCCCGCGGCCGTCTACCTAAGAACGTAACAGGTCGTAACAATTTAAAGCAGATATTGATCTTAAGCTTTTTTCTAATGCGGAGTAAATAGCTCTATGATTTTAGCTATCGTTCTACGATAGACTAATCGACTTGTAACTCCTTGTAACTCTTTGTTATATCTAATTCGCCTC
The DNA here is from genome assembly GCA_001600555.1 of Albophoma yamanashiensis. Classification (NCBI taxonomy): domain Eukaryota; kingdom Fungi; phylum Ascomycota; class Sordariomycetes; order Hypocreales; family Ophiocordycipitaceae; genus Albophoma; species Albophoma yamanashiensis. The sequence goes on from BCKH01000002.1 coordinate 3,587,151, forward strand.
GATCGTTTACGGATATAACAACGGTCGTGGTGTCTAGCACGCTTGGCTTTGTAGTCTTTATCGCGTAATCCTCGACTCGGATCGATAGGTCTTCGTCCTAGAATTCACCTAGAGCAACCACGAGACCTTCCTCGGTCTGCTTTCGAACCTGGCGATTGTTAAACGTAATCTTCCATTCCAAAACGTAGCGAATACAGGTAGGAGGCACATCGTTATATGACTGGCCTGCATCCCAGTCAGCATACGGCACGAAAGGCAAGGTGATCCGGGCAGAGCGCAGCTGGCTCCGCGCCAAGGCGGCTGTGTGGCGCTCTGATTCAGCCTAAGTTCCATCGTCACTCGACCATTCGTCCACGTCTACAGAGTCTTCTAGATACATAATCTCGACCTGCGTCTGCCTTGCTCATGCAGATGCGAGATTGAAGGCTTCACTAAGGCCGCAATTTTCGTTTAGCAGAGCGATTTCTTGGATTCTATGGCGTTCTATGTCTTTCCACCAACTTCTTACGTGGCTACTTTGCAGAATGGTGATTGGTTCCCTATGGGCAGCATCAATACCATTGAGCATGCCCAACAGCTTCAACTACCACTTTCAAGGCCGGTCGACAGCGACTCATCCAGCACGACAGTGACTCTGGTGACCAAAGCTGCGGCAGACGCTCGTCGTCCTCTCAATACAGATTGGTCTGCCCCACTCAATTAGCACGTCACCCACGTCATGTATACCACTTCAACAACGCAAAACCACGCTCATAATGTGAGCATGTCTGATGTCGATGTGCGCGATATTTCGCAATCGTGACACTACTATGAAGGCAGGATTGCAGATTTCCCTATTCTTAGGGTTTGCAACATTGAAGTAAAAATCGCCGGACCTACCAACCAGCCGTATCCACCTTCCGGAGGAAATGTATATAAAAGGATAGAACAGCTGGTTGCTTGAAATACTTTCTAGGCTCTTTTCTTGAAACAAGATTATTTGGATATCTATACCTTCAATACACATACACAACACTTGCTATAGTGAAGATGCCCGTCAAATTTGACATTAACGGCAACTCCGTCAGGATCAGCCTCCCAAAACCGGCTGGACTCGCACTAATTTCTCAATCTGGGTCACTTCCGGAGTGGAACAAGGCGTCCTTGTTATTCCCGACGAAATCGAGGAAGTAGCGTTTACGGCCGTTGGCAAGGGTATACCAACCGGCGGAGGCGCCTACAAGCCCAACACAATTTGCGAGCGCTATATTGGCTGGCGAACCGACGACGTTGAACTTCGTTTCCGCGGCGGTCGCAACTTCAAGACACAAGAAATGACAGACAGCAACAATCGCACTGTTAAGGTTTTCAACGACGATATCACTGTTCAAATGTCAAGTCCGGTTGATGATGCTTAGGAGAAGCCCTTCCGTCCTTCAAGCCCTTCAGAATCGAGTCAGCAACGTTCGCAGCTGCTTTAAGTCTCTTGCCTCTTGCCAATGCATTCTTTTATAGCCCGGAGGGTTAGAGTAAAAACGTCTTACCTACTTTTTTTTTTAAAAAAAGAGGGGGTTTAAAGAGGACTATCATTTCGCTTATTTAGGCGAGTTACTATTTATATTTATAAGTCTTAGAGCAATAATTAAAGACACTTTAAGGACTGCAACCTGCGTATTAATTACAAATAAGCTAACGAGCACTTCGTCTTTTTACTGTTCCGCTTTCATTATTTGCTTTAATATTTCTTATACATTCCTTTGAGTTTCGCCGCATCTAAGTTAATTTCGCATGTGGCGTGTAACTTATACGCATTTGACCTACTAACCAGCCATATTCACCTTCTAGAGGAAAAGTATATATAGCTGGGTTACCAGAAGTAATTTCTAGGCTCTGTTCTTAAAACGAAATCATGTTTCGATATCTTTATCTCTAACACACACACACAGCGAAGATGGCCGCCACTGCTACCGTAGATGGCAACAAAGTCAAGGTCCATTTTGGTCCAGGCTGGAAGGACAACGAAATCTCAACCTGCGTCACTTCCAAGTCGGTACAACACGTCGCTATCGATATCGATAACGACCCGAAAAAAGCTTTCAGTGCCACTGGCAGCGCCGATAAGCCACAAAACCAAAATTTCACCCGTAAAGTTCCCCAGGAAATTAAAGACGTTACCCTCACTTTCGATTCCGTTAACGCCGGCGGCCGATCGGCCCGCAAAACTATCGGGGGAGGATTAATACTAAAAGGTACTTGCCACCGAGTTTGGGCTGGTAATGATGATATCACTGTTAATATCACGAGTCCTACGTCTACATAATAGAAACCTGAGGTCATCTTACTCGTACTAAGCTAGAGGAATCGAGCTGGCTAAGTCCGTAGTTACTTTTAAGTCTATTGCCTCTTACGAATATATTCTATTGTAGCCCAGAGGATTTGTATTCCTTTGAGTTTCGCCGTATCTAAGCCAATTCCGCATATAGCCGTATCCACTTTCTGGAGAAGAAGTATATATAGAGGAGGGAACGGCTAGGTTATGAGAAATAAAGCTCTTCTCTTAACACAAGATTATATTTTGACATCTTCTCTAATATACATACATACAATTGCTATAACGACGATGACACCTCATACAGGCGCCAATACTACTATAGACGGCAACAAAGTCAAGGTCCATTTCTGCGAGGGCTGGCTGAACAATGAAATCGCAGTCAGGGCCGATTCCCAGATACAACAACACGCCCTTATCAATATCGACAAACTGAAAAAATCCTTCAAACCCACTGGCAATCGTATACCAAGGGGGACAGGCGCCTATGAGCCATCAAACACATTTTTCCAAGAGAAAATTCCCGAGGAAATCAGAGACTTTACCCTCGCTTTGGATTACTCTAACGGCGGCGAGCAATCGCCCCACGGCGTCGTCAAGACAGGACTATACACCATGGGGAATTACAAGCAATTTTACGCTACCGCTGGCCCAAATGACGATGTCACCTTCAGTATCACGTCTAATGAGCGTGAGGACCGGAATCCCTGGGATCGTCGACCCAGCTAAGTCCGCAGCTGCTTCAAGTCTCTTGCCTCTTGCCTCTTGCCAATGCACTCTTTTGTATCCAGAAGGGTTGGAGTAAAAAAGTCTTAAAAAAAGATTGCATTCTCTATATTTTTTTGGGGAAAAAAAAGGAGGAAAAAGGGGGGATAAGGACTACAATTTCGCTCATTCAGTCGAGTTACTATTTATGGAATTAACCATTGAATATGCTTTGAGGACTGCAACCCATCGATTGCAAATGCGGCTGATAGTGGTTCGTGACTGTGGCCGACCGGCACTCAGTGACATTGGCGGATCACGTACCAAAATAGCACCATTTGACCGCTGCATCCATAAGCCAAGGCAATGAGAGAGAGGGCCTGTTTCTTTTCCCACTTCCCAAGCAAATTTTCTCGACATATTCACTATACAATAGGACAGGGCGTTGGACGAAGAAGCTGGTGATAAAATGGCATGCTATGTGCTTGAAGCATTTTTAGAGTTGTCATTAGAGTTGTCCTTGAGCCTTAGTGGCCGACTCGGCGCATTTAGAGGCACCTTAGGGAGCGCTCAGAGAGCGGCGGAGTCAGAGAGGGGGCTTGTACCTCAGGGGGTGTGGTCTGTAGCCGTAGTTGGTTCGCAATGTTAAATTTCCTCATTACTTAGTTCTACTTCAAAGTACAAGTAAGCAGAAAAAGAAAACTGGGTTAAGAAGTACCCTAGCGTTCCTCAAAGTACCCTGGGTCTGTGATCAAACAAGTGTGTTTCCAACAGAGTGGAAGCCGAATACGCTCGTAGCTATACCGAGCACATTGCTCTTCTACGAGGTAGTACCTCAGGAGCAAATATCTATCTAAGTTTATTGCGAAATAGAGCGTAACGAATAAGAAGCCTCCTATATAAGATACGTCCGTCTGATTTTCTATAAAGCTGGTCAATAAGACGGCGGGGAACTACGGAGTAGAACGGTCGCGAATTACGAGGAGGCACTTATTAGCACTCTATACGGAGTGCCTGGCCGTCGAAAACGGTGGATGCCCTATAATAAATAGCGGTATGCACAAGCAGTTATGCAAGCCAGGGCTCAGGTCAGGTTTCGGACACTCGCCAGAAGGAGGATAGCGGGCTCAGGACGGCTCCCTCTAAAAGCGGCGCTGCTCAGGTACCTCTTCAATCAAAACCTGTAGCCAACAAACTCATCTACGAGGTGACATGCGCGCCACACCCCTGTCGAGGCAGGCACCTCCCTGCGCCAGGGGTCCTGCCGCCAATTGGCATTGGCCGGCCCAGCGCCACATCTCGTCAGTGAACATCTGGCCTGGCGCGCGAAGCTGTCCTCCAGCAACCACCCCTCCGACCAGCTGTTCAGTTCACTCGTTTCCTCCCTTCCAAAGGCCTTTCTGCACCACCGGCTCAGCGAGTTGAGGTTGCTGCCTTATTCCATGGGCGCCGCTTAGCCAGATCTCGGCTCCTGCTCCAGCGGAGCTTGGTTTCCGTCGCGCTTCTGTTCGGGAGCTGCACGATGCAGCTGTTGCGGGAGCTGTTTGCGCGGTTCCTCGGCCCGCTGTGGGCGTGGATCGAGGCGACTCCCGTGCTCGTGCTCTTCGCCTGCTTCGTCGCGCTGGTCTTCTTTGCGCTGCTCTCTGTATGTGACATCTACCCAGCCCAGCCGGTGCTGCACGTGAACCAGGTCCGCTGATGATAGCTCTCCCGCCCGGCTCAGCTCTTCGTCCTCCTGCACCTCGTCGCCCCCAAGCCGCGTCCCGTCTTGCCCTCCGAGAAAACATACATCACCTCCAGCCCCTCTGGCGCAGCGACCACGCCCAGACAGCTGCCGTGCTGGTATGACCGCTGGCTGGCGGAGCGCCGCCTGCAGGAGCAGCGACTGCGGCCCCTCGAGGCGTGTCCCGCGACGGACATTGGCGCCATTGAGCCCGCCCAGCTTCGCCTGAGCGTTGTCTTCCCAGCGTACAACGAAGAGGACCGCATCATACCCACCCTCGAGGAGGCCGTGGCTTACCTCGACCAGCACATCGGCCGGTCCTTCATCGCCAAGACGCCTCTGACCCCGAGCAAAAGACGACACGCACGTAGCCAGTCGGCTGGCTCTGTACCGACCGAAGAGCTTGGAGGGTACGAGATCCTGGTCGTCGACGATGGCAGTCGGGACAAGACGGTGGATGTGGTGCTCGACTTCGCGAGGAAGAACGAACTGCACGACATTTTACGCATCGTGTCTCTCACCAGGAACCGTGGCAAGGGCGGCGGTGTCACGCATGGACTGCGGCACGTGAGGGGCGAGTACGTGCTCTTTGCCGATGCGGACGGAGCTTCGAGGTTCAGCGACGTGGGCAAGTTGATTGAGGGCTGCGAGGAGGTGGTCGACGGGACGAATCGCGGCGTCGCCATTGGCAGTCGCGCGCATCTCGTCGGGAGTGAAGCGGTGGTAAAGGTACCCTACCAAGTCCTCACGTCCAATGCTCCGGTTCATGTCACCCGCTGACCTGTGAATGCCAGCGCTCCGCCCTGCGCAACTTCCTCATGCGGTCCTTCCACCTCGTCCTCACCATCCTCACGCCCCCGGCCACGTCGCGCATCCGCGACACCCAGTGCGGCTTCAAGCTCTTCTCGCGCGGTTCCCTGCCCCACATCGTGCCCTACATGCACACCGAGGGCTGGATCTTCGACATCGAGATGCTCATGCTCGCCGAGTCGGCCCCCGCCACTCCCGTCCTCGGCAGCGACGGCAGTGTTATCGGCACCAGCCCCGGCATCAAGGTCGCCGAGGTGCCCATCGAGTGGCACGAGGTCGGCGGCAGCAAGCTCAACGTCATCCAGGACAGCATCAAGATGGCCATCGGCCTGGCCGTGCTGCGGGCGAGCTGGATGATGGGCGTGTACCGCCGGCGGCTGACTTGAGGGAGCGTCGGCGACGGGAGAGGTTTCGAGTACAATTAGACGGAGCTCAGTGTATCAGGAATATGGGTCAATTGGCTTGGCGTTAGTCTACTTACACGGCAATACAGGGAAATCTACGAAAGACATCAAGCAATGTGACAATTCATGGATGGAGGTGTGATATTACTATTATAACCATCTAATACGGGCGTCCGCAGCGCCGTTGCCGACTCGAACGAAGGCCCACTTTCGTATATCATCTATTACCGAATGCCCTCGTAAGTACCGACCTCGCAAGACGTCCACTCCTAGCAGTCGTGACACGCATGCCTCCGTATATGTGTATAGGTATGTACAAGAAAGTCTAGCACCCCACCGAGAGCGTGCGAGCACCCAGAAAAACACCCCAACGCCCGCGCGAAATGCACATTGAACACGGCTGGATTCGGCGACCGCGTGCCCCGTCACTGGAAGCCCTCGCGCCAGACGAGCGGGAGGAAGACGCACGACGCCTTCCACAGGATGAGGACGGCGTCGATGATGGCGAGCGGGATCATGAGCGGGGCGAGGGGCCCGCTGACGACGGCGCCAGCGTTGAGCCTGATGGCGAGGAAGGCGACGGAGAAGAAGTGATAGGCGAGGACGGCGGGCTGCTGCAGGATGCCGCCGAGCAGGGCGACGGGCCCGTCGGTGACGCCGCGCTGGAAGTACTCGAAGCAGCCGAGCTGGAGGGCGCGCAGCTGGCGGTTGTCGGCGGCGAAGAGGGTGTAGAGGGCCTGGGCGAGGACGTTGATGATGGAAGTGCACGACTTGCGGCGCCAGTAGAAGGTGTCGACGGCCTTGCGGATGGCGCGGGCGTCCTCGAGGTCGCGGACGCGCGAGGGGTGCAGCAGCTCCGAGAGGATGAGGGCGTCGTTGAAGGCGACGGTCATGCCGCCGCCGGTGAGCGGGTGGCGCATGTTGAAGGCGTCGCCGAGGAGGACGACGCCGTTGGGCGTCTGCTGGGTGGGCGGCAGCCAGCTGTTGGGCATGCTGCGCGGGATCTTGCCGTCGGCGAGGGCGCGCTCGGCGGCCGGGCGCACGGCGGCGGGCAGCGCGGGGATGGCCACGTCCTTGATGTAGCCGCGGACGCCGCCCTTGGCCGGCGCGGCGGCCGGGCAGTTGAGGGGCACGTCGAAGAGGGCGCGCGTCTCGCGGGAGCCGATCTGGTACAGCAGGACGGGGGAGGCGTCGCCGATGATGACGTGGCCGAAGCCGGGCTGCGGCAGCGGGCAGTCGATGAGCTCGAGGGCGTAGAACTTGCTCTTGACGACGGGCTTGCTGTCGAGCACCTGCTTGCGGAACTTGGAGTCGTAGCCGTCGGCGATGACGGTCAGCTTGCCGAAGAAGTAGTCGGGCTTCTTCTCGCCCGTGGCGGCGTCGACGGTGGTGCGGGCCTCGACGCCGAGGATCTGGTCCGAGTACTCGCCGCGCACCGTCTTGAGCACCTCGGTCTCGACGACGGTGATGTTGGCGTGGGCTATGCAGGCCTTGCGCAGCTGCATGATGAAGCGGCCGTGGTGGAAGCCGCAGCCCTCGGGCCGCTTGCCCTCGCGGCCGGCGCCACCCCACTTGAAGGGCACGTCGCCGGCCTCGTCGACGGGCGGGTACGGGATGAGGGCGTCGTCGCCGTGGTAGATGACGTTGTAGCCGCGGCAGGGCGCCGCGTCGATGCCCTCGAGGCAGGCGCCGAGCCCGAGCTTGCGGAGCGACGCGACGCCGCCGGGCTGCAGCAGCTCGCCGACGATGCGGTCGGGCTCCTTCATCCAGCGCTCGAGCAGCAGCACCGAGCGGCCCTGGTCGGCGAGGGCGTAGGCGATGGCGCAGCCGAAGACGCCGGCGCCGACCACCACCACGTCGGCGTCGTGGTACGTCTCGCGGCGCTCGCGCGCGTCGGCGGCGGCCGGGGGAGGCGCGGCGGGCTTGGCCATGGCAGCGGAGGGCGGGCGGCGAGCCGGGTTGTGGCTATCGTTTGATCGACGAGAGGGCGGTGCGGTGGTCACCGTGGGACGGGGGAGGAGACGAGGAGACGAGGATCCGTGGGTCGTCGTGGATGAGTTGATTGCAGGCGCGGGAAGAAGAGAAGGGGGAGCCCGTCGCACAGCCTCAGGCCATCACCAGTATCTGCACTGTTCTGCACTGGTCCGAACGAAGCGAGTTCAACGGCGTGGGAGGGGATGCCGGCGCGCAGGTCGTGGTCGGGGGCGGGCGTGCGAGTATTATACTGTGGTCTGCAGAGACGAAGACTCGACGGGCGGGACGGACAATCGACGACGTTAAAAATTGCCCCCATTAATCCCGTCCCTGGCGGCTCGCTGCAGGCCAATCCCCTCCCCGCCCCCTCAGGGGTCCCTGCACGCAAAAGTAGCGCCACGAGAGCGCTGGCGGGCAAACCGCACCACTGTGGCTCCCGCGCCGACCCCTGCAGCCAATCGACGCCGCCGTGATCTCACCACCGAATCGAACCACGGCAGCCCTAGTCTCTTGCGGCTCGTCGCATGTGATTGTCGCTTTCCATCTGGCGCAGCATGCTGCGAAACCGACCCCCTGACCGGGTTGCTGCGAGCTTGCATCCATTGACCAATGCCATGGCCTGCGTCGTCAGCGCCGCCAGAGCGGCTCAGAAGAGTCACCCGGGAGTTGCCGAGAAATGCTTCACAGCTTTCAAACCCAACGAGTGGATAATATCGTATCGTATTTACTTCGACTTTATTGTTCGCCAATGCTGGCAGTACGTAGCCGTCAAGAGCTTCGCATTCAATAATGCTCTTCTGTAATCTACATATATGATGTGCCTATATAACAAAGCCAAGCCTAGGGTCAATGCACACGCACGGCTCGCCTATCCAACAAGTCGTCCCCCATGCTTCAAAACAACTCGTGGACTTGTATGGCCTGACTTTCAGCCTCCCCCAGCGGCAACTGCCAACATCGGGCGGGCCGTCAGCTGTCGCGACTCCGTCTTCGGGGGCCGCTCTACAAGGGGCTTGCCGCCGCGAGCAGCACCTCTCGGAGTGGCTGTCCCACGTGTCTCAGCCTTGGGAGTCCTGATGACGCGCACGAATGCTTCGGTTACCGCCCGTCGGTGCTCCTTGTTGGAGCGGCACTTTTTGACGTGCATCAGGGCCTCGTCCAACGTGTCCAAAGCCTTCCGGTGTAAGATCTTCTCCTGCGTATCGACAACTGTCCGCATCGCGACCGTCTTCATGGCAAGCTTGACGCTCTCCTTGCACGTGCGACTACCACGCCACCATTGCTCCTCGGATGTGAACCTGGAAAGCAGTGCCTGGAGCGTCGAGTAGCGTGCGGACCCTGTGTATGCAAACACGAGATTGGCGAAGTTGTACTCGTTGTACAGCAGCTCGCCGTTGGCGTTCTCTCTGGCTGCTATCTCGCACATTTCGGCAGCTGCTCGTAGGTCACCCTTCGCCGCCAGCGCCTGCGCCGCTTTGTTGTACGCGCTGTCGTGGATGCGGGCCCCCATTCTCAGAGCCTCGTCTATCAGGTGGCTCGGGTCGTCGCCTCTCTCCAGGCGCGCCAGCAGAAGAGGCGTCAACGCCTCGCTCACATCGTGCCCCTGCTCGTGGGCTTTCGCAACCAGGGCAATGGCGTCGTCGATTTGCGTGCCCTTCGCGCCGAGACGTTCCACAACTGCAAGTCGCAATTTGTTGCCAGAGAATGTCGCAACACTACCGTCGCTTGCCCTTGTTGAATATGCTGCGGAAGAATCAGGTGAGACCTTGCTTGATCTCGGCCACCGGTCCCTCGGGTATGACACACCAACAGGGTCAACGCTGCCGGAGCCAACTCCCGAGTTGAGTCGTGAATGTGGCTGTAAACTCCTTTGCAGCTTGGCGATGCTCTTGTCGGAGAAGCTCCAGTACTTGCGACACCTGGAATAAAATCTTTGAACAAATTCGTCGTCCAAGCACAAGCCGCTGTCGCTGCAGAACCGGAGCCACGCGAACATCGAGTCAGTCTGGTGGTTGCCGGCATACTTGTCCAAAACAGAGTACACCCATCGGTACTTCAGCTTCATGCGATAGTCTGCAACGAAGCTGCGCAGGAGAGTCTCGAGCTCCTCGGGCGAATGGCTTTGAGCAACAACGTCCGCGACCTTGGCCAGCATGCCCTGGAACTCCATACCGCCGACGTTGGCAACATGCTTGAGCTCATTGATCTTGACATGAACGGGCTCCCACTGCCCCCTCGCGGCGTCCCTAACCACTAGCTTGCTCTGCAATCTCATGTCGATTTTGACGGCATTTGGCTCCAGTTTCTGAATGAACTGAAGCTCCTTTTCGGCGAAGACGTCATCGCCTTTCTCGATAGCCGACATCACCATCAATCGTCGGATCTTGTATTCCGTGGCGACGGAAAGATCAAATTTTTGGAACAAACCAGCGGCTTGCATTGCCCGGTAGAGCTGCTTGGTGTCCTGGAAATTGTCCTGGCATCTTCCATATCGTGCGAGTATGCGATAGAGTAGCATGCCGCGCATCCACAACTGAGATCTTGTTGGGTCTGAGAAGAGCTCGAATGCTTCGTCCATGTGCTTGAATCCATGTGCTTCCGCGGATTGAATAAATGGCACAATGACCTTGAGAGGATCTCTGCACAAAGGAAGCAATGCAGCAAGGATGGCGGTCGGCTCGGCTTGATCATGATCAACTGCGATCCTCATCAGCTTCACGCCGCTGCACCTGAGAGGCTTAGCAGCCTTGGGTAACGGCAAGCCGAAGGACCCGAGCCTTTGGAAGATGGAAGTCGCCAACTCGATTCTCTGGAGGGCGCCTGATCGATCGATGCGATGTGACTGTAGATCTTGCAGAAGTAGCTCCAGCGCTACTACGGCTTCATCGTAAAACGGACGAGGCGGCGATCCGCTTTGCGTCAATCGAGCAAGGTATTGTCGGGCCGTATCCACGGCACTCTCCCCTCCGGCAGAAGCATGATTGCTTAGAGCGTTCAAGCTTATATCGTCAGGCTGCGCCTCAGACCGAGTCAGCTTGGTAGATGTCTTGTTGCCTTCATTTGGAAGCGCGGTTCGGTTCGGTAGTCGGGCATTGCTGGGGACAGGGCCATCAGGCATGCCAAGAGCTGTCGGCGGCTTCCATTTGAGACTGTGATGCTTGAGTGTGTTTGACGGCAATAGCTTCAGAGCTTCTAGGTGTATCATCTCGGGAACGATCGAGTGTAGGTCCAAGCTGCTTCGCGATGCAGCAGCTGGCGCGTGGTCTTCAGCCGCCCGTGCTGTCAAAGACGGAGCATGATTGTGTGTTTGAGCTTCGGTGCTCGAGTGTGTCGGGTTGGCTTGTGCGCTGCGGCGCCGGCGGCGAGTTGACGTTCTCGGACGCGGCAGAGACGACATGGACAGCACCTCGTCCCCAACGTCCACGGACCGTCCCTCCCACAGCCCGAGGCTATCAGTCAGCGCAATCGGGCCGCGGTTGCTTCTGACGACATGTAGCTTCCGCGCATTGTCGATTGCTGCGCGCGCGATTTTCAGTCGGCGTCGTCGCTCTTCGGCGAGGAGGATGACGGAACAGGACGTCGTCAGGATAACGCCTCGCAAGGCATTGAGCGCAGCCCTAGAGGGAACAGGATTTGTTGACGCCATGCCGAGAGCCCATTGTTGCAATGCACTCCACGCTGACGATCGGAGGGAGTTGCGCGGCTGATGGAGGCGTTGGGTGCTGCGGGATTCCGTCAATTGGTGATGGGTGTGATGTCGAAAGATTTCTACAGCGGCAGCGACGGGCTGAAGGTGCAGGACGCAGGCTCGGCAACAGTTCGGATGAGCTTTGGTTGCGGTACGTACCCTGCCACATCAGGCCACTGGGAGCAGAAGGGGCTTGCCGGGGTCACTGAGGCGGCCCATGCCACCACCGCGGGCACCAACTCAATGCAGGCATATTTTGCAATCACACTGGTTTAACATCACGCCCGAAGTGCTGAGGAGCAGGAGTCCATCGCGATGCTTCGTGACTGAACTCGCCTTCCCAATGTGAATGCAATCACGCGTTTTAGGACCTGGCCAACCGGGATGTGCGCTGACTCTGATATTCAAGCCACGAAGCCTATTGCGTGCCCGGGATGATTAATTGCCGTGCTTCCTCGACTATCATGCCGCTGCACCGACTGCCTCCAGAGATTCTGCTCCAGGTTCTCCGCTTGCTAGGCTCGGCATTCTTCCGCCAGGATGTTCGTCGTCTCCTCGTCTCCAAATGGTGGTACCGCTTTGCTTGGCCAGTACTCCTCCAAGACCTCGACTTCTCCGCAGAGTCGCTTGAGGAATTTGTCCTCGCATCGAAGAGGGTGGGCGTTATTCCTTCGATCCAGAATCATGTGAAAACGGTCAGCCTTAGCTGTGACGGCTTCGAGAACTGGCATTCGGCGCAATCTGGGTCAAGAAATACGGGATCATCCGATGTCGACTTTCACGTCCTCCGTTTGTGGACCTCCAAGTTGAATGACTGCCTTGCTGCTCTTGCCGGCATTCTCCAACAATGTACGAGGTTACAATCCCTCAAAGTCACGGCGCGACCGGAGCGCCATGACCCCCGGCTAGGCCTCCAACGTCGAAATTATTTGATGGCATTTCCTGTGGCCAGCCTCGTGTCTATCAGCCACCTGACTACCCTGGAAATCGACACGGCCGGTACACATGTCACAGGTCAAGGTGATCTCTCCAGAATGCACCTTTGCGATGACATCAGCACAGGGCTTTTGACTCTCCGGCGATTACGCTGCCGGATGAGTAGGATTTGCCCCCATATCCTAGCAGGCAAAGGCCCCCTTTTCAGTCTCGAAGACGTCGTCATCAACTTGAGCCTCTCAGAACTCTCCAGCTCAGACACTTCATATCGGTACCCAGTTCGATGTGGCGATATTCCTGGCGACAATTTTCCTCAGCTGAAGGCAGATATGGAACTCCACGCGAGAGAGCTAGTGCATGTAATGAACAATCCACGTATTGTCAGGATCGTGTCACATACGTTTCCTGGCCTGGTCATGCATTCGTTTGATGCCATAACGGGACGTCTAATGAAACTTGCATCCGCCGCGCCATGGGATGCAGATGGTGAAGAGGTGGAGGAGAGCGTCGCAGCTGTAGATCACTTCGAGTCTGATTCTTCGTCCGAAGTGCTGTCTATAACCTTATAGAGTCTCGGGGGTGGGCTGAATAGAATGAAAGTGTCACTACGACAGAGCACTTAGGTAGCCACAGCGCGATGCGGGCGGGTATAGGCCATGGAGCCTTGTCCTCAATGACGATGTGAGAATTAACTGTCTTCAAAATCCAGCAGGTGGATCGTCTTCATGTGTCTTGAGAGAACGCCCATTTTCATCCGAAAATTTTGTCAAGCACAAGGAGCAAACCCGCGGCGGAGCATGCGGCCTGGCATTTCCCAAAAGCCACGTTGCAAGCAACCACAGTCGCAGGAGCAGTAGCACCCCCCTGTCGCTCCCCAGTAGCGCCAGCTACGGAATAGAAGGCTTTGACGATGGTCACACAGCTAGCCTGGTAGATCCCGTAAGCCACAGGGCCCGCAGCCTCTGCGACGAGGAACAGACTTTAGGTAGCCGTTCCGGGGCGCGTTGCTTTAATGAAATTCAGACGTATATACTCGTGTCTCCCGCAAATCGACGTCGATCGAGCTGGATAGGGGGTCGCTGTCGAAGACGGTCGCAGCATCTGCAGGGTCTTGAGAGCATGTGGTCCTCCATCGAACAGGATGTTACAGTACATGTATAAGTCATTTGTAGCATTCCAACAATGATCCTTTACTGGACCTTTACCACACCACACAGGCAGCTCCCAGCTATTCAAATGTCACGGCCAAGGAGACATCACCGTTAATGAGAGGCTAAGCATTGAGCACTGTAGGCAGCTTGCAAAGCGCCGCATTTACCTAGGTAGAGCTGCACCTTTGTGAAATTCACCTGCACTGTAATTGTCATGGACTAATCGCCCACGCTTCGTGTGGCAACGTTGGGACCTCGGCACGCAGTGATGGACAAGGGCAGCGGAGCGGAGTTCCATGGTCAATTTCATCACGTAAGTCAACGCTGGAAATGATGGGGCTTTTGGGGCCCCTCGCAGCTCCATCTCTGATGGAAGGCATCGATACGAGAGCCTCTCCCGTTCAAGCCGCCAGATTCGTGGTTGACTGGGATCAAAACACCCCCTGCATAAGACCACGGATTCAAAACTAGACGAATCTGGACGTGCAGGCATCGATTATCTAGAACATCGTTACCGACAGCGGCAAAAGTTAAAATTGGCGCTAATGCACGTTGCCGGTGTTTGGCTTTTGGCCCGGACTTAGATCGCGGACTTACAGTAGAGGCAGGGACGCTAGGCGACGCCTCACCGGACTTGCGATGGAGGCACATGATATCATCCTCACGTCGCTTCAGCCAAACGGCAGACGGCGGGGATTTTCCTGCGGTGCCAGGCGGCGGATTTACCGGTTCATGGTCAATCGACCGGCCGATCTGCCCAATGTGTGCCTTGAAGCGCGATCCGCGGTCCGCTCGTCGCCACCGACGAAGCCGCCGCTCTCGCGATCAAGAACGGCAGTAGGAGCGGCTGGCTATAAAACGGACCCTCCCTTCAACTTAGGCTCTTGTAGTTTGCTACTGCCAAACATTAATTCCATTGTGACGTCTTACTCTGTTTTGTCAACCCCCAGAGACGCACCCTCGTGTGAGCACTCGCCCAACATGAACACTTCTCTGCTCTCTGCTCTGCCCATGGCGCCGCCTGCCAAGTCGCCCTTGGGTAGGTACCGTCTTCTTTCACCTTCTGCATCCATACGGGTGAGCCCGTTGTGTCTGGGCGGCATGAACTTTGGCAATGCATGGCGAGTAACCCCGTCCGTGCCAACAAAGAGCCAACGTCTGACCCCTGCACAGGTCCGAGTACATGGGAGAATGCGACCAGGCTACTACAGAGGGCATTCTTGACTTTTTCTATGAGCAGGTGAGCTCGGTTGATCATTATCATCAGTCGTACCTGAGAAAGCTGACATTGATGCCAGGGAGGTCCGTGTAGCACATTCCGCCTACACCCTGATGACATGCAGCTTACACGGAGGAACAGGGAATTTCATTGACACCTCCAACAACTACCAATTCCAGGAGTCTGAGACATGGCTTGGCGAGTGGATGAAGAAGCGCGGCAACCGCGACCAGATGGGTTGGTCAACCCCTCGACCGCAGTCGATTACCGCATGACCTGATACTTATTAATTCTCGACGTGCAGTCATTGCCACGAAGTTCACCACCAACTTCAGAGCCGGCCCTGATCACCCTAATATCATGGCAAATTTCACCGGAACCGGCACCAAGAGTCTGGTGACGTCTGTCAATGCCAGCTTGCGGAAGCTGCAGACCGACTACATCGACCTGCTCTACGTCCACTGGTGGGATTACAGCACCTCCATCCCTGAGCTTATGCAGTCCCTGAACCACCTCGTCGCCAGCGGAAAGGTCTTGTACCTGGGCGTCAGCGACACACCTGCTTGGGTCGTCAGGTACGAAAGTCTACGCGCAAGAACGCACTCTTCAGCTCTAACACGCATACAACAGCAAAGCGAACGAGTACGCTCGTAACCACGGCCTCAGTCAGTTTTGCGTTTATCAGGGTCGCTGGTCCGCCGCCTCTCGGGACTTTGAGCGCGACATCATCCCCATGTGCAAGGCCGAAGGCATGGGCATCGCCCCCTGGGGCTCTCTCGGTGGAGGCAAATTCAAGAGCGAGGAACAGCGCCGTGCCACTGAAGGTCGCCGCGTGGCTGCTTCGGAGGCTGACATCAAGACCAGCCAAGTCCTGGAGGCAATCGCCAAGCGCAAAAACACAGCCATAACTAGCATTGCTTTGGCCTATGTCATGCACAAGACTCCCTATGTGTTCCCTATAGTCGGCGGCCGCAAGATTGAGCATCTCAAGGGTAATATCGAGGCCCTCACGATTCAGTTGAGTAACGACGATATCAAGGAGATTGAAGGTGCGGTGCCCTTCGACCTGGGATTCCCGCACAGCTTCTTGTGGGCCGGTGGCGTTCCCGAATCTCCTCAGAACGTTTTTCTGGTGAACATGGGAGGAACCTTTGACTATGTCAAGGACAGCCAGGTAAGACTCCTTCAGTGGCTAAACTAATGAAGCTGAGTTGACTGACTTGTGTTCTCAGCCCATCACGCCGCATAAGGGAGGGGAGTAGGTTGCCCACCTCAGGACGATTTGCTGGCGCTGGTTCCCTGACCGACACGTCGCGCGGTTGCGGGAGAATGTAGATAGGACGAGCAATCGAAGGGCCGGGTGGTAAGATTGCACTGTATTGGGCTGTGGTTTTGCGTCTGTATATCCATAGGGGAGTTTGAACAATACTCTTGCTTCGATGCACCGATTTCCAAGCTGTTCGTAGCGTCTGCATATCCCAACGTCCATGCGATATGCAAGCTGCGTGTACAGAGTAAGCTGCGCGGCTGTCACGGCATCAGTACACGAGGCGCCTGAGAGTACCGCTAATCGGACGAATCCTGTCAGCATCTAAAACCAACTGCCATCCGGGTGCACAAATCCACATTTCTTATTCGACTGTCTGCTGTTGGTCTTCATGCGTCTGACAAAGCCATCGCGGCCATGTTCTCAATCCAGCAGGCACGTTTAGCCTTACGCTCCCGAGGCAAGAGCCTCGGCGTTCTGTCCAAGCACACTTCTTCAATGTTATACAGCATCTTTTCTTCCATAACAGCCCTTGAAATGCCCAGAGTCCTCAGTATCGGCCGTTGCGGGACCCTTTTGCTCCACCAGCTCAATGCATGATGCCTTGGAAGCGATGCCACGAGGTGAATCTGCGCCGTTCAGTCACGGCACCAGTGCAAGTGTCGGCAAAAAGAAGCAAGCGCTCAAGAAGCTTGCCGTACATTGACTTCATCCCTTCCAACCACCACAATAGCAAGGAGGCGATCAACCCTCGGGGAAGTGCAGCCGTGACAGACATAACTGTTGTGCCGATGACACAGGATGAGTTCAAACATATCAATGTGTTCGAGCGTCAAGGTCACATCGAAAGTCGCTGGCGACTAACGCACTTCAGAGTCATCGACACCCAAATGTTTGATCCATTGGTCGACGAATTGGTTGCGTGCCGAAAACACTTCATCGCCAAAACTCCATGGTTAGAACACTCAGCAAAAGATAGAGGCCCTGCATCGCAAAACGGTCTTGCGGCCCAAAAACGATTCATGAAGAATTTCGGTATTTGGGGACCTCAGTCTCTTCCAATTAAACGTCGAGGTTCTCACAAGGGTGCAGAGTCGGACCACCAGGCTCGCACGTCAAGCAACTCTCCTACCCAACGCAAACGAACGAGCCAGCCTCTGAACACGCCAACAAAGAAACTCAAGACTGTTCCGCGAGATGCCCCGCGAAGTATCGAGACGATCGGAAGATACACCTTTCGAGACGGAGTGCGCATCAGAGACTACTTGTTGCCCAGGTCGAGACCTGCGTCACCCCCAGAGAGTTTGGCGTTTCAATGCCGCGATGGGTTTCAAGGAAGAGAAATCTCGCTTGGCTCTCCTAGGGTAATGAGCAAAAATAACCGACGTGAAGATGATACCGAGGCTTAGGCAGACGCAGCGAGGCCGACATTGTGATAAGACATATCAGCGCCCAGCGAATCGACAGGTGCAACGAGAACTGAACTCCACGGGTGTATTCCGGGATGGTTACGCGTCATCACGAGTTCACTCGCAGCCGCAGTTATTTGACGAAGAGAGACGCATCGTCAATATGTAAATAGTAGTCCATCATTCACACAGGTTTCTCTGCATGACGATGGAGATCTAGTTCATAGTCGGGGTATCTACAAGTCAACTTTTACCCTCGAACTGCCACATATTCATTCAGTAATACAATAGGCCCATTCCCACCGAACGCCCATGGGAAATCAACCGCCCTCGAAAGCCAAGACGCTCATTACTTGGCGGCTTTTCCCTTTGCCTCGTTCTCTCCCAGCTCCCGAATCAATACGGCGGTCTGACCGGCTCCGCTATAGTCGTCCTGGCCAGTCTCAAAGCCAGGGCACACGCCAATGGCCAGGTACTTGCCGTCGTTGGAGAATGCGAGCGCCGCAACGCTGTTCTGGAACTTCTGATACTGCTTCAGCCTTCGCTTGGCCACAGCATCCCACAGGGCGACGGTTCCGTCGCCGCCGCCAGAGGCGAAGGTGCCGTGCACGGCATGGAATGCCAGCGCATTGACCGGGTACACCACGTCGCCGTCGCCATCCGGCGCGGCCTGCCTGTGGCACTTGAAGGCGAACTTTCGAGCCTGGGACTCAGCGGTGTCCTCAAACCACTCCACGGCAACTCGGCCCTCGATACTGCTCGTAGCGTAACCGGCGTCGTTGGGCATGCAGGCGACGGCACGAGTGAGGAACCGCAATGAAGACTCGCGCTGTTGCCACGGCTTCAGCTCATTGCCACCCGATGCAAATAATTCCTTCATGGCATCGAGATCGTAGATGTTGATGATACGGCCGGTCATCGCGACGACGACTTTGGAGGGGCTGGCCGCGAGAGCGTGGGGCTTTCCGGGAAGGGAGATTTTCCTCGGTTCGCTAGAAGGATCTTTGAGGTTGTGTATGTTCAGACTGCAGTCCCAAGAGGCAGACACCAGGATGCCTGTCACCCCACGTTAGCAGAGCGATGAGCATTCGAGGTGCAGGAAGGCCGACCATGCTCAGGGCTGTATACGACGCATCGGACTGGCGCCTCGTGCGTGCTAAGAAGAGTTTTCTCGCCGCTCTCAAGATTTATCCTGGGTGTCATCAATCAGATTTGTTGGTCGAGGAACGCCGTGTGCAGCTCGCAGTAGTACCTGTTGACCCCCCAATCCATGCCGGCAGTGAATGCCTCATTGTCGTCGGCGCCAAAGCAGACGTCCAGTACTGGGGCACGATGCTCGTATGTGTTTATCAGGTTCGTCTCACCCGCGCCGTTCGCGACATCGTAGCAGTACACTTTCTTGTCCCAGGAGGAAACAAGAAGCTTCGTTGGGGAGTTCGCCGCGAAGACGATCGACGACACTGCGTCGCCCGGAGGCGGGGAGAGCTCGTATTGTGTTGCTGCCATCCGCTGTCAATATCACAATCATAGAGGAGACGGCCGACGCAAGCAATGAGTGTCCCTACCTGGAGCCATGGCCGATTTGCTGTCGCGCGCGACTGCAAGTTTGTCGATGAAGCTGCGGTTGTTTACTTTGGCCTGAGCAGTCACGTGGAGATAGCTCGAGCCTCGCAAGCCTCGTTCAAGCTGGGGCGAATTCTGCCGCAGTCGACCGCTCCTGGAAACTAGCCACACCCCGCCACACCCCACCATCGTCGCTACAGCGCAAATTGTCAAAATTATGACTCTCTGTCTCCTCAACTCAACCCGACCAGCCCCGATTGCGACGTGACGTACGACATAGCTTCGACTACCGCGCCGCTGGACTTTTTTTAGACCGACAGTCTGATCTCATTTGAATCGCAATCGAACCGGAGCCCCGCTATCGTGTGCGAAGAGACGACTCGGCGACCGACCCCACATTCAACCTCCTCTCTGCCGACAGAAGCTCTGCTTCCCCGACAATACCGCCAAGATGTCGTTAACAAACTGCCGTTTCTATGAGGAGAAGTACCCGGAGATCGATAGCTTCGTTATGGTCAACGTTAAGCAGGTCCGTCGTTGTCATATCGATATGTCGAATACCAATTGGGCCCCGGCTGACGGTTCGTGACAGATCGCCGAGATGGGTGCCTACGTCAAGCTTCTCGAGTACGACAACATCGACGGCATGATCCTCCTCTCCGAACTTTCGCGAAGACGTATTCGATCCATCCAGAAGCTTATTAGAGTCGGACGCAACGAGGTCGTCGTCGTGCTCCGAGTCGACAAGGAGAAGGGTGCGTCCTGTTTGCTACTTGCCACCCAGCTTGGGCTCGCCTACCCTGCAGAAAACTAACCCGGGACCGACAGGATATATCGATCTTTCAAAACGACGAGTGTCGCCCGAGGATATGGTCAAGTGCGAGGAGCGATACAACAAGAGCAAGACGGTTCACCTGATCATGCGACACGTCGCCGAGAAGACCCAGGTCCCCATCGAGACTCTGTATGAGACGATCGCTTGGCCGTTGAACAAGAAGTTCGGCCACGCTATTGACGCTTTCAAGCTGTCCATCACGTATGTGCCTCGCTCTCCGGTTGTCTTGGGCGCATTCCGCTAACTCGGGAGCAGCAACCCGGAGGTGTGGAATGACATCACCTTCTCCAGCCAGCCCGTCGCCGACGAGCTGAAGCTGTACATCAGCAAGCGTCTCACCCCGCAAAAAACCAAGGTCCGTGCCGACATCGAAGTCACCTGCTTCGGCTACGAGGGCATCGATGCGGTCAAGACGGCGCTGCGAACCGCCGAGGCGGGCAACGCGGCGGAGGGCGAGAACGGCACCGAGGTCAAGGTCAAGCTGGTTTCGCCGCCCCTCTACGTCCTGACCAGCACCTGCCTGGACAAGAACCTCGGCATTGCCCGTCTGCAGGAAGCCATTGCCGATATCCGAAAGAGCATTCAGGGAGCCGGCGGCAACCTGACCGTCAAGATGGAGCCCAAGGCCGTTACGGAGAGCGACGACGCTGAGCTGCAGGCCCTGATGGAGAAGAGGGAGCGTGAGAATGCCGAGGTCAGCGGTGACGAGAGCGTGAGCGACAGCGACGACAACATCCCCGAGACGATCTAAGCGTCCGCACTGAATCGCTGCACGTGGTGGGTTTCCCGGGAGATCAGACCAGATTATTTGAGGGTCACGCAAGATTGCCGCGACCTCGGGAGCCCCAAAGTCAAACCTTAGCCAGCAATAAACATCTTCGGGGGAATAGATCCCCCTGAAGCTGTACAGAAGAGCTGGATATGACGGGCATGTCAAGTCATGTAGTTATTCCACAGCACGTGACGCACGAGACGGCGTTGAAGGCAGAAATTACCATATTACACTCATTATCGTCGAAAACTCTGGTGTCGGCATGCATGAATTCTGCGCGTGACTTTTCTCTGCTGCTGCTGCTGCTGCTCATCGTAATTGCTGGTGCTTCCCGTAGGGGTCCGAGGTGTCGATGTCACTGACGGCGCTACGGGCCGCTAAGCGTCGGTGGCTCGGGAGGCGTCACTCAGTGCAGGGCCCAGAAATGAGCCGCCGGCCCCACGGTCTCACTACTCGTACGCCTAAAACTTCAGACCTCACATTCTCACCAACACAAACGACCTCTTCTCACCTTGCGTTCCGCGCAGCGTGCTCATGGCCTTCCGCTCGCTATGGGCGCGGCTGAGGAGCAGGCAGCCGAGCACAGCTAGGACGGCGGCGCTGCAGCTCATCGGGTTCGCGACATGGATCCCCGTGATCGCGTGGTTCAACCTGCACGTGGCGGAGCTGACGATCGTGGACGGGCCGTCCATGTACCCGTTCATGAACGCCGACAAGGACTCGACGCTGAGGAGGGACGTGATCCTGAACTACAAGTGGGCGCCGCAGGACGGGCTTGAGAGGGGGATGATTGTGACGCTGAGGTGGGTTCCCGCGCAGGGTGTCCGGCTCGAGGAGGCGCCGTGACTGAAGTGAGCCCCGTTCCGGGGAGCGAAAACCAGAGCTGACGATTTCCGGGAGCAGGAGCCCGCTGCACCCCGAGACGGTGGCGGTGAAGCGCGTCGTCGCGCTGGAGGGCGACGTGGTGCGGACGAAGGCGCCGTACCCGATCCCGACGGTGAGGATCCCGCAGGGCCACGTCTGGGTCGAGGGCGACGGCCCGCCGGGGTCGAGCCTCGACAGCAACACGTACGGGCCGGTGTCGCGGAGGCTGCTGACGGGGCGCGTCACGCACATCGTCTACCCGTTCAAGAAGTTCGGCCCCGTGAGGTGGTGGGAGCACGAGGGGCGGCCGCTGGTGGAGTGACCGACGGGTTGGGGCTTGTACAACACCTTCTTGTACGATTTGTGACTTGTACAATACTCTGTGTCTGATGAGGAGGAGTAGTGGTTATTTCTGAGCCAGTTGCGCTTTACAGCTTGGCCCTCAAGGGCGCATCCTAAACTTGCGAAGCGTTCACTGCGGCAGGTGCTCAGTCAGGAAACTTATGAATGTCAATCAGGAGCATCATCTGTTGACCTTGAGATATATCCTGGCAAGGTATTTTTCTCTCCGCAATTTAACAGCTTTTCAAATACTGCTCAAAACTGGGGAAATCTTTGCCTCACTCTGAAGCGGACAGGACTCGTTTCCGTCGCCGTATGATAGATCTACTGTTTGTTGGGATGCCGCGTAATACCGACGAACAACGTTTTGACTTGTGGTGTAAAGCTTATAGCGGATGCTGAATTGAAGTCAGCCACGCCGCTGTGCGTTTGCCCGGCCGTTATTTGGTCGAGGTTAGACTTCACATTGGATGACTTTTTTTAACGGCGCTCTTCATTCTGTGGTCGGATCTGGAGCTCACGGAGCGGAAGCAGTTCGTCATCGAGGCGCCGTCGAGGACGTTGCACAATCATACTCTATCCAAGGCACACACATCCTAGCTAGGTAAGATAGGTATATAGTCTTAAGTTCTACAACTCAGCAGGGCGCTGCTGACAGTCGAGCGCCAACGGAGAAGATTGTGCAAGCAGTACTTGGGCCATCCTGGCTTCGGACCCGACCATGTCGCACCAGCACCAGATATCCTGATGCAGCTGAGATGCACTCCTCAAAAGTACGGAATACGCGAGTACGCACAATTCGTCCTCATACTCGTGGCCCGGGTCCGAAATCAAGGACCACGACGGATTGCCCTGTCGGGCAGGTCTCTGCGCCGAGTGACGTGCAAAGGAAGACGCCACGCACGGGCCACCCGCGGGAGCCGGCCGCTGGTGCTGGCGCTGGCGCGCTGGTGGGTGGCTCGGGGATAATGTCGGAGAATCTCAAAAACCTCTGCGGCGCCATCTTCAACGCACATCCACGACCGCCTCAGACGGCCTCCCCGACGACCGCCCCCCTCCATCCGTCCCCTCGTTCAGATGCCATAGAGACCACGGGCTACGGTGCATCCAGTCCTGCTCATCCATCCCGGCCCAGCGCTCGCTTCTGCTGGGCGCGCGCAGCCTCTGCTCTCACCCTTCGTCTCCCTCCGTCGTCCCACCCCCGTCCGCCGTAGGGAATGCCCTTGGCTTCTCAGATCTCCAGCTTCTTCTCGGCCGGCTCGACCTCTCCCGCTGCGGACGCGGACCCGAGCAGCGGCGGCGGCGCGCTCGACGACGTCGTCCTCGCGCCGGGGCTGCCGCCGAGCAGCCATGCGGGACACTACTCGCTGGGCCTGTCGGAACGCAGCCCGGATCACGCCATGAAGTCGGAGGACATAGAGGTCGAGGGCCGGCCGCCGTACCTCCATGTGCGTCCTCCCCCTGCCCTCGCCTGCTTTCTTGGGACATATGCGCTGACTGGTGGTGGTGATCTAGGCCATGTTGGCGGGTGGCATTGGAGGGTCTATGGGCGACATGCTGATGCACTCGCTGGATACCGTCAAGACGCGACAGCAGGGCGATCCGAACGTCCCATCGAAATACACGTCCCTGGGGCAGTCGTACTACACAATATGGAGGCAAGAAGGCATCCGGAGAGGGCTCTACAGCGGTTGGCTGCCAGCACTGGGAGGCTCGTTTCCGGGCACCGTCTTGTTCTTCGGCACGTACGAATGGAGCAAGAGGTATCTCATTGACCACGGCTTGCACCATCCTCTCGCCTACCTATCGGCAGGTCAGTCATCACCATGATCAACAGCTAGTTCGCCTTCACCGAAGCTAACATTGCACAGGCTTCCTCGGCGACCTGGCCGCCTCCGTGGTTTACGTCCCCTCCGAAGTCCTCAAGACGCGCCTCCAGCTCCAGGGCCGATACAACAACGCCCACTTCCGATCCGGCTACAACTACCGCGGCACCGTCGACGCGGCGCGCACCATCGTCCGCACCGAGGGCCCCTCGGCCCTCTTCTACGGCTACAAAGCCACCCTCTACCGCGACCTGCCCTTCTCGGCGCTGCAATTCATGTTCTGGGAGCAGTTCACAACCTGGGCCAGGAGATACCAGCAGAGCCGCGACATCGGCGTGCCGCTGGAGCTCCTGACCGGCGCGACGGCCGGCAGTCTCGCCGGCATCATCACCTGCCCGCTCGACGTCATCAAGACGCGCCTGCAGACGCAGGTCAACCCGCCGGCGGACGCCTCGGTTCACACGAAGGACTTCAACCCGCAGAAGCGCCACATATCGACGTCGTCGCCCAGCACGTACCGGCCCAAGCCCGGCGCCATGGCCCTCGAGACGTCCTCGGTCATCACCGGCCTGCGGGTCATCTACCGCACCGAAGGCCTGGCCGGCTGGTTCCGCGGCGTCGGGCCACGCGGCGTCTGGACGTTCATCCAGAGCGGCTGCATGCTGTTCTTGTATCAGAGGCTGCTCCACCAGTTTGAGGTGTGGCAGCCCGTCGACCGGGAAGACCTGTAAATTTTCCCCTTTTGTTGTATTCGTTTTGAGTAGACCGATGCCGTGTATGAGTGTACAGATATAAAAAGCGAATGCGTGTACAGGTAGATTCGGGATGGGAGCCTTCACGCGGGCGATACATGTCCGGCCATCATTGTTGGGCGTTGGGGTGATAGACGGTATTGATGCCAGTTGGGGTTCAGAGACATATAGACAGCACGGACGGCACGTCCTGATATCAGCTCAAATTCTATACGCTAGAAGAGTGCTAACCGCCTAAGTGTGATGCATTGATAACTTTCATTATAAAACTAGTTTGCAAAACGCTCTGCGTGCCTTCGCCAGAACAAAGAGAAACCCAACGCCTCATAATCGTAACGCGGCCCTGCTCCAAGACACTCTCACGCGTCAGGGTCGCTCTCGACGACGGCGTCAGCGGGCTTAAAGTCGACGGCGCGGGTCATGAGCTCGTCTCGCGCGAGGCACACGGCGATGGCGACGGTCAGGGCGTTCCAGACGCTCTGCTGGCGGTCCATGAAGTGGATGTCGACGTGGAAGCTGACGTAGGCGGACTCGCCCTTGGCGGCGTCGACGGTGAGTAGGAAGACGGAGGTGCGCAGGATGAAGAGGCCGTAGACGACGGGCGGTGTGCGGCGGTACTGCGTGGTGTCGGGGGGAGAGGGAGGTGTGATGGTTTCGTCCAGGTCATTGGCCGCGTCTCTAGACGAGCGCGTCTCCGGACTCGAAGGGTCTTCGGAAAGGTTGCCATTTTCCATAGTCTTGTCGTAGCTGGTGTCCTCCAGCTCGACGTCAATATCAGAGCCAGGTTTCCGAGTGTCCAAACGCTTAGACCCGTCTTCGCCCTGGGCCGATGCGTCCTCGTCTTTAACCAACCGCGACTCGCCGCTCTTTGACTCCTCATCATCGAGCGCGTACTTCGCAAGCAGCAGTTCGATTGGCGAGGAGTCCGAGTGTCGAGCTTTCTGCTCGTCCACGTTCCAGAAATCGGGGTCACGGTCGACGCGGAGGAACTCACGCTGCATGCGAGAGAGGGCACGCAAGCGCCGCTGCATGGTCCTCGTGATGTCCTCCTCCTTGCCGGCGTCGATAACGTCGACTATGATATTAGGCACGTAGTTGAGGAACTTGTAACCTCCGTCCTCGGCGGCCCAGTTCAGGAAGTGGGTTAGTCCTTTCTTGATGAGCGCCGGTGCCTTGCGCCGCAGGCCGGACTGGCAGGCTGTTCGGACGCCAGAGGTCAGGTCAATGAGTCGCATCAGCGCCATGGTGGCTATCAGCTCAAGTCAGAACAGAGTCTCATACGAGGTAGAGAGAGAGAGTATAGTTGCGACTGCTACCGACCTTGAAACTCCTTGGTCGAGTGCGCATATATGATGGGCGGGTATTCTTCCGAGGTCTGGAAGATGCTCTCCACCATGGGCACGCCGCGGAAGTCGACGTCCCAGTGCGCGGGCAGCAGCGGCAGGTCCTGCCGAAGGAAGAGCACCTCGAACAGGCGCTCCTCATCCTTGGCCCAGGTGCTCGCGCCAGGGTAGAGCTGCTTCTCCAGCTCCAGCTCCTCGCTCAGATTCACGTCACGGGCGGTATGTTGGTGCTGAGAATCATCTGCAGCCGACACCTCAGATTCAGTGTCAGACATATCCGGTAGGCTCTCCTCCTGGCGACGGGGGCTCTTGGTGTGCTTCTTCTTGAGCGATTTGGTGCGGGCTGGGCGAGGCGTGATGTCGCTCTCGGTGTCGTCCATGGCGGGCGGTGGGCCGCTCAAAGAGCCAGACGCACCGGCAAGCTCGTCCATCGCGAAGGTGGCGCAGAGTGGTTCGTGGTCCAGTCTCGGTTCAAAGGCTGGCTGTTTTGGTTCAATATTCTTGAGCACGTCTATTGGGGTTGAGAGGCCCTGTCTGGTGCAGTGCAGCGTGAGTGTGTGCAGATCAGGGGGTTGGCGGTTGAAGGTGTGAGGATGGCTACAGGCACCGAAGCAGGATGCTGACGGACCAAAATGTCGTAACAGGCTTCTTCCAAGAGCTCACATTCAGCGCTTTTGGCAGTTTTGTCGGGCTCGTGGAACTTCTCTAGAGAGATGAGACGAGAGGCGAGGCGTGAGCACGGCTGCGGCTGCGCGGGTCAGGATTGGCTGGCGAGTTACTTCGCAGCTGTCACGCTGCCCACGCAATTTGGCGGCACTGCCGCAGTGTATCGTTTATCAATCACTGCCTCCCGAAAACCGGCTATTCAGTGGCTTTAGGGGAAAGTGTTTGGGTACCAGAACAGCATAAGGCAGGATTTGGAAACACTACCGTCTCAGCAGTGGCTAGGTAGGTGCTTACGCCCAGAATAGCGGTTGCAACTTGCGACGCAGAGCTACAAGCAGAGTGCGACTGAATACCAGCAGCATTGGCCAGTGCACAATGAACGAATGTAATTGGAGGCCGGTAAGAAACTTCAGCTTTCCGGCGCTATGTTTTTGTCTACAATGCTCTCAGCTTATTCAGTCCCCTACATGATAGAGTGGCAGCGCTGCGTGATGGTCTCGGGTTGAGGCATGCACGCTCACTATAAATGGCTCCACCCACCAACTTGGGAGCGAAGTCTGATTATGTAACCACTCCGCAACGCCAATCAGCGGACACAGAAGCCCATGAAATTCTTCGCCGCCGAGATCGACTCGTCGCGACAACCTCACCAGCACGTGCGCGACAATGGCCGAAGCAGTGAAGGTGGCCGCGCGCCAATTACCAGCCTTCAAGCTGGGCAAGAAGCAGGTGTTCCTGTAAGCTCGCTCCCCGCCCCGAAAGCACCGGCATTGTCTGCCTCCTACGGCTGCTAACCACCCTCGTTTCCCCCCCTCCAGGCCCAACCATGTCATCACCTTCCTGCGAAAGGAGCACCTCCCGCCGAACGAGGCCTGCTTCAAGGTGCCCCTCCGGTTCACCAAGTTCGACCTCCGCGACTACCTGTGGAACCTGTACAACGTCGAGGTCAAGACGGTGCGGTCGTACGTCAAGCCGCAGCCGCTCACGCAGCGCAACTCGCACTCGCGCTCGTGGTACCGCCCGCAGCCGCTCAAGATCATGACGGTCGAGCTGGCGAAGGCCTTCCAGTGGCCCGAGGTGACGGCCAACCTCGAGCCGTGGAACCACGAGCTGTGGAAGATGCGCGAGGACCTGATGGAGCAGCGCAACGAGGAGCAGGTCAACCAGCACAAGTTCGAAATCCCCATGAAGAGCAAGGAGCCGCTGTCCAAGGAGCGGAAGGAGCTGGCCGGCCTGGCCAAGCAGATGCTCTCCGGCGAGGTCAAGTGGTCCAACGACGCGGTGCTGGATCCGAAGTGGGACAGTCTGCTGGGGAAGGACAAGAAGGGCGAGGCGAAGGACGAGACTCTGCCGTCGTCATAACCGGGAGAGGATGGGCGACAAAGAGAGAACTACCATCTGGGAGGCTGCATATTTGCGAGGGAACATTGGGCGTCCCGAGCAGCCACACTTTGTATGATTAGCGGGCACGACAGCTGTACAATACTGTAGCCATCGCCGAGTCACGATGACTGCCGGCGCATCTAAAATAACCACGAAGCCTTTCATCCAACCGAGCGCTTCATCTCTGTACTGGGCGGATCCGCTCCCATCTGCCAGTGAGCTGCCTCCTGGAACTTGAGAACCTCGTCTCCCACGCTCCACCATCCCGCCGTCAGGTTCCGGGCAAAGACCTCGAGGCCGACGTAGTCTCCGCCCAGCACGTCCTGGAAGAGCCCTCGCAGGTTGGGCTTCCTGGAGTGGAGGTCCGGCGCGGCGATGACGACCTTTTGCCTGAGCGCACCCGGCGTGGGGGTGCCGCGCCGCTTCGCAATGAGGAGCTTCTCCCACGGCTTCCTCCACTGGGAGTCGACGTCGTAGAGCGGCTCGCCGGCGCCGGTGACCTTGAGCCAGGTCCACTCGCTCGCCAGCTCCAGCCCCCACGCGGCGAAGACGCCGGCGGGCGAGGTGAGCAGCTCGGGGATGCTGGCCTTGTTGGTGATCCACACGGCGACGAGGCCGTCCGGCGCGAGGATGGCCGCCACGGGGATGCTCGCGAGCAGCTCCCGTATCTCGGGCAGGCCGGTCGCCGTGGCGTACTTGTCCGTCCGCCTCCGGGCAGAGCGGTTCGGCCACGGCGGGTCGACGACCACGAGCTGGAACTTGGGCGCCGCGTCGAGCAGCGTCTGCCTCACGTCGTGTATCGAGCCGCGGAGGTACTCGGCACCCGGTGGTACGATGGGGCTGGGCGACGGCGACGCGGCCGGGACGGGAGGCTCGGGAGCGGCCAGCCGGGGGTGGTGGAATGGCCCCGAGTAGCGGTCCGCGAGCAGCTGCAGGGCATCCCGCGCCGCCGCGGCGGTCATCAGGTCTGCGATCTGCGCGGCGGCCGTCTGCTGAGGCCACGCATGGGCCGCGCCGGCCCCACGGGCACCGGCACCCACACGCTTCGGCTCCGGCGTCGGGAACGGCTCAGCCGGCGGCGGCTCCGCGTAGATGCGTCGCGTGGGGGTCTGCCCCGGCAGCACCTGGCTCTCCTCCAGGGACCGGGGGATGTCCAGCAGCACGACGGACGCGTCGTCGCTGCGGAAGAGCACGCTGGGGCCCGGATCCGCGCAGCCGCCGCGCTTCGGATCCGGCGTTCTCTCACGCCCGCTGGACATGGGCGCAGCGACGCGCATGCGAGGAGGGCGCCCTCGCAGAGAGAGTTCGGAACTTGCCTGTCCAGGTCCTTGGCTGACGAGAGGGCGCGTTCGGCGTGCTCGGGCTCGGGAAGACAAGGGTGCGAGAGAGGCTCAGGCTCGTGGAGGCGGCGCCCTCGGCTCAGTGGGCGGCGTCTCGGCAATCCTCGGCTCGAGTCGCCCCGGCCACTGGGGATGGGTTTTCCCCCCGCGCCTCGGCCCTGTGGCCCCAGAAGTCCGGGCGCTGGAGGGCGGCTGGCCAACGGGGCGCGGGCCCTTTTTCCCATTTCCAGCGGGCGTGGCCACTGAGGGCCCTGCGGATGACGTCCGCCCGCCTTTGTCGAAATTCCTCACCTCCGACCGCCTCTGCGTCTTGCTTTCTTCCACACTTTCTTACGCTCACCGACACACCACGCTGCGAGGCCCGGCCCCAAACTCGCCTCCTCGTCTCCTCCCACGGCTGCCTCGTTCCCCCAGGCATACACCACGCCGTCTGGTTCCGTCTCTGCAACCGCCCGACACGCGCGCGCCGGCATGCGCGTGCGCTGAGACGCCCAAGTCCACCACCCGAGCTAGCCCACGTGCTGGTCGAGTCCCGGAATGCCGTCGTCGCAGGCCCTCATGGACCATGCCTCCTCCATGTCCGAGCTTGCGCGCGACCAGGTCAAGCAAGTGAGGCACCATGTCGCCTCCTCCGCCGCCGCCGCCGCGGACAAGAAGAACCCGGCCGTCTGTCCCACCGACGACGAGGCGCTGACGCCGCGCACGCAGTCGACGCGGTCCTGGGACTATGTCTGGCGGTCGGGCGTCGCCGGCGGCATGGCCGGCTGCGCTGTGAGTCCCTCCCCGCCGAGTTTCGTGTGAGGCCATCGACAAAGGAACGTGCTGCTGACGGTGTCGCAAACAGGCCAAGACGCTGGTCGCCCCTCTTGACCGGGTCAAGATCCTCTTCCAGGCCAGCAACCCGCAGTTCGCAAAGTACACGGGGTCCTCGTTCGGCGTCGTGGCCGCAATGAAGGACATCTACGCCTCGGAGGGCGGCCGAGGGCTGTTCAGGGGCCACTCGGCCACGCTGCTCCGAATCTTCCCCTACGCCGCCATCAAGTTCCTCGCCTACGAGCAGATCCGGGCCATGATGATACCCGACAAGAACCACGAAACACCCATACGGCGCCTGCTGAGCGGCAGCTTCGCCGGCATCACCTCCGTCTTCTTCACATACCCTCTCGAGGTCGTCCGCGTGCGCCTCGCCTTCGAGACGAAGCGCGAGAGCCGTTCGACCTTCACGTCCATTGTCCGGAAAATATACAACGAGCAGTCCGTCGAGGCGAGACCGGCGGTCAGGCTGCCCAGCACGCCGACTGCCGTCGCGGGCGCCGTCAACACGACGGTCGAGTCCGCGGCGCCTCGGACCGGCCTCATCAACTTCTACCGGGGCTTCGTCCCCACCCTCCTGGGCATGCTGCCGTACGCCGGCATGTCCTTCCTGACGCACGACACCGTCAGCGACCTGATGCGCCACCCCGCCATCGCGCACCACACGACCCTCCCGCGGAGGAAGAACCAGCCGGCAGACAAGCCCGCGCCGCTGCGCTCCTGGGCCGAGCTGACCTCGGGAGGCATCGCCGGCCTCATCTCGCAGACGTCGTCGTACCCGCTCGAGGTCGTCCGCCGGCGCATGCAGGTCGGCGGCGCCGTCGGCGACGGCCGCAGGCTGAAGATTGGCGAGACGGTCAGGACCATCTTCCGAGAGCGGGGGTTCCGGGGCTTCTTCGTCGGCCTGACCATCGGGTACGTCAAGGTGGTCCCCATGGTGGCCGTCAGCTTCTATACATACGAGCGCATGAAGCTTCTCTTGGGTATATGAAAAATATCGGATGCGTTTGAGCTGGGCAGCGGGTCGGTTCTTTGTCGTTAAGGCGTTGGTGGTCTTCTACTGCTGCTGCGAAGCAGTTGACATTGCATTGATGATGATGGGTGTTGTGGAATTCTTTTTTTATTCCCTTCTTTGTGGATCAGCATGAGCAACCCGGGGAAGCAGTTCTGGCATTGTGCTTAGATCGTAGAAATATGACACTCGCATTATGATGATCTCTTCCAATTCGTGAAGGTGTTGGACTGCAGCAAGCGGGTGTCCGCGCGAGCAGGTAGTCTGTAGCCCGCACCTTGACGCTGGCTACAGAGCCGCGCCACCCACTAAGTTGCTAATTCAGATTCATTGAGTCAAAGTAGATTTCCATGCGATTCTTCTGTTACATCGTTGGAGGACGAAATGACGTCCCAAGAGGTTGCCCAGTTGCCAAGGAGCGGGGCTTCTGATTGGCCGGTGGCGGCTGGAGGTTGCGCTCACATCCCTGCCAACTTGCCCAACGCGGCTCTGCAAAGCTCTCCAACCATCTGAGCTCCAGGCAAACCCACAACCGTGGCCACCACGACCACCGACATCATCCCATCTCTTCGCATCCTCGCCGGCGAGTCCTCCGACCGTCGACCCTTAATTAGCGGCTAGCCACCCTCTCCCTCCGCTGCCCGCGTGCGCCAACCAATTGCGCGCGACTCCACGCCAACGGGCGTCGACCACCGCCGCGCGCAAATCCTTTCGGGGTGCTTCTCTTCATCTATCCAGCCCCCGACCACCACCACCACCACCACCACCACCACCATGGCCCTCGCCGACCAAGACCCCCTCCTCCTCCTGCGGCAGGCCATCTCCTCGGGCAGCCCCTTCGTCCCCAGCCCGTCCGACGACCCGGGCGCCGCCGAGGTCGCCCTCGCCAAGGCCTCGCACCTGCAGTTCGCCAGCCGCGGCACGGCGCTGCCCTTCGACGCCCCGACGCGCTTCATCTCCAACGACAAGCCCGTCGACCTGCGCAGCATCTACTTCGCGTGGCTGAACCGCGAGCTCGCCATCCCCGAGTACAATGCCTCGGCCACGACGCTCAACGACGAGCTCGCCGCCTCGGGCTCCGAGGGCAAGGTCCAGAACCTCGGCTTCATCGAGCGCCTCGACCTCATCACCTGGCTCGAGGGCGCCAGCGAGGAGAGCGAGTACATCAAGCCGCTGGCGGGCGATGCCGAGGCTGCCGCCGCCGGCGCGGCACCGGCGGCCAAGCCGGGTGCCGTCTCGTCGGCCGCGAAGGCGCGGGCTGGCAAGGGGACCTTGGACCCGCGGCTCGCCAGCGTCTACGATGGTGAGCGCCGCATGGGCGACCGCAACACTGTTCTGAGGGGCGTCAAACCAACTGTAAGCTCGCAGAAAGCTCCCGTCTTCCCGTGGGAGGCCGCAAGACTAACGTTCGGCAGGACTTTTCGCACGTCCGGAAACTCGCCGTGCCTTTCATCCAGAAGAAGTCGCAGTCCGCCTCGGCCGTCGGCGCAAACCCATCCCTCTCCATCAACCAAAAAGGCCCCTCGCGACGACCGGACCCCATCATCCTGCTGTCGCCCTCGGCCTCGTCCCTCCTGCGCATGTCCAACGCCCGCTCGTTCCTCGAGGACGGCAAGTTCGTGCCGCCCGACGCCGCCGCCTCGACGACCAGCATGCTCCACGTCCAGCGCGTCATGCGCGGCATCGACCCCAACCGCCCCATGCGCTTCATCCTCGTCGAGGGCTCCGAGCAGTTCAAGCCCGAGTACTGGAACCGCATCGTCGCCGTCTTCACGACGGGCCAGACGTGGCAGTTCAAGAACTACAAGTGGAGCAGCCCCAACGACCTGTTCAAGCACACGCTCGGCATCTACGTCGGCTGGCGCGGCGAGCAGCCGCCCGAAATCGTCCAGGGCTGGGGCCACCGCGTGCTGTCGACGGGCGTGGACCGCTGGAGGGGCGGCGACGGCCAGGACGCGTCCCGCTTCAGGGACAAGGAGGTGGTGGAGCAGATCTGGAAGTCTATCGAGATGAACATGCGGAGCAAGGGATGGAGGGCAGACGCCGCGCCCTCGTCTATATAGGCCACGATGGACCGTGTCGTCTGCGGCCATGGCTTCGCATTGTTCAACTTGTTTTCTTTTTCTCGTACATCAGCTTGACAGGTTGCTGTCGAGAGACTAGCGATGGCGTTGGGAATATGCTGCATTTGTTAGGTACCTTAGGTATGCACCGCAGGGGGGCCCTCGGGGACGGATGAGGGAGCAGAGAAAGCCAAGTACTCGTCGAGGACTTGGAAGAGCGCACCGGCGCCGGTCATATACGTTACATGTGTAAAACAGAAATAGAGGACATTTTCGAAGTTGAAGCGAAGCCGGTGATGCGAGAGCTGTCGTAAAGGCGGCGAAATGGGTGCTTGCTGTCTTACGAGCTATGCCCGGCAGCACGTACACGTCAAGGTGAGGCTTCGCGACGCTGCGTCTCTGCCGAGCCGGATCCTCCCCAGCTGCAACCACGCATTGCATCAAAACGAAGCCAAGCTGTCCGTATCCATGCCCATGTACTGCACGGCTGCGATTCCTTTACGTCAGTACTTTGCAGGTGCCTTTCTGCTTATTCATGCCAAGCGCTCAGGGACTAGGGTGTCCAGCTCAGGCGCCATCACGCGACTACAGGTAGAGTATCACGGTGCATCGGCACATACAAGTTGTCCTGAAGCAAGGTGTCATCGCGAGGCTCCGAGATGAGAGGCACCCCCGACAGTCAGATCTGCAGCTAGGCCGGCTAAAGTACGCGCGCCCGCGTCCGCGCCGCCTTCCGACGCAGCCCCCTCGGTTCCAGGTCCGTGGTCCGCTCGCCGCACGCCCTTGACGCCATCGATCGCCTCGGCGTGCGGCATCGTTACCGCCGCGGAGGATTTGCGCGCGGAGCATGGCCCTCCTCCGCGGCGGCGAGGAGCATTAGACCCTGCATGCTTAGGCGCTCCTACGACTAAACGGATCGCCGAGATGCATCGCTTGGCTCCGTTTGGGAAGGCTTGCCCATGGCCGCATCATGGCAACCCGCGGTCGTGCCGTGTACCTGCATGCGGGAGGCGTCTGGACCCGTCGCCCGCAGGACGCCGAGGGGGATGCGCATGGCTTGCCCATGGTGATAGTAATAGCACAGAGAGGCTGGTGTCTGGAAGCATGCCATTCGAGGGACGAGCCTGCTTCAAGACGAAGCCGCTGGTCATCGGTCATTCATCCGGACGGGCAAGAAGCGAGCAGCCCGGGCATGTGCTCCCAGTTCAGAGCAATTGGCCCAGCAAGGCTGTTCACAGGCCGTCGGCATTCCACGGCCTCGTTGTTGGGCGACTTGTCCCATCGTCCCAACGCGCTTTCCATGAAGATCTTTGGTCTCCGGGATCGGGCGAAATGCAACCGTGTATTACGTAGTCGAGCATCGCTTTGTCCCTCTCCCTGCCGGGAATGCTGTCATCGTGCGTCCTGGTCCGTCCGCGCTACGTGTAAGCGGGAAATGGGGCCGGCGTCGCAGATGCGCTTTGCCCTCCCGGTCGGCCGCGAGCACGAGGTCAACGAATGGGCAGAATGGCATGATGGTTGGCTGTTGGGGGCCGCAGGACGGCGGCGAACACACCACGATACCCACCACGGAGGAGTGTGCTGAGTTTCAAGATCCCTGCCGCCAGAATCGCAGATGATGCAGGAATTAGATGGCGGGTGATTCAGAAGCGCAACGGGCCGATGCCAGGTCCCGCTTCCTCCGCCCAGTCAATCGACCTAGTACACTGGACACTCGTGAGCACGTCCATCTTCTCAACAAGGGGAGTCGCCCCCGAAGACGGAGCACCCATGGCAGTGAGGAAGAGGGGCCGGGCAATGGGGAAATAATTAGCGAGACGTGCCGGCGTTAAGAACGGAATCTCATATCGGCAGATGCGGTAGGGTGACATGGGCCGCATGCCAAATGACAATCGCCGGCAGAGAATCTCGGAGAGCAGCGCCGACTCCTTGCGGGATACGGCCCCGATTCGGTTTCTGGCGGAGGTCGGCAGCTCCAATTCGTTCCCCACAGCGGCAAGCCCGAGCCTCGGAAGCACTACATAGTAAGACGCGCAAGGGAGCTTGCATCCGCGGGTTAAGGGGCGGCCACGAAGAGCTTACATGACAGGGACAAGCCCGAGACAAAGCCTCAATAAACCGCCGCCGCCGGGGCGTCAGGTGCAGACTAGCATGTGCGACCACGATGTCGTTGCAAAGGTTTCCTGCTTCGATGCCTTTCGGTGAGACCTGCTGGGCACCCGCACGTGGACTATCGTTTGCTGCATGCAACGTGGGACACCCCCCCTCCCCCAATAAAAGAGCAGTTATGGGTTGAATTTTAAATGGTCAGTCGGTTGCGGGTAAGGGGTCGCGACAGGGCGGGTGCCTTCACCCATGCTGGCTGCGGAGTGGCACCAAGAAATTCTCGCCATTTTAACCGGCCTACCGTGGTAAGCCGGTGGCCCCCCAATGCACATGGGTCAGTTAACTGCTCAGGCGACATGAAGAATCACAAAGCTGTCAAAGCACACAGGCAATGCCATGGCGGCGACTCGACGGCTATCGGACGGTTAGAGGCTGGGCGCGATCACCATCGCGCACTCGATGAGGCGCGCTCTCTTGCAGTCGTAGAAGACGTGAGTGGTGGGGGCGACATTGGATCGAGAGACGGTGTAAAGAAGCCGGGGCTGCCTCGCGGGACCACGACGAACAAGCTTCGAGATGCATTTCAGCCACCGAGCATTATCAGTCGCATCTCGTTGAGCAGGTGTAAGGGACCAGTTGGCTTCAGCGAAGGCTATGTGGTGGCACCAAGTGTGGTGCTCGCGAACCACTGGGCCAGTGTCACCGTACGGGTGGCCACCTCCGCATGACGTTGCGAGGGGTCCCGAAGAAGGTTACAGGCGTCGACCATTACCGTATTTGGTCTGCTCGTCCGTGTCGCCGTCCGATGTCGCGTCGCAGCTCCATTGTCGGCGGTTGATGCTGCCGCGAAGCAAACGATTCGACAACCAAACCCACCGGCGGGCTCAAGGGAACCTAGGGCCGCAACTCCGACGCGGCATCCGCAGCGATCAGCAGAGCGTCCTCTTGGACAGGGGCAATATCGAGACGCCCGCCTCGACGCGCCGCGGCTCTGGCGCCCTCGCGGTGGTGCCTGGGCTCCCGCCCCGCCGGACCCTCCTCATTGCTCCCTTCGTACGCGCTCGCGGCAGGCCGGCGGCATAGGCCTTGAGGCAAACTCAAATCGTCGCTGGGCTAGCGACGAATCGCAGCGCTGCCCGACTTGTCGGCTCCTGGACGGGCTGAGTCTGGAGTCGGGTAGGGGTGGGAGGGGGCGGCAATTAGGCGGGCATGCTGGCTCGCCATGCGTCGTCGCCCAGCGGCGGCGGCGGCGGCAGCATCAGAACAGCAGCCTCCGTCGCGCCCATCCCCGTGGTAAAAGCAGTTGGCCGCTCGTGTCAGTGCATCCGCGGGCGCGCGGTGTGGCGTCTGGGACTGAGCAGTTACTCGTAGCTGCATGTTTGTGGCCAGGGGCATCAGGTGGGAGGGGGAGGAGTGTGCAGTGCGTCCGCGTGGCGCGGATGGCCGACACATGGCAAAGTACTCGATACCTTCTGGCTGGCTGGGCGTCGCCCCTCGACCAGCGTTGAAGGTTGCCCCTCCCAGCCCCGGCCGACTGGATTTGACACCCACTCTCGAGCGCCCAACCTCTGAGCAAGCGCAGCGGTTCCGCGGGACGCTGAACGATGGTGTGATGGCTAGTTTGTTAAGTGGTGGCCTCTCGGTGCTCCCCATTCCCTCTTGCTGGAGCGAATCCGCCGGCCCCGGGAATGCTGTTTAATAATCGCGAGTCACGTGTATTACGTAGTAAGTCGAGCGTCAAGCCAGTTCCGCGACATGGACGTCCTCACCACCCAGTCGACGCTCTGCTTGCCGGCGGCAGGCGGTGTGAGGTCGAGACCTGGCCAATCCCAAGAGCCGAGCCGCGCGCTGACTGTTGCCGCGGGAAGATGCCTGTAGCCTCGTCATGGTCTTCGCCGCACAAGTTCCAGGTGGCGCTCGCGCAAGCCAGCGGCACCCAATCAATGGCGGCTGACTCTACAGCTCGCGAACCTTCATCCATGCCAAGCACTCGGACGACGCGTCAAACTGACGTACTACGTATTCCTGACTGTTCTCGGCGGCTGCTCGCTGTGCAGCTTGTCGCCGCTTATGCTACGGGCTGTCCTCCACGAGTCCTCCGTCGTCTGGTTCGTTCGAGTGGGCATTCCGTCCACGGCAATCGGCGCGCAGGTCCGTTGGATCGCTGAAGCGGCTGGGCGTTTGTTCCACGTCTCCGGCACTCGTCCTACCCGTCCGTGGCGGCAATGCCATGTGGCATGGCAGGGGGCAGGTCACCGGCGCGGCCCCTGCTATCCGAGCCCGGATGGCTCGTGGGATTCCGAATGTGCACATACGAATACGGAGCGCATGCAACTAGTCCTGTGCCTTTTCGAAATGACTCGCCTTGGCAAGGGACCGCTTTTTTCCATCTTGCTTCTAGACAACTTAGAAGCTTGACAGAGTGCTATACGGTGGAGCGGCGACAGGCGATGGAGTCGCAGGGC
The DNA here is from genome assembly GCA_001600555.1 of Albophoma yamanashiensis. Lineage (NCBI taxonomy): Eukaryota > Fungi > Ascomycota > Sordariomycetes > Hypocreales > Ophiocordycipitaceae > Albophoma > Albophoma yamanashiensis. Next base: position 3,624,890 of record BCKH01000002.1, read on the forward strand.
TGCTAGTTGATGTTTCAGATCGCGATTGGCCACGGCCACGCATGACTTTCAAACTGGGGCTCGTGAGAACGAATCAGGCGAGCAAGGAGACGGTAATTACGAGCACTCGTCTTACGAGCACATAGTCATTAGCATGTGGTGCTCGTACATACGGTACGAGTAGGAGTCGTGGTCCTGTCGCTGGTCCAGGGATTGACGCGTGCGGCACGGTGGGACAGCGCATGGATGAGCAGCAAACGTGACCCCCCGCCACCAGCGCAGACAAAAAAAATAAAAATAAAAATAAAAAAAATTTGGGAGAGCCCTCGAGGCTTTCGACACTTGCCCGTCCGCCAGTGCAGACTTCCTTGCATTTCTGCGTACGATCCAATCCCTCTAGGTGTTTTGCCGGCTTTGCTGCCGTCGCGCCGATAAGGTCGCGCGGATTGAAACAAGCCCCTCCCCTGCAGCACGAGATGACATACCAGTGACCGCCCCTGGCTTGGACGCAGGACTGCGCGTGGCTTCTTCAAATCCACGTGGCATTCCCTCCGTCTAGCGGGGAACGGGCAGCGCGTGGGGCCTGGCTTGCTCGCTCACCGTTGATTGCAGCGCAAGGCGCACCCCCCCTCCAACGAGGTGGCCGTCTGTGCCCGCTCAATCTGCCATCCTGTCTTGCACCAACACCCACCCCCGCCACGCGCCGCCGGCTCCTCGCACTGTGCACCTCACGCCTCCCACGATCACGGCTGCTCACACTCGTAAGGGCATGCTACGCGCCCGGTTGATCATCGTACGGTTTGTGAACCCCTGCCCTGCTGCCTCCCTCCGACGAGGCGAGCGGCTGCAGGCTGGACATGGACGTTCGACAACGACGACTTGTGCGCGCATTCCATCCTCACGCTCTGCCTCAAGCATGGACCTTGGCCAGCCAATTGCGAGTGCATCAGGACCGCCTGGCCGGCCCGCCGACGCCTGATGCCATCAACTGTTAGCACCGACCGTAAAGGCCGGGCCCCAGCGCCGCAGCCCGCCGAGCCACTGCCAAACGGGCTCCTCGTCGCAGCCATCTCTTCTCGGTGCAGTACTCGCAACCCGACTCTGATAGCGCCGACGGGTCCGTGGGCTGCAGCTTCAGGGTCCTCGTGCAACGAACGGCATACGAGCACTACCTGTACGACGGGAGCGCGGCAGTCGATAGGCAGCCTGCACGACGCAACGCGAAAGGGACGCACGCCGCTCGGGGGCGTCAATGACGACGCAGCTGTCTCGTGCGTCGGGAATTATTGACCGTAATTGCTTCTCGGGGCAGCGCAAATGCACGGGTACTGGTGCAGCGCGCCCAACTGCCACATGCGGCAACCACGCTTCTGCTGCCGCACGCCCATGTTGTCTCTTGTCGCATACTTGCGCCAGGCTCAACTGCCGAGGGGGCACCAGCACGGATCAAGGTACGCCGCGCTCCGTAACTTACTCCGAACAGAGCCTAAAACCAACCCCGGCCTTGCGAGAATGCCGACGGGGCTCCTTCGCCAGGCTGTCACATCGCCTGACCTCGCCCTGCTCCCGTGCGCGGCAGTGGGCAGGTCCAGACTCGTCGACATCAGGGTGCGGGCAGCCACCCGTCAAGAGTACTTTTGAGGGGCAGTACACCTGGCCACCAACGACGGGGAACTTCCTCGCCATCCTTGCAGGCTCTCTGCCGCTGCATTCCATCCCGCCACGTTTTTTTGCAGGTCAATCTGCAATGTTTCTGCTGCCGTGCCACGCCATGCTGCCCGTGTCGGCCGCATGGCCCGTCTCTCTCGGCCGACTCCGGGTGGATCCCTGATCTCACCCTCTCCGCCCTGCCTACGGAGTACTCGCCCGTAGTACTCGTGCTCGACGCATCACCGCCAACAAAATAGTCCACGGATAAATGAATGCCCAGCACAGGCGGGACGCTTCCCCTCGCTTGGCAGGGGATGCCGTGTCCGCGCACACCACCTTGGTGGTTGGCCGACGCTCCTGGCGACGGCCTTCCCACTACAGCACAGCGAGGTCGGAGAGGCCACCCCACATTCCCGTTGTTCTGCGAGTCCGTCGACGCCAACGGGACCTTCCTAGCAGAATGACCGGGTCTCTCTCAAGGCTTTTGATTGTAGGGCTTTTTTTACTTTGCATGCCGTTCCGCGCGATTGACGCCCGGCCCGGCTTTTCCACTCCCGCGAACCCCGCGCACTCCGCTACGGCCGGCAAAGGCGGAGACACACAACCCGAGCCGAGCAACCCAAACAGGATCGCGGGCCCCTCATTGGCCACGGCAACTTGGCAAACTTTGCAGGGCGCCCGTCCTCGATGTTCTCGAGCATTTCTAGGGCGAGCCACTCCGGATGCCTGCTCGGCTGCGAAAAGGCGACAAATCACGCTCCACGGCCAACAAGGCACGGAAAAGCCTGTTTGATCCCTCCCACGGGATACCAACGCCCCATGTGGTGACATCGCGCGGGTTGCAAATGCAAATCCACGCGGCCAGCCTTCAAGGCAGTCCCGCGAAGCATTGCATCGTCGCAACAGCCGTCTCGTGGAACCCCGTCATCCACTAGCTGCGTCCCACCCGATGCAGCTCTGCTGCGATTGCATCCCTAGTAGAGCGACACGAGCACCAACTGCCAGATCCCTGCATCCAAGGACGATTGAGAGAGTACTGCGTATGGCTGGCATCTTACTACTACGAATGTATCTCCCCCTTCCCTTCATCATACATAGTGCCCGTACGCCGAGGTGATTGGCGCGTGACGAGCTGTGGGTACGCGGTTAGGGCCGTGCGAGGGTGCCGGAGCAATCGACGGAAAAGCCGATGGCACTCTCCTGGGGGGGTTGCCACTATTAACGGGATGCAGCCCCGTGCTTGGATGCCGGGTCCAACGAACCACGTTGGACTCGACAACACCCTGCGCGCAAGCAGACCCGTGAGCCCCTTGGCATCGACGCTCGCATGGCTTCGCATGCACTGATGACTGAGAGCGCAAGTCCCTACGCGCCCCAGCCTCCATATCTCTCTCGCGATGAGGTCAATGTGCGTTGGGCCCGCGGAGGAGGCTCCGCGGAGGTGCCTGTCGCGACCTGCCGATGGTGCGCTACTATTTACGGCGTGTGGCGTCGGGTCCCAGTGGCATATTCCGGCGCACATAGGCTAAAGGCAAGGCTGGCAAGGGAAAAGACTTAGGCACCCTTCGACGACTAAAGTCGTGCGCCGCCTCGTGGCGCCAGCTCTTCGTTCGGAGTGCACATGTCTGGTGAGTTGCATTGCAACGTATGCATCCGGATTCAGCGACGAATGAGAAATACTGGACGCTGTTACCTTACTCGTAGACCTGCAACCACCGCGAGTTCCACGTGAGAAAGAGGGCTGACAGGCACCTCAGGCTCCGAATCTCGCTGAGCCCTGTCGAAAGAGTCAAGAGGATGAAAAGGAACGTCTGCCCAGACCGGGTTGTCGCCTTTACGCATTCTCGCAAATTGCTGCAACGGACCGACCGACATCCTCATCCATTCATTTCCCCCTCATTCCTGGTCAACGAGGGATTGGCTCAAAGGATTCAGCATTCATCCCTGCTACCTGATCTTTCAGTCCAGCGCCCCTTGCACTCTAGCCTCACCGTATCGTGGCCATTATCCGTCTCCGTTCGAGGACTCACCGAGCCGGTGAGACGCATCGTCAGACCGCCGCACCAATTTCCGGACGGCCAGCCCAACCGCGGATTACACGAGAACGGACCACGCCGCTCTGACCTTGTTCGTGCTCCAAAGGGGAACTCGGTCGCTGGCAATACTCGTACGGTATGTAACCTGTCATTCATGTCACAAGTGCACCAACCCCCAGCCGGCCGCCAGCTCAGTCCTGCGCCGAACGAGCCAAGATCGAACCCCGGCTTGAGCAGGCTCCAGGCAGCCTCCGCGTCAGCTTCTGGAAAGCAGTTCGCGGATGAGATGCGAATGGCTCTGGGCAGGGAACAGGCGAACTGTCGGGCCGGCAGCGGTTGACTGAATACGGTCAACGCGGGTCGGTGGATCGTTCCGCCTCACTGCTGGCGGATGTGGTTTGCTTTTCCAGGATAAACGAACTAGAGGCGCTAACAGACTTCGGATAGAAGTGCAATCTCAGATTGTTCGGATCCGACTCATAAGCGGTCGCGAAAACGTTCAACTTGCCGTTGCGCAGCTGAGACTCTCGATTCGTACGTTCGCCAAGAGGGGCGCTTCCCTTAGTCGCGGCGACAGGAGCGGAAGTCCGGGGGTCGGCGGCAACAACCTCGGGTCGGCCGCCAAGGCGCCACCTGGCCGACAGTTAATTGCGCCCAGAAGCGGCATCCCCGAGGACAAAGGATATAAAGCTACGGGGGGTATTGCACTCCATACGAAGCGCACCGCAGCGGTCGACAAAGGTGAGTGAAAGTTTTCATTTGTCCGTGATTCTTTCCCTGGGCACCCTGCGGATGGCTTGCAAGTGCAGGCCGACATCTGCACCCACCCAGCCGGCGCGCCAAACCGGCTTTGGGTGGTTCGAAGAGCGCTTCATCAGACCCATCCAGCACCACCACACATCAGGGGACAGGGTTGTCCTTAGCAGTCAGTCTAGAGGATGGCCCGTCTCAGACTTTGCGCGGCGAAGTGGAGCGAGAGTGCAGAGGTCGCGGGCGGCCACGAAACGTGCAGAGGACAAATGGCCAGCACAGCACAGTGTGCGCAGCATGGTGTGCGCTGCAGCCGCTTCCCGTCTGCAGAGCCGGCGGAACGCAACCCCGCCGAGAAGCCAACTATCGAAAACCAAGAACTTCGAGAAGGGCACAACGATTCACGACAATCCACCCAAGAGCGCGGGTCGAGGCGGGATGTCACGCAATCCAGGGCCGGCTGGCCGGCCCCACGACGTCCCGCGACCGTTGAGGAGCGAACCTGCCGACGAGCTGGTGCGAGGAACGGACGCGCTCAGCGCCTCGTTGCCACGATGACGGCGCGGCACAGTGGCGCTCGCGCAGTTCTCGCTGCTCAGCGGCACGCCCGAGTACGTACCGCCAAGGCAACGGGAAGCCCAAAACGGCAAGGCGCAGTGGACGAGCATCCCTGGAGCCACGCGCCGATCTGGGTAAAACTCGTGCGCCCACGAGGAAGGTCCGCTTTGTCATGCAGCTCAGCTTTGCGTGCTGCGAGTGGGTGCAGCAGCCGGCGAAGGCCCATCCTGCTCGTGCGGATTACTGCCACCAGAGGCCTTCTTTTGTCCGTGTCAGCCACCCCACTGCGGCCGCCGCTTCGCGACGGATCATCGTTTCGAGTATGGTGGCTGTGCGCCCAGCGAGTACAGCGCGCACTTCCGTCCCCGTGGCTTCCCTTGGGCGGTGGGTGCAGGGCAGTGGGTGGTGCAGGGCAGTGGGTGCAGGGCGGCGGATGTGGCACCGGGCTTACTCTCTCGCTGGACCGCCTATTCCCGCGCCAGCAATCCATCGTCGCGCCTGCTGTGGATTGCTGGCGCGACTCTGGTCCCCTCGCACGACCTGTTCGGCGCGCCCTTGACGGTGGGATGCGGCCTGGCGTGCTGCGCCGTCATCTACACCTGCGCCAACCTGGGCGCCGGTCATGGACTGGAAGATGCGCGGCGCGATGCGCGGCGCAGCTCGGGTCAGCTCCAGGGCGCGCGCGGCGAAGAGGAGCACTGATGGGGACGTCAACTTCTCACCACGCCAGCCGAGGAATTTGGCTGCGGCTCCCTCTGACGGGGACGGCGCTTCGGCCTTCGTGAAGCCTGGTACCCCCACCCGCACCGGTTTCTGTCGCCTGTGGATGCGGAGAAGCAGGCATGCAGCAAAAGCGTTCTGAGACGACCAGCCAGTGGCTCCGTCGGGCTCCGTTTGCAACGAGGCTTCGCACTGCCCGGCGCCCCGACAGCATCACGGCTGTCGACGACGTCTACCCTACAGGGCATCCCGACTGCGCCTGCGTCACCATCTGCCGGGCGGCGTCGTGGCCGCTGACGGCTCAGCACTCAATCAGGCGCGCAGCTGCTCTGGGCGGCAGGCGGAAGCGCGAGACGGGCGCAAGATGCGTCGTCTTTCATTTCGCGTCGCCTGTGGATGCGAGTCGTCCCGCTCCAACGCTTCTCCCCACCGCGATGGCTATTTGACGCCGGCCATGCCAAAAMCCCCCCGCCAGTGCGGGCGGTCTGCAGCATGTGTCGCTCACTGCCTTGCACCTCGTTCGTTCTGCCCAGCTGCATTTCTTCCCGCTGTACGACGTACGCTTGGCAGAGGCGGTGGCGCGAAGCAAGCAGGGCCAAATCCATGCAACAATGGCAACTCTAAAGGCCTTGCGAAAGGCTGCCCTGCCTGCCTCCGAGGTGAGGCTCCCTGTCGGGCCAACCGCCGCCGGTGTCAGTGCGCCGGCCCAAGAGCCAACCTCGCCGTCCACCTAGGGGACCGGGGACCCTAAAACCAGCAGGCGTCCGGCGCCCCGCCCGCTGCTGGTTTACTCCCCACGGCGAGCGGCTTCAGTGCCCGCCGCAAAGCGCCAGGACTGAGTCCCCCGTGCACACTGTGCGCCGTCCCCCCCGCCGAAAGAGCCGGCGGCCAGTGCTGCAGCCACCCCCTCCCCACCTCGCTGTCCCCTGTTGTGCCCACCGCAGGTACCGGCTACCTTGGCATCGTCGCTCCGTGGCGACCCACGGATGTCTTCTTCGCCTGGCAGCTCGCCCACTTGGTCGCTGGCGCACCCCCCACAACCGCCGGGCTTGGGTACTTTGTACTCTCCTAGGCCCTCCCCATCTCCCAATCTCAAGCTCGTCCCACGCCGCCTTCTCGCTCGCTCGTTCGTTCGCCTCTTATTTCAGTCTTGCCAGCTGCCGTCACCACTTATTCTAACCTCTCCTCTCCTCGTGTCGTCAGATGGCCGCTCTCTCGCATCCTCCTCCGACTGCCGCCGATAACCCACCGCCGCACACGAGAAAGGACCCGTCGCAACAGAAGCACTCGTCACTCCCAAACCACCGCTCGCCGCGCTCTTCCGTCTCGGAGCGCTCGCCCGACCTCGCTGCCGCCTCTCAGCACCACCACCATCATCACCACCACGCGCAGCGCCCCAGCCACTCCAGCACGCCGTCGACGGGCTCCCTGACGGGAAAGACTCAGCGCTCGTCGAACAGCCTCCTCAACCGCGCCGCTGCCGCCTTGGACCGAACCCAGAGCGTCATCGCCAGCCTCTCAGAACCAGTCATCCGGCCTCGCCAATCCAACTCGGCGCTGGCCCGCCTCTCGCTCGTGCCCAGCTCTGTGCCAGCCTCGGAGCCCGCGAGCCCGGACCACAAGAGCACCACGTTCAAGAGCTCGCCCTCCACCCAGTCATTGACCTCCAGCTCCCAGGCCGACTTCAGGCAGTCGGCTCACGCTGCATCGGTCAAGGACCCGCCGTCTCAGCCATATTCTGAGACAGACCCTGGGCATCCCGCGCCCGTCAGGATACCTGGCCCCGATAGCAAGATGCACCAAACGTCGTCGCGCCTGCTGCGCATGACTGACGATGACCGGCCATTCACGAGGGTACGTGCTCCGTCCCGAGGAGGCCTGTCGCCGTGCGCTGGGCCGCATGATCTCCCGTGGCGGCCAGCCGCGCCGTGGAGATCTTCGGCTGGCGAAGCACGATGCGCCTCGCTCGCCCGCGTCGCACCCCGCGCTTGCGCACGCATGTCACTGACCATTCAACGCAGGACTTCAAGGACCTCTTCGCCACTCTCATCGTCAGTCTGCTGCCGCTCTCGGCTCACCGGGTGCGGTTATCAAAAGTCGAATACACCTTCCTGTCCGAGGATGCTATCAACAACCTTGGATCTCTGAAGTTCTCCCAGTCCAACCGAATGCCGGATCCCAAGGATCCCTCGAGAATTGTCACGACGACGACAACGACGACCTTCTCCATGGCTAAGGACATGGCGAGGTCGATCTGCCAGCGCTTCGTCGAGGCGCGCTTCATCGAGTCTGCCGACGGCAAGTACCAGCAGGTGTACAACATGAAGGGCTCCGTGTGGCAACTCACCGCCAAGGGAGTCACCGTGCTGGATAGGTTCTGTTCACGGAATGGCATCCAGCAGAAGCAGGTTGCGGAGCTGGCGAGCATCAACTCGGCTCATCTCGTCATCCTGGAGCGGGACCAAATGTCGGACAAGCTGCTCAACGACCTGGGCACCGTCGAGGTCATCTTCCGCAGATTCGTTGGCACCGATGGCCGCAACATCAAGGCTACCGTCACGGCCGCCGACTCCGACTCGCTGCACGACTACAGGGACGGCCTCACTGGAGTCAAGATGGCCGCCGAGCGCAAGGTCAATGGCAAGCTGTGCCGCGACACCTTCACCGGCAAGGCGACGACGGATTGGTTGATGGACTGCTCCACCATCGTCGACCGGCGGGAGACGATCGAAATCGCCACGCTCTTCGTCGAGTACGGCTTCATCGAGGCCGTGGCCCCGGACCGTGCCTTCATGATGCAGAACACCGGCTACAACCTGTTCCAGCCGACGAAACACGCCATCTACCAGCTCACCCAGCGAGGCAAGGACATCATCAACGGCAACGGCTCGAGGGGACGGGCCTCCGAGAGCGAAGGTGGTACGGGCTCACAACGAAACGGCATCAGCCGAGACTCGAACACGCAGCGTCTGGAGAAGATCCTCAACGACCCCGCGCTTCGCCTGCTCTTCAGAGAAAACCTGCGAGAGACCCACTGCGAGGAGAACCTGTCGTTCTACAAGGACGTGAACGAGTTTGTCCGCGTGTGCAAGACGGCCATCCGGCAGGCCCAGAAGACGCCGACAGCCACGTCCATGGACACCATCAAGGAGATCATGGCTCAAGCGTACGGCATCTACAACGCGTTCCTGGCCCCCGGCTCACCCTGCGAGCTCAACATTGACCACCAACTGCGCAACAACCTCGCCACCCGCATGACCAAGGCGGTCGGCCAAGACAACACGATGATCGAGACGCTGCAGGAGGTGACGTCTCTGTTCGAGGATGCGCAGAACGCAGTCTTCAAGCTCATGGCTAGCGTAAGTGACGACCATTGGTCTCAACGGGATCGAGATTTTGATGCTGACTTGCCGCGCAGGACTCGGTGCCAAAGTTTCTCCGCAACGCCAAGTATGAGCAGCAGCTGCGACACTACGACCTCGACCTGACCGGACGCGCGCCCGAGCGGAGCCAGAGCCGCTCCAACCGCAAGTGAAGGCCGTGGGCCGCAGAGTCTTCATCCAACGAGAGCGGGCTCGACGCGCGCGCGTGGCTAGCAATGCGAGGCGAGACACGCTACGACAGCAGCGTTGGTTGCGCGTGCGGCCAAGGCGCGCACGCTACTGGCCCTTGCCACAATGTGGCAGCATTTCGATCTGCACAGTCTCCATGAGACGTCCTAGATTCCACCCTATACCTCTGCATCACCCGGTGTTTTGTCGTCATTTGCTGAGAATTTTGCCTCATCTAATTCATTCATCCCTCCGCAGCGGATCGGTATCCTGCGGCGATTTCGAGCCCTACCACGCACCCGTGGCACATGGCGAGCCTTTGAGTTTTTTTTTTTTTCTTCTCCTGCGTTTTGCTTCAGGTTGTTTTTCCCCTTGTCTCAGTTGATTGTCGAGTGGTGTTTGGACACGGAGACAAGGCGTTCAGGGCACATCGAGCATAGAGGGGCGACGTCACCTATCGACGATTACGGTACTACAACGGATGGCTGTTGCGTGCGGGGCTCACTCAAGATTCTTGACTAAACTGGCCTGGCCGGCTTGAGGGGATGGAGGTTGGGGATTGTTGGTTGCAGGGCTCGGTTGAAAGGGCGGACGCCAGGGATGGACACATGGCCCCCCTTCGTCGAAACACGACGACCGTGGCCCGCAGCATCCAAATCTGGAGGCTCATGCCCGCGTAGGAAGAGTGAGACAGACACTGGATCGCGCGCATCCCAGGAACTGGGCGCCTCGAACGGCCTGGGCCAGTCAGGGGACGAGGTGCTGCAGGTTGTGTAGATACACGCACGCGGAAGGGGGGGCAGTGTAGCTCAAGACAGACAAATCTTTGAGTGTCGCCGAAATGACATGACAATCCACTGTGCCGCACGAGGAATGCAAATCTTGTTGCTTGGGAATCCGGGGCCGTCGCGGTCGACGGAGGCATCGCTTGGCACGATGCAATCTACGGCCCGTGGCGTTGGAATGCGGGACAGGCTGACGGGAGCTTGTTTACCATTCTTGGCACGGCACAGCAGGAGGCTGATTGGGCACAGGGTGTCTCGACGGACGACAAGTCTGTAGAAACAGTCTGATCTGGCGGACGAGTTGTCGGTTTGTTGTGTTTTGCCGCGGTGGGTGATGCGTCGAGCGCGGACGGAGCATAAAGAGCGGCATCCTCTGCGGCCAGCAAGATAGGAAGCCGAATACTACACCTCATCTCTCACACTCGCTTTCCTCACATACACCCTCCCTCTGCCTCTCTAGAAAAGTCATCTCTTTGGACTTGACAAGATCTCCGTTGGCAAACTCTAGAAAGCCAGATCCTACCTACTAGACAAGATGGTCCACGGAAAGACGATCCTCATCGCGGCGCTGGCCAGCGTGGCCATGGCCCGCATCGCCGAGCCGGCGAACATGGTGGCCGCCCGGGACGACAAGACGGCCATGATGGCGCCGCCTCCCGTCGACGGCGCGAACAAGCTCGGCGTTGCCGCGCCGGGACCTAACGGTGTCCCTGGTTCCAACGTCCAGGGCGTTCCCAACACCAACCAGAAGGGCGGCGACGACGACAGGGACCACGACCACGATGACAAGGACCACGACCATGATCACGATGACAAGGACCACGATCATGATCACGATGACAAGGACCACGATCATGATCATGATGACAAGGACCACGACAAGGACCATGACAAGGATCATGACCATGATGACAAGGACCACGACAAGGACCATGACAAGGATCATGACCATGATGACAAGGACCACGACAAGGACCATGACAAGGATCATGACCATGACAAGGACGATAAGGACCATGATCACGACAAGGACCATGATCATGACAAGGACCATGACCATGACAAGGACGATAAGGACCATGATCACGACAAGCACAGGAACGTGACGACGACCAGGACCGTCAGCCGGTTCACGACCGTCTGCCCCAAGCCTACCGTCTTCTGCGTCGGCAAGAAGACCTTCACCGTCACCGAGCCCACGACGCTGACCATCACCGACTGCCCATGCACCATCACCGAGGTACGCCTCTTCCCATGATGATGCCATTGAACTAGAGACGTGACTAACAACACGATCCAGGTCTGCACCACCTGCCCTCCGCCACCCAAGACCAAGAGCCCGCAGCCTCCTCCGACCACCAAGGCCACCCAGGCCCCGACGTCGCCTCCGTCGCCCCCCGTGGTCGTCGCCGGCGCCGAGGGCCGCAGCATCGCCTACAGCCTGGCCCTGGCCGTCGCTGGCGCCGTCGGCATCCTCTTCCTGTAAAGGGAAGAGGTGGCAATCTCGTCGAGCTCTCTGGAGGTTATTCCCTCTCCCATTTCTTCGCTTCTTGCTTGGACGAGTTTATCTTTTCGGCCCTGACGGGCCCGGGGCGCGGGTTGGCGTGGTTCATGTGTTGGTTAATAGTTTTGGCGGTTGCCTTGAGGAGTGTTAGGGAGTTTGTATCGGAGCAATAGTTGCATATAACCGCGGAGGTTTCTTCTTCTGGTTCTCCTGTACCGTAGATGTTGCTGGAGATAATTGGACGCCTGTTCTTCTTTCGCTTCGAGTAAACAACGCTGGCTGTGTTGAGTGAATACGCCCCTTGCCCGTGTTTAACCGCACCGCTGACGCGCTGGATGATGCTGAATGCCAGTTCCCGGATGTGGAATGCAACCGCTGTCGTGAGTGGTCATGAAACAAACGCTGAGTGAGCGAGACTCGTCCGTCTATTCCAGCTCGGCCGCCCGCCGCCGCATGCTCGTGTCGGCCATCTCCACGGCCACGGGAGCATACCGCGGTCGCGGCGGCTCCGAGATTTTAATACAGGGCACGATGGCGGAGCTCTGGAGGGGGTGCGGGTGGTGATGGTACGGCGGCGGCAGCTGCTGCGCCTGCGGCTGGAGGTTGGGCATGCTGCCGTGCCAGGACAGGCGCTGGGGGCTTCCGAGGGGTAGCAGCAGCTGGGGCGGCTGCTGGGCGGCGATCCTCGTGGCCTTGGCGGCGAGGGCCTCGACGAGCGTGGCGTGCGACTTCTTGAGCGTCTTCTTGACGAAGGCAGCCATGACGAGGTTGCAGCGCATGTCGACGTCCTCGCGCACGTACAGCCCCGCGGCGGGCGCCCCGAGCCCCAGCTCGACGGGCTCGCGCGGCTCGCCGGGCAGCGAGCCGCCGACGGACCAGCGGTCGCGGATGTCGAGGCCGAGGGGCGCGTAGCAGTGCGTCTGCAGGCCCGCCGGCAGGTCGTGGAAGGCGCACGTGTAGCTGACGTCGCCGGCGGCGAGCCCGCCGGGCAGATACGAGACCTTGTCGGTGAGGCGGTACCAGGTGCAGGCGAGCTCCTCGGCGGCGGCGTGCGGCGGCGGCGGGATGCGCGCGCGCGACACGACGAGCGGGTTGAGGTCGATCATGGAGACGTGGTCGTGCAGGAAGGCGACGGCGGCGGCGCGCGAGATGCCGGGCGGCAGGGGGGTGATGGTGGTGAAGACGGTGCGCTTGGACATGGTGGTGGTGTTGTGGTGTTGCTGCTGCTCGTCGTCGTTCGTCGTCTCGTCGTTCGTCGTCTCGGAGGAGGAGAGATCAAGGCGAGTGAAGGAGGAAGATGGACAGATAGAATGGTGCTCCCTCCGTAAACGGACGGGACAGGACGAGACGAGACGAGACCAGGCGAGGCGAGACGAGATATTATTACCTAGTCGGCAAGCCGGTGGTCACCGCCCGTCGGTGCAAAACGTGAGACTCCTCTTCATGCCGACCGGGGGCTCCCCTGGCTGGGTTTTGTATGTACAAGCGTGTAATGCCCCAGGCGCGCACGCACGTTTGGGCTGGAGGCTCAGCCCGGGCAGTAGCGAGCGCCGTGCGCCTACTTGCCTACGTAGGAAGTAGTAAGTAAATTAGCGTCGCCCTCGCGCCGTTTGAGCCTCTGCGCCACGGCATCATCGGGACCGCGGGATGCGACCCTGCCCGCCTGTCTCCCGCATGCAACTCGCTCCAAGGGTCCTCGGCATCCACAACCAACCGAACCCGGGAGATCGAGCGATCGGATCAAACGCAGCCAAACGCACTCGAATAAAAAAGAAAAAAAAAATGCAAATAAGCCGACAAGCTGCAGAGACGTATGCGGCAGCGCGCCGCGTCGCAGCTGCGAGGAGAGCAAGCGTCTAGGGTAGCCGCCCTGCCGCTGGCGGTGAAGCACCTACCTAACCTTGGAAACCTTGGGGGAATTAATTGCCCTTTACGGCGCAGCGGCGGCTCTCGGCTGCTGCGCGTTGCTAATTTTGGGCGCTGGCGGGCGCGGAGGCTCCACCTCCCGAACGCGGCTCGACCAGCCCTCTGGGCGGCGCTAGCCCCCATCCCGACGCGCAGGGTGACGTGAGGCTCCCTCACCCATTCCATGTCAAGCATGTACAATTCCTGTGCTATTTTAATACATTCATCACACGGCGTCGTCCACCGAGGCTTTGCCCGGCGAGCCTCTCCTGCCGCCCGCGCGCCGCCGCCCGCTGCTTGTACATGTGAGGTATACACATATCCACGACCCTCGATTGTGATTGTTAGATCTCGCGACACCACCGGGCCAGCACCGCGCTCAGCTTGACCGCCGCCGGGATCTCCTCGAGCGCCACGTCCACCCTCCACATACGGCCGTCCAGCCCGCCGTGGCCCGGCGCCTTGCCGACGCCCGCCGGCACGAGCACCCCCAGCGCGACGAGCCGCTCCCACGCCGTGCCCGCGACCCCGCGGCCCCAGACGCGCGCGCCGCCGCCCGCCGCCAGCATCCCCGACGTCGCCGACTGCACCCGCTGCCGCCCCACGAGCCCGCTGTACTCGTCGTACGCCATGGCGAAGTTGACCGTGTCCGTGTGCGCCACGATGTCCAGCCGCGCCGCCGCGATGAGCAGCCCGAGGTCCAGGTCCGACAGAGTCGACAGCAGGTGCATCCGCGAGTCGGGCGGCGCCAGCGACGTCGCCTCGCCGCCCGCCGACGGGCAGTCCAGCCTCACGTCCGTCTCCGAGAGCGACGACAGCGGCAGCACCCACTCGGTGAAGTACGCCGACGCCGACTTCGTCGTGTAGAAGTGGTACTGCAGCAGGTTCTGGAACGCCCGCTGCTTGTACAGTTCCTGCCGTCGCACATCGTCAGCACACGCGCTCCATCGCAAGGACTCGACCCGCCCGGTCCGGTGTAGCTGTAGCCAGCTGGGGCTGCCGACGTACCTCGATCTTGTGCGTCCAGTACTTGTGGAACTCGTCGTAGCCGTCCAGCGTCACGTCGATCCCCTCCCGCTCCACGTCCGTCTTGTCAATCATCAAGCCCTGCCGGCAGATCTGCCAGAACGCGGGGAGCCCCCTCGGCGGCGAGAGGTAGACGTAGCGATGGCTGAATCGGCTCTTGACCCTCTTCTCCAGCATCTCCACGACGTCGAGGCGCGTGGTGCAGCCCAGCACCGCGACCGGCGCCTTGCGGGACTGCGCGATGTCGAAGAGGTTGTAGAGCAGCGTCTGTCGGGGGTGCGCGGCGAACATGTCGAACTCGTCGATGACGAAGATGACCGACTGCGACGTCACGCCTTCGTCCGTTCCCATGATTTCCGACGGGTGCGAGAGCAGGGCCAAGAGTGACGCCATGGTGTCTGCGTAGTTGCTCTGCCAAGCGGTTAGCACATTAAAATACGGAATGCGGCATGCGCCGAGCAGCTGCTCACCCTGTTGACGAGGTCGTCCTCGACCTCCATCTCCTTGCCCAGCTGTCGCCATATCTCCTTGAGCGCGAGCTTGTCGTCCGTGTGGATGAAGCCGTTGAGCCGAACCACGTGGAAAAGATGCCGGTGTTCCTGTGACAGGTCCAGGATTATGTTTTCAACCATCTGCAGAAGCGTTAACATGTGTGTTTCGGGACGCCAGGTTCTCGGCCGTCTTACCGTAGTCTTGCCGCATCCTCTCGGTCCGATCAGAAGCATCGAGTTGCCCTCACCGGCCACGACCGTCTGCTCCACCAACTGCCGCACCTTCTCGTGGGCTTCCTCCTGCCCGAATATCCGTATCCGCCGCCGACCCGAGCACCGGTCCAGGAGGACGCGCTGGAAGGACCGCAGGTGCTGACCCAGGTTGGGTATGTCCGGGACGTCCGCTGCAGGCGCCCCGTTGGAGCTGGTGGAGCTGGCGGCGTCTACTGCCTTGCTTGGCGTCTTGAGCACGTCCTCCTGTGCGCAAGACTTGCACAGCCAGTCTCCCTCCGGGATCTCTGGCACCTCGTAGCACTCCTGATGTACGGCGAAGTCGCAGTTGTCGCACAGGATGATCTCGTTCGGCGGTTTGGAGTCTCCCTTGGAGCATATGCCGCATCGAATCTCGTCGTCGTCTTCTTCCTCGACGGCCGCCTTCTTGGCTCTGGACGCGCGTGCCTTCTTGGCGCTGGGGGTTTTGGGGAGGTCTTCGAAGTACACCTCGCCGTTGAGCCCTCTATTGAAGGTGACGCTCTTCGGCGGGCGACCTCTCCTCTTCTTCGGCGTGAGGATCCCTTTCGGCGCCGGAATCTTGCCGGCAGATGCGAGCAGGGACTTTGGCGCTGCGTGCCCGCGAGTCGGCGTGTCGGGGACCCCGTTGACCGTCACTGTCTCGTCCGTGGAGTCCGCGCCGTCTTCGGTGGCTGAGCCGTTCAGCAAGGACGCAGCCCGTCCCTTTGAGGGGGAATCAACCCCGTTGCTCTTTGGCCGGCCGCGTCCCTTGCCCGATGCCGGAGACGGCTTGGCTGCCGTCTTTCTCGGCGTCGTGGCGGGCTTCTTCGCCAGCTTGGCGTTCCCGAAGTCGCCCGTGTCCCATTTCGTCCCTCTGAGCGCCGCCAATTTTATAGCCGGCCGCGGGTTGGGACTGTGGAAGACGGGCGCTTGCGGTTGCGGTCTCGGGGCGAGGCCGTGGCCGTTCGGGGTCGTGGCCTGGGAGTCGCCATTCGCAGTAGGCTTCGACTGCGGGCGGACGTAGCCGAGCACGCCCGAGATGGCCGAGGCGATGGCGTTCAGGGCCTTGGGCGTCGACGGCGACTCGGCGCCCGCATCGTCCAGCTTGCGTCGCTTGATGGACGCCGGGGTCGGGACTGGCTCGGGGTCCGCTGGGGAGAGGATTCGCTTGCGGTTGGTGGGCGTCGTCGCCGTCGCGGCGTCGTGGTCCATGGCCACCCGGCGCGGCGGGAGGTCTGCGGGCGCAGGCTGGAAGGGCGGAGGAGATTAGACGGATTCGAGGCGGTCGACGGCAGTTGAGCCGCGGCGTCGTCGCACTGCGTTTTGGCTCTGCCCGTTCGATTCAGTTTGGCGGTGTTGCATGCCAGCCAGCTGACGTCGAGGCGGTGCGGTCATCGACGGCAGAAAGTGGTGGCGTGGCGCGTGTCAGACGCGTAAATGCACTGCTGGCACGACGCGCTTTCAGTGGGGGTCCCATTGTCTTCCTGTCAATTGAGTTCCAATTTATTAGCATTGACGGTGGCTTGGCCCGCTACCAATGTGGCTTGAGCCGTTGCGTCCCTCAACCAGCCAAGAGTTGCTGTTCAACGCCGTACTCGCAAGTTGCGTCAACAGTGTCACATAGGTAATCATCTCAGTTCCTTTTCCCTTCGTCCTTCAAGACAGATTCTCGGAATGCAACGGGATTTTCATCGCTCTATGCCGGTCGTGTGTGCCATGTCCACTCGAAGAGCCTTCAGTAGAGACGTCATGACCACCCGTCTTTGGCGCTGTCTTGTCTTGCCACTGGAGTAGAGGATGCAGGAGGAAGACACACCCTTCTCGCCTATTCTCATTGCCGAAACCTCCACTGACGACACCCGGGATTGCCAGGCACAATTCTGTAGCCTGGCCCCACAGCCCGGGACTGGTTCCCCTTGAAGCTCCCTAGATGCCGATCCATGGCCTAGTTGCTTACATGCATTTGGCTACGCTTCGGCGCTGCCCGTGCGTTCCCTATCCCTAAGCCTATTGTCCATTTCCCTCTTGTTGTCCTAGGTCTATCTATGAAAAAGTTTTGGCACTGAGAATGTCGCTGCAGTCGCTTTTGCCCCAGAAAACAAGATGCTCTGAACAGTCAAGTTGGGACCGAGGCGATGCACAGGAGCAAGGCATCATGCAGACTTACAAGTACGAGTAGAGAATCCTGTTGCCTGTTCGGCTCGTGCTTGCTAGTCCAGATCCAAATAGGTTATACCTTCACTCCTACGGAGCGAACCCCCACACGCATTGCGTCACACTGTCGGATTCGGGACGGCTGGGAGAGCACGTTACCCCGGTTATTTCGTACCGGATACCTATAATTGCAAGAACCAAGCGGCAATCGGTCGGCAATCCCACGGCAAGCCTGCGGCACAGCACTTACTTACCCGCAATCCTTTGAAGAAGGATTCCGATGGCGACTCGGCTTGCCTTCTCCCTATTATGATCTAAACCCTGATCACGGAGGCTTGGCCGAAAGGAGCAAAGACCTTCAACTGATCGCAACTAATCGTGATGTCACTGCTTCCATGATCAACGTCGAAGCTTCGAAAGACGATTCTTGCAGAGCGTGCAGCTGAATGGAGAACGAGTCATTGGAAGAGTATACCGGCATATAGTTCGCGAAAAACTATAAAGGTCCGTCTCTCGTCGTCCCTTTGCTCCAGTCGACATCTCTCCAGACAAGTGCAACAGCTCTACAACAGTTCTACGGTCATCCACAAGCCAACCCAACCCTCGACAAACTCACACTACATTTCGCCATGCCTTCCCTCCGCAACACCGTCCTCGGCCTCGCCGCCACCTCCCTCCTCGCGACCGGCGCCCTGGCCGGGCAGAAGCTGCAGGTCGTCTGGTCCTCCGGCCACTTCGAGACCATCGCCGGAACCGCCAGCGGAAACGAGATCGGCCACTCCAGCGGCTTCGCCATCACGGACGACAAGGGCCACGAGCTCTACAGCTCCGGCAACCCTCTCGACCACTCGCCCTGCTACAACGTCGACAACGGCCGCACCTTCCAGGTGACCAGCTCCTGCTGGAAGAACCCCCGCTGGTTCCACTGCAAGTCCGACTTTGGCGGCAACCCTCACATCTGCGAGGTCCAGCGGGACGGCGACTACAAGGTCCTCGCCAGCGGCACCAGCAGCGTCAAGGACAAGTTCATCGGCATCGCCGTTTCCCAGACCGGCACGTGCGGCGCCACCTTTGAGCTTGACGACGGCGAGAGCTGCGACTCGAGCGCCACCTTCAAGGTTACCAAGGGCTAAGCGGCATTTGATGCCGGGAGAGCGGCGGTGGAGGGTGTGACAGACAGGGGAGCGACGACGGGAAAGACGGACAGGTCACTCGCATAGAGCTCCATAGACAGTTTCCAGCTATTCGCATCTTTTCAATAATGACTGTACATATGTTTTCTCTTTTCACGAAGGGCCTCTCTGAATGTGAAGAAACTGACGTGCACTAGCAAGTTGGACATGAAGCAGCGGGTTTCCATTGCCTGAACAAGATATTTGTTGGCCCGGCTGCATTCTGCATACACGTACCCGCTGGAGAAAAAGTCTATATTATAAAGCAGTAATTATCTCTCCCCGCTGCGCGTTTCGTTGGACGCTTTTCTTCAAGCCCCCAGATCCTAAGGTCCGAAGTCGGCAACCCAGTATATCCTTTATAACAGATCTCTCTAAAAGGTATAATTCCTCTGTTCATAAAAACTGCTCGACCCTGGCGAATATTAGACAGACAGAAACAACGAAAACTATACTTACAGTGCGTATCTTCCCGAACCTTTTTTTTTTTTAAAGAAGATTAAGCTGACCTCAAGCATACGCAGCGAAAAGCGACATTCAGTAGGGTAGAACTATATTGACGGAATATTCATGTGACAGAATTTAGGGAATGAAAGATAAAGGGGGTTAAATTCAACAGCAAGGTAGCTACTGTCGGGGGAAAGCAATTATATCTCTGTCTGCCTAGTACCTTACTTACTCCTGAGTCACTACTCTTTGGTCACCTTGTATTACTCGCCCAACTTTTCCTTTAGCGATTGTAGGTGGTTCATCTCTACCTCGGTACAGGAGGATAAGAGCCATGTGCGACACCGCTCCATATCATCCTCCTCACCCTCAAGCGGAGCGCCAGGTCCCGGTCGCTTCCAATACGGTTGCTCGAACCACTCGGGCCAAAAGCCGCCATACTCCCAGTCGATGATGGCGTTAATCTTGAGTGTCTCGGGGTCGACAATGATATTATGCTGGCCTAGGTCGTTGTGGCAGAAAACGTAGCCTCCCTTCTCAGTGTTAGGTTTCGGCAGCCAGCAGCTGTGATGCTTCCAGAAACGGCTATGGACCCGGTTGGGAGCACATAGCAGCGTCTGACCTGGCACCCCGGGGGTATCGGATTGGAGTGACTTCAGTGTAGTGATATGCTCTAGCAGCTCCTTGGTGACGACCTGCTTCTGCTCTTCGGTTAGCTGGGACATGTTGACCCCCGGTACGAGTTCCGTACTGAAGTAGAACGCCCCATCACCCTCAAAGGTATGTTGCAAACGTGGGAGTGGGATGTTTGTCTTCTCCCGTAGGTACGTTATGATCGCGGCATCCGTTTTCCATCGCTGAAGTAGACAGGCGGATGGTGTCCAGTTGATGCTTGTTTCCATCCATTCGTGCCGTCGAAGCGTACGTTTGACAAACGAATTTCCCACTTCATAGTACTTCTTATCCGGAGTAACTCCAGTGCAACCGGCCTCGCGGTGTTTGTTCATATCTTGGTTGGATACCATTTTGGTGTCTATGAGGAAGAGGCAGAAGGCAATAGAGACTATGAAAGTTGGGCACACGGATGCCCTCTAGTAAGTTCTAAGAGGTAGGTGAACAAGTATGGCCGGCGACGCTCGTAAAAGTTCGCGAGGCTGCTCGTACTTTTGTTCGATGTTACGGCAAGACCGCATCTTCCTACATATGATAAGGCATCAAACGCCCAACGAACACGTGACGTATGGTCGGTCCTACAGACACGGACATGGCAGGGGACGGGCCATGTAACGAGGTCAGTTTGTAAACACCCAAACTGCATTAAGTGACCCAGTCTCTTTTCACGCGGAATATCCGCGAAACTCACATGCTGTTGTGTTTCGCAGCAGCCGTAAATTCATTTTTCTTTTCCTGTTGCGACGATACCATGAGGCCATGAAATATGCGTGTAATGCAATACATGCTGACCCAGCGTGCAAGGGCTCACGTCAAATGTCAGCCGTCAAGGTTCGCCGAGAATCTCTCTGCCGGTCTAAAGATAGTGCGTTCGACGTCGACGACGTCGCCGATGCAGTGGTACCGCGGCTCGACTCGGATGTTGAATTCCTTGCCCCCCTACCCAATAGAGATGATGGTTGAAACAATGCCAACAGAACAAGAACCTTGAAACCACGCCAACAGACAAGAACCTTGAAACCATACCCGCCAAAAACCTCGGCGAACGCTTCGTTGCCGCGTAACCCAACCTCGCCGTGCGCACTGACCAGACCATACTCGCTACTCAACAGTTTGCCCGGAGTGCCTGGCCAATTCTGTTCCCTCTCGTAACGCAGGGTTCACAACACCATCTTGTCCTTCTGATCAGAAGAAGGCACGCCTTGAGGCATTCTCCCACTATGCCCATAAAAACATTTCGGATCCGAGCAGCCGCCGCTCTGGCCATTCTTCTCGACAAAACAGGGCTGTTGGCGCGCAATGGACCACAGCGAATCAAACTGCGCATCGGTAAGTGGTGGTGGAAACCTATGATTGCTCTTGCAAGTATTGCTCGTCGTGCATTCGCCACGGAGGTAGTAATAAAAACATAAGCGAGCACTCTTCAGGCTCCCAACACCAGACTGAGGCAGCTGTAACGGCCTGTCGTAACGATTGCCGGCATCATCTTTCAACACGGGTCCCAGCCTTTCAGACTGCGCGCTGGGATTAATACCGTTTGAAGATGGCATGACTGTCGATATAAGCGACCTCCCAGCACCAGTAAGAAAAGGAGCTGCGGGCGCCCCGTTGGGTGGAGCAAGGGGTTGCGGGCGTCCTGACATATTCGTCCCTCCTTGTCCTGGAGCCTTTACAATCGAAGGTTGAGTAAACACCGAGGTGAACTGGGTCCTTTTAAATGGCAGAGACCGTATTCCAGGTGGCAGCGGAGTCCCCTCAAGAAGCGTGATGCGGTCCGACACCGGCTTGTTCGCCACATACTGCCCCAACATAGGTGCATAACCAGAGTCATGACAGCAGGCAAGAAGGATATGCTTGCACTGAGGACTGTCCACGAAAAACTTAAAGGTATCTGTGGTAACTGTCAACAGACGACGGGGACGGCATGTAGCAGGAGCCTTGAAGGATGAAGTACCACGGATCTTATAATCGGCGCGCTCTTTGCCACTCCCAACATCCACAAAATCAAAAAACGCCTGGCGGCTACTGAATTCTGCGGCGAACTCCCTCAACTGGAGCTCGTCGCGTAGCCTACCATCTCGCACGAGAGAAGTAGCCAGACCTGAGAGGTTTGCAAACGCCCTCACGAAGATATCCAGCCCGTTAGAGCCGTCTTCAAGGGTTCGTACAAACTGCTCCAGCTCGCCCGATAACACGTCGGCAGCATCCTCGCCCCCTTTTGCACCCCTCGAGATAAACCTATCCTGGAACTGAGGTCTTAGGTTAGTATGGGTTCAATATGGCTGATGCAGCTACCCGATACTCACGACATAGCCATCTGCGTCGGCATCAATGAGCAGAACCACAAACGAACGTTTGTTCCACAAGTTGCCTTGTTCTTTGCTAGCCAGCGCTTCTTGCTGGAATCTTCTTCTCGCTTCTCGCTCGTTCCCGAGGTCTAACTCGACTTTCTCTAGGGCGGTTGCTTTCTGTTCCAGGTCCTCTAGAAGGTCCTGTCCCATCGCAGGGCGGTCAGCGCATGGCTTCGCACCTGAATCGCTTACTTACTTCGATGAGGCGCGTCCTTTGATCGTCCACGCTCCGAAGGCTCTCAAATTGCATGCGATACGTTCCCCGTGCCGCCTTCATCACCTGTGCCGCCATCACAATCGAGCCAACTCGGGCCTTTTTGTCTCGTTGTCGGCGTCATCGTGTGTGCTGCGGACGGGGCGGGGAAGTAACCCGTAGAGTCACCTGATGTCCTGCAAGCGCGCGGTCTGCGGTTCGGCCAGAAGCACCCTCATTCCAACAAGCAACCAGCGGCCCTCGGAGAGGCAATTGCCGGGCTGTTGCAGTATTACAACCCCAAGAGTAGGGCGAGCCGAACAGCCAAGCCACAGCTAACACGTAGAATTAATTGGACGCGCGCGTCGTTTTGCGTCTATGTCCGGGGGAAAAGGGGAGCCTAATAATGGTCCTATGGACACAGACATGGCTGGGGACGGGTCATATAATAACGAGATCAGTCTATAAACCCCAAACTGCATTAAGTGACCCGGTCTCTCCTTCACGCGGAGTGTCCGCGAACCTCACATGTTATAGTGGTTCGCAGCAGCCGTAAATGCGTGTTTTCCCCTATTGCGACGATACCATGAAGCCATGAACTATGCGTGCAGTGCAATGAGGGGCTCACGTCACAAGTCAGCCGTCAAGGTTCGCCGAGAAATCCTCTGCAGAAAACTTGGCCCCTAAATTACAACGTAATCGTCCTCGCCGCCTTGGCCAATGCGAGCACTCAGCAGCATAGCCTCGAGCCCCATCCCTCAACCCGTCCCCCGAGGGCGAATCGTCGTCGCGCAGCCGTCCTCCACATGCACAGCCTTGCAACGGAGGAGCCCACGCGTCTCGAATCTAGCCCTGCGTGGACAGATCCTTCGAGAGGCTCATTTCCAACTTCCCCACGGATGGGCTGCTTTCTCGTTCGGTCACGTCACCCCTGCGGCGTTTGACTTTGCGCGGGCATCCGCCGCGAGGCTGCGAATTGGAGAGGGCGTCACACGCTGTCTAGCACGGTACATACGGACACCAGAGCCTCGCCCGGGCTCGCCTTGCACGGCGTGGCGCCCTTGTTTCGGCAGTGGCTCTGGTGCGTCTCAGACTCAGGGGTGGTGGCCGCGCGAACGCGTCGTGGCGTCAGCCCTGTTGCGAGTCGGGGAGCTTCGTCGACGCAGCATCGGCTCGACGGCACTTCCCGACAAGGCCCAATGCCAAGAGTGCAGAATCTGTGCATGACGGTCTTGGCTCTGGCGCATCGTCGGGAGCTGTTGGGGACGGGATTACCCCGTCTCTCAGATCGCCGTAAGCCCTGTGCCTCGACGCTGTGTTGGGGCGCGGTTTCGCCTCCGATTCGGGCCTGTTCCCTAATCGAGTCATGTTCAAGGAACTCTTGTTCAGCCCTGCGGCCACCCACGAGCACCATGGGGGTCATGGCGGGGGAGCAAGGGACCGGCCTTGCGATGAGTACTCGTACGAATGCGTTTTCGCCCTACGTAGTACTACGTACTGTTCTGGGCCCGACTGCTCGTACGAGAAGTACGCGGGCACGCTGAACCTGCGGGCGTCTCAAGTCTACGTGCCGCCGTGCCGACTCCAATGTACGCCGTGGGCGTGCGTGGCATCTACAACTAACCTGCTCGTTTGGGGCCGCCCCGACCGAGGGGTCTTCCGCCCTCTCGGGATCGGCAAAGCACCGCATCGCCCATGGCACTACAATCACTGCCTCTCGGCCAGTCCGTCCGTCGGTGGGGCCTACCCGTTGTCGTGGATCTTCTGTGCAGGCAGGGCCCCAGTTAGCAGCAACGGCTACGCTGGGGCAAGGCTCACTAATATGCCCCATCGTGCCCCGGCATTTGGACTCATAAGAAAGTCTCCCGGTTCTTCTCCAAGCGTCATGACATTGTCGTTGAGCAACCCGTCGTGATGGCGCTCCCCTCAGCCCTTTCGGTGCCTCTCGGGCGAGCCCGACGGCGGCTACAGCGGTCGTTCGAGACCACCAGCAACATGTCGGAGCATGACCACCACCACATGCACATGCCTGACAAACTTCGCTTCTTGAAGAGCCCTGTGGTCGGCCATGGCGGCAGCGGCGCCATCGACTCAAAGGACGGTGATGGCTCCGACTACGACCATGATCTACCCCGACTCGCGCGCGTCCGTCACTCCATCCCGTTGCGCAATTGCCACCAATGCCTCTGACTGACCGTGTTCGCCCACAGCACGAGGAGCCAACCCTCTTGGAGATCTTCTTCGATCTTTTCTTCGCCGCCAATTACAACGTCTTCTCGGAGAACCAGGAAGTCACCAACCACACCCGGTTCAAGGCTTACGTTGGTTACTTTTGGTAGGTGGTTGCCATTCGGCCGTCCTTTGCCCAAGGCTGTCGCAATCGTTTCGGGGCTCTCGGACTGACTTTGCTTTGCCCTTAGTCTGTTGTGGCTGACCTGGTTCTTGGTGACTCTCTACGACGTTCGCTTCGTGGCGGACAGCATCTTCTGTTCGTTCTTCCCCCAAGACCTCCTGTTGTCCTTGACTGACGGACGAGAAAGCGCGCGTGACGAGAGCCATCCAGCTTGGCGTGCTGGTCGGCTTCGCAGTGGTTGCCCCGAAGTTCGACCCGACTCATCAAAGCCAGACGGTGATGAGATCCATGTGTGAGCGTGGCCCCGGCTTGATCGACCTCGACTAGGCATTGGACTGACGATTGCAGCCATAATCCTATCGATTTCACGCGCTTGTCTTGCCATCGAGTATGTGGCGGCTCTGTGGCACGTCAGGAAGTTCAGAAAGGCCCGCCTGCCACTTTACCTCCAAACCGCCGTCCACGCCGCCGCCTCGGTTGTCTATCTCGGCATCACCTTTCGCTTTAGGCATGGGAGGAGCCGTGTCTTCATGACGTGGTACTTCATCTCAGGTGCCGAGGGCATCCTCACCATGCTCCTGTCCAACTTTTCACCCGTCCTCAGCTTGACCAAGACGCACCTCATGAAGCGCATGACGCTCCTCACAGTTATGATGCTCGGCGACGGCATCGTGCAGATTGCAAAGGAGGTTGTGACCATTGTCAAGACACCAGACGCCTGGAGTGAGAAACCTTCGCCCCGCCCCCCGTCTACCGGTGCCAGAACTGACCGCCATGATCTACCGCAGATGCCGTGACCATTGGCCTCGTCACTGCCGCTGCTGCGACGGTCTACTTCGTCTTCCTGATATATTTCGACTGGCTGCGGTCGTCCTTCCACCTGCCTGCCTTGCGGCAGCAGCTGTGGACCGTCATCCATCTTCCGTTCCATCTGTCCCTCGTCTTGTTCATGCAAGGCTTCACGCAGTATCTCATCTGGTCCAAGATCATCGAAGTGCTCAACCGTGTCCTCAACGGCTTGAACCAAGATGACGGAGATTCCGACGCCATCGCCAACATCACGAGCAAGGAGCTACAGGTGCAGTTCAATCAAACAGCCAAGGAATTTTTTGATCTGTACCCACCTAAGATCACGAGCACTTTCGATACTGTCAACAGTGCCATTGCGAATTTCTCGCAGATCCCCGACAGCTTCTGGACCGACCTCTCCAAGTACTTCAAGACTGACGACGATAACATCTTCAGCGACGACGATGCCAATGCCGTAGGGGTCTTTATCAATAGCTCCATCGCTATCATGACCTCTATGACCAATGCCTTGTTCGCCAACTTCGGCATCAATCTTGAAAGCGAGATCACGACCAAGGACCCCTTGGCGAGTCACGATGTCAAGGGAGGAGGGTTCCAGGGCCAAATCCAGGCCAAGACGTGGGAACGCTATAGACTAGTGGTATGCTTGATTTCGGCCCGGACAAGAGTCGTGAGACGGATCTGATGCTGACACGGCGCAGTTTGCTTACGGCTACGTCGCCTCGGGGTGCGCCCTCTTCTTCATGATTGTCCTTTCTCTCATTGCGCGCACCACGCCGCTGAGGCTCTGGCCAATCATCCGCCTCGTCATCGTGTTCCTCTTGGCGCTCGGCATGGGCCTTACCGCCATACTCTGGTTCTATGAGGATCAGGTCTACGCGTATTTGGGGACGGCTTGGGTCCTGCCCACCATCACCTTCGTATGGACCATCGCCCTCATCATCACCCACCTCAACGGCCATGGCATCAAGCGCAACGCGCACCGCTTCAGGCGCCGCGGCCAGCCATACGCCCCCGTGGACCTGCCCCTGACGCCAGCGAATGACTGGGCGAGCAACGACCGCAAGGCGGCCGATGGACCCGGCGGTGCTGACGCCGAGGCGCAGCACCGGAACCGATATCACAATGCGACCGACGACTACGGCGGGCACCAGACAGACGAGATCGGGGTTGCGTACAGTGGCTCCGACAGACCGCATTCAAGCTACGACCCGTTGAAGGCGTCGACAGCGTACGGCGGTGCTCCTCACGTTTAAGGCGCAGCACAGAACTGGTAGGTTTTCAGCACGGCGCAGAGGGACGCGGAGGGAGTATTGTATTCCATTATACCCATAGTATGAGCCGTCTATTTTCGGCATATAGAAAGCAAGCGACGGAGTGTAGTATCTGTTCTCATGAAGCCTTATTAGGTGTCTCGGCATCCCTGTGCCATGATTATCGCGCGATTATATCCCTTCATTCCCTCACGTCCACGTCGGAGCCAGAGCCAGCGACAGAGCTCTCTCCCGCACTCTTCACGTCACTCTTTGCAACTCTAGACGCCACTGTGGTCTTCTGCCGCCCGTGGAACACGCATATGCCCGTCCCGCCGCTCGCGTGGCGGATGTTGGCGGCGCAAAGCGGGCTGCTTGGCAGGTGCTCGGGGACATCGAACCGAAAGTCGCTGGGAGCACGGGGCCGGCCGCGGAGGTTGGCGCGCAGGGGCACCGGCTCCCACCACTCGCGCGCCCGGCCTGTGGAGGCGCGCGCGTGCTGCTTGACCACGACGCTCTCGCTGCTGCTGGAGCCGCTGCCGTGGCCGTTGTCGTTGCCGTGGCTGTTGCCGTTGCCGTGGCTGTTGCCGTTGCCGTGACCGGGCTCGTCGCCGGGAGGGATCATGGAGGTGAAGAAGGCGCGCGGCTTGCCGTCGGGCGTGGCCCCGGGGAGGGGCGGCGTGTTGATGCGAACGGCTTCCTGGGAGCATAGGTGAGGATCAAGCAAGGCGCACGGGAGACGGGGCGTGCAAGGCACGATGCTACTTACACCGCCGGGGAACTGGTCGCTCGTCGACCGGACGCGCACTTCATGGACATACGTCAGCGCATATACAGACCGGCAGAGGATTAGACGCACCACTCATCGTGGCATGGCGAGAGGTGGGCGTGACGGGCGGCGTGCGGCCCCCGAGACCGCCCCTGACAGAACCGTCCGCGGAGTCGAGCGAGCCGTTGGACGCCCTGCAGTGCCACGGCGCTCTGCCAAACAGCCTGCGCGAGATCTTGGCCGTGCCGACGTCGTCCTTCAGCCGCGTGCGCATCCTCATGATGTTCTGCGGGAAGAGGGAGCTTCGCGTGCCGTCTGTGGCGGGGACACCGGCGTCCTCGTCGTCGTCATCATCGATGGTAGGCATGTGGGCGCTCCGAGCCCGTCGTCGCTACATACAAATCGCGTGAGCCACATAGTGAACAGCAGCGGTCGGACACAGCACGGGCAGGACCGGTACCTCTTTGCGGCTCTTGGGCTTGATCCTGGACTCCAGCTTCTTCTTGGCCCGGATGTACCACGGCTGGGTAGACAGGTCCTCGGCGGTGAAGGGTGCCTCCCTCGCGGAGGACGGGCCGACGACCGACTCCTGGGAGCGGACCTCGCTCACGTCCTCGACTCCGCGCTCATGCTCGTCGTGGGAGCGCGAGGACGCGACGGAGGCCTCGTCGTGCTCGCTCGGCAGCACCACGACGGTCGGGTTCTGCAGCGACAGTACGTGCGCCGACTCGGACGCGTACGGGCTCGGCGACTGCTCGGTCGGCAGCGGCACCTGGTTGCCGAGCGGGCTGGGCTGGCTCAGCGACGGCGAGGACATCATCGGCGCCGAGGGCGGGTCCGTGTCGCTCGCCGACTTGGTCGACCGCGACATCCACCTGGAGAAGCGCGAGCTGGCGTTGCTCTTGTTCCGCGGCACGACGCCGACGCCGACGACGCCGCCTCCGCCACCTACGCCGCGGGTTCCCCCGACGGGCCGCCGCTCGGCCCAGTAGCCCTCCGGGAACCAGACCTACTCGAGGCCCTCGCGGGCCGGGCGCGGCGGGTCGACGCCGAACAGGGGCTTCCGGAACATAGGGGGCAGGTGGTTCGCCATCATTGCCCCTGTGGCCGTGGGCGAGCCGGAAGGAGTCGACCTCGCGTCCGTGGCGGCGCCGGCGGCGGTGCTCCGCGGGATCGGGCGAGCGTGGGAGAAGAAGGTCGAGGCCGACGACGCGCTGTCGTCGGCCATCGTCGGCCGCTGCCAGCTGAACCCAGCGGCGTGGGACATGTCGGGGCCGGGCGTCGGGAAGGAAAGGTAGAGCAGCGGCGGTTTGGTGTAGGGGGACTGCAGGGGAAGGTTCATGTAGCTATTCCACGTCGTCAGCACCACTTCTCATCTCGCGTCGTCACAAACCAGGGGGGGAGATGGGGAAGCGGCACGCGCCGTCCGCCTACCTCATCTCTCTGGGGTCACCGGGAAACAGCGCTCTCTGGAACAGCGAGTTCGGCATTGCGGCGCGCCGAGGTGTGGCTTCGAGGATCTGCGAAGGGCCGAACGGGAGGTGTATCGAGGTTGAGATCGAGGTTGAGATCGAGGTTGAGAGGGGAACAATAGCAGGCGGTAACACTGAGGCTCGCGTTGGCTTGGAAATTATACATGCAAAATTAGGCTGGAACTCGTAGGTCGCGCAGCACGAAGGCCAAGGGGGCCTGCGATGTTGTTGGTGGTGGGCTCTGGTCGTCGGAGATGGAGAACAGCCGTCGCCTTGGCGGTGGTCCCATCGCTCCTTGTCTCCGTCGTGGGACATCGCCTGCCGGAGGGCTCGAAGCCTAGCCGGAGTCCAGTCCAGGAGCACGTGTCGGCAGGCGCAAACACCAATATGAGCTCTTAATCCTTATCTTTTCAGGAGCGCTACTCTAATTGATATCCACCTAGCTTGCATTCGCTACCTTGAGCAGTCCATCGTCGTCTTCCTCGTGGTGTCCAAAAGATCACAGGCCCGCAGCCCAAACTCCAAACGCCGTACATGACACTTCAAACATCATGCTCATGCTATTTTGTTTCGCGTACACCCTCACGCAGCTGGCCAGTCCATCAAGAGTCGATGGCCATGGTGTCATCCCCATCCAGGCCCAGCTCTTGCGGCTCCAGAGGGACGCCACGGCCGCGGCCGGCCAGCAGCTCTCGCCGCACTTCGGGACCGATGGCGGAGTGACCGTGGGTCAGCAGCAGGTCGAGCAGCGCCTCACGCTGGTCCTCGGTGACGTCTCCCTTGTATCTCTGCGCGAATGCCAGGAGACTCTGGTGCCAGATGACGGGCAGCTTGGTCTTGGCGTCGCCGTCGGCGTGCACGCCCGTCATGGCGTCTCCAGCCTGGACGCTGGCCGGGTCGACGCTGCGGAATCGCAGGAAATGGAAGACCAGCGCGTCGATGACCTGGTACGGCAGCGCGTACTTCTTCTCCAGCAGCGCCTTGATGAAGATGTTCGTCGCGCCTCCTCCTTCGCTGCCCTGCGACGCCTCCTGAGCGGCGATGTCACACAGACCCTTGATGGCTGCCGCGGAATGCAGAACCGGGACGGATATCCTGGTCAGGACCGCCGAGATGATGTGAGCCTCGCGGAGGGTGCAGGTCCCGCTGCCCACCAGCGGGAACAGGAAACCCTTGAAGAAGGCTGCAGGCTTGTAGAGGGCCTTCTTCAGGGAGTTGAACAAGTGGACGTTGAGCTTCTTGTTCTCGTAAATGTCCTCGCGGACCTTTTCCAATATCACCATTTCCAGGAACCGCTGCACGACGAAGGGCTTGTGGGAGACGAAGATCCTCGTCGCTTGGTAGCAGGCATTGGGCGTCCACTTCTCGGGCTGCGTGATCTCGAGGATCTCTTCCCAGTGCGGGATGGTGGGGAGAATCTTGAAGGGCTTGGGGAGAGGCCCGGACTTGTAGCGAGACAGAATTTGGCCGATCCTGTGAGAGTCAGTAAGGGAGCCTGGTATCAGCTCCTGGGAAGCGCAACGTACTTGGTGTAAGCCTCGACCACCTTAGGAGGCAGCTCGTAGTCGTCAACTGGCATGCCGGCGTCCTTTCGCGCCTCGGCGGCCTCGTGCGCAGCAATCTTCTCGAGAATGAGGTCGGCCAGGTTGACGCTGTCGCCCTGCTCCTCGCCCGTGGGCTTGAGGTCCCAGCCGTGCTTCAGCAGGTCGTCCTCCTCGTCGGGCATGAACTTCTTGTACATGTCCAGGTCCTCGGGGTCCACCTCGATCTCCTCCACCACCTCTTCCTCGTCGCCCCAAGCCTCGTCATCGTCGTACGTCTTGCCCTCCTCGTCGGCGGCGGCGTCGTCGAAGCGCGAGTTGTATCCGAAGTTATCGACGGTGGGCTTGGGGACGGAGGCGGCGCGCTCGGCGTCTTCCTCCTCGGCGAGCTCGCGTCCTATGCGCAGGATGTTCTTGGACGCCTTGGAGTCGACGAAGTTCTCGTCGGCATCGGCGGCGTCCTTGGCCTTTCTCTTGCCCGGCTTGGTGGGCCGCAGGACGCCGGTGGCGACGATGTCGTCCTCGAGAGGGTTGTGGCGCCTGGCCGGGCGGGCGGCCGTGGGGGTTGTAGCTTTGGGCATCTTGTGTCGATGAGGCTGTGGAGAGGGCAGCTTCGACGTCTCTCACAGGTGCGATTTGAAGGAGTTGTGCCCAGCGGCAGCGGTGGGCGGAAAATCAAAAATTTGTCTTATCGATCTGCCACCCCTCACTCTGATTTTGGTTTAGCGCGACGCCCAGCAAGGTGCGAGCGAGCTCTCACCGCCTTGGCGCCTGGCATTCGAACCCGTGCAAGTCCCTCGATCTGGCTGCATCTCGTGTGCAGATAAAATGACAGAAAATTGGACACGTTGAGAAACATAATTTGTGAAAGAGAATATCCATATGATTTGGTTTTGTTTAGTCATATGCTCCTGCGGTTGGGACTTTGCCGATTCTGTGTCTGCTCACCACTCCCTCTTACATTAGTTACACTTGATGCTCCCTCGCACAAATGCAGCTCATGGGAACGAAAGCACACCGACGAATTCGAAACTACGTATTAATATTATGTCTCCCAGTTCCCAACTCACCTCGTCCGAGTCAGCCGCTCGAATGTTCCCGAGCCCGGCAAGGAGCGTGAAGCTTCGGCGTGCTTCCTTACCCAGTACATTCAGTGGGTCCCAAGGGACCTGAACCCCGGCCTATGACGCTGGAATTTCAGGCTTTGAACCCCCACCATTAAAAATGCCCCTCTACTCGCCCGTCACCAAGTCCGTCACAAGTTCACAACGCCCAGCCCAACTCATCAGCGCAATCAAGATATCCGGGCATTGAAGAGTCAATATGCCGACAGAACTCGAAGAGGTAAGCGGCCCATAAGCAGCACTCACGAGTCTCGCCTGTGATGAGAGGGTGCTAACCAGCCTTGGCAAATCAGCTCGTGGGCTTCATCACCCATCCCAACCCTCAGATTCGCCTGGCAGCCTCCGAGAACCTCGTGCCCTTCTCAACAGCGGAGCCGGCCATCTTCAAGGCCGATGGACTCAAGCCAATCAAGAACCTCAAGCTCCTGATCAAGGACCATCCCGTACGTTGCCTCTACGGAACCTAGGCGCAGCGCCCGAAACCGCGAACTGACGGCCAGATGCGCAGAAAATAGCCGAACATGTCCTGAGCATCCTGATAAACCTGTCCGGAGACCCGGAAGTGTTGGACGAGCTGGTGAAAGACGAGAAGTTCTTGGACCTGGTGTTTGCCTACCTAGTCGTGAGTTCACATTGCACTTGCTCACACTCAACGGGCCAATGCTGACGGTTATCAGAACCCTGACGAGCCAAACGCCAACCTGCTGGCCATGCTGCTGGCCAACCTCGCCAAGTGGGACGGCATCAAGTGTGTGCTGCAAAGAAAACAGCAGGCTCCCGAGGCGTTGGGCTCCGACGAGATCGTTCTCGACCAGCTCATGGACCTCTTCGTCAAGGGCCAGGACGGCGCGTACAACAAAAAGGCCGACTTCGACTACCTCGCCTACGTCTTCGCCGACCTCGCCAAGCACCCCGAGATCCGGCAGTTCTTCGTCAACCCGCGGCCCTACGACGGCGTCATCCCCCTGACCAAGCTCAAGGTCTTCACCGAGCACAAGTCCGACGTGCGCCGCAAGGGCGTCGCCAGCACCATCAAGAACGTCGCCTTCGACGTCGCCTCGCACCCCTCATTCCTGTCCTCCGACGGCATCGACATCCTCCCCTACGTGCTGCTGCCCATCACCGGAAACGAGGAGTACGACGTCGACGAGACCATGGCCATGCTGCCCGACCTGCAGCTGCTTCCGCCGGACAAGCGCCGCGACCCCGACAGCACCGTCGTCCAGACGCACGTCGAGACGCTCATGCTGCTGACGACGACGCGCGAGGGCCGTGACCTGATGCGCGAGATCAAGGTGTACCCGATCGTTCGCGAAACGCACGCCCGGGTAAACGACGAGGCGGTGCGGGAGGCGTGCGACCGGCTGGTGCAGGTCTTGATGCGGGATGAGGAGGAGCCGGGTACTGATGGCGCAGGGCGGGTGGAGGAGATAGCAGACGAGGACGATGAGATTGTTGAGGTCTAAATGGTTTTGCGTCCAGTGAGATGATGATATGAAGGAGTTTTATCTTGGATTATGGGCGTAGAGTGCCGCGAAAGGTGTTTGAACGAATGAGCCACAAGTTCATGGTTTAGGAGCTTGTTGTGTTCGCTGGAAGAAGACAAAATTAGATATGGGCGTTCTGCGGCCCAGGTACGCTCCAGAGCTGAAAACTACAAGGTATTCGAGAGCAACTCGTGTACGTGAAACTGCCATAAATAAGACGTTACAACCAAAAGCATTAAAATGGCCTATTTCGACCTCCCCAAGTCATCTTCATTCTCATAAAACGCGCTTCTTTTCCTGGAGTGGACCCGTTCTCTGGCCGAGATGTAGTCATCCGCAAGCATCTCGCCCGCGGTCGGCGGCGAAGCGGTCTCAGGGGAAATCAGATGCTCAAGCCCTTCGTGAATTGTGAATGCATGCTCCCCGGCAGCAGAGTTGCCGACATCAGGCGAGACGACGCCAACGAACGGGGTCGAGTGCCCAAGGAGCGGCGAGTCGACCCTGGCGCTGTTCGCCGCGCCGGACGTCCGAGAGACGAAGCTTGTGTTGTCGGCGAATGAGAACGAGCTCTGCGACGGGTCGTTTCGCGAACGGGCCTTGTTCTGTGCAAAGTTGGAGTGCTTTTGGATCACATCAATGGGCGAGAGACCCGTGTCATGTAATTCGATAGGCGGAGACGTGTCTGCAAATGTCAGTCGACGCACCCAACACGTTTGCTGGGGAAAGCACCTACCGTCCAGCTCTGCGACTTGCGTGTCCTCCATTTCATGATGTCCGGAATGCTCCGTGACCGGTGACATCGGGGCAACGGAAGGCTCTTTCCCGATCTCAGGACTCGAAGCAACGATATCTGAGCTCGTGACGGTAACGGCCTTCTCGGGCTGCTGGCCCCTGATCCACGACCGGATGCGCAGAGTAGCATCGTCAGAGCCCGAGTCCTTTGAAACGCTGCCATCACGCCTTCTCCTGGTCGCGAGCCACCGCCAGACAAGGAGGCCGACCCCGACCAGGAACACGATTGGAACGACGACCGCGGGAATAATGATGTGCTTCTTGTCGTCGTCATCGCCGCCGCCGCCGCCGCCGCCGCCGCCATCGCTGCTCTGCGGAAGATTCGGCCGCCCGGTGGTGGGTGCAGCGCCGTACGGCCAGTATGTCGTGATCTTGCTGGTGTCGTATTTCTGTGCGAAGATGTCGCCCAGGGCACCCGTTGCCCACCCAGAGGGCGCCGGCTTGGTCACCGTTGCGCCGCCGTTGGCGTTACCCCCGATTGCTGCTTGAACCTTTTCGGGAACGCCGTATGCGGCGTGCTTTGTCGGGTCATACGAGTCCATCCACTGGCCGCTGGTGGTGTTGAATATCACAACCGGTCCTTTGTCCACGCACGAGGGGAGGGTGCCAGCTTCGGTGGCATAGCCGCCGAAGACCATCATCTGATCCGGGTATGGTAGGAAGCACTTATGGCCCGCTCGCGCGTGAAGCGTGGTGCCGTTGTTGATCTGAGTCCACGTAAACGAGGGTAGAGAGAGAACCCAAACGTCGTCGTTGAAGTCGGCTGTTGGATGGATGCCGTCAAACCCACCGTAATAGTATATATTGAAGCTCGAGCGGTCAGCCGCGGTGGCAACGACCGCGCAACCCCTACTCCGCGTTCCCGGACCGTCCTTTGTCGGCTGCTTGTACCACTTTCCACTCTCGACATCATAGATGTCGATGGTCCGCATAAACTCAGGGCTTTCCTTCATCTGGGAGCTGTTAGAGAGTACCGGAGTCTGAGATCTAATGGACTCACGCTTGCTTTCGGATTAGTCGACTGATGGATTGTTGTAGCCCACTCCGGGTATGTCACCCCGCCGAGTACCACGAGGATGCCTTGCTTGCCGACTGGAACCCAGACTACTTCCGCGTTCGATCGCCCCTTGATATCGTCAGGCAGCGTGCTGTTGCTCCATTTCTCGCTGAGCTGCGTCCCCATGTCTAAACTGATGAGGGTATTGGAGATGTTCACAGCCTGGGTAGAGCTGTTCCCGTTGACGTCTATCGGGCCGAGGGTCGGCGAAGTGAGCCCCGAAAAGTACCACGCCTTGTTCTCCGATGGCGCGTTGACTGCCGCGCCGTAGGCGATGTATCGATTGGTCCCGTTGTCGAGAGGGGTTTCGAGAAAGCCTCTTTGCCACAGCGGCTTATCTACCCCGTACTGATAACCTTGGTACTTGAGGGCCGCGTTCGCAGCCGGTTCTTCATACAACGGGTCAATCTTGAACGCGGCGCCACCGTACAGGTAGAATTCGGCGTCGTTCGCGAGCATGCCTCCGTCGAAGTAATTTGGCTCTGAGCTCATACCGTTTGCCGTGCCACCTCTAGCTTTGGAGATCTTGTTCTTCAGCAGTATGCCTGTGACATTGGTGTCGGCGGTGAAAGGCTCGCTCAGATTGTAGGTGAGGATAAGCCCTTGAAAGTTGCCTAAGGGGGTTCAGCCCGAGCTCTGTCCATGAATCTCCGTCATATACGAACCTGGGTTTGAAATGGATCCCAGCTTGCCCGAGTCGAGCCCAGCCGACCACCAAATATTTCCTCCATCGAGATAGACGGTGTCTCTAATCAAAGCCGCTTAAGAGAGCAGTCAGTCGAAGCAATCCCTCATTACCACATTTCCTTCAAGGGGTTGTGTTGAATCCTTACCACGAGGCTGCTTCCAGTAGCATATTGATGTATTTATTTGATGGGGTACCCAGTTGTCAAACTGGGCAAGGCATGGAGTCGCCAAGAGGCCATAGAGGCCGAAGAGCATTGCGCCGTGATGCTTCATTGCGACGGCTTCCTACAATGTGCGAAAGCCGTCATCAAGCAGTACAGCGTTTAGCCAAATGAAAGGCTTTCTCAAGGCCCTTCAAAAGAGACACTTTGGCTCGAAGCGCTTCTCTCCTACGACAGGAGGGGCAGACTCGTCGGATTAGCAAAAATCGGCGCCAATGACGCGGCCATACATTTTCAGATCACTAAGTGGCGCCCGATGCCATGAAGATGGTGTTTCGCGATGAGCAGGTGGTCGCGAAAGGCAATGGAGGTAGCTACCCAATGCCTCCACATGGGACCGGACGATATGGACGACAGTGGAGTAGAGGCAGCAGCTGGATTTTACAAGGTACGAGCACATCGGGCTTAGGCATGGGATCAGAAAGCACAGGCGTGCGCGGTCTGGTTAGTGCCAATAAGTGAGCACTTGATGTAACGCCGGGGGTCCCACCTCTTCCGCAGCGCCTCACGTATGGTCCGTGGCAAAAGTCGAAGACGGACACATAGAGGAGCCATATTCCCGAGGCAGCAGACGTGGAGAGTGGCCCTCCGGGGCAGCGTTCCCTCTGCATAATGCACCCAGGCACCTCGCGTCGATGTCGATTCTCTTGCAGAACGAGGCGCGCAAAGCTAGCCGAATGGAAGATACGGATGGCAAGGCCAGTGAGAGCCAGTGAGGGCCTGAGTGCACGACAGCCGGAGTCCGATGCCGCTATTTATCCACTCCAGCGCCAATGCCTGCGTTTCTGAAGGACTGTTTTGCAGTCGCACTACAGTTACGGAGAAGAGGAGAAAGGCAGTACGAGCATTGGCGCCTCGTTTCATACCATTGTCACGCAATAATTGACTCTGTGTAATGCCAATTTGTTCCTGGCTGCCTAGGATACCGCGCTTAGACAACACAGGCGCAAGTTGGGGCATGATCATGGTCCCTGCCCAATGCACAGGGAATAGCGTGCAATGGTGCTAAGGCGTGGTTTGCGTCAACACGAGAAGTTGTTAGCTGCCTTGGCCTGGAAACTCCGCAGGTGATCCTCGTTGATGGCAACACAGAGCAGTGCTGAGGAAGGGTGGCAATCACCAGGCCCGACTCTATCCCTGTGAGTACCCAGAAGTGCAAAGAAACCGAGGACGGAAGAGGGGGCTTGCGGGCAGATCGAGTTGCATAGCCGTAGCCGTAGCCGCTTGGCTAGCCAGACGGGGACCTGCACTAGGACGCCGAGGCTGATTATCAGGCAAGGGCATCGACCGATGGGGTTAACGCCGTATGTCGCGTTGAGTCACGAGCGCGAAGGCTTATATTCATCCAGACCGCGGAGACACCGCAAGAGGGAAGTTGACAAACCCGCAGTCGGGCGGGGAGGGGCTTCGTCAGGGAGGGTGAGCTGTTAAACCTGTCTGTGCCGGTTTAGGTCTCACTGCATGGTCGACTGCAGCTTCTTTTGTGCTGATTGATGGACGAGTGCAGGAGGCCCGCAATGGCAGGCCAGTGCATGATGCCAGGATGTTCGGCGCGTGCGACCAACAACGACGAGCGCCTTGGCGTGGTGGCTCGTGGCCGAGGAGGGTTCATGACGGTGCTGTGCGGTCGCCGGCTTGTCCGGGACGTGAATCGGGCGGGCTTCCGCCTCTGTTCTGCAAGGGGCATTGGCGTTGGGGCATCTGCCGGACCCGGTACTGTACGATGGATATGTTTGTTGTCTGTTGGGCTGTAATTAGAGGCGCTCGTGGTTGCGCCGTTGCCAGAGGTAGAACCAACAGACCCACGGAGGGGCAGCAACAATAAGGTCGACAATCTGGTGGCGCGGGAGCACGGGCTGATTGACAGGGAGGTGACAGCGATGGAACCAACCGGGGCCAGGTTCCGCCGGCAAGGCTTTGCGGGGTCGCCGCCAACGGAGCTCCAGCGCCCGCCTGCGAGGCCTCGGATGGGACCAGTGAGCAGGGGCGAGAGCCGCAGAGACGGCGACGGGTGAGGGATGCGGCGTGGCAAGGCATGGTCGCGGTCGCGGTCATGGCATGCTGAGTGAGAGTGGTGATGATGGTGTGTGAGACATACGAGGGCGGCGACTCCCGCGGGGAAGCTTGGGACGATGGCATGGATGGGAAGGTAAGCCTGTGAGCGGCCACCGATGAGGTGCTTGAAGTTGGTTGAAGTTGGGGTGGCAGGGGGCCCGCCTCGGCGGTTGCCTAAAGTGGCAGCCAAGGCAGCCAATGGGCTCCCGCGCTGCAGGTGGCCCGTTCCCGTTGTGGAACCCGCAAAGAAGCTCTTGCCCAAACGGCACGGCAGAGGCTCCGACGCGCTCTGATTCGTACGAAGTACTTCGTACCGCACAGCGCCCTCTCATCTGCTCGGTTTCGGCATCAACATTACGGTATCAGACATCGCCGTTGCACCCGTCGCCGGCGCCGACACCAGCCGCGGCGCCTCCCGCCTCCGTCTTACATTGCTGCTGTCTTCCAGAATCCCCCTCCATCGTGGAGTGTGCGTGCCGTGGAACGCGTTGCCCCGAGCCGGCTGCGCCCTTTACGTACGGTACTGTGCCATCCCATCGACTTCCTCGTGCAGGTGGAGCGGACGCAGGCTGCCATGGGGACTTGTACCTACGTACGTGCGTACGTACGTGCATGCAGCATCTTTACCCGAACGTTGCATCGAGGCCGCCGGGCAGGGCATCCTTGCCACCCGTCGCCGTCCGCCGTCGCCGGCAGCGGCATCTCTTTGCTGCATACTCGTACCCATGCCTGCATTTTCCGTTCGTGCCGACACATGCCTCGTGCTTTTCCGCCCAAGGCGATGGGAGGAGACCCTGCTGGCCTCACATACTGTGCTTTTCTGCGGCCGACTTGCCCGCCGGGTCCTTTTGCCCGAAGCAACACGATGCAGCCTCTTGTATCGCGGATTCCATCCCAATTCAGCCTGGAAGTGCCTGCTATCCCGCAATCGGTGGCAAATGTTTGTAGCTACGACAATTGTCCTGCGTTCCGCAGTTCCTGTCTCATCTATTCTGCAGTTGGCTCGCTCGGTGAAGCCGTACGGGTACGACCGGCGACTCGTCGTCACTTGTCGATCTGCTGCGAGAGCCAGACACACAGTCGCTCACCGGACGCCCATTTCGGCCTCATATTTGGGTTTCTGGATCCTCGCCTTGTTCTCAAGAGCTGTTTCTTGATTCGTGCTCTCGCCCGTCCAGCCACCCCGCAAGCCCCGGCTGCCGAGCCGGGATCTACATGTGCCCGTACGGAGAGACGCCGCGAACACCCGCATGCTTGTTTCTCTTGTGCCAGTGTGTATGCCGAACGGCATCATCCACATTTGTATCGCACACGCCGGAGTTACTTCGTAGCCTCAGCAATCGGTTTTCATCCAGTCGAGAATCGCGGTCGACTAAATACTGACACAGCATCTACGACAGGATTCCGCGAGGCTGACAGGACCCGAGCCGTTTTCCCGGTTGCTACGTGTGATTCGTCAACATGATATCAAGCATGATGCCACACCTCTCCTTGGCTGTACTTGGTGCTTCGTTGCCATGGCTGTGTGACCCGATCCAACCCAAGACGGCCCTTCGCAGGCAGGGGACCAAGAAGCCATGACCATGTTGTGGCTGCGTCGGGGCTCCACCCGGCCGTAATCTCTGCATGTAAGTTAGTTCGTACGGCTGTTTAGGTCGTGGTCACTGGGCCACCGTCTGGCCCTGACTGCTTCGCATACCTCGCACATCGCCTCCAGCTCAAGGTCCCCAAAGATCTGTTCGGAGGGACATTTGTGCTACCCCCCTGTCTATCGTCGTATTGACGGATCTGTGCCTTGGCCAATGGCCCCTCTCGCGAGCCTTGCGCGTGAAATTGACTGACATTTCCTTCTTCTGTCTTGGGTTCCGATGAGCGGCAAGCCTCTGGGTCATATGCTCTTTGCTCATAGTCGTCCGACTCTAGCTTCAATGGCCAAGACTACCCCACAGGGCAATCTGCCTATGTGACTTCGCCTGCATTGTTGTTGGTTGCGCTTCTTGCTAGAGAGTCGTGCCGTTCCCCATAAGCTCTGCTCGGAACCCTGGACTATACATATCCGCGTCGTGCTGCCTCCACACCCCTTCGCTGCTCTGCTGTCGCAAACGTTCGTTTTCTGCGCCAGGAGCCGGGAGTGCATTTGACAAGAGCAGGGAGATTGCGCTTTGTGTCTTACACATTCGCTAACGTTCGCTCGACGTTCCAAAGCCTGTCGTCCACTCCGGTTCCAGAGTCGGCTCGAAATGCGATTCGGCGCAGCTCTATGGGCCGTGAGTGCCCTTTCCTCGGCCGTTCTGGCCGAGAAAGATGAGGCCTCAAGAGATGACAACAAATGGGAAGTGCGCGCTGTCATGACCAATCAATTGCTTCACATAGAGACGGTCAGCGCCGAGTGTGAGCAGTGCTGCACGTACTCGTGGGACAACGTCACAGTTCAGTGAGTATGGCCTGACCTGACTTGTGGTCGCCTCGCTAACTCGACCCCAGTTCGACAGTATACAGCACGATAACTGTCGAGACCGAAGTAATATTCCCACCCGCTCAACCTGTCATGTGCTAAACATTGTCGACGCGATAGCTCGTTACCACGGTCACCGATACAGTCACTGTGCACGACACAGTTACAGACCAAGCTACGGTAACCCAGCACGACATTTCGACAAAACTGGAGTACACAACGGAATTTGTTACTACCACAACTACTTCAACATTTGCGACTGTAAGTATATGGCCTCTTGAACCCACAAGCTCATTTGCTGATCTTCTTCCCCAGTCTTTCCCTGTGACTGTAACATCTGTGCGAAAGTAAGTGTCGGACTTGGGTGCCCCCGGAAAGCAGGCAGTTGTTTCTGTTTGGCAAGAGATGTGCACGACTGGAGCACGCTCTCCATTCCTAGCTGATGTTTAGTCCCTCGACGCAAACAGTGGCTAACTATTGACAGTTGCTCACCGAGGTCGAAGCGCCAGGATAATGACCCGGACGCGTACGACCTTGACCGTCTGGCGGAGCCCGACACGCATCACTGCGAGACCGTCACGACCACGGAATGGCGGACAACGACCACCACGGAGGCTGTTACAGTCGTTACGCCGTCCATTACCACCAAGACTGTGGTGGTGCCCACCATCTCAGTAGTGCCAACCACGGTTGAAAACACACGCACATTGACGCAGGTCCACACCTCACCGACAACTGTCTGGCTTCCCACCACATTCACCAAAACGGCCACCGTCTCAACGGAGTATCCCGTGACAATCACATCCGACCATACGGTGGTCACCACAAGCATTAGCACAGAGTACATAACCACCGTTTCGACTTTCACCAGCAGCTACCCGGTGGTGACCCAAATCACCAAGACGGCAACCGTCACGGCTCCAGGTCAGTTGACGACGCTGACGCTTCCGGGAGAGACGAAGACTCTCCCTGGGTCAACCATTCTGTCTACCGTCATCAATAACCTTCCCGGCACGACTGAGGTAGTGACAACCACGGTTGTCGTTCCCCCAACAACTGTCATTGTCCCCCCCGGGACTGTCACAGTCACGCCGATATTCAACGTGACGCTCTGCCCATCACCAACCGGCTCTTCCGCTCCACTGCCGACGGACTCGGACCTTACGTTCGGCTGCAAGCCGGGCTACGTCTGCAACCCCCAGAAGCCGCAGGGATGCAACTTCTGGCCGGAGCCTCCTTCAAAGGACTACCTTTGCAACCCTCAAGATTGCATTCGGTCGCCCCCTGTCACGAAGGTGGATTGGAGGAAAAACGAGACGCAATACTACCCTCCTTCATATGGCTACTTCAACCTGGACCCAGAGGCATTCGGTCTGTCCTATGATATTTTCAACTACCATGTTTACGAGGAGGTCAAGGATGGCTGTACGGAGACGATTACAACTGGCAACTGGGCATCCCAGACCAGCTTGTCAGAGTGGCCTCGTCACACCACGAAAAGCACCAGCGTCCCGGCTCCGCCATCGTATGGAAACGCGCGTCGAGAGCTTCACGCGTTCGGCAAGCGTGATGTCACCCCTAGCTTGTGTTTCGACAACTGCAATAATGCCCTGCTGTATGCCGAATCCGTTGGCAAGACAGATGCCCTGTGCAAAGCTGGCAGTCAGTTCCTGCAAGGATACAATGACTGCGCGGCATGCATTCTGAACAACACCGTGGCCACCAAGTTGACCATCCGAGACTACGTGCAGCCGCAGTTTGCGCAGTTCCTGGACTACTGCAGCGGCAAACAGGCTGTCGCGACCTCGTCAGCGCCAGCCGGCCCTGAGAGCGAGGTCCTCACCCTGCCGACCCTCGGGACCAGCGCTCAGGCTGGGACGAGCCAGGTGCAATTCACTCCCGTTGTGTCGACGGCGGCCGCGGCCAGTTCAAATGCTGCCGGGTCTACCAACCCCAGCCAGTCGGGCAATGCTGGGTCATCCGCCGCAGGAGCTTCCTCAGCCGGCCAAGGGTCCTCAGCTGCGACGCAAACCGGAGGCGCAGATGCTCCGACGAAAGGCGCTACTGCTGTGACAACACAGGCTACGGCCCTCCCTGCCGCAGGGACCAGGTCCGGGTCTGCTGTCTCTGGGGGACAGCAGAGCGCCACGGATAGGAATGGGGCCGGCGGCGGAGGCAGCCCCAGTGGCACCGGCGCCGGCGGTCTCCCAGGAAGCGGATCGAAGACGGCACCCCACGCCTCGGGCCAAACAAGCAACCCGGCCGTCGTCAACGGAACGGCGTCCGCTTCACAGCCAGCCGTCATCACCGCCGCCGCGCCGCGCCTTGCAGCAGGCGGCGCCAGTATCATGATGATCACCCTGCCCATGCTCGCCGCCTTCTTCGCCTGAAGCGTCCACGGGCCCCATGTCCATATCTTAAGACACATTCACGACTCTCATTAATGGCCGTTTTTTGCGCGTTTGAAGCGGGGAC
The DNA here is from genome assembly GCA_001600555.1 of Albophoma yamanashiensis. Classification (NCBI taxonomy): domain Eukaryota; kingdom Fungi; phylum Ascomycota; class Sordariomycetes; order Hypocreales; family Ophiocordycipitaceae; genus Albophoma; species Albophoma yamanashiensis. The sequence continues at coordinate 3,667,616 of BCKH01000002.1, forward strand.
ACGTTGTGATGAGCACACGAATAATCACCTAGAGTGGCAGCAGCAACCTCCCCCCTCGATGATGCTATCGAGCGACTACGTGGAAAGTTTAAAAGATACCCCCAGACGCTCATTCTGAAAAAGGCACGCCTGGGACTGCTTAGCGCGCGTCTCGTGGCAGATTGAAGGCGGGTGCGGAACCGGAGGGCAGTGTTGGTGTCGAGTTACATTCGATGGCGGACCTTGCGGAAATAATTAGTTGAATAATGGCATGTCTTATCCAGTCGACTTGTAGTTTTTGCACTGTACTCCCGTGTCGTTGCCCTTTATTGAGTATTGTAGTATCGTTTGCAGCCGAAGCCGCTACTCAGAGCCTGTCATGAATGCATAATCATGCAAGATCTCAAGCCACGGCAGATGAACGCATCCAACATTGTATCAATTGAGCCAATCTCTGCCCTGTAAGGTCCTTCTTGCCTTGAACAGCGGCCCAAGGAAGGACTGGAGTAGCCCCGTTGGGTTATATGCAGAGCAACGGCGGCAGTTTGCAGACGTGGATTTGCAAGGGAACCAACGTAGTGAGAGCAAGCTCAGCAGATGACTTCAATTCAGCTTTAATTCAGGACTCTAAGCCGACCAACAGCGCCTTTCCCATGTGATTTATTCCGCACCCCCAAGGCGACTCAACACGCATTGCCAGGTTCCAAGAAACGTAATTCATTCATCCGTAATGGTCCAATCAAGGTCCGCGTCGCCGTTTATTCCACCGACAAGCCCTCGAGGACATTCATGGCCCTCGTGCCCTCCCTCTCGAACTGATTCACCATGGCCTCGCACTCATGCTTCAGCTTCTTCTCTGCCTCGCTGGCGTTGAAGTAGATCCACTCCTCGACCGTCATGCGCTTCTCGGGGCTGGTCAGTTCCTTGCCTTGTTTCAGCAAGCGCCCAACCGCGTTCTCCTTGTCCACTTCAAGACGCGGTGTGCCAATAACCGCGTCCAGGTTCACCGCTGTCCAGGGAGTTGCGCTTTGCAAGCCCGCGAGCACATTGCGCCTCGAAGGGGAGCTACGCACGGGGGTCGACGCCACCGGTGCGAGGGCGGTCCTCTTTGCCGTGGCGCTGGTGTTGGGCTTGGACGAGGGGGGCTGGTTTTCCGCGTCCGACGACTGCGGGGAGGGGGAGGGGGATATCGCTGGCTGCCTTGCCGACTGTGCTGGAGAGATGACCTTGGCTGGAGTAGACGGAGGTCCAGCCAGATGCTGAGACGCAAGGCCGGAAGGAGGTGGTTCGTCGTGCTGGCTGGCAATCGGGGGAGTCGCTCGGTCTTCCTCGGTCGTTTGCTCTTCACCGGTTTGGATAATGTCGACTTCGTCGTCCGCTTCCGCTTCTTCTTCGACTGTCCTTGTTGGCTGTGGCTGGGAAATTTCTGCAGACTCCCTGGTCTTCTTCGGGGGTCTTCCACGGCCACGCTTCGCAGGCGCATCGGCAGGCTTTGGCTCTTCATCGCCATCGGAGGCCTGTGACGCCAATGATGCCTTGGAAGGACGGCCACGACCGCGCTTCGCTGGCTTCTCGGCTGGCTCAGTTGGCTTTACGGGAGCAACTGGCTCCACAGCGACACCGGAAGCTCGCGATGCCAGCGATGCCTTGGACGGCCGACCCCTGCCTCGTTTGACTGGCTGCTCAACAGCCTCGGTCGGTTCATTCCGCTCCACAGGCTGGGCCAGTTCCACGGCTGAAGCTGAAGCCCGTGATGCCTGTGATGCCAGCGATGACTTGGGGGGTCTTCCGCGGCCTCTCTTGGGCGCTGCGCTCTGCGTCACCTCTGCATTCTTGACTACCGTGTCGGTGCTCTGGGCGGTGGCATCGTTCGCCTCCTCGACAAGCTCCTCGACGAGCTCCTCGACAGGCTCCTCGACAGGCTCCTCGACAGGCTCCTCGACAGGCGGCTCAGTATCATTGGGCTCCGATGCCTTGGGCTCAGGCAACTCGGGCTCAGCTTCAGGAGGCGATGCGACCCGGGCCTTCTTAGACTTGGTCTGCTTGGAGGCCTTGCGCGTGCCGGCCTTGCGACCCTTCTTGGGCACAACCAGCTGCTCCGGCTCCTCGACCGCCATCTCCGCTTGCAATGCCCGAAGCTCCGCGTCCACGTCTGCGTCGTCTGGTTCATGCGCTGCCGGGTCGAACATGGCATAATCGGCGGAGCTTTGGGCGGCAGCATTGCCCCTGGACCTATTTGCTTCGCATTCGGAATCGTGCGCTATCTCGTCGTCGTCCCATTCTCTCTCGAGGTCGGCTTCTAGTTGGCGCTCAATCTCTTCATCGTCGGGAAAATCAGAAGAAGTCAGCTGCCTCAACGACGCCATGGATGCAGTGGAAATGGTCGAAATGGCCCGCGACTTTGGTTGTGACACTCGAGGATTGGTGCGAGAAGTGTTCCTCCAAGCCGGCTCGGCTACGTCGACCATTTCGCCGTCATCCGGAACGACTGTAGAAGCATCCGTCAACGTGCTGCTTCTAGCACGGGTCGCGCGCTTTTTTGGCGCCGGTGCCTCGGTGGTGAACACCACGGAGTCTTCCATCGCTTCGCTTCCTCGCTTCTTCCCGCGCGAACCCTTTGCCGCCTTCGGTTCTGGAGCCGCTTCTTCGGGCTGGTCGACAACCTCGGTTTCCAAAGGCTCGTTCTTCTTGGTTTTGCTTCGACCGCCTTTGGCGGCGGCACCCTTGTTTCCCTTAGGCTTTCTGCCTCCCTGTGTCAGGGTGGATGCAGTGGTGAGGACGCTGTCTTCTACTTCTGCGGTAGCATCTGCAACAGACAATGCGTCAGATGCAACGGTGGTGACCGACTGCGCCGATAATCGGGACGCCTTGGATCCGCGCGCAGCCTTGCCCCGGCCAGTCTTCTTCCGTGGAGCACCCTCAAACTGGCTCATTAGCGCAAAGAATGCGCAATCTGGAGATCGGTTGTAATGCTCGTCACTTCTCAAGTCAGCATGCAGAACACCGGTAAGAGGCGACGGGGCCTTACTAGGGCTTGTCGGTAGGCTCCCATCCGTCAAGGGCTAATTCGCAGTACGTGCACGTTGCCATGTCGTCGGACTCGGCAGTGGGCGTGTACTTCCACCCGGCATCGACAAGCTGCGAGAATCAGCAGGTGAAACCTACGGCGACAGGATTATCCAGACTCACCTGCTTAGTCTTGCACTTCCAGCCCTTCTTCCCCTCGTGGGGCCACCTGCCAGCGAACGTCGCCTTGCGTGCCTCGACCATCTGGGGCTGGCCCGGATCAGCCTTCCCGTAGTCGCCGACGTCGGCTTCTATGGCAGCCACAACAGCCCAACCGCAATGGGAGGCGTGCTTGAGATGCTCCAGCAGCGGGTCGTCACCAGGTTCCCACCCGTCCAGGCCTTTGTCGCAGAGGAAACAGACCACATTGTCGGGGCTGTCGGGGCTGGGGTCGAAGTAGAATCCTGCCTTTGCGAGCTATCGGTGCCTGTCAGCAAGGGCTACGGGACGCGGAGCAGAGGAAGCTGGACACGTACGTTGGCTGGCGCGATCTGCTTGTGCGGCCAGTTCAGAACCTTGCCCCGGCCGCTGGCTGTCGAGCCTCTCTTCTTGGAGCTCTTCTGGAAAGATGCCAGGCGAGCATCGTACGAGAAATACCGATCGATGTCGTCGGCGGCCATGTCGGCGAATGCGTGACGCTGGCGCTGCGTCGGCTCGGATGTTGGCGTCGCGGTCGAAGGGTCGACGGATGTTGAAACGCGGCAGGCGCGACGCGAACAGAGGGGCGGGCGGTTAGAGGATCATGCAGAGCGCACCGGTACTGAAGCAGTGCAAACGAGACAAGAACGCCGGAAGGCACCTGTTCCAATGCTGGCCTGTGTGCTCAATGTTGTGCTCGATGCTTTGCGCGCCAGTCATTAAAGATGTTCAGGTCGTCGAAGGCCGTGCGGTGGTGGTGGGCTATGACCGCGTTTGTTTACTTTCGCGGTTTCATGTGGGGCGGAGCCGCACGGCGAATCCACCAGTCCACTCTCGCCTGGGAATGCAGGGGATGAATACGTACGAGTAGGTACGAGTAGTACAGTCGCTGATGGACGAGGAGTCAGGTGGCTGCAGATGGGCTTTGCATCTCGTATCTCAAACTCGTCAAAGTTGAAACCCTAGCCGCATACAGTGTGACGATGCCCTCTCTCAAGATCATGCATCATGTTTACTCACGCTCCCTCTCGGCTTGCGTCGCGCTCTAAATACTGCTCCGTACGTGTATGAGCAGCAGGCATGCATTTAACAATTCGTACTAGCAAAACCCGTGGCCGCATTTCGTACTTTTCAGTGCGAATGCCTCGTTAAGCATGTCTTGTCGGTTGCCATGTCCAGATGGCCAAGCAGACCTGCAATTAAAAAGGCAACGCTTACATCCCCCATTCGAGCTTCAGCTTCACAGCTTCCCCGCATCCTTCATCGCCTTCTCACCATCGACGAGGACGCACCAGCCGTCGTGGCCGCGACCGCCGTCTCCGTAGACGACCGAGGCGAAAGCCCCCTCCGCCAGCGCAACCTTGAGGACGGCGTCGTCAAACGTGCCGGGCTGCAGCCAGACGGCCGGGACGCCCAGCTTCTTTGCCTCCTCGAGGACTCCGACGGTGACGGCCGGGTGCGTGATGATGGAAACGGACGTCTCCTTGGGGTTGGGCAGGGCAGACAGGTTCGGGACCGTAGAGTAGTCCTTGCCCTGGACCGTCACATGCGACGAGCCTGGATTGACGGGAGTAACGTCAAGGCCATGGTACAAGTACCACGCGTGTACCGTGAGCCAGTCAATACGGCGACGCTCTGGGCGACCGGAGCTCGATATACACACCTTTGTGGCCGAACTTGGCCGGGTTGGAGCTGGCTCCGACGACGGCGAAGAGCGGCGACGTGAAGAACCTGCGGGCTGTGGCTTCGGTGGCCATGGTGTCCTGTGCACACGTGCGCTTTGCCAAACACGAAGGCCCAGTGGGAGCCGATGTAGGGATCCCTGATATTAGCAGCGATTCCGTGAAGGGACTTGTCCGAGCGACCAACTAATACGATGGGAGGTCGTGTTGTACGGGACAGATTGGATAGCTCCGAGCTGGTTTGCGGGGTTCCGAAGGCAGGATCCGTTGCGCCGACCCCGTACGGCGGAAACCCCGACGTGTGCCGAGCTCAGTTGAGATGCAGCAGCAGCCTCAGTACACGTATCAGCCCCCAGAGCCGTACTCGTATAAATGCCCACGACTGGAACAGAATAGGAGCGAATGGCCACATCCGCTACCGCGTAGCATCGAAATGTCTCTATTTGGGTACGCGCTCCCACTTCAAACTACAGGCTTGTGCACAGTTCTGATGCCACCAACAGGAGAGCGACGTTCTCAGCTGCGGGATACGCCGCCGCAAGACCCTCGTACCCAGCAAGCCTGTTCAAGACGGTTCTCGCATACCGCAATGCGCAGTCGCCTAAAGGGCTTTTGCTGGACCTGGGTTGCGGCCATGGACTCATCGCAAGGGAGATGAGCCCGCAGTTCGATAAAGTAATGGGTCTCGACACGAGCGCGGGCATGATCAAGCAGGCCTCGTCTACGACCGATGACCCCAAAGTCACCTTTCGCCAGGGCGGCGCAGAGGACCTCTCATTCTTACCAGACCAATCCGTCGACATGGTCGTCGCCGGCCAGTCTGCTCACTGGTTTGACTACTCCAAAGCATGGCCGGAGCTGTCTAGGGTGGTCAAGCCGGGCGGGTCGCTCGCGTTCTGGGGCTACAAGGACAACATCCTCGTCGGACACCCGCGGGCCAACAAGATCTTCGACAGCTTCTGCTACGCAGATGGCCATGTCGCCCAGGGTCTCGAAGGAATGAACATGTACTGGGAGCAGCCGGGCCGCAACAAGGTGCGTAACCTTCTGCGCGAGGTGGAACCGCCGACGGCGCAGTGGCGAGACGTCAAGCGAATCGTGTGCGACGTAAGGGACGACACCACCGAGGTGCCCGACGCCGAGACGGCGTGGATGAGGAAGCGAATCAACTTAGGTCAGCTGGAAGCGTACGTGCGGACCTTCAGTGCATTCCAGGGCTGGCGAGACGCGCACCCGGAGGCGAAAGCGAGGGCGGAGGGCGGGCAAGGGGACCTCGCGGACATGCTGATGGATCGCATCGTCGAGTCGGAGCCGAAGTGGAAGGCCCTAGGTGGTGGGTGGAGGGATGCCGAGGTCGAGACGGTCTGGGGGACGTATGTCCTGCTGGCCAAGAGAAGGTGACGGTAGTGATGGCGGAAGCTGTCGTCGCTGCTTCAGTGCTTCTCGAACGACTTGATGTGAAATCCCACGTGCCTGACTTCCCAAACTAAGAACTGCACGGAGTACCATTCACTGCTCATAGACGCTGTGCTCACCGCATTTCTTGGAAATGAATGGATTCAATAGTTCATCTCCAGTTGTGCAAACGCGACGACACGTACCGAGACTGACCCCTGCAATACGAGTATTAGACCTTCCAAGGGCGGCGCAATCAAAGGGGTAAATTGTCGCCAGCGGTAATGCGCTATTGCCAAGTGCCGACCTCAGACGACAGCCCTCCGAGGCTTCCATTGGCCCCAGGCCTCTCCGCAACGAGATGCCGACGGAGCCCAGCTGGAGCGATTACTCGCGGCTGTTACGGCCGTTGCCCCGTCAGGTCCAGGCAAGGGGACCCAGGGCCTTGGGCGTGGGGCGAGCGTCTGAGCAGACATGATCCCATTGTTGACCTTTCATTACCTCTCAACACCACCGCAAAACCCCAATTTCCATCGCCAACCTCGGAAACGCAATCGACCAAGAACCACGAACCGTTGCCAGCGCCGTGCGATTCGTTGTGTGCCTGCAGTGCCGACCCGAGACACTAGCGCCCTGATTACTCGTCGAGTCTGACGGCCGCAAAACACAATGGTGAGTTGCCCCAGCACCAGCTGTAAACAAAGAGCCCCGCGAGCGCAGCCCGACCACATGATTCGCCGGCGACGCCCCCCAACGCCCAGCGAGCGACGGCCAAATCCTCCTTTCGCTGCGTCACTGCCAAAGTCGACGAGCGAACCTGTGCACGCGCGAACTCGCTTCCTCTGTTGTCTTCCTCCGCACAAGCACTCGCACGACGCAGCTCGCCCCAGCAAACAGCCATGGCTTCTAACCAGTACGACTCGCAGGCCTCGACCAACTACAAGGAGGCGTTCGCCCTGTTCGACAAGCGCGGCAACGGCCGTGTCACGGTAGACAGCCTGGGCGACCTGCTGCGCGCCTGCGGCCAGAACCCGACGCTGGCCGAGATCCAGGACCTCGAGAAGAGCGCCGGCAGCGAATGTGAGTGGCTTCCTGCGCTGTTTTGCCGGAGACGAACTGGGCGCTGACCGTGCGCGATGCCGCAGTCGACTTCGAGACGTTCCAGCGCCTCCTGAACCGCCCCGGCGGATTCCGCGACCCTGGCGAGCCGGAAGAGTATTGCCGCGGCTTCCAGGTGTTCGACAAGGACATGACGGGCTTCATCGGCGTCGGCCAGCTCAAGTACATCCTGACGAACCTGGGCGAGAAGATGACGGACGAGGAGGTCGACGAGCTGCTCAAGGCCGTGGACACGAGCTCAGGCCAGGTCAACTACACCGGTACGTCTCGCGCCTCTGCGATTGATGAACATTGCACGCTGGCTCTGGATCCACGTATTTGCTGACAACTGAGTGCCACCAGATCTTGTCCGAACCATCCTCGCCAGCTGAGAAGCACACGGCACGCGATTATTTTTGCATCTGCGGACGGAGGATGGGACGGCGTTTGCTTTGCCTTGCGTTTGGTGCCTTTGCGACGCACACGTACATGAACATTGATTGATTACCACCTGGGAACGAGAAGACGGACGATTGCTCGCGATGGGCTCGTTTTGTATGGATACGCATGTTTTGGGCTTCCTTACCAATGAACGGTTCGGGGAGCGGACAGGAGCCTGCCATTGCTTGCAACTAGAAAGACACAATTGACAGACGGTACCACGGACTGCTGTTCGTACGCCGATATTCAACCACCTTCGGACTGGGCTCGCTTCGCGGGATGACACGCGGGATGACACCCTGAAGGCTCGAGTACCCGAGGCACCATAGTCGTAGAGTAGCGCCGTCGCGTTGCCATTAGCAATCGGTCGGGTCGTCGTCAGCGCATGACGCCCTGTTGCGCTCACCAAAGTGGGACACCTCAGGCACCCGTGCCCCGCCCTGCCGTCTCACCACCTGCCCATCTGGGGAGCTCCCGAGACCCTTGGCGGGCATTCCGCTGGCAGCGGTCGTGTCCACTCTGCAGTCCCTTGAGCTACCTAAGCAACAAGTACTCACAGACGCAAGCTTGGAGCCTCCCCAATCCTTGCCGTATTGCATTGATCTTGATTCAATTACATACTCCCTTGTCTCTCGGCCCAGCAAAGGCAGCGAACCTCTGGGTACCAGCACACATCATCAGTGCACCCCTCCTGCATCCCCTGCATCCCCCTCCACGCTGGACGGACGCCGCGGCTTGAGGCCCCTCCCCCTCCTCTTCCTCCTTTCCCTCCTCGTCCTCCTACTCGCCGCAACGCTGGCTTCTCAACGAGCTCTCCCCCGCCTCACCTCTCTTGTTAGCCATCTGCGCTTCCGCTCTCCAGCAATACAGCTGGGTCTCTTTGCCAATCGACCATTGACGACCAGCACCATGGCTGGGCCGCAGTATCAGATCCCGCCCCAGGCGCCACCCCTCTTCACGGCCACGGCGGACTCGATCCTGGCGGAGACCAAGAAGCTCAATGAGACGACCAAGGCCGTCCTTGACCAGCTCGCCGCAGATGTGCAGCCGGACAAGGCCACCTTTGCCAATGCCCTCGAGCCTATCCTGATGGATGATAACAAGTCAGCGACTTCTAAGCGGATCATGACCTTTTACCAGCACGTTTCGGCGGATGGCTCCCTCCGGGAAGCTTCCAACAAGGCCGAGGAGATTCTCGATGACTTCGGCATTGAGACCAAGATGCGCGAGGACATCTTCAAGCTCGTCGATGCCGCCTACGGCACTCGAGCCTCCCAGTCTTTGGATACTGAGCCCCTTCATGTCCTGGAGAAGGAGCGCCAAAAGTATATCCGAAACGGTCTGCTCCTGCCCGCTGGCCCGCAACGTGACCGGTTCAAGGAGATTCAGAAGCGACTGAGTCAGCTGTGCATCCAGTGCCAGAAGAACCTCAACGAGGAGAAGGGTGCCATTTGGTTCACGCCGAAGGAGCTGGAGGGCGTCCCCGCAGACGACATCGACGTCAATGAGCTGGAGAAGGGCACTGGTGAGAACGAAGGCAAGGTTAAGCTCTCGTTCAAGTATAACCACTTCTTTCCTCTCATGAAATATGCCGTACACGAGGAAACTAGACGCACCTACGTTATTGCGGAAGCAAACAAGGTAAGTCACACGTTCAACTTTGCGAGCACCGTGGACAAAGGCAACCTAAAAATCTGACAAATGTGATAGTCCAGTAACAATGTGCCGCTCTTCCAAGAAATCATTGAGCTCCGAGATGAGGCGGCCCGTATGCTCGGGTACCCCGACCACGCCAGCCTACGTATTGAATTGAAGATGGCAAAGACCTCAGCCAGTGTCAACGAGTTCCTCGGCGACTTGCGGAAGCGCCTTGCCCCTGGCGGCGTCAAGGAGGCTGACCACCTTCTCGAGTACAAGAAGCGTGATTGCGAGGAGCGAGGGGCCAAGTTCGATGGCAACCTCTACATGTGGGATGTCCCATATTACTCGAGGGTTATGAAGGAGAAGGAGTTCAGTGTGGACGAAGTCGAGATTTCCCAGTACTTCCCGGTTGAGTCTACCTTTGCCGGCATGCTGAAGATCTTTGAGGAAATCTTTGGGTTTGTCTTCGTTGAGCTCAAGGCCGAGGAACGGGCGAAATTGAGCCCCACAGGCAAGGCCGAAGACATCGTATGGCACGAGGACGTTGGCATCTACTCGGTATGGGACGACGAGGCCGCCGGTAGCGGCTTTTGCGGCTACCTGTACCTGGATCTCCATCCCCGCGACAACAAGTACGGCCACAACGCCAACTTCAACCTGGAGCCGGGTTACATCCGCGAGGACGGTAGCAAGAACTACCCGGCAACCGCACTCGTGTGCAACTTTAGCAAGCCTAGCCCGACGAAGCCAGCCCTGCTCAAGCACCACGAAGTCGTGACGCTGTTCCACGAGCTCGGCCACGGCATCCACGACCTCGCCGCGCGCACCCGATACAGCTACTTCCACGGCACCAGCGTTGTCGACGACTTCGTCGAGGCGCCCTCGCAGATGCTGGAGAACTGGTGCTGGACCCCCAGCGTCCTCAAGGCGCTCTCGCGGCGATGGGACACCAATGCCACGATCCCTGATGACATGGTCGAGAGGCTCGTCAAGACGAAGCACTTCAATTCCGCGACGGCGACCCTGACGCAGCTCCTCTATGGCCTGTTCGACATGACAATCCACACTCCCAAGTCTCACGAGGACATCAAAGCCATGCATGTCGGCAGGCTGTGGAACCAGCTTCGACATGACATTTCGGGTGTCAAGGGACCCGAAGACCAAGGAATGGGGCTGTAAGTGACCTTGTGCAAGATGCAGAAGATGATCATTTTCTAGAAATGCGAAGACTAACATTTTTTGTTTTGCAGCGAGTGGGGAACCCGCTATGCGAACATTGGCCACTACATCGGCGGCTACGATGCAGGCTACTACGGCTATCTCTATTCTGAGGTCTTTTCTACCGATATGTTCCATTCGTTCTTCAAGGAGAACCCCATGGATGGCGAGCAGGGTCGGAGGTACCGCCGAACGGTGCTGGAGCGTGGTGGCAGCATGGACGAGATGGAATTCTTGAAGGAGTTCCTGGGCAGGGAGCCAAGCACGGAATCCTTTTACAAAGAGCTGGGACTTTCCAAGTAGATTAGGATGAAGCTCTAAAGCCAGAGGTGGAGGATGAGGGTATCGGCTCTAAAGCAGTTCCTCAAGTTTTCACCGGTGGACGTGACAAATATCTTAACGGGTAACTACCTAAGGTACTGATCCCTTTAATGTACATCCCGACTCACGCTCCACGATTTGGCTGTAGTAGTAGCGGCGTTCACGTCGACATATGCTCGTGAATACCGGCATATGCTCGTGGCTCATATGCCGCTCTTCTCAACGGCGCCTGGCAAGTCTCCTGACCCTGTGTCTCCGACACTGATGTGGCTTGTCTCTGCCCAGCAACTGTTTGTCACCGCCCGGCGCACTACCACAGTCACGAGAGACACGTCAGTGCAGTCCCGTACGTTTGGGCAGGCCCGAAGAGGGAGCTGCGGGTAGCGTGCACAGAGGCTGATGAACTTCAGTGGCCGTTATGACCGGCCCCGACAGTGTGTTCCTTTCTACTGCCCGACGCAGTATAACCTTGCTGCGATGCGGGCCGGGAAATGCAGCCACCCGAGACGATGCCGGCGATATTTAACGGCAGCTACGGAGTATGAATGGGGCAGCTGGAATTGGGGGCTGTTCTAATGCAGCTGGAGCTGAGGGCGGAGCCGGAAACCGAGGCCGCAATGGCGGCCGACAGTTGCACAGCGTGGGTGGCGCTCATTTGCAAGGTGGAGGAGACGGGAACAGATCAAGTCACGAGGACGAAGGCAGAGGGGGATTGTGAGTGAGAGGCTGTATAAGGTAGGATTGAGATGGCGCGCGGGAGGACGCCAGCATGAGGAAGAAAATGTCAGGAGCGTGAGACCATGACATTGCCAATTTCTAGGTGTTGAGTTTTGTGTATGAGAACATCGGCATGGGAGTAGACGCCTATATAGGCGCATTCAAGTATACGTACGAGCACTCCGTATGTGCGGTTATATCAACGAAAGGACAAGCAGACTCTGAGTTTTGACTTCACTATCCTCGAAGAAAGCTTGAGGCAATTGGTGATCCCGGGGCTGGCTTGGGCACACTATTGTCGGCGACTTGCTTCGCAAATAATCAGAATTTTTGAAGCCTCATGTCACTATCGACTTGTTGGCTCAATATCAGGCAGGAAACAGGAAACAGGATCAGGGTTTGCCCGACCCGACCCTGGCGGTGTGGCCTGGCCCAGGCACAGGCAAGGGCAGGAGCTGGCATCTGCTGACGCAAGCTTGCGGCCTTCACCCCGGGACGGTCGCTTGACAAGAGCGAGATTCAAACCGCAAACATCCGCCGAGCTCTTCCGCTCGGTTCATGCCACCGGGGCCCATCCTGGCCCCCCTGCCGCCCCACGCCAAGTCCTTTTTCCCGCTGTGGAGGCGAACCCACCTTCATCTGGCTCCGACCCCGCTGCTCACCCGCTATGGGCCGTGGGAGTCTGCACCCGCACCGAGTACGAGGGCGTGATATGGCATACGAGCATCTCCGCGTCGGTGGTTGGATTCCCTTGCCGTCAAACCTTCCCATTCCGCCGTGGCTGGGATATGGTCGCTGGCTTGTGGCTGCGAGAAACTGATTCGCCCCCTCCCGGCCTGGTTGGTCGACGCCCGGCTTGAGTCCCGAGGCAGGATGAAGACGACCAACGTCGTGCATGCCTGGGGGCTATAACACTCCGCGGGATGCAACCACCACCTCGTCAATGCCGCTCACACTCGCGCTTTCGCGGCCATAGTTCCGCGCCGCACTGTGTGGACGTACAACGAACGTATCTCCGTCATTTACCGTTGCAAGGCGGATCCCTGTTTGCGACGGTGGAAGAGGCGAGGCGTCGGATTCTGCTGGTCATTCTCTCAACTTCCATGTCAGATTCTACGAGCACCGTCTTTACAGTACCTGGCAAGGCTGGGAACGGCGACTTATTCGAAAACTTTTCATCCTCGGGCTGTCCGTGGCATGGGATGGGCCCCGGCATGTATATATGCTGTTGGTTGCTGTCCGTTTCGGCTTGCTGTCTGACTGGGGACTAATGCACGCACTCCTTGGAATGGTCGCTGTTCTGGAATGCCCTTCCAGGAAGGAAGTAAATTGCACGACGGCCCTGAAACAGATCTCTGCACGAGATCCTGCCGCTCCCCAGGGCGGAGTGGATTCGAGCCGAGGACGATCTGGTGGCTCCATCCGCGCAATTGCGCGAACGGCTCCCGCCTTGGCGGCGTTGCGACGAAGCAGACGAGAAATTCGTTTCCTCGGTCGTTAGAGTTGTCCAGGCAGGACGGGAAGTAAGCAGCCACAACGCCTTCGTCGAACGCCACGGTACATTAACCGAGCTCGCCTGACATCACCTTCTGGCATGCTACTCCTGCGAGCCAGCGCGCGCTGGAACCCCTTGGACATGAGGCGTACCAAGTCTTTGTTGGTTCTGGGAGATGGCCCCTGCACGAAGTGGCGCATGTGCAGAGCGGAGACCTGGTGAGAGGGGCCGAAATCCGAAGCAGTCGAGAGTCTTGATATCGGCCACCTCCCCCGTCGCCAACATGACGAGCCTGTGCACGGTGTTCTTGATGCGCTGTGTGTCTCTACTTAAGGCACGGAGCATGCAACGCGCGATATTCCTGGATGCACCGGCTGGAGAAGTCTTGAGGCGGCCGGGCCGTGCAGCTATTCGTGGACCAGGGTTGCATCGAACTATGCGGGGGGCGTCGTTGCCAATTGCCACGTCTCACCAACGAGACCTCCAGCAGACTGACATGCTCGTTGCACGACGAATGGGCGGTGCAGGATACCTACCGGCCCAGAGTAGGGCCCTCGGAGGCGTCGCCTTATTTGGCGACACCAAGCAGGTGAGAAGTACTCCGTACCGCAAGACGCATTTTCGAAGTAACGCACCGGCAACACTGGTAAGCGAGCCTTCAAAACTCGGCTCCGTGTGTTGCTGCGAGGCTGTGACAGGCATCTGCTCCCTCTCGTCCATGTGCGGCGATGGCGCCATGAGGAGAGAAGCAGCCGAGAAGGAACGGACCGAAAACAGCTGCAGGGCACTGAGGCAAGCCGTGACAGGGAACCGGCAGAGAGGCGGTGCGGATATTGCTTGCCATTGCACCAATTGCTAATCGTGCCGCGGGCCACGCATATTTGTCATATCGACGCGGCGACGCGAAAGTCGCCCGTCCATGAAGACCTTGCGACTCCATGCTACGCCCCGCGTTTGCATCGACGATAAGCCTGGTAGAGCCCGAGCCCGAGCCCGAGCCCGTTCGAGTAGGTCAGGCTACATGTCGTCTTGCAGGCTTTTTGGCCAGGGCAGGCTCCCGCATCCATGCCCCACCCCATGAGATGAGCCGGGGCCCAATATCCTAGCCTCGGGGATCTTTTCGCTTTGCGCCGGACGGTCCCCACCTCGCCCACGGATGCGGGCGGAATGAATTCGTGCTGTTGGTAGTTGGTACGGAGCACCCCGAACGGTGCCAGTGCCACCAGTCCACTACCACCACTACCACCACTACCACCACCAGCCATGCAGATCTCTCTTTCCTGTTGTCTGTCCCCATTCTCCGATGCAAGGCTTGCCAATGCCCCCATACCTCCCTGCCGTGGCTGCTGCGGAGTCTTCCGCTTTGGGCCGGGAAGAAAAGTCACTTGGGCTCTTCACTCGGGCTGTTGGCTGCGGCCCAGGCCTCGCCTGTCTTAGACTAATAACCACTCCGGCGGCCGTTTCGTTGCGCTTTCCCTCCCCCCTCCTACTTATTTCGGCGCGTCCCTTCGAAGGCGACGGTTTCCTCGCGCTGGTCTCATCAGCCAAGCCGTAATCATGAGCGTCGAAGCCGAGAAAATGAGCGCCGTCGACAAGGGCATAGTCGATTCCGCGTCCAATTCCGATGTCGACAATGTTGCCGATCCGGATGCCGGCCTCACCGCAGAGGAGAAGCAGGCGGCTGTAAGTTTTTGCGCCGCATCGAGTCTCTTGAGTCGACGCAGCGCCGTGCTGATGCTCGTGTGTTTGAACAGGAAAAACGGCTGCTGTGGAAGCTTGACCTCGCTCTCATTCCTTGGGTATGTGAATACTTCGTCCAGGCGCATCGGGTCGCAGCCATCGGGGTATCTGTTCGTACGATCCTAACAGGTTCTCAATAGCTCTCTCTCCTTTACTTGATGTGCTTTCTGGACCGGACAAATATTGGAAATGCCAAGATCGCCAACCTCGAAAAGGATCTCCATATTAATCCTCAGTCGAAGAAGTACAATGCGACCCTCACCATCTTCTTCGTCGCCTATGCCGTCTTCGAAGCTCTGTGCAACTTCCTCCTCAAGAAGCTGCGCCCCTCCATATTCATCCCCATCATCATGTAAGGCGAAATCCTATCACGGGAACCCCTTGCCACGCGGGGATCGCCGTCAATCAACTCCGAGGCTGACTTTGGGAAACAGGGTTCTCTGGGGCGCTTGCATGCTGGGCATGGGCTTCGTCAAGAGCTGGTCCGGCCTGATGGCTGGGCGATGGTTCTTGGGCGTCTGCGAGGCTGGCTTGTTCCCGGGCATCAACTACTACCTGTCCTGCTGGTACAAGCGAAACGAGTTCGGCGTGCGCGCCGCCATCTTCTTCTCCGCGGCCGCCGTGTCCGGCTCGTTCGGCGGTCTGTTGGCAGCGGCGATTCAAAAGATGGACGGGCTGCAGGGCCTCGCCGGATGGTCGTGGATCTTCATCATCGAAGGTCTTCTGACCATCATCATCGGACTCATCTCGTTCTTCATGGTCCACGACTTCCCCGACGAGGCCAAGTTCCTCTCCAAGGACGACCGGGCGCGCGTTCTCCTTCGTCTCAAGCGCGACGGGCAGCACTCGGCGGAACACGAGGAGTTCAAGATGACCTACCTGTGGCAGGCCCTCAAGGACTGGAAGACGTACGGTGGAATGCTCATCTACATGGGTCCTCTCATGCCGCTCTACGCGTTCAGCATGTTCCTTCCCAGCATCATCCAGTCCATGAGCTTCACGGACAAGACACAGATCATCAGAAACCAGCTCCTCAGCGTGCCGCCGTACGCCCTGGCCGCCATCCTGACCATCGCCGTCGGTTTCGCGTCGGACAGACTTCAGAAGCGAGGCATCTTCAACATGGGCTGCGCGCTGATCGGCTGCATCGGCTTCATCATGCTCATGGCGACGACGAACCCGGCCGTTCAATACGTGGGCACGTTCTTCGGCGCCTGCGGCATCTACCCAAGCATTTCCCTGACGATCGCGTGGATCGCCAACAACGTGGAGGGTGTCTACAAGCGAGGCATCGTCTTGGGTTTCGTCATCGGCTGGGGCAACCTCAACGGCGTGGTCAGCAGCAACATCTACTTCGACGCCCCGCGGTACTTCGCCGGCCACGGCACCGTCACGGCGTATTTGTTTGTGTGCATGTTCTGCGGCAGCGCGCTGATGCACGTGCTGCTCGCAAGGGAAAACAAGAAGCGGAGGAACGGCGAGCGGGACCACTGGGTCGAGGGCAAGACGGAGACGGAGATTAATGCGCTGGGCGACAAGCGGCCAGACTTCATCTACACCCTCTAGAGGCGAAGCGTTTGGAGCCGCAGCACCTTTTCATGTCATATTTTGGCGAGGTACATAGTCTTGGAGACGCCGTATTGCTCTGCTTTCTTCGCGTTTCGTGGGCATAGCGACAAGAGGGGGTTACCTTGGACAATTGGCTAGACAGGCTGGTCAAATGCTTACAAGCGATATTTTGATGTATTCTATTTACCTGAGACATAGATTTTCTGGAAATGGCAGGATCATGCATGACACTGCTGCTGGTGTCGAACTGTTCTAATTCCAACGGCATCGATGAACAAGGAGTCCAGAACAATAATATGCAGGGGCAAAGCTCTGCAGCCAATTGCGGTCGACGTAAAGTGCGCGACTTCGAGGGATCGTGGTATGGAGGGAACAAACTTGCCACCCAGTCAGTGGCCAGGCAGTGGCCGTACAATGCATTAGGTGGAGAATACCGTTACATCGAAGCATCACGACGATGTTGCAATCCCAGGGTCGGCAGGCATCCTGGCCGATGCACGAAGGTGGAGAAGGATTGCAGAGAACAAATGTACGTACTACGTAGTAGACACACGAGGCCGAAGACGCGGCTCGGCCTCGCATGCCGTGCCGTGCTTGCCGCTGCCGAGCCGTTGCCGATGGATTTTCATCTCGAGCTCATCTCTCACGAGGAGCCCGATGGGCAAAGACGATGGACCGTGAGAGACTTCTGTGGGTACGCGATGGGTCCCGGACGTCCAGCGGCCGACGAGGCGCGAAACTAAAAGAGACCCGAGCAGACGGTTGAACGATGCGAATCCGAGTCCACATGCAGTGGCGCACACATCCCACGTGCACCTAAGACGTATTGAAACGCAAGACGCCACTGCGCGCAACAGAGACAACAATTACTACTAGGTATTGTTTGATACATGCAGCCCGGGGGGGGGGGGGGGGGGGGGGGGGAACCGTGTGCCTCCTCCCCGGAGTCCGGTGACGACGCCGACCGTCGGACGATCGCACCCGTCCGTCTCGCCTCACGGGATGAAAGTCCCTCGTTGCCTGAAAGGGGCGCTTCCAGCGAAGGAGCACAGATGCGCGATCCCGCTGGCGACGGGGGGTGGCAGGAAAAAAAAAAACTTGGTGCGTCGGAGATTATACTATAGCATTCGAGCACGCCACTGAGCGACACGGCACGCGGCGAGGGGAAAACCGCCCCTTGCCTCGAACCATGGATTAATTAGCCTTCTGCTGCCGCCCTCCAGTTTGCAAAGGGACCATGCCCGTCGCGGGCTCAGGTTCGTCGGCATGTCGGGTGCGGGACGCCAGGCATTTCATTAGCAGCCCCCAGAGAGCCAGTCAAGAGCGTAGCAGTCGGTTCGCGCGCCCCGCCGACGTGCGTCACCGGATGCCGGGGGGCCAACAGCGTCATTGGCGGCGTGCACCTAGCAGCCCCGGGGTGTTTGGACAATTACGAGTTGCGAGAAGGTTTCGACGTTTCAATTAGAGCAACGCAACGGTGGTCTTGCGATGTTACCGGAGAGACAATGTTTACGTTCCAACGCTACATGTACAAGACAAGCCAAAAAATTAGAAGCGTATGTCTTGGGACCCTTGTGAGACTCACCTTATCTGGACTCTACATCTTGTTTTATTCCCTCTTCTCCTTTAGGCCCTTTTCTCAGTAGATATCTAGATGCACGTGATATAGCATCTATTGAGTGATGAGGCAGGACGCGAGACTGCCCATTGGCTGTGTGCAACTCCGGTACCTCCGAAACGAGCCTCTTCAATATCCAATTCTGGAGGCAGTAGTTGCTGGAAGTGGCTACGTTAGAAATTGAATATTTGCGGGACGTCGTTTCATCAATTGAATGCCGACCCTCTGGTGCCAAGTCCTTCCGAAGAGTTGCCCAAAGCGGGTGGGAGATGGACTCGAGGTAACCTTAAGGGCGGCTCAGCTCGTAAGGTCCGGGCTTGTATCCAGGAAAACGGAAACCGGCTCAAGCTACTCCCTCAACTCGCGGTTCGACCAAGTACACCCTTGACACAAAACCGACGACAATTCTGTTGCTATATTCATCGCCAACGTAACAGGGACCCTTGAGAACCTTGGCAGCGTCAGTAACCCGTGCGGTTCGCGTATCATGCGCTTCACGGTTGGACCCCTTGCATGAGGCCTGGCAAGAGGCGATGCCGGAAACCCTGCGAGCTCGGCTGCAAAACATATCGCCGCCCTCGAAATTGATTGTTCTAATTCAATCGCTATCCCTCGCTGCGTGATATGCCAAAATCAAGCATCATGGCCACCAATGAGAAGAAAGGATTTTCTGCCGATGACTTCAACACGAGTAGGCCAGCCTGGGGGATCAGTTTTATGCAGCTACTGAGCTTCACAAGCATTCACAAGCACTCTCCGCGTTGGATGAAGAGGTAGGCAAGTCGAAGAACCTTCCCGAGGAATGGATCAGCTCTCGGATGGAGACTTTTGCAGTCGGGGAAACTAAACTGCAACTCTTTCAAGAGTCCGTCGACCAGGGCGTCGTCCTCTGGCGCGGTACGAATCTTGTCATATACACCGCGAAGTGGGAATGGTCTCTCGCCCGGAAGATAAAGAGGATTGGGTCCCAGAGAAGAGACGTTGATGTAAGCGACGGAGTGGAGCTCTTCAGGATAATGGTTGAGGCAAACGGCGGCCCACTCACTTGGGAGCGCATCGAGTCATGGGACTCAATCGCATACACACCTCTAGAGGACACGGCAATCGCACGGGTTGCTGAAGCACATCTGGAGAAATACGGTGTTGATGGTATACTGGACGGATGATTTGCTGGACGTGGTAGCTTGATTTAGCCCCAATATCAAACGCAATACAAGTATCCCACCGGCGCGTCAATATTCTTCTCAGAAAGTCTGGATCTGAATTTCCCATTTCGCCCGCTCCGATAGTGAGCCTCTCCGGTAAAGGCGGCACGTTGGCCGTCCATTCCAGCCGGGTCTGCATGTCGACTGGTTTCCCGTCTTCAGCGGCGTGCGTCCCATCCCGGCGCAACCCCAGTTCTAGCCTCCAATTGAAGGAAGTCACAAGCGCTTCAACGAAACTCGCGAGCAGAGCGTACCGAGTCGGATCTGGATCCTGAGGGTCCGGGACTTTGGACAATTGCCAACTGCTCTCGTTGTGATAGAAGAAGTAGTCGGACTCGTACCCCATCATGACGAGGTCCCCGGAACAAAGGTTCTCATACAGGCGATACAGCGACCGAAGTGGCCTGTCCCGCAAGCGGCAGAGGGGGATCCTGTGCAGCTGTCGTATGTTTGGTTGCAGGGGACTGTCATCTGTGGAGTGGCAGTCATGTGGCGATAGCTGTGCGGGAACTAGGAAGTGCCAAGGGCTCGTCGATGAGCCCCATTGTGACGCAAGACCGGCGTTTCACCATTCGAAGCTCTCATTGGATATAGCAATTCGAACAGTACTTTCCGCCGTCGAGTGCATTTTCGCAGCCTTCTAGATGAGACGCGAAGCTTGAGTGGGCTTTGACGCATGGCTATCTTGGCTATTTAGAGGGATGAGCTTGGAGGATGGATGGAAGAACTCCAGGAACGCGGTTGCCCGTATGGAGAGCGTTTCCAAGGGTCGGACAAACGACAGAGGCGCAACTCGTGTTCAAAGCAAGTCACCTTGCTTCACTCCAGACACGCGCCAGACACGCGCCAGACACGCGCCAGACAACCGCCAATGCTCCAGATGCTTGGAGAGGGTACACCTTTCTTGAGGTTACCATGGGAAAGAACTGCGCGCGACAAGCCGTCAACTTGACTGACAGAAGACGCCAACGAGAAGGCCTGCAGCTTTGCCATTTCGAGCAACGATGATCGACCAACGTTGAAGGCACTGGAGGAACCCCCCCACACCTCTGCCGCCACCCCGTACCCCTGGCCGACGTTGCGCCGTACCTTACGTAGCGCCTACCTTAGTTGCTGGGAACTCGGACCAAGTACGCAATCGTCCGACGATATGCAGCGATGAATAACTGGGGTTGTGGGCGGCACATGTAAGGATCGCCGAAATATTAATGATCTTTAGAGGAAGGTGGAGGAGGGGAACCAGAGAGGGGAGCTTGAGGGGCAGGCTTGAGGGGAAGTCTGAGGGGCCACCTCCAGCTACGATGGAGATGGAGATGGAGATGGGGATGGAGGCTGGATACGGGGCTGCCTGAGCTGCGTGACTCTGGGGGGAGAGACGCCCCAAGGCGAGCTTGTAGGTTTGACGCTAGGCGCCCCGATGGCAAGGCGCCTGGGGGCGTTGCTGCTAGCCGAACGAGGTGAGCGTTGCACGGCACAGCGAGTAAGGCAGTCGCGGGTCCAGGCAGGCCCCGAGCCCCGGCCCGCCATTAGCACTCGTTCAGCGTGCTCGTACGAGTACATAGGTACACGTAATAGCAGCGGGGGGCGTCTGCTAGCTCTGCGGGACAAGGCAAGGCAAGGTAAGGTAAGGTAAGGCAGTTGTAGTCAGATGCCAGCAAGCCTCCAAGCCTCCCCCACCCACCACGCAATGCCTCCCGCCCGCTTCTAGCTGGATTCCATCTTCCATCCCCTCCGCCCCTGGACGTTCGACTGGTCGATTCTGCGCCACAGCAGCGCAGCGCAGCACATGGTGCCATTTCCTCCGCCAGCCCTGGCTGTCGATGACATGCAGCGTTGTGGGCTCAGCCGCCGCGAGGCGGCAATGTTCTGGCCCGGATAAACGCCCGCCCTCCGCCCGCACCGCAAACATGGTAATCCCAATAGAGTCGCCCCCGCATCGCCGGCGCCCCCGTAGCGGGCAGAAGCCAGCTGAGGGATCATCGACGGATGGCGGCTGTGACGGCATCGTGTCTCTCTCGTCCGTCGGTGTGGCTGGCAGCCTGGTGATCCGCATCTCACGGAGGCGACGGCGAGAAATCGGCGACGGTAAGCACGGTCATGACCACCGGCGGACCCGCGCGTGCCATATCTCGTCGATTGTGATCTAATGGCTGTGGGGGCGGCTCTCGCAAGGGTGGTCCGTGTCCGTACGGCGTGGCGCCCCCGACCGACTCGTGTCGCCTCGAGAGCCAGGTACAGGGTCCAGGTCCATCGTTTGACGCGATGGTACGAGGCACTATGGCGTAACGAGAACGGCCGAAGCCAGAGCCTTGACGACGCCCAATCGCCCCGACCGGCACATGCTGGTCGCCGCAGGGCCAACGAAATCAGTCTAGGCTGGCACGGAGCCGACTCGTGGGACAGGACGGATCACGGTGGCGTGTCGCCCGTTGCCATCGCCGGGGTCGTGTGTCCGCGCTAGGCACTGGCCGAGCGAGCAGCTTTGCGATGGGATGGATGGATACCAACTCCGGGGACGCGGGCCTCGATGCATATAGTATGGGCTGAGGCGGCCCTTCTCGTTCGTTGCTCGTAGCTGTCTGTCTGCGTCGCTGACAGGCGCCGAGGCAGACTTCACCACGCCCTGCTCCCAGGACCTGACAACCGCGACTAACACGCATCAAGCATCCCGACAGCTCAAGCAAGGCCCTGCTTGACCGGACTGCGCCATACCCCCGCGGCTAATATAGCCACGGCCAGAACGGGAGAGCTGCATACAGCCAGTTGGTCTACGCCGTGGTCGGCAGGAAGACGCATTAAGCAGGCATCATCTGTTGGCCCGGCGCTTCGAACCGCCTTCTTACTACTCCGCGCGCTCTCTACTTGAGAATCCTAGGCCTGTTTCCGTCGTTGCAGCGCGGCAAGGAGGGGCCATCCCGTCAGCCGTGATCCTGTGCTTACCCTCGCGGGCCAGCCTCACTGACGCACCTCGTTCCTGGGATCGATCACCCTTCTCCTCTGCGGAGGTGACATTTGGAAACCGGGGACTGCTACGCCTGGCCCTGTCGTGTGCTCACCGTCCTCTGCGACCCTTCGTCTTGCCGTCCGCTCCCGCGGCTACATGCAGGTGCCACAGCAGAGTCGAAACCTACACTCGCGCAACGGCTGGCCGGCCTCTCGCTCGCAGACGGCACACGCACCACACGACAACCGATGCAATAAACGGACCAAGGCAGCTGCACTTCATTCCCTTTGTCGCTGTATACCGGTGGCCTTTTGAACCTGCCGCCTCCCACCTCTTGACTTGATACAAGCTCCCACTCCGTCACCAGCACGCTAGCAGTCTGTATTGCCTCTCGCCCGCTTCTTTAGCACGAACTTTCCTGCATAACTACTTACCCAAGTCTGTCATTTTCCGACGTTGTCTTGAGGCACGACCTGGTCTGGTTCAATCTGTCCCCATCCGATCCTTGAACTGCTGCCGCCCGCAACGCCTTGGCCGAACGCGAGGGTTGTTTCAACAAGAACGTCTTGGCGAGGAGATAGCCTCGTTCACCGCGAGCGAAGATGGCGGCGCCCACCGCAAGCACGCTGCCTACTTCTGAGCATTTCTCTCAGTACCAAGTCAATGTCCTCGTTGTCCTCGAACGCACCGGCGGCATCCTCAGCCTCATCGGCGTCGTGCTCATCTTCCTGACCTACGCGCTCGTGCGCCGCGTGCGCAACGTGCAGAATACCTTCATCGTCTTTGCCAGTGTGTCCAACGTCGGCGCCAGCATCGCGAGCATCATCGCCCTCGATGGCCTCAGCGCGGGCAAGGGAACGCCGCTGTGCCAGACGCAGAGCTTTCTATTCGAGATGTGAGTGGTTTCCATCTCCCAATTACGTCCCTTGAACGTGAGACAACGCCACAAACCCGGCGCGACGGTAACGAAATTGCCTGTTCCCGCCGGGCCCATTTCGCCGGAAACTCAACAGCACGTCATGAACTGGTTGCTGACTGCGCGCAGGTTTATGCAATCCGACCCATGGTGGTCCCTCGCCATGGCCGTGAACGTCTTCCTCGTCTTCTACTACCGCACCAGCCCCGACTCCTTTCGCCGCTGGTGGTGGGTTTACTGCCTCATCTGCTACGGCGGCCCCTTTGTCATCGCCCTGACTCTGCTCCTCATCAAGAGCCCGACCAAAGGTCCAGTCTACGGTGAAGCCACGGTATGACCACACCCGTGCCTCTTCTGCTCGAGTCAATTCGAGCCCATGCAGTCCAGTACACTTACTCGAGGAAACAATGCAGATTTGGTGCTGGGTTGACCCTAAGTGGGACAGCATACGCATCTACACGTACTACATGCTTATCTGGATCTGCATCGTCGGCTCGATAGTGTGCTATTTCCTGGTTGGATACCACGTCTTCCGGTCGCGGAACCAGCTTCGCAGCTTCCCCGCGTCTAAAAGTCGCGAGGCTGGCCATTACAAGCAGGTAACATTGACACAACCCGCCGATGGGACCCTACTCGTTCTCAGATGAGGAGCTAATCAAGAGCTTGTTCTCTCGATCCACAGGCAATCCCAGACCAGCCTGCGCCGCAAGACGGCTTCTACGGAATGGTCACCACCGAGGTCCAGGTCGTTCACACGTCCGCCGCCGGCGGCGCCGCCCTGACCGAGCCGAAGCCAGCGCACATGCCCCCCGTTGGCCCGGTCTCTTCCGACGACAGCGCGGCAACCAAGAGAACGACTACGAGCATGTCTCAGTACTATTCGACCAAGGTCACCTCGGCCGCACCTCGCCCTCGCCCTCGCACGTCGCCCCTGACCCGCGCCCTCAGCGCGACGAGCCGCGCGGCGTCCAAGTTCGTCATCGAAGACCCCATCAAGCGCGCGTACCTGCGCACCAGTCTGCTCTTCGCCATCAGCGTCCTCGTGACGTGGATCCCCAGCAGCCTGAACCGCATCCACGGCTGGCTCTACGGCAACTCGCCGTTCGAGTACCACGTCGCCACCGCCGCCGTCCTGCCCCTCCAGGGCCTCTGGAACTTCCTCATCTTCTTCACCACCAGCTGGGCCGTCGTCAAGCAGCGCTTCCGCGGCCGCGCGACCGAGATCTCGACGCGCTCCAGGGACGACGCCTTCGGCACCGCCGACCGCACGGTCGACCGGGAGCGCGCCGCCGCGCACCACCGCGACGACGTCTCTTTCGACGACGTCGACTCCGCGACCATGGGCAGCGACGTCGAGCTGCGGCGCGTCGCCGACCGAACCGTCAAGACCCCGACCAGCGTCTAAGCAGGCGCGGGGCGACGATCGGAACTGTCTCGGGTGTGGGTGCGGCGCGGCGAACGGGCGGTCTATTTGAAATTTTACGTTTTCTGGTTGGTTTCTTGGTTGCGACGCTGTCTGCGATGATATATACCCCAATTTCATGTACAAAAAATACTTTCTCGGAACGAATGACCTGGAGGGAAGGGCGATGGAGAGCCCTAGACGACGAGCTTTCAGGCACACCTTGTAATTTAATACTCATGTTTCTCCGGCGACGAGCTTGACGGAAACTCGCGCCCCGGCGTCGAGACCCCATTACGGGGGCCACATACTCTGAGTGGGTAGAAGGAAGGGGGAGTCCCATTCACACAAAACATACATACACCATGCACGGCTGGAGGAGCGAAAACTGCGATTCCATTTACAAATGATCCGTTACCATTTCGAGTGTATCATACCCTTTCGTGTTGGCATTGCATGCTAGTAGTCGTGACAAAATCCTATCGTAAGCGATGGCGGCGTACATTCGTATCGTCCAGGTGAGAGTGAGTTTGTTCAGATACATGTGATGATTGCGTAGTCTCGTTCAGAAGTCTTCCCCCTTTTTTTTTCTAACCAAGTTGATCCTTGCCCCCCCTCCAAGCACAGCTCTGGCTTTGGGCGGCGCTCTACGTTCCAGAAATTGATTTTTTGTTGCTTTTACGGATTTTCTTCTCATTCGAGGCACGGGCGCACGGACGCTAGTCGTGGTCGAAGAAGCTCGCCGACTGCTTCAGCATCCCCAGGTCGACGAGGCCCATGACCTTGCCGTCGATGCGCCAGATGTGCTCGTCGAAGAACCACCACAGCGCGACGGCGGCGATGGAGACGACGACCTGGGTGACGCTGAGGCCGATGACGGCGGCCTTGAGGCCCGGCGCGTGCGCGACGGCGCTGGGCATGGCCATGATGAAGACGCCCGCGGCGAGGTTGCGCAGGACGACGACGCCGACGTGCATGTCGCCGACGCTGCGCTGCGCGACGGCGATGCTGGAGGACGTAAAGGACGCGGAGCGGGCGATGACGGGCCGCGTAGCGGTGTCGAGGACGTACAGCCCGCCCGCGAGGATGCCGAGCTGGAAGGACAGCAGCGGCAGGCTGAGCTGGTTGGCGCCCTCGGGGGTGAAGAAGGGGTGCGAGCCGGACGGGTCGCGAGTCATGAAGTTGCTCACGCCGAGGCCGAAGGTCAACGCCCCGACGAGGACGAGGAACGTGCCCCCAGCGACTATGCCATAGCTGACCTGCCAGGTGACGTTCTGATGGAAGCCTTTGTAGAAGCAGAGCGCCCCGACGACAAAGGTGGCGAAGAGCCAGGGCCCGAGCATGAGGGGACCAATCCTAGCGGCATCGAGGCCAAGGGGCAGAGGCGTTGCAAAGAGCGCCATCGACGTGGCGAGACCCCATAGCGCGCCGTGCGGGATCATGGTGAGGACGAAGAGGAGGCACGTCGTCGGCGCCACGAGAGCACGCGGAGCCTGCAGCGCCGCGGGCAGCGTGATGGGGCCGCGGAACGATAACAGCCTGGTGTTCTTGACGTACTCAATGGCCGTATCCTTGTTCAGATGGTGGCGGAGGCGCCACGGGCGCCACGGGGGTGAGCCGCTCATGCCGGGACCAGGGGATGGGGCGATGGCTGCCGTGGACCTGTCAAAAGCCGTCTCGGGTGCCCCGAGCACCAGCAACGGGACTGCAAGAACGTAGAAGCCGCAGATGATGCGGAACTGCTCGGTAAAGGACCCAGCTCTGGTGGAAGCCGCGCCGCCAGCGAGAGGCGATCCCCACAACGTGGCGATGGTGAAGATGTTGTACAGAGACACGGGCAGGTTTCGCTCGTGCTCCTGTTCCACGAGGACCTCGTTAGTGGGCGCTTGAAGGGGTGCAAAGGGTCTCTCTCTCGCACGACGAGGACTCACAAAGTAAGTGTCTTGTATGGAGCCCATGACCAGCGTGTCAAAGGCACCCCAGCCGAGACCCTGGAATACGCGAGCGCCCATGCATGAGCCGTAGCTGTCGGCTGCCGTCGTGTTCCAGACGGAGCCGATGAAGAGGAGTACGGCAGAGGCGAGGTACACGGGCCGCTTTCCCCAGAACTTCGCTGCTGCGGAACTGATGAAGCCGGTGCTGGCGGCCAGCATGATGGGGACTGCTGTCAGGGCGGCAATGGCCGTGTAAGATTGATTGTAGTGAATGGCCATGTCGCCGGCTGTCGCGACGAATGCAGTCTTCATGCCACCGACCAGACCGACCATCATGAGAAGAGACAGCAAATTCAAGCCTTTTCTCCACCGTGGCCAATTCTGTCATACTCTGTAAGCTTGTGTCCTCATCAAAGCAGCGAGCAGCATGACACACCAATGGATCTTCCAGATCATCGCTCGGCTGCGGTACCAGCTCCACGTTCGAATACTTCCCTCTCCCGTACTTGACAGTCTTTTGGTGGCTTTGAAAGGATCCAAACGACAGTCTTCTCGTGGAGCCCGTCATCGGCGTCGGCGGCGATATCCCGCCCGCCGCCGCCGTGCTACCCATGCCATAAAAATTGGGCACCGACTCTGGCGAAGACTCGTAGACGGGCGACGGCCGCGTGACGGCCGGCGGCCTGTTGAGGTCCCAATTCATAGCGTCAGCGGTCCGAGGGATGAGTCCTGGGGACTTCGAGGAGAGAGGCCAGCTCGCCCACGCGCACGATAAACTCTTTGCGCACCATACAGCACCCGAGCCAGCGGACTGCCGGGGGCCGAGAGCCAAGAAAAGGCTTTCACGAAGCAGTGCGGCGTTCAGGAGGTGAGGCGGAGAAAGAGGCTTGAAGGGAAGAAGAAAAACTGCTGCAGCTCCATGGTTGGGATGGAGGGCCACAAAGACAGAGACACAGACGGACGCGGTGCAGCAGAAAGTTGCGCCGCATACGTGGGAGACACACAGAAGCCGCAGTGTCGACAGAGGGCCCCAAAATACCAAAAGGAACCAGCACGGGCTTGAGACCTCCACAGGTTTCCGCGAACAAGGCCCATGATGCCGGTCAATTATGCAACACTCTCCTGATCACCCGCATCACCACCGCCACCAGGTAGCAGCGGCAGATCTCATGCCAGATCATGTCGTGCAGCGAGGCCAACTCGCGGCCCGAAATGACAGGATTCGGACCGTAGCCGAAGCCATGCAGTCGCTTCGTCTGAACTGCTCCGTAGGGTCGAGCATGCACGCACTTCCAGCGCAAGACCAGCTCACGGCCCTACCGGGTTCGCGGATGGTGGCTGGCGCTGCGGGGTTCGCGATCCGCCCTGGAACGCACCGACGAGACGCGGGTAGGTCGAGACATTCCTACGAACGTGCCGGATTGGGAAACGCTCGTTGTCTTATCTGATGTGCAGAGGAGGGCATTGTCGAGACCGAAACGAGGTGGAAGTGGAGGAGACGGAGGAGGGGTGGAGACTGTGTGGTGCTCGTAGCTGAAGAACAGGTTGGAGGGAGATGCAAGGGGCAACGAGACGCCATGACGTCTTCTCCGCTCTGCGCTGGCAGCGAGACAACTCCCCATAAAGATACGTAAAAAGGTGCAAGCCTCTGCTGCACCTTGCTTTTCAATTTCCAAGCCCCTCGTGCCAGCCGGCTTCCGACTTTGCCCCCTTGCGAAGGGTGCTCGTCACCCACATGCCTCTGCATTGATGCTCCGCCTCTCCCTTGGAGACACTCGCCGCGGTTTCGCAGCACTGCGCAAGCATGGAGTAAAGGAACGTGGCCGAAAAGGTTGGCACGAGAGGAGGCCTTAGACAGGGCATTTGTCGCCGCCATGCACCCTCCTCCCGTCTCGCAAGGGGGAGGGAATTGTCCTGCCTTGGGGACGCCGGGAATATCGTCGCCAACATCGTCGCTGTAGTCGGCACGCAAACCGCACACCATGCGTGGCAAAATCAGACCAAGGCTTCCAAATTATATCGTCGTTTTGTGTGCTCCCCCCGGCTGCCTCCGTGACCGTGGCGTAGGGTTTGAGGCTCGGGTGCGCTGCATCCGCGGTCGATCAAATGTGAAACGGCAACCGCAGCAGCATGCGAACAGGTTGCCCCATTCAGCCGCATCACCGATTGCATCAATTCAAATCGCGCATCGTCCAGTCCTGAAAGGCATTTCCAACTTCGAGCCTGAGGACACCTGGCCTTCCTGGCGTGGTATGGCACAGCAACGCCCCAACCCACCAGCTTCATCAGCTTCTCGCTGCTTGTTGGATGGCATGGCCCATGGCGACTGCGTAATTGGGCGGCTGTGAGGAGCCTCATTTGTATCTGGCCAAATGACTTCCATCGGCTTAGCCTCGCTTCATTGCTGAAGGGACGTTGAGTTCGTCAGCACGGGCGGCGCACCTGATGAATTTCATGAGGGCAAACCATGCCCGAACCATGTGGCGAGCGCCGAACCATCGGTTTCGAGTTCAACCTTGTCGATCCTTCCCGAAACACTGCCCGCCCACCTTTACGGGAAGAGCGTGTTTATGCCGCCGGATATTGCCAGGCAGTTGCGTAATGCCGCGATACCAGACGCAAGGAGGTAGCTGCAGCTTCGGTGAGCTATCCCTGTATCACACCGCATCCGCTCAGAGCAGAGTGCCATCGTATTGCGAAATCACAACGGCCTTACTAGACCGGGCAACTTCCTGCACGGCAGATGCTTCCACTGCGAACAGTAACATGCTCGTCCGCACAAGCAGCTCTGTGACGGTCAGTTTTGGTATGCACGTCTGCACCAGGGAAATGAGGCTCTCACGTACCTTCGTAGATCAACGAGTACGATACTGGGGCGTCGTCGCCGGGCCCACAGATCAGCGGCATCCTCTCTGACGGACTGGCTCTGACGCGGAACCGCAGCCCGACGTTCCTGGCCGGGTCAACCCATAGAAACCTGTTGAGATCTACCGCCGATGATTGCGGTTCGGCATCTCGAACGGTCGATGCGCTGGCCATGTCGGCAAGCCACTCCCTCCAGACACGGATGACGCCGTCGCATGTGTTGATGTGACTCACGTAGAAGCCCGGCCGTGAGCTCTCTTTGACGACATTCGTGACGGCGCAGAGCTGCGTAAACAGCTCCCCCTCATCGAGAAAGAGCTCTTGCATCGCAACCTCATCCTCCCGAGAAGCCTCTCCGCTTGAGACAGCAGCCTGCGGCCACTCGGGTCTGAACTGCCGCCGCCGGTTCTCCCTGGTCACGACGGGCTGGAACGATGAGTACAGCTTCGGCAAGTCGCCCAGAGTAGGGCACCGTTCATCAACGGCGGCGCCCTCACCGGCCAGTTTCGTCCCGAGATATCGGCAGCACAGGTACGGTGTCGAGATCTTGGCGCTAGGATGGTAGCACTCTAGGATCAACTCATTGTCTGGCAGCGGCGCTGCGTCAAGCAATCGCCGGTAGAGGATACGCACCGCTACCGAGTAAAAGCGGCGGCTAGTGGATGTGCTGATGATGAGCTCTTTGGCGGATAGGGTTTCCAGTGCGCTGGCCAAGATCTAGTCATCGTCGTCAGCATCCGTGTCTCAAATCACACCCACTTACTCGTGCGCGGCATACCTCGTTCGGCAGCCTATCTATTGGTGAGATGGATGGTGCCATGCTTCGTTCTGAGATGGTTGGAGCGGCTGCGGTGTGTCTCTACTGCATACGCTTGCATTGCAGCACGGCAAAGCTGCAAGGGACAGCGACGCCGGGCGGGAGCGGGAGCGGAAGCGGCAAGCTGCAGGCTTCCTGTGCGTCTAGCAGCGAGGACTTGATTGGCAAGATAGAGCAAGAAGAGGTGGCAGCGTGAGAGTGAGGATCGATGGATTGGAGACGTTCGGATGGATGGCCGAGGTGGTCTGAGCAGGAGGCGGACTAGCAACGGCAGCTATGACGATGCTGGGACTACAGTACTCTAGCTGTGGGGGATGTGGATGCCTCACCAGTGGCGTGTTCACACGGCCACTCCCGCACTTAAGTCAGCGTAGCGACACACTGAGCGTAAACAAGGGTCTAATTGGAAGATATAGCCCTATCAACCCATTGAATTGTCCATTTGAGGTGGACTAAATGGAGCAGCATGTCTGGATTCAGTAAAGGAAATGCTACTGTAGCGCGTTAGTTGGCACGCACGGCCCGTGGGCCCCGTGGGGCTGCCACGGTACGGCCTGATGTCTGTGCACCTGATTACATGTACATGTACGGATACGGAGTACTCCGTTCTGGGAGGCTGTCAAAGAATCTGCGAGCAAAGCAGCCATGTCGTGGCTGTGAAATTGGAAATATTAAATCTATTTACACATGCTGTACACACGCTGCCTCGTGAAGATTTACCCAAGCTTGAAGTAGCCCGGCTGCAGCTTCTGCCACACCTGGGCGGGATCGTACTTGGCGCTGATGGCCTTCAGCTTCGCCAGATTCGTCTTGCCGTAGCCTGCAAGGACGTTCTGCTGCTGAGCAGCGTAGTTCTGGTACAGGAACTGGTTCGCCAGGCCCTGAGCCTTGGCAGCGGCGATGGAGCGGCCGACCATGTTTTGCGCGGCAGCAATGATGCGCGCGTCGTCAGCGGGATCGGACCAAGAGATGTCGATGTTCACCACTATTAAACTGTCAGCAACGCGAAGGCACTCTCGCGAGGTGGAACGTACGGTTCAGAGGACCCTGCCCGGCCAGACCGAGCGCGTTGCCGCCGTTCTTGGTGAAGTGCGCCGTCATGTCGGTGGTGATGGGCTGGAAGATGGCCGAGGGGACGACGCCCTTTGCGGCCTTGATCGGCTCGACCTCCTCCATGTAGATTTTCACCATGTCAGCCATCAGGGAGGCGCTGTTGCCGACCGTGAAGGTCCAGTACGTTTGTCTGCCGCGTTCAAGTCAGCAATGACGAAACAACGTTCCCGTCTTGAGGGCGAGAACATACCGGAAGCCACCCGGATTTGTCTTGTTGAACTCGACCGTCAGGTTGGCGAGATCAGTTACGCGAAGCGTATTGGCCACGGCGCCGGGGATCGAAGTGAAGTTCTTCAAGATGGGGGGATTGGCGACCGGCTTGCCATACTGGAGATCCGATGCGATGACGAACTGGCCAACCGACTGCGCATATGCGTATGCAGTGATGATCTGCGCGTACGGGTCCGAAGGAGAGTTGATGGCAAGGTGATAGAAGGCGTTGTTGATGGCAGCCGACGTCTCGTTGGTGTAGATGAAAGTCTGCGAACCCGCCCAGAGATCTCCCTGTGGGAAGGTTGCGAGATCGAATCGCGTCACGATGCCAAAGTTGTTTCCTCCACCGCGAAGCGCCCAATACAGATCAGAGTAGCGCGAGGAGTAGCTGACTGTGTGGATCGAGCCGTCCGCAAACACGACCTGGAGAGCTACGTGTCAGTTTCTTGACATGCCGACAAAGAATGGAAGGAAAATTCCACCCACCTCGAACGCATTGACGTTGTCGCACGCCCACCCATATCGGCCAGAGAAGAACGACATGCCTCCGCCCAGCGTCAACCCGCCCACACCGATGGCCGAAACTCTCCCGCCGATGACGGTCAGGCCCATGGGCTGGAGGTGGTTGTACACATCGTACCAGACGTTGCCCGCGCCAACGGAGGCCTGCTTCTTGTCGGCCGAGACCTCGATCTTGTTCAGGTTGATCAGATCGATGGTGAGGCCGTCCTCGATGTTGGAGGCGCCAGCGAAGGCGGCGTGGCCACCGCTCTTGACGGCGAACTTGCACTGGGTGACGCGCGAGGTCAGCACGGCGAGGGAAACCTCCTCGGCCGAGCCCGGGGAGAAGCGGCACGAGGGCCTCGTGAGCGCCTGCTGCTGCGACCAGTATCGCGACTCCTCGAACTCGTAGGTCGGGCTGTCGGGGCGCGACAGGCGCTGCGGCAGAGTGAAACCCAGAAAGCCGCACTGGGATCACGGGTCAGCATCTAGATGCCGTGGCCGGACGGAACGAGGGGCGGGGGTTCGTACGGCGACATTGCAGCCGAAGTGGGAAGCGGATCTCGATTCAATCGTGGCATTCTTGTCGAGGTACGACGAGATCTGGGCTTCGACGTCGCCCAAGGTGAAGGTGGCACGCGCGACGCCCAGCTGCAGGAGCAGCGCGGCGAGACTGAGGGGGCGCATGCTGAAGGTCGTTTCGTTTCAGGGCAAGCTGAAGAAGGAGAAACGACTACGCACTGCCAGGACGGGGCGAAGGATGTAGTACTGTATCCATGGGGCGGCGGCACAGCGTGAGACGGCGCTTTATCAGAGGCCACCGGCGACGGGGGCTTGAGGCACGGCCCTTGCTCATCGGGGTCCTCGGGGCCGCTGCCTCTCCGCCGCGCCTGGCAGCATGCGGGAATTGACAGCGGACACACTTCCCGCCTAGGCTTGGGCCGCCGGGGGGGAGCCGGGGCCGGGCCGGGGGCTAGGCGACGGCCCTGCCCGCCAGCTCCATCGTCCCATCTCCCTAGGCCGTGCGCGGTTCTAGCGTTCGTTAGGCCGCCGATGAGAACGGCCGGCTCGGCTGGAACGGCTGGGCGCCTGCCCTCGTGGTACTACGTCGCAGCTCGACGGGTGCGGGTGCGGAGTGCGAATGCGCTTCCGCCGCCGGACTTTTCGCGGTCGCCTGCTCGTCCGGACTGTGTCCGCCGCTGCCGGCGGCGCAAAACCGGAAAAGATTGGTGGTGAGCTTGTATAAATGAGGAAAGCTGACCGCGCTAGCCCGGGATCCTCACACAACGGTCCCTTAGCTCCAAGGACGTTGCGGCCATTTTGTACGGAGTAGGTGTACCAGTCATTGTCCAGAATGGAGGCCCGTCGCGCTCATCTTCTGGACCCCGGCTCCCTGGCGGCGCCGAATTCTGCGCCAGGAACTCCGTCCTATATTGGTGATATGGGTGCCCTGAAGAATAATGGAGTTTCTGACAAACAACTTCCCACCCATCCCACTCTCGCCTCCGCTCCGCATCTCTTCAGATCCTGAGATCGTCGAGGTTCTCTGTGTTGCGCCTCCACAAGGTGGAAGATGGTGTCGCAAGATCTCTCCCAGAGCGCGGATCAGGTAACATCTCCTCCACCAGAGCGGTTCCCACTAAAAGGCGATGTACTGAATGCTCCCAGACGGCTCTCATCGCCAGCCTCTGCGTCGCCAGCTGCTTCGTGGCCATGCGCACCGGCGCGCGATGGTTCAAAAGGCGTCGTTTTCCGCTCGAGATCGAGGACATCTTCATCTACCTGGCCCTGGTGTCTTTTGCCATTACCTGCGCGCTCTACCTCGCGACGATCCCGACATTTTTCAACATAACGGCAGTCACGGCGGGCCGTATGCAGCCATACCCCGGCCTGGAAAATGCGCTGGTGGTGATGCTTCGGGAGTTCTTCGTGGTCCAATTCTTCTTCTGGCTCACCCTGTGGGCGGTCAAGTGGAGCTTGCTGTTCATGTTCAAGAGACTCACGGACGGCCTGCCCCTCTACAACAAGATCTGGTGGGCGGTTCTCGTCTTCTCCATCTTGACCTTCATCGGATGCTGCATCAGCAACTTCACTAGCTGCTCTTCCATGGACGCCTGGTTTACGGCCGGCAAGTGCATGACGCCTCGAGATGCGCGAGCCAAGGAAATAAGTCTGTGGTTTAGTCTTGGATCAGACTTGGCAACCGATCTTTTAAGTGATTCACCCGTTGCCCTGGCATTTGCGGGGCATGGCTAACTGCCGTAGTTATGGCCGTTCCTATCCGAGTTCTGTGGAACTTGCGGATCTCCCTTCTCGAGAAAATCAGCATTGGAGTCGTCTTCGCGGTCGGTATCGTCACCATGATAACCGCTATTATTCGAAGTGTCACTTTAGAGTCGAGCTCAAGCTCGGGCCAAGTCAGTACGACGTGGCTCATGCTGGTACGTGCGCACTACTCGACACACCCCCGTGATAGTTCCAGGTGGTGGGGGGTGGAACTGCCCTCCGCATGCTATATTTGAAAGAGATATACGGAGTACTGACTTTGACATCATAGTGGGCCGGTATCGAGGGAGCAGTCGGTAAGTGACCCCAATTACTTTCCTGTATTCGTCAATTTTACGCCAGAGAGAGTTTGAAGGTATGCTTACTAGAAGAGCTATCCAGCGATCATCGTCGGATGCCTCCCCTCCTTCGCCGTCTTTATTCGCGGTCGTGTCACGGCATCCCGTGCCCAGTACGAAGATGGTTCGAATAAAAACCCCTCCGGGTACCCTCTCCCGCCCAATTCTTGCGAACAGGCTGCCAGCTTGCGCTCGCAAGAGAATAACCATGATTGGCCTATGCGCGATACGGCAAGCGACAAGAGCCTGGTCGAAGGCGGCATTGTGGTCACGCGAACCTGGAGTCAGAAGTGGCAAAACTCGGCCGAGCCGAGGACGAAAACGTGGATGGACCATAGAACAGAGCACGAGCTGCAGACGATTCGTGCTTAAATATATGCTTGTAATGACAGAATGCGAAGCGAGAAGCGCAATATGCTGCTACGTAAAAGGCGCAATTGGAACTGGCCGTCTTTGCGCTCGTTCAACGTTTGTCGAGAGCCTATGCACCTGCAACGGTCGCAAAACACCTTGTTTTGATAGGCACGGAGTAGAGTGATGATATGATTCCTATATAGTCGCACATTCTCAGTATGATTGGCCGTGTTCATAATGCTCCAGCCGCATGCAGCTCCTCTATTCGACCCGATGAACTTTTTGTATTGTTTGTCAATGAAAGATCCGTTTCAACAGCTTCACAAGAGCGCTCGCATCATCCAAAGTATATGTCGCCCAAACGTCATCATGTTAAGTCGCGCCATTATGCCGCCACTGGATCGACTCGAGCGGAGTTGGAATCCTTGCTCCTTGCATCCCGAACCGCAGAGTCCACTGCATCCTGCAGGTCAATATGAAAAAAGGGTCTGTCGACACCATAGATGGCCGCCATTTTCTTGTTTGGCTCGCTTCCATTCAGCTCCCCTGACTGAATGCTTGCTTTCGAGTCCGTCAAGTGCGCTGACGCGGGTGTGATTGATCCCACGGTCCTCTCCTCATCCGCATCCGTCTCAGCATTGCGTCGGCTGTCGTCTGCCGTAGCGCCACCTTTCTCCGTTAGCGTAGCTGCAATGCTGTAAATAGGCTTCCAGTTGCAGACAGCCTCCGGGTTCTGCGAAGTCGGGTATCCAAAGCCAGCTACGGCAAGCGCACGACGCGTCCAGCGGTTGTGGACGTTTGCAAAATGCCACTCCACCGTGTCTGGCGACGAGTAGCGGTCGAAGGAATTTCTCAAATCAATCAAGCCTTGAACTGATGTGACATCAACGCTGTTGACCGCGGAAAAGTCGAGTATGATGGCACGAAGGTAAGGGAGGAGTGCTTGCGATTCGCACGTGTACACTCTTGGACCTGGATCGTTCCACAATCTATCAGACTCCTTCTCGAAATGATCTTTCGACATTTGCTTGGTATGTTCCGTGACGTATTTGAGCAGCGTGTCCATGTGGAAGGCTTGGTTGGTGTAATTGTATCCCTCGCTCAAGCGATACACGAAGACACCCGGATAAGGGGACTTAACCTCGATATTGGGATTAGAGGCGTCTTTCCGATCGAGCGGCAAGAACACGTCGCGGGACTTGAATTGCCTCTTGATCTCAGGCCCGCAACCTTTTTCGCCCGTAGCGCGCTCAAGTCGTACGAGTCCAAGAAACTTGCCTCTCGTTCTGGCGATGCGAAAGATCAACACCATGGCGGACATGATGACACCAGCGTAGATACATGCTTCAAGAGAGATGAACATAGCCAGAATGACGCCGACAATCCATACCAGAAGCTCGATGGGCGACAATTGCCAATAGTTGTATAGATGCTTCGGCGATGTCAGCAAGTTGCAGACTGCGTGTATGATCAAGCCTGCCAAGGCAGCATTCGGAATGTAGTAGAAAACATCCGTCAAGGCGTAGAGCGCAAGGATGAGCATAAGAGCGCTGAAAATGCCTGCCAACGGGGTTCTGACACCAGACTTGGTGAGAACGGCAGACGCACCGAAAGAACCCGTGCAGACATAGCCACCAACGAAAGGACTGAACATGTTTGCCGCTCCCAACGCCACAATCTCTTGTGATGGATTGATGGTGTAGTTATACAGCCTGCCCATGCCCTTTGATATGGCTATGTGCTCAATAACCAGAATGATGGCAACGGCAGGCAGCTCAGGCAAAACGAGTTTGAAGAGTTTGGCGTCTGGGTGCGGCACACTAGCCTGTTGGAAACCTGAGTCGCATGTTAATTGTGAATCGAGAATACGCGGATGAGGGATAAGAGTGCTAGGCACCTTGCTCGATGGGTCCCACGATGCGAAACCTGGTATCTTCCATTGCTGCTCCTCGATGGACGAGAAAGCTGATAAGGGTAAAGAGCAGCATGGTGAAGGCTAGTCGCAGGGAGGAGAGAAACTGCCAGACCCGTTTGCGATCCGGCTGTCTTCCTTCCATCATCGAACAGAGGTTTCGAATCGCAAAGAGCAGAACAATGGAAGAGAGCCCGATCGCCGCGTCCAAGTGGATGTTGGGCAAGCCTCGTAGCGTGTTGATGATAACCCGGTATGGCGCCTCTCTCGTGTCGACGTTTGGAATGCCTAATGCCGTCGGGATCTGCGTCGACATGATGGTGATGCCAGCTGACGTGACAAACGCGGAGATGGGAACGTGGGGGATGAGCTCAATAATCCAACCTAACCGTAGCAGCCCAAAAAAGAGTAGCACGCCACCTGCCAACAAGCTCAAGGCATGAGCTGTGTCATCTGGCCGATACTGGCCTGGAGCAGCGTCCGCAACGTGAGTCACGACTTGGCCGACGAGGAGGGAGCCCACCGCTGTTGTCTACATGACATGTATCAGCGCCCCATGGCTATTAGACCAGCAAACGAAGGCTCACAAACCCCGATAACGATGTCTTTGGAGGTTCCAAAGAGCCAGTACAAGATAGCACCGGTAAAGGACGTGTACAAACCGTAGGCTGGAGGCAAGTGGGCGAGGGAGGCGTATGCCAATGCCTGGGGAACAACGACCAAGCCAATCGTAATGCCTGCAATTTGATCAACATCCGCACCCCGTGAATCCTTCACTCAAGGTGTCGCAGCATGGGAGCATACCAGCCATTAAGTCCCCAGCTAGCCACCGTACGTTGTACCGCTTAATCCACGACGCCGACGGAAACAATGCCTTGGCGTAGCGGGCAGCTCCCGCTCGGGTTGGCGACAAGCCCTTGACCCATTCGGTGACCGAGGGCTCATCCTCAAGGTAGATATCGGCAGGATCGAGCACATTGCGGGCTCGACTGTCGAGGTCTGGGGGCACTCTGGAGTAGCGTTCGTTTACGTTGATGCCGAGAATCTTGCTCGTCACGAAGCTCCCTATCCGACGAGCGGTCATTGCAGCTTAGAGGGGAGGCTGCTGTATACTTCGTCTATAAATAAGCGTCGCCCGAACGGGGATCCTGCCGAGCTGCTGGAGGATAACGAGCCAGGTAATGAATGACGAGAGGGGAACAACACGGAAGGCAGAAGCACGCGCATAGGCAAAGAAATTGTATGTGCGATGGGTGATGGTGTTCAAGATGAGTGCACTTAATCACAGGAGGGAGCCGAGGTCACCGTGATGGGGATTTGCGGCCAAGCACGGAGTCGGTGGTACCGGCGGCAGGAGCTACCGTGCCCAGACAGCCAAGCCCGGCAGTCGGGGGAAGGAGCAAACTTGTCTGCCTACGCGACCTGCCAAGTCCGAGCAACGGTCAAGGGATGTGTAAAAATTGATAGCAGCGCATGTGCATTGTGCGGATCCTGCATGGGCGTAGTCCTAAACCTATTATTACTGGCGCCATGGCTGCGACGAGAGACGCTGCGCGGCATCGGCCGTGCTGCGGCTTGCCGGGGCGGGACGCGGGCTGGCGCCGCCGACTGCCGTCGACCCCCGCGTCCTGGCGCCGACCCGAGACCCTCCGCCGACGCCCCGGACGCCGAAAGCCGCCAGGCTGTACCTCGTTGACTCCGACCATATTGCGCTGTGAGCCATCCCTCCGTTGCCATGCTCGATTCCTACTTGGAAATACGCCGCTCGTCGAGACGAGATGCCTCAGAATCCCTCATGGCGTGCTCCGACGGCGCAAGTCGGTATCAGACGTACAGAGCCTCTCAAATGCCCCGATGTGCAGCCTGCCAGCTCGAGGGCAGACAGGCAGAGCCGATGTTGCTCATGGCCCATGGTGGCTGCTCTACAACGCTGCAACCTCATACATGGTGTTCATTGAGTGTTCGAGGGTCTGCTGGCAGTTGTCGTGCCGCGGCCTGCGTGCCATGCATGCGGGCCTCGAGTGTCATTGGTCACTGACGAGGCCGCCAAGATGCCCAGTATGCCGTAGTATCTCAGACAGACTCGAACCGACTCCATCAAGGCGAGTTTCCAGACCGCATGCTTGTCGTTTGAGCGTTCGCTTCGTCGTCGTGTGGGGGTATGTCGCCTAGCGGCTGTCCATCATCTTCATGATCTTGTCTTCTTCGTCCAATTCCCCTCCTCCGTTTTCCAAGCTTCCTTTCCGCATCTCCGCCGACACCGCCTCGCGGGTGAGCATCCCCTCCTTTAGCGACGGAAAGTCTTCCCTCCGTTGCCGCAGCCACCCGTCCACGCTCCTCATGGCCACCACCATGAACCCAAGCTCCTCCCGGTCGACGTCGAAAACTTCCCACCATTCGCACGCGGGCATTTTCGCACCTAGGTCGCGCGCAGCGTTGTATATAGCCGCCACGGCCAAGGCGTGTGGCTGATGCGTGAGGTACAGCATCTGCGGCGAGAGGAGAGCCGTGTTGAGGTATTGGATGGTTCGCAAAGACACCTCGGGCTTGGGCTTTGACAGGAACTCGAGCGTCTGGAGGTAGGTGATGGCGAGCGGGTGCGGCAGCGACACGTGCGTGTTGAAGG
This sequence comes from Albophoma yamanashiensis, assembly GCA_001600555.1. Lineage (NCBI taxonomy): Eukaryota > Fungi > Ascomycota > Sordariomycetes > Hypocreales > Ophiocordycipitaceae > Albophoma > Albophoma yamanashiensis. The sequence goes on from BCKH01000002.1 coordinate 3,707,160, forward strand.
ACAGGGCTTGGAGGATGCGCGCCTCGATCGTCAGCAGCCGGTGCGAGAAGGCTGTGTAGTCGGCTTCAGTCTGGTAGTACGATTTGGGGTCGTCTTTGGGGAGCTCCCCGGTTCGGAAGAAAGCCGAGTCGCGCGACATGAGATACGCGTAGACGTTGGCGACATCGCGCGGTGATCGAGGCATCGGGCCCAACTTGCCGACTACGTAAATCGCAGCAGCCGACACATCCTGCGCGTCGTGTTAGCTGTCTCCCGAGGCCAGAAATGGCCAAACAGCCGCGAAAACGTACGCTGAACTCATGCGACATGGGGGGTTCCACGAGCCAAAACCGCGCCAGAACCACGTTTGCCTGCGCCGTCACGCTTTGGGGTATGCGCAGGAGCTGCCCAGCAGCTTGGGTGAGGCATTGCGTGGAGATGAAGACCAATTCCTGAAGGTCCTGTGGAAGCTCCGAAAGCGGAGAGTGTCGATACAGCTGTGCCGCCGTCGCGAGCGGGTTCGTCAGGTGCGACATGCTTGGATTGGAGCGCGTTGATCGATCGAGAACGACGGGCCCTGAAGGTTTGGAGAGGTCAATCGCGAAGACCCACCACGCTAAGATCACTGCTGGTCGGCTCCGCTGCAGGGAGCTCTCACGACTATGAGTAACCAAAACCATTTTGCTTCCAGCGCCGTTTTGTGAAGGGAAACGAACCAGTATTGCTCTAGTCTCACGCGAATTTATCCCTTTGATCTTGCCTGCATTTGAAGACTTTTAGTGTAGAATTTGGCGCAGGCCATGCCCAAGTCGCCAGCAAGCTCATGGCGGCAACGCCTACAAACTGGAGTCGCCGTGTATCGATACCTTAGGAAAGCATGCGGCGGGTTCAAAACAGAGCGGCCGACAACACTGATATTTTATTCCAGTCCAAGTACGATTCATATTTTTATTTGCAGTCTTTATAGTAATGCAAATTTGGTGACAATCTTGAAAGTTGACGGTCGCTGGGGTTAGTGAAGCTTCTGATATGCTTCGCCTTCAAGTAGCGCGACGACATCCATTCTAGTATGGGCGTCCTTCTCTTTGCTGCCTATCCCCAGACGACGATATTGGTCAAATTTCATTTAACGATAAACCTACTGTCAAAATCAATGGGGGAAAAAAAGTCGACCGTTCAATTGGAGCGTTGTTTCCACCCGCTCTTTCGCGAGTTTCATCACCGAAAGACCGGATGGTGTACGGAGTAGACTCATTCATATCTAGCCAGGACGGACTCCAGAAATTTCCCTATGGCCACCAGCTGAAGCAACGTAAAGCCAGCTGATGCGGTCAAGGTGATCTGAGAACACAGAAATGTGCCACGGCCGGTGACGCAGCGCGCGTGACTCCGAGACTCTGTCCGAGCTCCCCGAACCATGACCGGTCGTATATGTATATCGGCCACATAGACCAAGCCGTGCGCTATACTGTATTGCATATTAGGCAAAGCCGTGAGTTATATTAGGCAAAGAGCATGCGAGCGCAAGGTTGCACTGCGTTGGTCGTAGGCAAACCTGCCCCTTGGCACGGACACCATGGAAGGATGCGAACGCCCAACGAGGTGGCAACAACTTGGTCAAAGCTGCCAACCGGATACTGCCCACCCTTGTCCGACATAAAGTTGGCATGCCAAGGAAATACCGCATATCTGAACATGACTTTCGTCGGACGCACAGACATCAATTGATGCTTGATGGCTATGATACATCGTCCTTGTCCAATCACGGCAAGCTCTACATGAACAACCCGCCCCCGCAAGTCAAGAGAGAAACTGTTAGATACAGGATATTGCAGGACGGGTCATGTACATACTACGTAAGTCAAGGTGCACAGACCAGATGTTAGGGATCGGATGCGTTACCAACGCCAACTCAAAATAGGAAGAAAGAAAATACCGCAATGGACTGTAGTGCATCTGGGGCCATGAAGCGCTATATTCACCACCTGAACGATACAGTACAAGAACAGCCGAACCCGCTGCTCCATTTGCCTTTCACATTTATATATGCAACGTCACACTTCACACTCCTCTTCACCCCAGGTCTTGACCTATTGCAACAAGCCTTGTACTACAATCTACCTTCAAGATGGTTAACTTGGCAAGCCTTTCCGTTGCCATCCTAGCAGCTATTGCTCCGCTTGCCGCTGCGGATGAGTTTCAGTGCAAATATGGCTACTTGTACTGTGGCTCTACTCTCATGTCGCTAGGTATGAATACAATTCAAGAACTCGTCAAGCCACTTCCTTAGCCCTTGATCTGACGCCGGAGCAGGGAAATACGGCGATAGAATTTCAGTTGCACTCAAAACTGTGGGAAGGCCGACGGATGATCAACATATGATTGACACTTTGTTCGGCTGCATCAGTCTCGAGGGGGACATCTCGTATGCGGCGCCCTGTGACCATGGCTGCTTGAATAAGGGCGCCGGATTCGATGATTTCTGCCAGCACGAAGTTCACGAGTTGTACCCTCCCATAGGGGGCCCTCCTATTTTAGGAGGAAAAGGCTCCGTTCCGCTGCCTCCCCTTCCGATTCCCTCCTCGAAGATTTAAGGTGATCCCCTTTCATATCAGACTGTGGGTCGAGAGATAGTTCGTCAGTCACTCAGAGTAGCAAAGGCGGACAACCTTCCGCATGGCAGGGTGAATCACGGCAAAAAAAGCGGAAATGAACAGAAACTGTGGAAACTCAGCCGTATGAGTCGCCCTAGAAATCAAGACTTCAAGTTCATGCTCAATTTTGATATTGCATCTGCTTCCTAGCCTTTAACTCGATAAAACGTCACCTAAAACTCGTGATTCTCTGGTTGATCAGGCATTGCCTGCCTTTCTTCATTCGCGACTTGATTTCGCTCTCGGGGTCCCTGATGTGTTAATTCTTACTCCTACCAGCCCTATCAGAAGTGAGGGTGGCGATGCTGCTGGGTTCCGGCGCAATGGATGGCAACCAGTTCATGAGAGGCCGTCGGCTTGGGCACGGCAGGGCAGTGTACGGAGTTGGCGAGAGCCAGCTGGAGGTTGAACAGTGGGGCAAGGCTCCGCCTGGAGCTCACACCCCTGGTGCGCAACAGCTCCCCACTTTCAACCTCCGACGAGCTCACCAACTTCTACAAGCCAACACCACAAGCACGCGACGTGACGCCTCGCTTTCTTTCCCTCCTCCGAATACCAACGTAGCACACGCCTGAGAGCTGCCGCAACCGGCGCATACTGCCACCATGGCGGCCTCGGCACCGCACTCGCCCGGCGACGAGAAGACGACCTTCGATCTCAACCTCCAGCACGGCCACAAGGACCTCGTCCAGGCCGTCGCCTTCAACACCTACGGCGACCGCTGCGCGACCGGCTCCGTCGACGGCAAGATCCGCGTATTCAACAGGCACAAGGACGGCATGTGGCGCCTGTGCGATACCTGGACCGCCCATGGAGGCGAGGTCATCGAGGTTGGCAACCCGCTGTCGCCCTTGCTCGCGTACCCCGTGATCTGACACTCGCATGCTCGCGACAGCTGCAATGGCTGCCCGCCACCATCTACCCTAATCTCATCGCGTCTCTCGGCATCGAGGGCTGGTTCCGGCTCTGGGCCGAGGACCCCTCCGCCGCGCCCGGCCGCCGCTTCTGCGCGGGCCGCTCCATCACCGGCCGACCGGCTTTTGACACGCGCTCTAGCCGCGCGCCCTATCGATCCTTCTCCATGAAGCATAACGAGGAGACGCGGCACACTTACCTCGCGCTGCTCGCCACCGACGGCCGCTTGACCGTCTACGAGAACGACCAGCCCGAGAACCTCGCCGAGTACGCCTCCATCGATGAGTTCACCATCTGCTCCAAGCCCAACCGCGGCGAGGAGCTTTCCTTCAAGGTGCGGTTCGACCCGAATCCAGAGCCGTGCTACACGGCGCTCCGGGCGGGCGTCACGTCGGACGCACTCGGGCTCGTGGCGGCGGGCATGGATATCGTCAAGATTTATCGGTCGCGCGACGTCGTCACCACGTCATATGGAGTCTCTGGGACACAAAAGGAGTTCTATCTGGCGGCCGAGATTACCGGCCACCGTGGCCTGGTCAGAGACGTCGCTTGGGCTCCCGGAAACATCCGCGGCTACGACATCATCGCTACGGCCTGCCAGGACGGCTACGCGCGCGTCTTCCGGCTCGACACGCCCTACACCGACTCCGACGGCAAGTCTTGGTCTGTTGCTGATCTCGTCAAGCCGACAGCTCAGAGCACCAAGGACGCCGTCTCCAAAGCCGAGGCCGAGAAGCAGCACTCGCACCCCTCGACTCTGAGCGCGAGCCTGGCCGCCAAGTCGGGCGCCCAGAGCGACAGGCACTGGTCCGGCCAGCCAGGGCAGATCAAGCACGCACACCGCGAGATTTCACGACTAGACAGCCAACGCACGCCCGTCTGGCGCATAGGTTTCGACGACGACGGCCAGATTCTCGGCAGCACGGGTGACGACGGCCGTTTGTTGTGCTATCGCCAAACGCCGGATGGCGCGTGGGCAAAAAGCTCCGAGCTGGTCATGATGAAGACCAGGATGGTTGCTCCCTGAGGTCTTTGTCAAGCACCGACCTGTTTATGACGGATGAAATGCCCAGAGGCCAATACTCAAGCGCAGCGCCCGAGCCGGCCAGACTGGCAAAATCGCACATGGCCGTTTGCTGATGATAACCGGCGCTGCTAGGCACGGTCACTTGTTGGAGGGCACGGTTGCGAAGCATCGTACCCGTGAAGGAACAATGCGCCAGGTAGACTGTAACCGGAGCCTTCCTGCTTCCACTCTTCCACCAACATTACTGAGAGCCATGTGGAATGATAAGTCACTCCAACGGAGGCCAGCATGTAGTTGGAAGCCAAGGACGAAAATGGAACAAGGTGACGACACAACCGTTGACCACAAGCGGCTTGTCCACGCTAATGGTCTTGGTACCTACCTACACCTGGGTACTTTTGAAGAAGACTGGAGGCTGGGTATGTCAAGAGATAAATTGCTCCATTGATGGGGCGCAATATCGACATGTTACATGCCTGGGAGGTCCAGGAGGCGCCGCCACGTTTTCAGGCTCCAGGTGACACGAGGGCAGGATTCAAGTGGGATCCTTGATGTAACAGAGCGTTTTCCTGAATTTGAGTGGTAATTTAAAGCACAGAGCGACCGACTCTGCTAATCCCTTGCAAGAAGGATGTCTAATCTGCTTGCTAACTTTCTTTCTAATCATGATCCTCTTTTCGCCTCCAAAGCTGACGCTACGGTCTGCGCGAAATATAGACAAAACTCCACCGAAACGCCGTTCATGATGTAATTCTTGATGAAACGTAATTCCTCCCCTGCGGTGCCCAAGGAGATGAGGCATGGCCGGAGGACGACTCGAGACAGCACGAAGTGGAAGACACGTGCCATGAAGCCGCCTCATAACCGTATACCCCTCTTCTTTGGTTCATTCATTCTTTCCATCCGTATTACCAAGATTCAAGCAGCGCATAAAACGATGTGACCATTCAATCAAGCGGCATCGGCACTGGCAACGGGCTGGCTCATCCTGGTGACCTGCGATCCGGCGCGAACGATTCGCTGGCCGGCAGAGTCGTTCATGTAGGTGATGTCCTTGTTCTCGAATTGAGCACGTTTCCAGATCTCGACCTCGCAGCCGCCTCGGAGAACACCGACGCGCATGGTGGAGAGCAGGTTGTGAGCGGCATTGGAGTGGTCGTAGACACCGCCATTGAAGATAGCAGTGGCGTCCTTGCCAATGGCCGAGGAGATGAGGGCCTTGCCACCGGGGTGGTCCTTGATGAAGTCGGTCACGTCGTGGATGACACCAGCAATGGCAACGAGAGCCTTGCCGTTCTTGGAGTCGGCGACAAAGTCGTCCCAGTGGACGACAGGGAGCTGCTCCAGAGGAATACCCCAGTCGAGGGTGGAACGCTTCTGATCGAGCTTCTTCTGCATCTGCTGAACACGGCCCTTCTCAATCTCGTTGGAACGGAACTGCTTCAGGTCATAGGCGAGGCCGAGCCACTTCCACAGGGTGATGGCCCACTTGGTGGGGTCGTACTGGTACCACTGGATGGCGTTTCGGTAGTCCGAGGGGAACTCGTGGTGGAAGTTGTGGTAGCCCTCACCGAGGGTGACGAGAGCAGTGATGACGTGGTCGCGGGGAGAGTTGCGGTCGTCGAAGGGTTGGTCGCCGAGCCAGTGAGCGAGCGAGTTGACGCAGAAGGTGGCCTGCTGGACGAAGCAGATGCGCAGGATGCCGCCGTAGATGAAGCCACCGTACCAGTCGCCCCAGCCGAGGCCGCAGAAGAGGGTGGGGAAGACGAGAGCCATGAAGATGACGGTCTTGAGGAAGTTGCGGTGCTGCCAGACGACAACAGGATCCTCGTTAAGGTCGGTGATGTCGGTGCGGCCCATGTGCTTGGGGTTCTGCTTCAAGACCATCCATCCCATGTGAGAGTAGAGGAGACCCTTGCGGACAGAGTACGGGTCCTTGAGAGTGTCGGTGTAGCGGTGGTGAGCGCGGTGGCCCCTGGACCACCAGCGGATGGAGCCTTCGACGGCGCCAGCACCGACAGCGGCCAGGTAGATTTTGAGGGGGAGAGTGGCCTTGTACGACGTGTGAGACCACAGACGATGGTAACCTAGGCGTCGGGTTAGCAAATCTGTCTCGGCGTCGCCGACAGCCCCCGGATATCGCATCCCACAGGGCAGGATTGGGTCACTGGGACTTACCAGCCGTGATGCCCAGGCCGGTGTTGAAGTAGTAGATGACGGCAAAGATGGCGGTATACGTCTGAAGAGGGACCCAGTAGGCGGCGACGAAGCCAAGCAGGGGAATAAAGACAACGAATGTGGTGTTGAGCCAGTTGATGTGCTGGTGCCAGTTGGACCAGGTCATGGGCGTGTCGGCGATATGGACCTTGCTGGGGTCATACTTGTTGCTGGACCGCATCGGCGTGTAGTCGGTGGTGCCATCAGGGAAGGCCTGGGCCACCTTGGCGGCCTTGGAAGATTCAGGCATCTTCTGTAATGTGTCGTGCTGCTGTTGAAGGCGTCCCGTATACGTTGGGGGTGTTGCCGTCGTTCACCTGGTCAGGGTGTTGAACGGGCAGACTTGCACAAAGTAAAGCTCCAACTGACAACGAGGCAGGAGGATGTGCGAAGAAAAGCACCGGGCAGGAGATTGGGAGGATGGAGGAGAGAGGTCAGGCAGGACGGGCGGGCGGGAGGAGGGTAGAAGAAGAGGCCCAGGGAGCAAAAGTATGGGGAATGTGGTGGAGGCTTGGTGGCCGGGTTGGTTGGGGCGGAGGCGGGCCAAAAAGTTGTTGTACTTGCTCGAGGCGTGTAAGAGAACAGCCGTTCAGATCAGGACCACGCCACCCGCTCGCAACCGGTCTCCACGGCAGTGCCACAGAAAAGCAGGGTCCAGTGAAGCTGCTCTGCTCCCTTTGCAACGATTCTCATTCGCCTCTGGGCGCGGGCGGAGGGGACGGAGCTGTGTGGTTTTATAGCACCGCCCGCCGGTTGCAGCGCGTGCGTTGCATCAGCATCACGCCCTGCCCGCCTCCGCGATCCCTCGGAACGCGCTCAGTTTCAACAAAAAAGTCGCCATGCTCGATTCCCTGGCTCGCCGGCCGCAGCGCATTCACATGACAAGGACGCATCAGCGAAGCCGTCGTCCACAGCGCGCTCCCGCCCGCCCCCAAGCCGAGGTGTGCGATGGCTGACGGGCTGGCTGGCTGGCTGTAAGTGACGTCTCCTCGCCGAACCCGACCCAACCCTTCTTCCCCAACAACTTTTTTTCCCTGGGCTGCGCTTGGTCGGCTGGACGTTCGGCGGCCCCACCTGCCCACAGCCCGGGGACGCCAGTGGAGGGCAGGCGACAGGGGTCCCACCCGCCCGAAGCTGGCGTCGTCGATTTTTTCCCTTGGGGCGGGTGGCGACAGGTACACCCAGGGCGAGCGTGGGCGGGAGGGTACATAGCGCGCTCCCGCCGGGTCTCGATGCGCCAGATGTGGCGTACCTGCATCGTCTCTGGTGCGAACCCTGCCAGGCACCGGGCGCGGTGCTGGATCAATGAACGGATGGAGTGTCGAAAATCCAAGGTAAATTTAGTTCGTACTTGACCTGTAACGCATTTACGGCGCACCACGGAGCTCGAAGCTGCTCGGCCAAGCCGCCTGCGAGAGGGCCGCCCGCAACCGCCACGCACCTCGCTTCGCCCTGCAGCTGCGCGCTGATCGAGAATCGAACGTCCCCGATCTGCCTTCTCCACCCCCCACAGCGCTTACACAGTACCTACCCAACAGCACTGCTGCCGCGCTGGGACGGCACAGTAATAGGTACGTAGTACGCTGCACGTACAGTACAGTAGTACAAGTACTACGTACCAGTATCTGCCATCGCACCCCGCAAACACGCCATGCATCTTGGGCAACATCTGATCTTGCCTCGGCTCCGTCACGCAGCCGTGCACCGAACCCAGCGCTTGGGGTGCCCAACAGTCTCGATACATCAGAGGTTCGAAGATAACGGGGCATGCCTTGTACCGTCTGCCTGGCCCGTAACTCGGGTGGCGTCAGCCCTTTTCCTATCATATGATCTGGGACGCGTCCCAACGCCTCGGTTGCGTTTCGCCCAGGGCCTGAGATAATGGCCATGATACGAGTCTGCCAGCCCTACCGAGGGCGTGCAATGACGGTAGGCTAAAGTCACCAGAGAGGCGCGGAAAAGCCACGTCCCAGCGCGGGCCAAACGCGACATGCGGGATAAGCAACTTAACCGCCCCACCTCAATGTCACCACCATGCCTGCCTGGATATGCATTCCACATGCCGCAGCCGAAAGGCCCAACCGTCGGCTTACGAATACACAACGTTCGCCGTCCCGTTGCCGCCCGCCCGTTTGATGTTGTTTCGACAGCAGCCTTCGGGCAGGGAGGGCTTGCTGCGGGTCGATTAGGGGCTGCAAAGGGCGACCTCCGCTCCCACTTCACCTGGCATGTGCCTCGGGCTCGGTCGCTGCGCCGCCGTTCCAGTCCCAGCTGCTGCAAAAGAACCAATGGCAACTGGCCAGATCTAGCTCTGAGACTCAAATGAGAAACGCTCTCCAACGGAATTCACATGGTAGGGAATAACAGGCTCTCTTCGATCTGTAACATCTACCTATTGACCTCAGAGGCGATAGCCTCTTCAAACGCGCCGACCACTCTATTGTATAGCTCGTCTTGGGCTTCAAGCGAGCTGTCGGTCCCTGTCCAGATTACCCCATCTCGCAGGGGAAATAAAATTTGACGCAGGCTTTCGGCAAGCGGCCTGAGGGAGCAGAATTCGGCTGCGAATTCTCCCAAAATATTCTGAAACCCATCCTCGTCCATGTCAAGCGACTTTCGTGCCGCTAGTTCGTTCCAGTTGCCATTACTCCACTGCCGAAGCCTACTTGCATCTGGCTGGCTCTCCGAGCGGTTCGTTACGACTGTCCACAAAAGCACGTAGAGGAAAGACTCCAGGTCGTGCCGATAAGTGTGCCTTTCACTCTTCAGGACACCGATAGCCATGAACGGCCTGGTCCCGGTAATCCCGAGTTCTGTTCCTTGTCCTTCGTTAAGCTCTATGGCGGAATCGAGGTCTATCAGGGTTCCCTTCGGGTTTCCCTCATCTTGGCCGTCCAGAATGAGCATGTTGCCCGCGGAGACATCTTGGTGAAGAATCTCGGCATCTTGAACGAGTGATCGATGGCACACGACAGCGTCGCGAAACGCTCGAAGCAGCTCCAACAGAGACTGAAAGGTGTGAAGGGGTCTGTCCACAGGAGAAGTAACCGTGCAAGCAAGGATGCGACTTTGAAAGAAGTTGTCGGTCTCTTCTGTATACTTGAGAAGTCCGTCGGTATGAGAAGTAGTTTCCTGACGTCGCTCCTGCGTGGCTTCATGTCTCTTGGCGAATCTTCGGTGCGTCCCCCATCGCAGACCTCGACGCAGATTTGCTGTACTGTCGATTTCTCCATAGTAGTCGAGGGAAACGGCACCCCAAACACGTTTCTCTTTGGCTAGCTTTAGAAGCCTATCCTCTGGCGGTCCCTAGCCCAGCGCCATTTGAACTTCACCACGCAGTTCCATCCGTTTGAATCGGGCGTTCTAGCCCGGTAGCACGTAGTACCGGTGCCAAAAAGTACCTTGCGAGACGCAATTGGCTCGCTTTCCAAGTATATCTTTCCGAAGGAGGGCATCGCCGCATTTTCAAGGGTAATGAAGCTGCCGCCCTGGTCCGTCTCAATGGCAATGGTTTTCCCCAGGTCAAGGTCCGTCATCCGCTGGTAACTGAGAATAATAGAAAGAAACAGGATGAAATCGTCCCGAATATCGAACAGGTCGCTACAGTAAAAGCCTGATCGATCAAAAACCCACAGTTCAAATACTGAACCGCGAATGTAGAAGCCGTGCAAGAAGAGTCGCGTAGGCTGACTGGAGAAGACTTGGTATGCGGACCGGCAGAGGCGTAGTAAACCATCCTGGTAGTCAACGCACCCACTGTGGTAAAACTGGCCAATTACTTGAGCCCGGTCCCATATTGTGTGCAAGTCGGATGCTGGTGGCGTGGGTATCGTCAACAGAAGATGTGCACCATCGCCAGCACTCTCGAGCTCGGGTACTACATCATCGCTAGAGATGTACCAAGAGCCTCGAGCACCATCAACCTCTGTCGATACGTATTTGGAAAACCACTGCAGGAAGTTGCCTGGTGATGGAGCTGCTGCTGGAATACCACAGCGGCCACTAACCCTTTCGGCTGTCTGAATTTCCAACACAGACTTTTGGTGGACATATTGGAAGCTGCTGAAGTATCTTTTTATCAGTCCGCTCATGGGACCGTGCATGCGGCCGTCCATGTTACCAAGGATTTCTTGATCGTCCGTCGTAGGAGCCGGCGAAGCTGGTTGAGATACCACCGGGCAGCGCGCCATGGCCAATGGAATGCACTTGGTCGGGCGAAAAGATCGCATAAAGCCAGGCAAAAACCTCAAGGCGGGTCACAACCACTTGTAATCGTTAAGTCACCGGAATCAAGGATTCCAGCCGGCGCCGAGAGTGCGGTAGTCGTCGCAGGTGGATGTGGAGAGGGCAGTCTACCTTGCGAATTCAGAGCCACTTGAGGAGCGGCCTCACGAGCTATCTGGAATCGTTTTGCACATACGGCTAACAGTCCCAGCCCGTTTGGGGAAACACCCGGCGTTTCTGGTGATTGGCTAAAGATTACAGTTTGGGAGGTGGAAAGCCAGCGTGGATCGGGGTTGGAAATGGGCAGTGCGGCCTGCGTTAGTGGGCCTTAGGAGTCTGGGAAAAGAGGCACAGGCAACGTACAGCACCCGGAAAGGGCTTCTTGAATTTCTCCGTGGCGCGCGGGAGCTACCAAAATCGGTAGCACTCGCAGGCGGTGTACCTTTGTCCGTCATCAGTCACACCCTCGGTTGGCTGACGCGTAAACTCTTGCATTTGTTATTTTCACATTCTATCGGTATTTCGGCACTCTGTAGCGAGCGCTGGGCTCGGAGTCGGGTTTTGGCGGCCTCTTTCTACAGCCCACCGGGCCAATCTATACGAGGTACCATTTAACCGCCCGTCACCGTTACAATGCCTCGCTCCAATTTGAATCCGCGACGCAAAGTCGACAGCCTTAGCTACGCGAACCCGAGGCAATATATGACGCCTGGCAACAAGGGCTTTCCCGAAGAATCGTGTACAGGAGTTCACCCCGTTCAGTAAGATATCGTTCGTTCTCGGCCGTCTGACTCTTAGTATCCACCATTGTCGTTGGGACTCATCATGCTACCAGATCGTACCACTTTGACTTTGAAGGACACATCACCTAGTCGTGATCATCGTGATCATAAACCCGGCATATTTTCCAAATTATTGCTTGTCTATAGAGAGCCGTGGTCGTCCAAGAAGACCGGTATCCATCGGTTACGTGGACTATGAACCATGAGTCAAGAAGTACCGAGACAACGCATAAACTCAGAAAATCCGTCACGGCCCTCTGGGAGCCAATTAGCCGCATGATACTCAATTTAAGAACAGGAATAGACTAATCACCGGCTCTCCCCACAGAATAATGGGGCTGAGAATGAGGGACGCAAAGAAGTTTGCGAGTTTGTACGGTATCTGCGTTGATAAAAATTTACCGAGATCAAGCATTGCGGTGCAAAGTCCAAGACCGAATCAGTCGACTCTATCACATGGGGCATTGTACGTAGTAAGCGACGATAACTGCCGCAATATTTCTTGCATAAGCTTCCGAATAGCAATGCGAAGATCTCACTAAACCCAAGCGTTTTCAATTATCAGCACCCTGATAGTTCTTGCTGTTGCCGCTTATGGCCCGAATACACGTACGTAAATTTCTTTCCGTCGGCGATACCGTTCCTTTATTCCATGTGCTGAAACAAGCTTCGTCTGTCTCTGTTCTTAATACTGTCTAGATCGTGACCTTCTTTTGATTTTGGTCATTCGTTAGAGAAGCTGAGTCTTTATGAAGGGCCGTGAGGGACTTACGTGCGCTCAATGTCATCGTACGAGAAACACTTGCATCCGTCGTTATTGCCCTCGCCGCCATCCCAGCAGCCTTCATCAGCGCGATTGCTGCATCTCTCATGTATTCCTATATGGTATGGCGTCGGAACATTACATTGGAACACGTAATGCGATATATTTCTGTCATCATAAGGTAGATGAATCGCTAGCTGGGGAGTGGTCCAGCCTGTTGCCATGTTGGCCACGCTATGTCAGAACGCTCAACGAATTTCTAGAGTGATTTTCTGACCTTTTCTCAGAAGAGCATCTGCGCAGTAGTGATATCCAGTTTTACATAATGGACTACCGTCGTGTTGATATAACGGGATATTGTATATACTTGAAGGGACTGCGGAGGAGGAGAGAGGCTTGAGTAGTATAGTAATGAGAATTGATCTAGTGTATTTCATTTTTCTCGTATGGAAAATAAGACAGCTGATGAGTCTAGATAGAATAAAATTGAAAGATGAGTTGCAGTCAGGTAATCATGCAGGCAAGAAAATAGCTGGGAATTCCCTAATATTTAACTTCCGTAGGGGGTCTGCCAGACACGAGCTTTTGCAAATGATTATGTGCGCTGCCGAGATAAATGACTTTAGCCGCTCGCTTGAATACGGTCATGCCATAATGATATTACGCTGAGGCATAGGCTTATCCTAAGCCCTATGAATATGATCAAAGTTCCGGCAGTGGCACTTTCACCGGCACTTTCGCCCCTGGCTCGTTTTTGTACTCGTACGATGTTGATAGCGTAAGCATTATTGTGATGAGACGAACGTTTTAAGATCTTTCTCCTATGAGTACTCGATACCTTCTGTACTATATAATAACTAAACATCCCCTGAGATGAGTGCCAAAAGCCTTTACAAGTCTGACATTATAACAATGGCTTTAACGTACTTGAGCTACGTATCATTGCATTATTAATTCTTTCCCAATGAAACAGACAATATTAGTAACGTTTTGTACCTCAACTTTGGCGGTGGCTCAGTATGCAAGGCCACTCCCACATAGATGTCCTAAGCTGCGCGTATATTGCGCAGAAACGCTGCAAAATTTCGGTGAGTTATGTCTCGCCAGTGAATCAGGCATTAGTCTGATTTATATGCCATGATTGCTAATAGTTACTCAGGGTGGACCTATCCAGAGATTTTACGCACCGTATGTGAGGACGCTGGACACTGCGGCAATGACACTGATTTAGACCACTACGTATTTCAGTGTGTACATCTCGGCCATTTTCTAGGCCGACGACGCAAAATTGTGGTGAAGGAGTACTGCGGGGATCGGGCGAGTCCGTTCTGTCTAGACCAGGGCGCTGGATATGACGACGTTTGCGCTTGTCACGGCTAGCCTTTGGCTCATTTGCTATAAAACTCTCTCTTCTGGATCCAATACGGCAAGGATCACGATAGGCATTCATTAAACATGGGTTTTTATGCTAAAATCACAGCCATCTGAGATGCACACAGCAGATTCAAATTGCGTGAAACTCTCGCAAAACTTTCAGCTTGCGCACAGAGCGACACAGATAATATTAGCGTGGTTGCGAGTGTCTGTTTGCCCGGCAGGAACGTTTAATTAGCAGCCTCATGATGACACTCGGTTCTACGAACAAAGTGGCTACATATTCCGTTCATACAAGGGAAAGTGCCGACCGCTCACAGGGTCATCGTGGTAGTCTTGGTACTGCTGAGTTGAGTCTCGGCAAGCCAAAACTCATGGGGAATCACCTCCTCAGCTAATGCGACTTGGTAGACGCCATCAGGGTATATTGCCAGAGGCAGGCCATAGAGCTTTCGCAGGGCTTCGTCTCTTGCGACTACAATAAGTAGACATGAAAGCATATAACAACCGAATTCGACGGACGTGATGCCTAGATACACGCTAAAATGAAGCACTAATTCAGCAGCGCATGCTAATCGTCTCTGGTGCTCCGCCTTTTTCTACCGCCATCACCTCTGTTTCAAAGAGCATCGCTTCAACTTTTGAGAACAGGCATGGGCATACTGGCACTAGACCATGGAATTGTCGTCTAATTCGCCGCTGCCTGCCTACTATGGACTGATACGTTATTTTTCGATTATTGCTATGGCACTGGAAGTTTATCAATTCTCCCTTTTGGTTCTGCGCACTATGCCCAGTTGATTGCGATTGGCTAAGTTTATACGTTGGCCGTGCACATACCTCAAAGACATTGAATCAACACATGACACGAATGTGTGCTCTGATGACGCAGATGTCCGTCCCTGGGACCCGGGCGTGTTTTGTGTCAAGCTACGCTACCTGCTTACCTGGGGGTTGTTCCAACAGAACAAATGACTCAATACGAATAACCAAAATCAAATGAGATACTGAGATTGGCGCGGAATTTTCACGTAATACCCAGAAAATAGCTCCTAATTCTGTACTATTCTTCTTTACACTTTCGACCCCTTGTGTTTCTGTGCACCTTCAATGCTTCCTAATGATGGGCACGTGAATCATTTGGTTCACTCTTCCGTCCGCCCTCTCTTTTGCCGGCTGAATGACCATCCACGAGGGCAATCTTGGCGCTGACTCTAACTTCAGCTTCAGATCACATGAAATTTAAAAACTGGTTGTTGTTCCATATGTTCGGGCTCCGGGGCACCAAGAATTTGACCACGTCCGAGCCGATTTAAGGAATCGCTTGGCTGCTGGCACGATAAGGAATGTGTCTTTCTTACTCGTGGCAGCATCCTCAGGCAAACTTTGACTCTAGGTGGTCTTGAGATATCTTTAGAATGTCTCTTGCGGTCAGCAAAAGATCATTCTGTGTTCCTACCTAGGCGAGACATTTTCGTCATGTGCCTGGAGCTGCAAGGTTAGACGAAAGGCCCCATGTATTTCTAGCACTGTTACAGAACAGGAGAATTGATGAATGAAATCAACCCGAAACATTGAAACCTCTCAGCTATGATCGCGTGCGCTTCATTACACCATCTAGGTGTTTATTTACGAGGTGTGGTAACTCAGATCCTGGCTGCGCCCCTCCTTGGTTCAGCCTCTCGCCTCCGGCAGTGCAAAGTTCAAATTACTCTACGACGTCTTGTGCGACCAAGGCAAGCATATTCAGACATCAACGCCATCGTTTCGAAAACCGACTGCTTTTGGGGCTCTCCAACATCGGAACCTTGCGAGGAAAGGCAGAACAGCACCCTAGTCAAAGCCATAGTGGCGAAGGGTCAGAACATCAAGGGATAGTCCTTGGGCGAATGAATACAAATATGAGCCGACAGAGCAACCGAATCATTCCTAAATCCTGAGATCCTCATCAAATACTTTATTTGTAAAGTCTTAGCCCCAAATCTGTCCCCAAAAAGTTGGAAATCATGATTCCGCGCCGCTACGCGATCCTGCTGACTGTGGCATGCACCGGATATGTGTACGCCGGACCAGCTCCAAGGGCGGAAATAGACGAGCGAGCTGCGGATTGCTTCACGACCGCACTTCCAAAATTATGCACGACGACAATCACTTGGACGTGTGGCCATTGGGCCAATACTAAATCGACAAGCTCTCGAGCAAGCTGGATCAAGCCATCGAGCACCAGCAAGGGAACCACCACAAGGGATACCAATATAACAACAACCAAGAGCCTGCCAAGTTCAACTTCCAGCGCTACAACGGGAACAGCCTCAATCTCAACCTTGAGCTCCAGCATGACAACCACCAAGCGGTCAAACTCAACCTCGAGTGAAACGACTTCCAGTATTCCAAGCGCTACTTCCAGTGCAACGAGCACCGAGCCACCGAAGCCCACTCTGAGCTGCTCTTCGGACGGATACCTGATCCAGGACAATACCTTGTACGAAGTGAACCTCAAAACCGGCGAGAACCACATCATCAGCTCGACGGTTGGCAACAACGGGGGGCCCATCAATTCTCTTGGGTATAACATCAAAGAAGACTATATGTACGGCACCCAAGGAAACAAACTGATCCGAATTCTCGGCGATGGCGCAACGGAGTACGTTGTGGATCTCCCGGTGTCTGCCAACATCGGCGACTTTGATGCGGATGGCCAGTACTGGTACAGCTGGGGTGGGACGACCTGGGGCAAAGTCGACCTCAACCCCGGCTCCCCGACGTACGGAAAGATTGTTGACAGTGGAACATCTGCACTCTTGAACGTGCCCACTCCAGCCGACTGGGCATACACCCCCGCAAAGCCTGGCTACCTGTACGGCGTCGGTGTGGCCGCGGATGGCACGCCGGTGCTGGTACGTTGGTCGATGGCGACGCACACGTGGGAGACGGTGTACGCTGCCCAAGGGCTCAAGGCAGTCGCCTTTGGCGGCGTCATGTCTACGAGTGATGGTGTTCTCTACGGGTCGGACAACCAGAGCGGCGGCATTTTCAGATTCCCCATCGACGATCCCACCGGAGCCTCCCGGACGGCGACAGGCCCCGCGTCGGCGAGCAACGACGGAACGCGCTGCTTCCTGCAGCCGGACTCGAGAACGTAAGTCTAGATAGATATCCATTCCCGATATTGTGGGGTTCGTTCATGTTTCCTTTCGTGGCACTGGCCCGGAAGCGAATGGATAAATAAGGGCTACTTCCCTTCTGCCGCTCTGTATATTCACGCTTGGCGTGAATTGGACAACTTATTTCTGGCTCGAACTTCTTTCAGGTTAGCATCGACTAGGTACTATCTGGGGAATACAGATGTGCAAGTAAGCATTACAACACTGGCTGGCAATTCAATGAGATTCGTGCAAAGGCCTTGGGAAAGACAAAGTCATCAAGTGCTGGCTAAAACGGGGCATCCATCCATCCATCGGCTTTGACCAGAGACGTCGCGCAGCCAGAACAGAGAGTCAGGTTGACCTCGTGTTTCTGTAAGCCGTCAACACTGGGATGTGATCCAGAGAGGCGCTTGTCGAGCCTGGACGAGATCGGATCCACGATTACGATGGAGCTCAGCCACCCGTTTCTAAGAAAAGAAGCTTGGCTGAGGCTAGATTAGCGCGCCGCCTGCCGCTGTGGGGTCCGCCATGCACTGTACGGCTCACCAGGAAGTCGGTGTTTTGTACTGGTATGTACAGTGCGAGGTCTGCCTCCACCACGGCTAGATGCCCTCTGACAACCACCACCTCCTCATCCCCCCTTCTTGCGAAGTTAGACGCGGGCCCCTGGCAACACCCTCTCGACGTCCCTCGCCATTGGTCAGACTCGCCACAGTCTGCCCGTCTTCCCATGCAGACATGTGCACAGCCCGCGGCGTCTGTGAACTCTGCCACCGGCATCGCTAGGCTTGGTACCGAGTGGCAACTGGGCTAACATGCCTCAGCGGACGGCTTCACGCGAACCCGAGCCTGCCAGTTGCTCGGACAGACAAGTCGGCTCTCGCCTGACCCGCACCCCCCGTGGCTGCTCCATGTTTCTCGCCGTGCTTGATTGAACCCCGAGGCGTGCTGATGCGTCGTCTGCTGCGTGCTACTAGCTGGGTCTCACCCATGGGGGCTTGGATGCCACCTCCGCTCTCACGATTTGGCCGAAAGTCCCATCGTCAAGAAGCCTGAAGGGCCCCATGCAGGGACCTTTGGAGCAAAGAACTTGCCCGAGGCTGGCCGTGTCGATGCTGAGGGGCCGAGATAGAGTCGGCCGCGGCGCCCGGGTCAGCCCATCACGCATGCACGGCAGCGCGTCGCCAGCAGTCAGCCGCCCACCCACCTCTGCATGCAGTCCACGCCGGGCTGCGCAGGCTCGACACCAACTAATTAAATACAGGCGGGACCTGGCGCACGCCTGCATCTTGTGGGCCTGACTTGCCCAAGCCAAGCCAGCCTCCCGCCGCGCCGCCGCCGTCGATCGCTGTTGGCTTCCCAGACCAGAGAGACGGCACAGGCAAGGACCGAGGACGACTCGGAGCCTTTGCTTTTTGCAACTGCCGGCCTAGTCCTTAAGCTGCCACTTGGTGCTTTCTCTTTCTCACACGGACAACAAACAAGCAAGCTACAGCAACCGGACGCAGATATCGTTGCGACGAGCATGCATCGTGCCGCTTGCTCGTGCCACCGTTCTTGGATATCTCGATAGTATCTGCCCAGACCCATTCGCTTCTGGCTCCCCTCACCAGCCTCGCGGGGAAGACATCGTCGCAATGATCCCCAGCCATTTCTTAAGACGACTGTCGCCCGTCGCCGCACTGGCACTTCTTTCGACGCTTACTCGGCTCGCGAATGGGCATGTGCTGCCGCGCGAGACGAAGACAATACAGATGCGTGTGCTCAACGTCGAGCCATGGCCTTTGGGCGCATCAACACCGGCGCCCACGCCACCACCCGAGCTCGGTCGGCGCGCGCAGTACAACACCATCTGCGGGTACATAGGAGGAGACCCGGCGCTGCCCGCGACTTGTATGGCAGGTTCCCACTGCGCCGTGGAAGTCGAGCATGGCGCCATCGGCTGCTGCCCAGATGGTGTCAAGTGCACCGGGGGCATATTCACCGGCTGCGTCGACAAGAATAGCGGCCGGCAGACGGTCAAGGACCCTTACATTTTCACCTGCGCCGGCGAAAATGTCTGCTACAAGAACACCTTTGATGGCGGATTCTTTCAATACGGCTGCGGCTCTGCCTCGAACCTAGCTACCAGCGTTGCCACTTCTGCCTCCGGGCGCGAGCCATTGCTATTCAGCCACATGACGCTGTCGTTGACCGCGACACCGACGCCTCTGCCATCCACCGACCCGTCGATGCTCTCTGGCGGCAAGTCTGAATCCGACCCCGGGAGTAGCACTCCTCCCTCGTCATCCGCAACCGCTACAAATGGGGTCCTGGCACCGAACAAGGGCAACAGCAAGGCGAATACGGGTGCCATTGTGGGAGGCACGGTTGGCGGCGTTGCTTTTTTGGTTGCCTTGATTACGTTGGGCATTTTCCTTTGGCGACGAAAGAAGGGGAATGCTCGCCGTGGGCCGGGCCCCAACGCAGACACCAAGTACATCAGGTGAGCCCTCGGCCTCAAATCTGATACATTTAAGGGCGAATACTGACCCCAAGTCTTAGCCCAATGACCAGCACCCAACATAATTTTGAAGCTCTGCCATCGTCACAAGAGATGTCGGAAACTAGGATGCCCCAGGAGCTCCCGCAAGCACACCAAGCACACACCAACGCTGACGGTGTCAGCCCCGAAAGCAATGGCCCCGACGTAGGCATCGCCACTCAGCCTCACTATGCCCACGATGGAGCACCCCCTGAAGGAGTCATGGGATTGAGCCACGGCGACCAAGACGTGGATGGCGATCGCGTTCCCCTAACCAGGGAGATTGACGACTTTTCGCAAGGATTCAACTCGGCGCTCCAAGATATTCGGGACGACGACAGCACACCAGCCAACTCCAATAACATGGGGACGTACCCCGGACCACGCAGGAGCGGCGGCGGGATACTTTGGCAGCAGAACCGGAGACAGGCTCGCAACCTGATGTGGATGTGAAGGATGAGCCGACTTGACTTATAGAACGACGGCAACAATGGGTGTTCTGCCATGTCAGGTCGCCTTGACACGTGCACCGTTAGCCACGGAAAAAGAAAAGGAGGTTCCAGGCGGCGTGTTTTTTTTTGGAAGAGCATTTTTTTACGCATTGGTTCACATGCTTTGTTATTGTTCAATACCCTTGGATGACAGGCAGCATCCGCCGAGCAGGCGAACGGGACGAGGAGAGTGTATAAATCATAGACTAGGAGCGCAGAACAGCGCCTATAGCAGCGTCTTATCGTAATGTTTGTTCTCGCTCAATCACTAGGCACCAAGAAGACGTTCCAATCGAGGCTATTGGAATACTCGACGGATAGAGGACATTCACAATGCTCGCGTCCTGGCTTGTTTCGGGAAGGGAGGTCAGGCACGAGGCGGATAGATCTGGCCCTTGCATCGCCTGAAACAGGGTTCCTTTGGACGGCCCAGGAAGTACGCGTTGCAGAAACAGTAGGGCCAACACGGCGAAGCAGCGGCCATGTGGACTGCTGATGGTCGATGTGACCCAGCGGCTGGAAATGGGGGCCGAAGGATGGCTTGGGAAGGTTGGGTGCCATGTGCGTCGCAGTGGATATGGTTGTGGCGGTGCAGAGGGCAGCATAGTAGACGCGGCAAGCGAAGGACTCGGCGATGCGAACTGGTGATGGTATGCGCAAGTACGGAGTAGATGAAGCGACATGAAGCAGTGACGTTCACAAGGCATTATGCTCATGTTATCCGTCCGAAATCAGGGTATATTGCCAATTACTGGCCGATATATGTCCACGACATCTCCTTCTTCCACATTTAAACACCATCTACTGCTACTCGCAGCGTTGGCTTCGCGAATTAGCCAGGGTGGGATGTATGAGCTGTAATAGGCAGCCAAATTTCGCCATAGGAGTCACCCGTCAGCCTTGAGTGCCAATCGACCAGACTTTAAGAGACGACTCGTCGAGCGTTCTGGGACCGGGGTGGGCTCCCCGAGTCGTCGCGTCATCTCCACCGATAACATCTTGCGCCGCATGCTCCCATCCACCCGAGCACGTCGCGGCGACCGACCCGCAGCTGTGAAGCGCGGTGCTGCCGACCGGAGAGTCGTGGGCTTTCCAATCCCATGAGGGCTGGGCGGCCCCGTATTGCAGGCCGACGTCCTCCCACACGAGAACCGAGCCGTCTTCGGCCCCCGCCCAGACCTCGAAGCCTGCGGTACTGGAGACGTCGCCCTGGAAGACGTCGCATGTGAGCTTTTGCTGCGTGGTGGACTCCCGGCCGGTTAACGCGGCGAGGAGCTGCCCCGAGCCGCGGATGTCGTACACGAGAAGGCTGCTAGCGTGCCGCTCGTTGACGACGAGATAGCGTCCACACGGGCTCCAGATGACCTGGACGATCCCCCGGCCAACGAGGTCGGCGTCGAACCCGGCGTCGCTGGCGTGGGATATGCTCCAGTTGGCGACAACCTTATCTGTGCGCTGGAGGTCGTATAGTCCCATCCAGCGCGTCCAGGTGCCCGCGGCTACGACGGACCCGCCATTGGCATCGTATGGTGACGCGGCGAGTGCGGATACGGTTCCCTTCATGCCCACCCCGCTGCCCTTGGAAATGTGCCGCCTTGAAGGGATCGTCGGCACGGTGAGGATGGGGCCATCGGAGCCGTGTCGAGACACGTCGAAGTAGTCGAGTCGATTTGCCGAGCCGCAGAGGAAGTGCGTGCCGGGATACTGCCAGATCAGGGACGACGGCGTGATGTACTCCTCCGTCTCGTGCCTGACCAGCTTGTATGCGGCTAGCGGGCTAGCGGGCCCATCTCGGGGAAAGGCGTGATAGATGTGCAGCGGGTGGTCGCGGCAGCCAACAAGATACGTCTGGGACGCGGCCTCGGCCAGGGAGAAGAAGGGTGCAGGGACGACGGTCTGGGTGGGTTCCGGGAGCGTCGTGACGGCCTCGGGCTCCAGCTGGCGGTCCTCTTGGCCAGATTGCAGGAGGTCGGCGGGCAGGACAAAGGACGAAACCGTGCTGTCGGAGCCTCCCACAAGGAGGGTCGTGCCGTCAGCAGTCCACTGGGCGGACGAGTAGAATGGGCGTGGCCCGGCACGCCTTTGGGGGCCGTCATCACGGGGCGGCAGCGGCGCTTCGCTTCGGGCGGACCGACGTGCCAGGAGCTTCATCTCTGGTGTCTCCCGTTGGCCCTCGTGTTGCCGGGGGTCATTGCGCGCGGCGCCTGGCGCGCTGGCCGATGCGTCTGCCGAGTCCATCTGGCCGCGTTGGGGTGTCCAAGCTCCTCGAGCTCGGCCCGCTCCGACGACGCTCCTTCAATCTCGAGGCCTCAAAGTCATGGCGCGCGTGCAGTATCCCGATGGCGGACGCAAAGGGGACGCTGCTGCACATCACTACCTCATTTGCGCAGAAGCTGGTCGCTGACTGAGATTGTTGTTGGAGGACATGGGGGTCATGAGAGAATGCGAGTAGGGTCCAGGGCAGTCCAAATGCCGTCCAATGAGTTGGGGAAGGCTGGCCTGGGCGCGACGTCATTAGGGGCCTGCTTCCGGTGCTAGCGCGAGAGGTCCTGGACGTGATCGGCTGCCTGCTAGTCTCAGGTAGGGCCAGGTGTACTCTGGCGCCTGCCAGGCGAGCGCATTGACTTCTTGGCGAAGCTGGCGCTATCGCTTAGCATCTGCAGCCAGCCGGCGTGCCAGCGCTCTCAGTGCATTCGGGTGGGGCCTTGGGCCTGAGGGTGGACGCAGTCGGCGCTGGAGCCTCCCAGTCACTCCCTCCAGCTCACCTCACCCGGTCCGGCTCGCTCCGCCTCTCACTCCCAACAGGCAGACGGACTCGAGAGCTGCCTTTCTCGTATCCTTGAACCGCATCGCCCAAGTCCTCGCCGTCAAGCACCATGAAGATCCTGTAGCCCTGTGTGCCGTGGCTCTTCCCGCTGGACCAGCCGACCGTCCACCCCCGCCGGCGCCCATCGCGCCCGTATTTGTGTTGCGCGTCATAGCCTTCCTTTCCTCGCCGTCGCGTCTGGCACGCCTTCGCCGCATTCTTGGTCTTTCACGAGCTCCATCTACGAGAAATACGTGGCTATTGCCCATTCACCAAAGGTGGAAAATACGCCATGGAGAGCCTCATGCAGCTGTCCAACGCCGAGTGTGAGAGGCTCAAGACGCCCTCGTACGTCGAGCTCGTCGTCTCCATGTACGGATATCCACCTGCAGAGCGGAAGCCACGAATAGTTCACTCGCGCTGACCGGTGCAGCTTTATTCTGATCGGGCTCTTGATTTCCTATCTCCCGCAGCATTACCGCATCATTTCCAGAGGGACCTCGGAAGGCATCTCGCCGTACTTTGTTCTCCTTGGCACGACATCCGCAACGGCTGGGTTCGCCAACATCCTGACCGTCCCGCCGTCGCGCGCCGCCATCGGCTGCTGCAAGGAGCTCGAGAAGTTTGAATGTGCGGCTGGGCTCCTGGGCGTTGCCCAGCTCGGCATGCAGTGGCTTTGCTTTGCTCTCATGTACGTACGACGAGGACCAGATGCTCAACGTGCCGCTAACCAGCCCAAAGCCTCGTTCTGTTCCTCATCTTTTTCCGGTATAGAGAGGCCAACGTGCCCGAGGAGGAGCTGGGCGGCGAGTCACCCAAGTGGCAGACGGCTGCCATGGTCGGTCTCCTGTGCGTGCTTCACGGACTGATCGTCATCGTTCTTACCGGAGTGTTTGCCATCGCCCTACCCGATCACCTCACCGCTTGGGCGAATATCCTGGGCGTCATGGCCGCTGTTCTCGCGGCGATCCAGTACGTGCCTCAAATATGGATGACCTACCATTTGAAGCATGTGGGAAGCCTGAGCATCCCCATGATGTGCATCCAGACGCCGGGCGGCTTCCTTTTCGCCGCAAGCCTGTTTGCGAGGCTCGGGTCGGCAGGGTGGAGCACCTGGGGCATCTACGTGATGACGGCCGTCATGCAAGGCGCCGTGCTGGTGCTCGGCGTCTACTACGAGATTGCCGCCCGCCGACACGATGGCCACGGCCTTGAGCACGGTACAAGTGCGCCTCATTCGCCGATTGAGCACTCGGGTGCTCCACGCCGGCCGTCGGCCCCGCGAACCTACTCGGAGGGCTGGGAGAGGGGGCTGCCGGGTCCGTTCACCGGGCATCCGGAGCGCTACGCCGAGACGGAAGAGGACCTGGACCACATCCAGGAGCGAGAGGAGCGGGCGATTGCGAGGGAGAACCAGCCGCTGCTTCGACCCGGCGGCAT
The DNA here is from genome assembly GCA_001600555.1 of Albophoma yamanashiensis. NCBI lineage: Eukaryota > Fungi > Ascomycota > Sordariomycetes > Hypocreales > Ophiocordycipitaceae > Albophoma > Albophoma yamanashiensis. The sequence continues at coordinate 3,731,502 of BCKH01000002.1, forward strand.
CGGCACCCCAAAGCGAAATTACAATACCAACCGGGACTGAAGTAGCCTGGGTGAGAGAGGCGGGAGTGTGTGAGTATTTGTGTGTGAAGAGTAGCCAACGGCATTTTTGGGCCTGTTTCGAAGCGTCTACCATACTAGTACAATTAACTAATTTGAAGAGTTTTCTTAAAGGATGTCCGTGTATGTGTCTTTGTCCGCGTCATCTCGGAGCGACCCCTCACTTCGGAGGAGGTCCTTTGCAGCCGAGGCATGGTTCAAGACGCCTGTTGCGATGTCACAAGCCGAGGCCTTTGGCTCGCTAGTTCTTGCTGCATACCTTTTCAGTCGTACGACTCGGCATTGACAAAAGCAACGGTCAGCCATTGAGGCCCCTTTGTGCTACCACGCCTGTTTCGTTCCTTCAATGGCAAGCCCAGAACCTCGTCGACTGCACTGCTGGTTTAAGCTGGAGCTCAATCCGAGATGTATTCATCCATCCGTATCAGGAAGATGACTGAAGGTGAAGCCCAAGCTCGCTTGAAAGCACGTGGTCAGTCGCAAGACGCAAGCTCTCAACCCCTCGTTGCAATGTTCATATGCACTTGCATCCTCAAATTCGTCCTCACCCGGTCGTTTCGGGAGGCAGGCCCTCGGTTGAGGGTGTCCAGCCCTTGGTGATGATTGAGCGTCGGAGCAGGTGGACTCGGGACTCGGCCTAATTGAGGAGTCCGAATCCGCTATGCAGTGCGACTCTGCGTCTGGACGATGTTCTCTTTGGCCAGACTTACGACGTACAGGTTCAGGGGACTCATTGTTTTGGCGACGAAAGAGGAAAATCCGGGGTCCTGAGGTTGTTCCCCCGCAAAAGCCTTCTCGGCAGATGCAGTTTCTCCCGCGCTGCAGGCCCCGTCAGGCCGGGGAGGCTTGCCGGCGCACAGACTCTCCCTGTCTCTGATGCGGGTGACAAGGCACACGATCACCGTCGAGACAGAGCTGAAGGGCTCGGAAATGAGCAACGGCCGATGAGGAGCGGGCGTCCAGCCGAGGATAAATACAACTCTTACTGGGACGTGCTGAGTCCGGCGAGACAGCAACATGTGATGAGGTTTGTGAGGTCTCGTTCCCACGGAATATTGGCGAATGCGGACTACAAAAGCTGTTGACGGTGCCTTGTCGTTGCATGTGTGTCTCGGCTGGCACCAAGCAACCTGCAGCTGTTGCTCCCGTTGCCTTGGGTATCCCCTTAAGACATCTGCCGACTTCAGATCTGATTAGATCGAGCCCCCGTTCACAACATCATGGCTGATTTCTCCCTCCGCAGGACGGCCTTCTTGATATTTTGGGCAGCGGTTGCTTTCGCGGCGCCCCCATCCGACCCCGGGACAATTCTGCAAGACCGCTCATCCCCTGCGCCGCCCAGCAAGGACTCTTTCTACGCCCTGCCCAACGGCCTCGATAGCGTGAACCCGGGCACCATCCTGCGACATCGCGCCCCGCCGTCACCCATCGCCGCCTTCGGACTGGACCCCGTGCAACTTCAGGCTAGCCACCAGATACTCTACCGCACGAGCGACAGCTTGGGTGCCGCGACGGCGACTGTTCTGACGGTCCTGGTGCCGCACGGAGCCGACTTCACCAAGGTGCTGTCGTACCAGGTTGCCGAGGACGCGGCGACCATCGACTGCGCGCCATCGTACGCTCTACAACTTGCGTCGGCGACGGGGCCGCTGCTGGGCACCATCGTCACGCAGGCCGAGCTGCTGCTCATGGAGGGTGCGCTGGAGCAGGGCTGGGTCGTCATCGTGCCCGACTTCCTCGGCCCGCACGGCTCGTTCCTAGCCAACAAGCTCGCCGGGCACGCCACCCTCGACGGCATCCGCGCGGCCATCAACTCGGCGTCCTTTACAGGAATCAGCACGAAGCCCCGGGTCGCCATGTGGGGGTACTCGGGCGGCAGCCTGGCCTCGCTCTGGGCCGCGGAGCTGGCGCCGACGTACGCGCCGGAGCTGGACATCGCCGGCGCGGCGGTGGGCGGCACGGTGCCCAACATCACCACCGTCGTCACCACTATCAACGAGGGCCCATTTGCGGGTTTCATCCCTACAGGAGTGCTGGGGCTCGCGAGCCAGTATCCGGAGCTGGGGCCCATCGTCGACCAGCACTTGCTGCCGCAGTACCGCGATCTCTTCTACAAGGTGCGCAGCCAGTGCTTAGCCGCCGACGCCCTAGACTTCCTCTTCAGGGACGTGGTGGGCATGTTCGACGATCGCAGTCTCGTGTACACGAACCCGACGGCCATCAGAATCCTGGCCGAGAACGCGCTGGGAAAGTCGACGCCGCGCATGCCCCTCTACTGGTACAAGTCGACGGGCGACGAAATCAGCCCCGTCGGCGAGTCGGACGCCCTGGTGGCAAAGTACTGCGACGACGGCGCGTCTATCCAGTACCTGCGCGACATTGCGAGCGAACACGCCAGCATGGCCATCACGGGAGCGCCGAGGGCGCTATCATGGCTCAAGGACGTGATGAACGGTCGCGTGCGCCAGCAGGGGTGCTCTAAGGAAACGGTAATTACGTCGCTGCTCGACCCGAGCACGCTGGAGATTTTGCCCGTGTTCATCGTGAATGCGCTGCTGGACTTGCTGGGAAAGCCGGTTGGGCCCATCATGTTTGGTTGATAGTGCCAGGGACGATGACCCAGACGATGAGATGACGGATCGAGAGGCGCGCTATCCGCCTCAGCGGCGTGTACATGCTGGCTTATATACGGAGTACTTCATCGTAAATTATTGTGCTATTTTGCGAAATGGCCGCGTGAGCTGGTGTGAATGATAGGCTCTGGTGTCGACGACAGTGACTGTCTTTTCAAAACTCTGGTGCAGTCCGGATTTGGACTTTTGTGCTCGCAGTCATCCCGTCGAGAACCTGATGAGTCGATCTAACGCATAAGACGGTGACTCGCAAGCTATTTAGGCCGCAGCCGGACCCCATGGCTTGCGCTCATCCCCTGATTGGCCGCGTCGCGCACCAACCCGCCGCTGAATCACCGCGTGTCACCAGGGATTAGCATCCCGCATCGCCGTCCGGCTCCTTATCAGCCGTCCCGCCGTCTCGACATTACTCTTCGACCCCGTCCCGGTCATCCTCTCCATTATCAGTTCCCGGCGGATTGGAACCAGCCCAAGCTGGACTCGATCTTGACGACACCTCCATCGACTCATTTCTGCTCCGCGGTCGGATTTTGTCACGCCCCCGATGGCCATCTACAATGCCGTCCCTCCTCCGGAGGAGCTCCTCGCGAACACCACGGTGACTGCGCATACCCCTTCGACGCCGGTCGTCAACGGCGCCATCGACATTGACGCCTGGACCATCTCGGCGCTGCAGTCACTCAGCGTCTCGCCCGTTGCGCGGGGGACCGGGTCCCCGTTGGCCATCCCGATCGACGAGCGCACGGCGGTGGCTGCTAAGCAGACCACGCGAACAGTCACCTTCAGCAAGGCGGCAACGCCTGATACGCCCCGACGTCCTCCGTCGCGACGCGACAGCCAGGCCCGACGCGAAGCGGTCCTCAAGGGCAACGAGGGCAGCCGGCAACGTCGGCGCTGGGAGAATGGTGCTGCCTGACCAAGCAACGACGGAAGCATCCACGTCGCTGACCATATGCACAGACCGTCTCGTGGGCGTCCCCAACGTCCAGCCGCCGCAGCCCGTCGACTGGGAGGTCCATCCCACACATCCCACCCACCGCGTGCCATACCAGCTCGCCCACTTCTGGGACCACGGCGCTCGCCAGCGCGCCGAGGAAAAAGCCGCAAAGCTGCAGGCCGCGCGGAAGAAGCAGCAGCGCAGTGCCGGCAGCGCCACAGGCCTTGGCGCTGGGGAGGTGCCTCGCGACCTACGCGAGACGGCCAAGCGCGTCCCCGCCGTCCGCAGCTGGATCCGCGGCCTCGAGGAGCCGGTGCGCCGCTTCCTCGCTGACGAGCAGGACCGCCGCCGAGCGCAGCAGCAGGACGACAGCGCAGCCGAGGACATGGATTCCGAGGTCGAGGAGATTGTCTTCGTGGGCCGCAGCGGCGCCATGAGGGAGCTGCGGGAGAAGCGCGAGGCGCGGTATCGCATGGCGCGGCGGGAGGTGCAGCACGAGACGGTCGACTCGGGAGTCGTATTTGACTCGTTTGGCGACGGCGAGGATGCCTCTTACAAGTGCGACTCCCTGCTGCGAACTGACCACCGAAGATGTGAATGTGATGCTGACTTTCAACAGGCGTTGGCTCGCCCATGCCATCTCGGATTACTACGGCCTCGCCTCTCGATCCGTCACTCTGGCGCATGCATCAAGTCGCGTCGTCTATGTCGGCCTCAAGCAGGTCCATCAGCGCACCGGACCGCCTCTCGCCAAGCTGCCTCGTCCTCTGTGGGAAATATGTTGAGCTTCGCACATAGACGCATGCCATTTGTTACAGGTAAACGAGCGTATTTGTACATGGACATATTTGAGTGTCGAGACGAGGCAGATTCACGGTCACGGATTTAAGAGAACATATGATGCCACGCACGGGCTGTCCTTTGCGCGTAGCCTGGCGCCGTAGTTGCAGTGGCCCCCGCCGTCAAGTGCAGGTCAGGTCCACTGTCGATCCAATCTCTCGCAGCATCGAAGCAGGACCTTCTGTCCTCCCAGCAGCTGTCCATATTTTGAGATCCTTGTATGCGGGGCCATGACGAGGAATTCTGCCAGGCCTGCGTTGCCGAACTCTTCATACAGCGTCTTCGACAAGATCTGTGCTGCGACAACGTTCATGCCGGCTTGCCGCAAGAACAATTCCCACGTCGAGTCTTGCGCTGATATAGACCGTGCAATAGCAGCAGATGGCATGCTGTGACGGCTCATAATGGATAGGGTCCACTTCGAAAGCGTCTTGTTGCCTCCGGGAACGAGATACGTTTTCACATCGCCTTCGAGGCTCGATGTGAAGCGAACAAAGTCGGCATACGCCGCCATGTCTGAGGCGCTCAGGCTGCCAACGAATTCTCCAGCCGGATTAGACTCTGATACGAGGATAACGAGTGCTTCGTACTTGCAACTGATCTTGTCGACGCGGTCGCGCAGAGGCGTCTGTGCCTTTGATCCAGGAAGGGCTTTCTGTTTGACCTTGATAAGAGTGGTGACAATGACTCCCATGCTCGGGGGCAGCGATATATCCGCTTCAAATATTAGCGGTGAAACGATCTTTTGGTCGAACGCAGTGCCAGGGGCGTAAGCTGTCGTGCCATGTTCAGAATAATCTCTATCCAGCAGCACGTCTGGGGGCCACGACTCTTCCAATCGTCGGACAATGGATCGATCGACAGTCAAAGAAATGATGCAGGGGCCTTTTTCTTTTGGCAAGTCGATATCTGGTGCTGGAGCTGGAAATAGGTCTGGCTCAGACGCAGGAATACGTGGCGGTTCGTTGTGCATCGTGGGAACTGGCGCCACAGAGAAATCCGGGGCAGACGTCTCCGCGGCGGAATCCTGCCGATGACATGTCCGATGATGCTTTACAGAACGCAAGTCCATGAACCCTGCTAACAACGTACTTGTCGCACTCGCGTCTGCGGATCTTGGCAAGATTGTATCGCCATCATCTTCTGCAATGTCGCGGAGAAAATGGTAGCTTTCCTGAAGATGGACGACGTTTTCGGAAGATACTTGCCGCCGCTTAGTCGGCCTGTGCTCCGTGTCAGCATCGGAAACGGAGTCATAAGACAGAGCATCGTTGCTTGTCGGATCCAAGGGTTCAAGATCTTCAATCTCCTCGTCCTCGTTGATGTCTATGATAGACGGCTGTTGAAACATCTTGATGTACCTTGCACTTCCGGCTGGAGAAATTGTGCCATCAACCGTAAGGTACTCTGCGCTGGCCGTTCCCACCACTATCTCTTCAACCAAGCTTACTACGCCAGTGCCGCCGGGAATTGGCGTCCACTTCAGCGAACTCTCAAGGCGAGCATCCCGGGAAACTTTGGGAAGATGACAAGATTCCGACAGATTGGACTGCAGCCATGACAAGTGCTCTCGGGGGGTCCAACCCTTGTTGAGCCATTCAGGCCTCGGGAGTTCGAAATTCAAGACTGGTACCAGTATCCTTGCTATCGAATCAGATGGATCCAGCCGCTCTTGCTCGAGCAAATTCGCTGAACGCAACTGTCGGCTGACCAGTATGCTTTCAAACGCGTCCTCAAAATATAAATTGTTGGAATTTTCTTGGAACAGCAGCTCTTCCGCGTCACTGCAAATTGGCAGCTCCACATCGGCAAATACATCTCCTTCGCCCATCGGATCTGAGCTCGGAAGCATGATAGGAACCTCCAGGGCGATATCTTGCGCCGAACGATGCGCTGCCTCTCCCCCACTACCTAGCAGCGGGGGTGACGATCTCAGTCCTACTGACGGCGCAACGATGTCGGAGTCAATATACCCGGCTTTCGAAATTGACTGAATCCGCAGAGTCTCTTGACCCACCGGGCTTCTCGGTTCGGACGTAAGGTCGATGACTGTCACGTTACCTTCGGGGACGAAAGGAGATGCAGCACTGGACAAGGGCGAGAGAGGCGGCGTTATGACCTCGCTATAGGTTCTTCGCATCTGCCATTGTAAGCAAACTTCTGTGACATTGCGTTCAGTCGTAACACACCAGGTTGATGCTCGCTTCAAAAAGTAGTGAACGACGATGACTATCTTCAGAGCTGGCATCATACTCTTCTTTCAACAATTCGTCTTCCTTTGAGGATTCAACGACTTCCTGCTCTAATTCACGTTCGAGCATGGAATGAAACTTGAGGGACGCGGACGGAAATGTCAGACCCTCGTCCTGCTCGGCCTTGGCCGGGCTTAAAGGCAGCCATGCACTTGCAATACGGAAAAACTGTTTCGACGAAATCTCGTTGAAGTACTCTTGGACATCCAGGTCGGGGACTGACCCGACGTCTAATTCGTCAAGGGGGGTAACAACGTCTTTGATGACACTCCACCGCGTCGATAACGGTGGTTGCACCGGGGAGCTAGGGGAGCTGCACATATCATCCAGGGCACCACCCTGTTGCTCGATGGAGGTGTTCAGGTCAATGGTCGGCTGAGGTATTGAGCAGACCTTGAGTCCGGACTGCGCGACGAGTCCGTCTGAGGCTGTCTCATAAACAGTGCTGTGGATGTACGGGACATGGTCCTCGAAGCAAAATGGTCGATGTCTGTGGTCCCGAAAACAATTAGAACGGAGGCCATACTCGGCAGCTGTCTCGAGCTTCTGAACGTGAGCCATGCTGCGGCGTAGCGAAGCCTTGGATCCTGGGTGGGCGAGGGGCTTGTCGTTGTTGACCATGTATCACAGCTTGAGGTCTCCAGCAAGGGCCAGCTCTTTGGCTCATGCCTAAGGTACCATATCAGACTACCATTTTGACGTTGCCGGCCCAGAACCAGCCGGTAAGGCCGGAAGGAACATTATCGCGGCGCAGGTGCTGATTAACCAGGTGCCTTCCAAGGGGGACCCTTCGGTCCATCTCGGAGTCACATGACGGGTTCATATTGTATTATGAATAATGGGCTACCTTTCAAATACATCCCAGGACTTGTCTCTATGGCGTGGCAGCAACATGTCAGATTATTAGGTATCCATTTACGTGCGCTATTCGGTGCGGATCGTCATGGCCATGATTGTTGAAACCCGATACCTAAGATACCTAGGTACGCAAGTGCGGCATGCCAGGCACCGGAGCTTACCAGCCCGCCCCGCCAAAACGCGCCGTATCACCAGGGTCCAGCCACTGGAGTTAGCTCCAGCCCCGCTGCTCGTCCTAACTCCGACAGCAGTGACGCACGACCTTCCATTATCGAGGATGAAGCTCCTCGGATAGCTCTCCTCGAGGGCAGCCCACCGTCGCCATCACGCGTTTCTCGCTGCGCTGGTGATCAGACATGGCGTACGTTGCTCCGGTGCACAAGCCGACAAGCATTCGGCATGCGCTGCGCATCAGGTTCCTGTCGCCAGACCACGAGGACCTCGTCGTCGCGTAAGTGCTTGCCTGCCCCGTCCGCCGTCATCCCTCGTCGCTCTCCCGACGGCCAATGCTGACCTGACGTCTACAGAAAGGCGAATCGACTGGAAGTATGGCGCCTCACCGAGGACGGCATGACTTGCCTGCACACCAAGCTCATCTATGGCACAATATCAATGCTGCAGCGCCTGCAGCCCAAAGACTCCGACGTGGACCTCCTCTTCATTGGCACCGATCGTTTGCAATACTTCAACGTCGCCTGGAATTCCGAGACGAACCAGCTAGACACTATCGAGCAGACGATAGAGGACACTGCCGAGCCGTACATGCGCCACTCCCAGAGCCAGAACAAATGCCTGGTGGATCCGACGGGCAAGTTCATGGCCATGCACCTCTGGGAAGGTGTGCTGAACGTATTTCGGCTGCCTACCCGCAAAGGCGTCACTACAAAGCTGGTTGCGCTCGACCAAGTCCGACTGACGGAGCTGTGGATGAAGGCCAGCACATTTCTTCATAGCCGGACAGGCCACCCGAGCATCGCCTTTCTGTACAAGACACAGCTCGATCAGGAGGAGGCTCGCATTGCCATTTATCGGCTGACGAAGGACGACCGTGGCGCTGAAGTGTCCAAATTCGATCCCCATAAAGAGCGGGAGCTGGACCAGATCATCCAGGACCCGTATGCTTCCATGCTGATCCCCGTCCCAGTTGTCGAAGAAAAGAGATATCACGTGCGAAATACCGAAGGTGCCAGAGCTCATCTTGGCGGCGTCCTGGTTGTCGGAGAGACGCTTTTGACATACTTTGACAGCCTGACATACTCGAGTGTCTCCTCAACCCTGCAAAGTCCGAAGATCTACGTTGCGTGGGCCGAATATGATGGCGTGCACTACTTTCTCGCCGACGACTACGGCCGCATGGATCTCCTGACCATTGAAACGACAACAGAATCAACAGGCGTTGTTGTAACGGGCATGTCTGTGGCTCCAATGAGGTTCCAAGATTCCTCGATGCTTACCTCGCGGGCCTCAAGTCTGGTGTGCATGAGCGGCAATATGCTTTTCCTGGCATCGCATCACGGCGATTCCCAGCTGCTCCGCATCGATATTGCGTCCAGAACCATGGTCCTGGTCAAGACGCTGTCCAACAATGCGCCAATTCTGGACTTTGCGATCATGGACATGGGCAACAGGGAGGGAGATAGCCAGTTGGGAAATGCATTCTCCTCGGGCCAGGCAAGGATCGTTGCTGGCTGCGGTGCGTACCGTGACGGGAGTTTACGGAGTATTCGCAGCGGCGTCGGCCTTGAAGATGAAGGCATCCTCGATGAGTTCCAGGGCACAAGAGGCCTCTTTACTCTTTGCTCAAATGGCTCGGCAAAGGTGGATACCCTCGTGATATCATTCATTGCCGAAACGCGGGTCCTCAGATTTGATCCGAACGATGGAATCGAGGAGCTCTATTCGTTCCAAGGCATGGCCTTGGACCGGGAAACACTGCTTGCTGCCAATCTTCCCTCTGGGCATCTGCTGCAGATAACACCCCAATCAGTTGCTCTCTTGGATCCCGACAGCGGTGTTGCTGTTTCCACGTGGAACCCACCTGAAAACAAGACCATCACGGCCGCTTCTGCCAACACGAAATGGGCATTGGTCGCCGTCGACGGATGTACGGTTGTGTCCCTGAACCTCCTCAACGACTTGACTGCGGCTGCATCTTCGAGCTCACAACAGCTCGAACAAATATCGTGTCTACACGCAGCTAGAGATCCACAAGATCTTGGCGTAATCGGATGGTGGACTTCTGGAACGTTTTCAGTTGTGGACATCTCCACTCTGAAACCGCTTCACGGGGAGTCACTGAGACGGACTGAGGATAGTGCCTCTGCCCCCCGCGATATTGCGCTGGTTCAACTTCATCCACCTAACGTTTCTGGTCCAACACTTCTCATCGCCTTAGAAGACGGGAATGTGGTCACGTTCAATGTTTCTACGAAGGGCTTTGCGGTCACTGGCCGCAAGAGCGTAACTCTCGGCAGTAGCCCCGCAAGACTGCACATACTACCACAAGATGATGGGACCTGCAACGTCTTTGCGACCACAGAACACGCAAGCCTGATATACAGCGCGGAGGGGAGAATCATATATTCTGCAACAACAGCCGACGACGCAACGTACGTGGCGCCCTTTGACTCTGAGGCCTTCCCAGATTCCATCATTTTGTCAACGGACAGGCATATACGGCTATGTCACATTGACAAGGAACGTCTCACGCACGTCAAGACTCTACCTGTACAAGAAACAGTCCGAAGGGTCGCCTATTCTCCAGGGCTGAAGGCGTTTGGCCTGGGCTGCATTAAGAAGGAGCTTATTCACAACGAAGAAGTCATTACAAGCACCTTCAAGCTCGTGGATGAAATCATCTTCCAGCAGCTCGGAAAGCCCTTCGTGCTGAACGCCTCTTCATCCCTCGAAATGGTTGAATGCGCTATCCGGGCGGAACTGCTGGACAGCAGCGGGACTCCCGCAGAGCGATTCCTAGTCGGCACGAGTTTCATTACAGATGATGATGCAGCAGAAGATGGCGACACGCGTGGGCGCATCTTGGTCCTAGGAGTCAGCGAAGATCGACAAGTCTATCAAATCGTGTCGCACAAACTCAAGGGAGCGTGTCGCTGCTTGGGGGTCATGGGCAGACACATCGTGGCTGGCCTATCCAAGACTGTCGTCGTGTATAGCTACGATGAAGAGACCACGGCATCTGGCTCTCTTCAAAAGCTTGCAGCGTATCGACCGGCATCTTTCCCCGTGGACTTGGACATATCCGGCAACATGATTGGTGTCGTCGACCTCATGCAGTCTCTTGCTCTTGTTGAGTTTATTCCTCCCCAGGAGGGAGCCCGGGCAAGACTGGAGGAGCGAGCCAGGCATTACCAGCCGGCGTGGGCAACCTCTGTGTGCCACTTGGATGACGAGAGATGGCTAGAGGCTGATGCACAAGGGAATGTCATCATTTTGAGGAGGAACTTGGAGGCGCCGACAGAGCAGGATCGGAAAAGGCTGGAGATTACGAGCGAGATGAATATTGGGGAGCAGATTAACCGGATCCGCAGACTACACGTCGCGCCCAACGAGAATGCCATTGTCTCGCCGAAGGCATTTCTTGGATCGGTAAGCAGCTAGAGACCACCACAAGCTCACGCCCATGCTGACAACTACCTCTGCAGATTGACGGGACGCTCTACCTCTTCGGAGACATATCGGCAAAGTACCAGGACCTTCTCATGACATTTCAGAAGCGGTTGCAAGAGTACATTTACGCACCTGGTAACATTCCCTTTGACTTATGGCGGGCGTTCCGGAACCAGTCGCGGGAAGGCGATGGGCCGTACCGGTTCGTGGACGGCGAGATGGTAGAGAGGTTTCTGGATCTGGACGAAGGGAAGCAGGAGCTAATCTGCGAAGGGCTCGGCCCAAGCGTGGAGGACATGCGAAGCATGATTGAAGAGCTTAGGCGGCTGCATTGATTGTCGGGCATCTTGGAGTATGTTGGTAGACCATAGCCAGCTGAAAGGGTGGGTACAAGATAGAATATCCATACTATTGTGGTCTGCAACCCAACTGTATCGTACTCTGACAAGGTAACTACCTAGGTTTGATATTTCGAGGTGTCTTGCACAGTATAGAGCCCCGGGAAGCACAAACCTGTCAAGTTGTGTTGAAGCATTTCAGCTTCAGATGCCACTGTGAATTCACCAGAGGTGCGAAAGTGGCACGATCAGCAGCGAAAAGGTACGTACCGCGGGAGAGTCCGGAGGCGTGCCACTGGGCCACGCAGCCAATCAGGGGCCGCCAATTTCCGAGCTGCGAGCTGGTTGGCGGCCTGAGGCCACCACTCCAGCAGCCAAAACTTTCGGCAAAGCATCATCACAGCCGGTTGAACCACCCGCAAGGAGGAAAAGACCTCAACACCAGCAACCCGCCGTCAGCACCAACCGCCGCCCGACGCATCCTCCGCCCCCTCCCTCCACAATGGCGACTCTCTCGACCGCATCCCGCCTGTGCCTGCGCTCGGCCGCGAAGCCGGTCGTGCCGGCGGTGCGCGCCCTCAGCTCGACGGCCATGCGCCCGGACAGCGCCGGCGCCGCGTCCTACACGAGCCCCTTCAAGGGCGGCGAGTCCAAGGGCAACAAGATCCCCGACTTTGGAAAGTACATGTCCAAGAACAGCGAGGGCAGCAACAAGGTCTTCTCCTACTTCATGGTCGGCGCCATGGGTGCCATCACCGCCGCCGGCGCCAAGAGCACTGTTCAGGGTACGTGCGTGGGAGCAGAGCTGTCGAGGGGCGCCATTGGGCTGTGCTGAGGCCCGATGGTGCTCTCAATGGCCGTCTTCGGATGCTCAGTTGATGTCAATGGATGGGTGCTGATGCGTGGCGCACAGAGTTCCTCGTCAACATGTCCGCCTCCGCCGACGTCCTGGCCATGGCCAAGGTCGAGGTTGATCTGAACGCCATTCCCGAGGGCAAGAACGTGCGTATCTCCATGCGACACCTGCTTGTGCGGCGGTCCATCTAACGGCATTGCCAGGTCATCATCAAGTGGCGAGGAAAGCCCGTCTTCATCCGACACCGAACCCAGGACGAGATCGACCAGGCCAACAAGGTCAACGTTGCCTCCCTCCGAGACCCCCAGTCCGACGACGACCGTGTCAAGAAGCCCGAGTGGCTGGTCATGCTGGGTACGATTCCTCTCCGACCGTGCTGTCGGCTGCTGTCGGGCACAATTTCGTTCGGTGCTAACAATCCTTTCCAGGCGTCTGCACGCATCTGGGCTGTGTCCCCATCGGCGAGGCCGGCGACTTCGGCGGCTGGTTCTGCCCCTGCCACGGCTCCCACTACGACATTTCCGGTCGGATAAGAAAGGGACCCGCCCCCCTCAACCTCGAGATTCCCGAGTACGACTTCCCCGAGGAGGGCAAGCTGGTCGTTGGTTAAGCGCTGCTTTTCGGGTGTACGAGTATGGGGTGGCGGTCTCGAGCGGTCGACGGATAGAATCAGGGGCAGAGACGAGGAAACGTTTGGAGGAGAAGGAAAGCATGCACGTCCTTTGGTGGACGCCACTCCTGTTTTCTTAGAGGGCTACGCACATTGTATAAAAATACAACGTTCTACCAACCACCCCGCCCGTCATGAATTTAAGACTGGAGGGCATACACGGCGAGCCATCTTCAGTGGTTGAGCTCTCGACGCGTGTGGCAGAAATACGTGGCGTGAATGACAGCCTTGAGACCTTGATCATGCGTAAAACAGTTCTATTCTGCAGCTTATTTTAACACCATCTAGTGGCCGTGCCCGTCATCCTCCTTCTGCTCCGGGTCCAGCTTGATGAGGGTATCAATCCGCATGATGCTGATGCAAGCCTCGACGGCGCTCTTGAGTTGCCGCACCTTGCTCATGCTGGGCTCGAGAACGCCGAGCTTGAGCTCGTCCACCACCTTGCCGCGCATGAGGTCCAGGCCGTAGTTCTTGTAGCCCTTCTTCTTGGCAATGGTCTTCTCGTCCTCGGTGCCGTCACCCTCCTGGACGCGTTGTGACAGCGCGTGCCGAGAGCGGAGCTGGGCGACGAGGTCTGCACCGTCCTTGGCGGCGTTGATGGCCAGGGTCTTGGGAACGATGAGGAGGGACTGGGCGAACTCGCCAATGGCAAGCTGCTCTCGGGAGCCAACGGTGCCCGCAAACTCCTCGAGGTAGATGTGAAGGGCCGTCTCGACGGCACCGCCGCCGGGGACGATGCTGCCGCTTTCCAACGTCCTCTTGACAGCGCACAGAGAGTCGTGAACGGAGCGCTCCATCTCATCCAGGGAGAAGTCGTTGGGGCCGCGCAGGATGACGGAGGCGGAGGAGTGCGCCTTTGTTCCCTTGATGAGGATGCACTCATCGTCGGAGATGCGCTCCTGGCTGACTTCCTCGGCGTGGCCCAGGTAGGATGGGTCGAAGCGCTCGTCGCCATTGAGATCGGACAGGGTGCTGAGGAGGGTGCCACCAGTGGCCCTTGCAATTCGTCGCAAGTCCTCCTTCTTGCATCTCCTGACACCCATGGCGCCGCGCTCAACAAACATCTTCAACACCAGGTCATCAATGCCCTTGGTCGTCAGGACGACGTTGGCGCCAGCCTTCAGAATCATGTCAACGCGCTCGAGGATCATGCCGGACTCTCGGGCACGAATCTGCTCCAGTTGCTGAGGATCGTCGACCAGGATCTGAACGCCCATCTTCATCCTCTCCTTCTGCAGGTTCATATCCAGGATGGCAATCTTTGCGTCCTTGATATGAGTAGGCATGGCCTGCGAGGCGACGGTGCAGTTCAGGGCGTAGCCCTTGACCAGAACGGACTCGAGGGCACCCTTGCCGTGGGCCTTGAGGATGTTGACCGCCTTGACGGGGTACTTGACCTCGTTTCTGTTGTTGGTCGACTTGACGGCCAGCATGGCATCGACGACCATGTTGGCGAAGAAATCGGAGTCGGCGCCGATGATCTTGCTGGACATGGACGTCTTGGCGATGCTGAGGAGCGACTCGCGTCCCAGGTTCTCAACCTTGATGCTGACATTCTCGTTGAGGTATTTGACGGCCTCGCGGAGGGCCAATCGGTAGCCGGTGATGATGGTCGTGGGGTGGATGCGGTTCTTCATGAGCTCGTTGCCCCTCCGCAGAAGCTCGGCGGCAATCAGGACGACCGACGTGGTGCCGTCGCCGACCTCCTTGTCCTGCTGCTGTGCCAGATCGACCAAGATCTTGCCCGCCGGGTCTTCGACGTCGAGGAGGCTGAGGATCGTGGCGCCGTCGTTGGTTACCGTGACGTCCTGCCAGAGTGTGAGGGGCCTGCTCTGCTAAGGGGGTGAGAGGAGGGGGGAGGCTCTTACACCGATGTCGTCCACCATCATCTTGTCGAGGCCGCTGGGGCCGAAAGAGCTCTTGACGACATTGGCGATCGCCTGGGTGGCCAGGACTGCGACAGGTCAGCAAGCTGCGAGCCCGTCGGTGCGCCGGGCATGCTCTCACCATTCTGGTCGCGGATGTCAGACCCCGAGATCTTCTGGCCGCCGAGGAACAGGGTGCCGTTCCGAGGCTGCTCGAACATTGACGCCATGGTTGCAGCTGTCCAACGCGTCAGGCGGCTTGTGTGATGCTGCGAGTCGGCGACGCTGGGGGAGGGCTGTGACGAAATTGCAGTGTGCCTGGAGTCGCTTTCGTTGGAGCCACCGCGAGCTGGGCTGGTGTGGTAGCTCCAGCGGCGCCGCAATCTGCCCCTCGACACTTTTTCGCCGGAAGCTGGGATTCTTCCAGCTCCGGGCGCTGTGGCGCTGGGTTGGGGCATCGGGGCAGTCGCGCGGCTCGCTCCTGGCGCCCAGACCCTGGCGTGCGGGGCGCGCTGATTGGGCAGCGCACGTGTCGGCCTGAAATTTTGCCCAGTTTGTGCCCCGATGCCCCTCCTTCAGATAGGGAAGGCACATAATATGGCGGGGCAGTTGCCGCCACACGACACAAGAGTCATCACTTTCTTCCTCGGGCGAAGACACGGCCACGGCCTGACAGTACGCACTCTCGTGACTCACCTGCATGCACGATTGCTGACTATAACAGCGAGCATCCACGACCCGGTGCTGCAGCGTTCCCTCTCTCGTCATTTCGACAGACTACACAACCTGTTGCCACCATGGACGGCGTCGCCGAGCAATCCAAGAGCGCCCTGAAGAAGGCCGAAAAGCAGGCCAAGTTGGCCGCCGAGAAGGCTGCCAAAGCCGCCAAGAAGATCAGCCTCCCCGTCGTCGGGGGCAAGAAGACGGACGGCGGCAAGAAGGCCGACGACATCATCGGCATCACCGTCTCCAAGGACGAAAACTTCCCAGCATGGTACCAGGAGGTGGTGCTGAAGGCCGACATGGTCGAGTACTACCAGGAAATTTCGGGCTTCTTCGTCCTGCGTCCCCTGGCCATGCACATCTGGGGCGAGATCCGCAAGTGGTTCACGGGCCACATTGAGGAGATGGGCGTCGACGAAGTCAGCTTCCCTCTCTTCCTGTCCTCCAAGTCGCTGGAGAAGGAAAAGGACCACGTCGACGGTTTCGCGCCCGAGCTTGCCTGGGTGACCAAGGCGTGAGTGCTGCCCTGTTTCCCGTCCTCGAATTTTTCAATGAGCCAATGCTGACTTGTCGGATTAGCGGCGACAAAGACCTCGAAGTCCCCGTTGCGATTCGTCCCACCTCCGAAGCCGTCATGTACCCATACTACTCCAAGTGGATTCGCAGCCATCGCGACCTCCCTCTGCGACTGAACCAGTGGAACTCTGTCGTGCGGTGGGAGGCCAAGCAGACCACCCCTTTCCTTCGGACGCGAGAGTTCCTGTGGCAAGAGGGCCACACTGCGCACCTGACTGAGGATCTGGCCGGAAAGGAAGTCCTGGAGATCTTGGAGCTGTACGCCGGAGTGTACGAGCAGCTGCTTGCTCTCCCCGTCGTGCGCGGTCTCAAGACGGAGAACGAGAAGTTCGCTGGAGGCTACTACACCACCACCGTTGAGGGCTATGTCCCAACCAACGGCCGAGGTATCCAGGGAGGCACCTCGCACTGCCTGGGTCAGAACTTCAGCAAGATGTTCGACATCACTGTTGAGGACCCCAACAACAAGGGCTCGCACATCCATGTGTGGCAGAACTCGTGGGGTCTGTCTACCCGTGTCATTGGTGTCATGATCATGGTCCATGGTGATAACAAGGGCCTTGTGCTCCCTCCTCGCGTCGCTAAGACCCAGGTCATCCTGGTTCCCGTTGGCATCAACAAGAGCACTACTCCTGAAGATCGCAAGAAGCACGAGGATCAGGTCGCCGAGCTTCGAGCCACGCTGAAGAAGGCTGGCGTTCGTGCCGAGGCGGATTGGAGAGAGGGCTACACCCCGGCGTGGAAGTTCAACGACTGGGAGCTCAAGGGTGTCCCCCTGCGACTCGAGTTCGGCCCCAAGGATGCGGCCCAGGAGATTGTCAGTTTTGCGCGGAGAGATACCGGCGAGAAGGGCACCATCCCCATTGCCGAACTCTGCACCAAGGTCCCTGAGCTCCTGGAGACGATCCAGAAGGACATGTACACCAAGGCCGAAGCCTCATTCAGAGAGCACCGTCTCAAGATTACCAAGTGGGAAGAGGTTCTCCCCGCGCTCGACAACAGGAATGTCGTCCTCATCCCATTCTGCCTGGATGGCAAGTGCGAGGATCGCATCAAGGAGCTGACGACGCGTGTTGAAGACACGTCTGACGTTCCCGAAAACCAGAAGCTCCCCTCGATGGGCATGAAGAGTCTCTGCATTCCTTTCGAGCAGCCTGCCGGGGACGAGCTCGTGCCCGGCGAGACGGCCTGCCTCAACCCCGAGTGCAAGAGCAAGGCTCAGAAGTGGGTCATGTTTGGTCGCAGCTACTAGACAGCGTTGCATGACTGATCGGGGTTATTTTGCGGGGAGTGTACAGGAGTTGGAATGCATGTATGGGTCATGATTTACGTCTTGCGACAGCACATGAAATTAAGGACCGCAAGACGGGTAGGGAAGGTGAATGGGATGATGATTATGATGAATCTAATGTCTATTGCTGCCTCTTGTGGTGAAGCGGTGCACCATGTATGCTCATCCCGTCGCTCAGCACCACTCGAACCTCTCGTTGGCGACCCATTCGACATTTGCCACCGCGGCGTCTCCGAGCCATCGGAGACTGGGTATGTTTGTGCTCTCCCGGACCACGAACTTGGCCTCCAAGTCGGCCATGTCGTCGACAAGTTTCTTGACCCGCTCGTCAGGGTTCCACATGCTGATGTTGGAGCATAGCCACTCCCGGGCCTCGGTCCGAGCAGCTCCAATGATGGCTCCAATCGCCTTGGAGAGATCCCCATCAGATATACCGTCGTTCTCAACCACGAACCGAAGAATATTAAGCGTGTTCTTCTCGGTATTTTCCTTGCCACCGGACTGGTTTCGTTCCCAATAGGCCCAGACGCGGAAACTGGGGTTCTCTTGAGGCGTGTAGACGGCGCCGTGGACGGTGGGGACCTTTGAGAAAAGGTGGTTCGACATGCAAGTCTGGCGAGCAAAGTGCCACTGCAGGGTGGCGAGGTCAGGGATGAAGGCTACACGGATTTTGTCCGAGTCATCGGAGATGCAAGACAGCTTCCCGCGCAGGAGTTGCTCGTCTCGCTGGGTCAAGGACAGCAGATCGGCATCAAGAATGGGCTTCACTTGAGCGCATGGTCCAGTTGGGGCGGTGGCGGGCTTGGCGGGGAACGATAGGTGCGCGCTCTCGTAGGGGATCCAGCCCAATGCGGCGTAGAAGGTCTTGCCGATGTCAGAGAAGAGTACGGAGAACGTCGCTTCCCCAGCCTTGTCGGCTTCCTCCCTGGCCATCCTCTCGCCCAAGAGCGCGAGCATCCTGTTGGCGTACCCCTGTCGGCGGAATTCGGGGTACGTGTAGACGCTGGCGACGCCATGGGCCCAGACGTCGCGCACCTTGCCGTCGCCGCCGCGGACGAGGGCGCGCTTGCGGAGCGTCTCGCACGAGGAGAGCACCGGGCGCTCGGCCTCGGGCGCGGCGCCGTCGGTGAGAATCCACTGCGAGAGGCCGCCGTCTCGGGCGAGCGGTGCGGTGAGGAGATGCTGCTCGCGGTCGAGATAGCCCTGCAGAGTGTACGAAGGGCCCCAGGAGGAGTGAGTGTGCGTCCAGGTGCGGACCTGCTCGTCCGGGGTCGGGTGGGCCAGGATAAGGGAGGGGGATGTGACGCTGGGGAGAGCCATGGCGGGCGCGTGGCGGGGAAGGATTGGATGGGTCTATGTCGCTTATGTATGAAGAGCCGGATAGGGTGCGATCGCGGTTAAGATTCAAGGCAGTTGAAGCGTGCGATCAGCGGTCAGGTATTATGTGAGAAGGCCGGGGGTGACACGCGGCCAAGGCAGATCGAGGCCGACTCCGGAGTGCCGGCCCGACGAGTGGCAGCCCCACACCGGGCGAGGGGATCGGCAAGGGAACGGCGACGGCCAAAAGCCGCGAGTTGCTTCCTTGCCCCGGACCTGGAAACCATGGAGCACGGGGGCGCGGGAGACGAGAGAAATTCTTCAAAATTCTTCAAATACGTAACTAAAATCATACAATGGTATAGGGCGGCTGTCTTGTAGTGTACACGAACGCAGAGGTTCTTCTAAATTCTTTATACGTCGTCATAGTCGAAGTCCAGGAAAGTCGTCGAGCAGGCCGCCGTGCCCCGGCCCGTCCAAGTCGCCAAAGTCGCGGGCCTGCACGGCGAGGAACTGCAGCACGTAGCGCAGCTGCTTCCGCAGGCTCTCGGGTTCGCCGCCGCCGTAGTGCGTCCCCCACTGGTCGCGGCCCCAAGCCAGGCTCAGCTCGTCGAGGATGCGCTGCCCGCTCTGCAGGTGCGCCTCGGCGGCGACCTGGTCGCCGTTGATGGTCTCGAAGAGGACGAAGAACATGGAGCACAAGATGGCCTCGCGCAGGTCGCCGTGGCTGGCGCTGGCCGTGCGCGCCTCGCGGAGCGCGTGGCCGTAACACGTCAGCGCCGCGCCGTAGTGGTCGGTTGCGGCGGCATCGCCCTCGCCTTGGCTGTGCAGGTGGCGGTGGAGGTCGCCCGAGTGGATGAGCGTCGGGCTCTTGGCCGAGATGAGCGTGTGCACGGCGATGTTGGCGTAGCGCACGGCCGTGCTCTCGCGGATGAGCCGCGGCATCGTCTCCTTCCAGAAGGCGTCGTCGAAGATGCGCAGCTGCGGCGACGCCACCTGGAACGCGGCGGAGACCGGCTCAACGCTCTGACCCAGGGGGCTGGAGGATAGCGACACGTAGCCGCTCGAGAGGGACTCGGTGTCGTCTGTTTGGTGCGCGTCGTACAGCGGCTGCACCATCAAGTGCTCGCTGGACTGCCCGCAGAGCGGCGAGACGGGCTCGAAGCTCCGGCCCCGAGGACTCGGTGACAGCGAGACGTAGCCGCTCGACCGGTACTCTGGGGTGTCTGTCTTACTCCGCACGCAGCGCGGCCGGATGGGCTTGTCGCTGCTGGTTTGCTGCTTGGGGCTCGCCACCGCGCCTGAGGCTTTGGACGACGAGTTCTGGACGGCGTCGAGGTTTTCGTAGCCGCCGCAGAAGCCGGCCCATTTCATGCAGTTCTTGCACCCGGGCTTTGTCTCATCGCACTTTACGTGCCGCCGTCTGTGGTTGTTAGGATGGGGTTCTCTTCTGTCAAGGACGGCGTTGTGGCCTTACTTGCCTGCTCTCTTGGTCAGCACTGGAAGACTTGGGGTTGAAGGCGGAAATACAACTTACACGTTACGCAGCCGGTGCGTACTTTGGCAAACTTGGCGCGGGTAGCCCGCCTTTGCTTTGTTACCGCAAAGGTCGTCATCATGGATTCTCCAGGCTTGTTTCTGCGGATGTCGGTGTCAGACATAAGGGGGAAGGGCGAGGTACATATAGCGTGGTTCTGCAGACTTACGCTCCGGACGTGGCAGCCATGGGGATGTCACTTGTTGATGCCTAGACTTTGACTTCGCCGTTGACAGAGGAGTCTTGACATTCCTTGGACATGAGAGCGAGCCCTGGTGTCCGTCTGGCCGCCGTGGTGATATATGAGCAGGAATGTCTGACGGGCGCCAGCATGGGACCCATTTCAGACGCCGTGATGTTCCGCAGTCATATTTCCGTATTATGTCGACGCGATGCAACAACAGCCTGCATCTGCCAAGCTACGTTGATCTGCCCTCCTGGCGAGAGACACGTGCCCTCCCATGTCGTGCCAGGCCGTGCCATGCACGCACTAGCCAGGGATCTCGGCAGTCGCTCTACGGGGCTGAGCCAGCCACGTCGAAAGGCCCGTTTGGACGGCGACCTCTGGGGATCTGCGGGCGGGAGCGCGGTGGTGGGCGAGGAAGCGCGGCGGCCGGTTGGTTGGTTGGCTGGCGAGCGCGGCCAGCAGAGCGAGGGGCCCCCCCCCGTCGTCACCGTCCCGGACTGCTGGCGAGACGCGAGAGAGCCCAGTTGGCCTCAGCCCATGGCGGCGACGCTGGTCCCGGCCGGCTGACGGGCGCGGGAGTCGTCCACGGTGTCAATAAGCGGAGGGACGTGATTGGGCCCGCCGGCGGCGGAGAGGGGAGCGTGCCATTGCGAGGAGAGGTGCTGCATGAGCGGCCGCCCCGGTCAGCCCTACGAGGCGCAACCGTCAGCAGCGCAAGGCGCGCGCTGGTTGGCTGGACGGACGGACGTTCGCCAGCCCGCCAGTCCTGCATGGGAAGCCGTACGACTCCCAAGGGACTCGAGAGCCTGGGCGGAGGACTGCTCCCGAGGCTCAGGGCCGGGCGGATCCACCGAACCCACCTCTCTAACATAAGGACGCGGGGGCTGGACCAAGGCACAGGGTTGGACCACGGACGGGGGGTCATCGCCGGGCGCCCGAATAGGCAATTCGAAAGATCCGCGCTGGCTCGGATACGGCCCAATCGTCGTCCGCTGCCTTGGGTTTCACTGCTCCCGGACCGGCGGCGCCCTGGGGTTGCATGATTCGCCCGCCCGCGCGATACGGCGCTGGGCACAGACGGGACTGCCAGCAGGACTTGACTCCTCTCTCGCCTTGCCGGGCGGGCTCGACGTGCGTCTCCCGTCGTCGTCCTCCTCCTCCATGCGGCCTCGCGGGCTGGCGGACCGCGGCTCCAGCCGACAGACGGACGACAGCCGGCCGTGGCGCTCCCCCCCTGCTCCCCGTCTCATCGCTCGCGCTGCACGTCGCTGCACCATGGCGGTGAACCGTCGCGGAGCCTTGCTGGCGATGCAGCCAGCCGTCGGCATCGCCGAGGAGGCAGCAGCGTTTCTGGCTCTCTGGGACGCCGGCCCTGCGATGCGGCCCTTGCGAGATATATTAGTTCCCCCCCGGGCCCCCTTGCACAGCGCCAGGCCCTACCCGTTGCGGATTCAACTTTCAACAGGGCCGCTGGAGCGCCGTGTCCTGCTCTGGCCGTGGCGCTGCGAAGGATTGCCCGCAGGATCGAGGGCATCGCCATCGAGTGGCCGCCGCCGCGCATCGTGGCGGGTGCCGGCCGACGAGCCTCGTGGTTGCCGTGCCTGGCTGCCGCGCACGCGTAGCCGCCGTTCTAGAATCTGGGACCTAGTGACGCGCGAGATCTAGACCTAATAATAAATCCTCTTAATCGCATGGGTCGTCTGCTATGGGCTCGCGTTGCTCGTGTCACCCTCTCTCTCTCTGCCTTGACGCCATCGCCGGCGGTGGATCTGTCCCGACGCCTCGTGCAAGTCACGCCACCGGGCTCCTCGCAGTACCGGAGCCGGCCACGGGGGAGCCATCAGGGTTGCTCCCCGAGGCGTCCCCAGTCGGCCGAGCAGGATCCGGGAACCAGGGAATATTTTTCCTGGCGCGGCCAGGGTGCGGGTGCGTGGTGTTGTGGCTTTTCCTCCACACGTCACCTACCCGAGACCGCGCTATCGTCGGAGTGCGGACCGACTTTCCGTCGACTGTGGGGTCGCTCGCGTAGCGGGTGCAATCTCGCGAGGCGCCGCGCTCTGCACCCAGCTCACCGGTCACGACAGCTTCAACCACGCCCCCCCCCCCCTCCTCTCCTCTTCCCTCCTTCCCCCTTCCCCCCCGACCGTCCGTCCATTGCACGCTCCACCATGGCGCTGCCTCTGCCCCCGGGCCTGGTCCCCTCCGAGGTCGCCTTCCTCTGCGACATGGAGCTCGTCACGGTGCTCCCGCGTCAGCGCCTCGACAGCGTCGACCTGCTCTCGGTGAGCGCGCTCCCCCCCGGCGCGTCACATGCCATTGCCCGTCCCTCTGTGCTGCGACGCCTCTAGCACTTCGTCGCTAACACTTCGTCGCAGGGCCCGACGCCCACGCTGCGCCCGCCGCATCGCACTGATCTGCCGCTGTGGCTCGCCATCCTCCTCAAGAAGCAGCGTCGAGCCAACATCGTTGCCCCCCCATGGCTGCACCCAGATTCGCTCCGCGAAATCATCCACCACGAGACCACCATCGACACCACGGGATGGGCTCCTCCGCCGCCGCCGCCAGCTCGGGCTGACAGCCGGGGCAACGCAAGGCGCCTTGCGTCGCGCGACGATGACAAGGTGGTCTTGTCCCCCCCCTTCCTGCCCTCGTGCACTGCCACGGCGCCGTCTGGCCACCTGCCGTACCATTGGTTCGAGCTCGCAGAGATGCTGCTCGCTCACGCCGCGGACGACGTCCACTCTGCGTCCGAGGTCCGCTCGCTGCTGCGCGACCTGCAGGAGGTCAGGGCCGCCAAGATGAGGGCCAGCACGACGTCGCTCGAGAGCGGCGTCGACGGCGTCATGAGCCTGCGCGGCGTCGGGGCCATGGAGCTGGCCGAGAGCAGAGGCTTCATCACCGGCGTCGTCGAGGGCGTTCGGAAGATCGGCGCCAGCGCCGAGACGGCCCGTCGCGAGGAAGAGGAGGAGCTCGGCGGCCGCGACGACGACGAGCCCAGTGATGATGATATGGGCCTGTGAACAGAGAGACCTGCGTCGCTACGGGGGACGCGGAGTTGTGTACAAGTTATACTCCATTCGTGGTTGCTGGCAAGTTGAACTAATCCCTACTACTATCCGAATCCAAAACTAACAATACATTAAAGCCAGGGGCTTGAGCGTCCACGATTTTTTGCTGGCCCTACTCGGTGCCGGAAGCAACACCATTGCTAAAATGCCGGGGTAAACAATTATCGCCGGAATGTCGAAAACTATTGTCGTCGGAATGTCGCGGCTAAACAAAACAATCTCCGTTGACCTAGTTGCAAGCCCGAGCTCGCGATTTTGCTTGTCTGATAGGCAAGCCGACGACAGGTCGGGACCAGAAGTAAGGGGCGAACCGGACGCTGTCGGCGACTGGCTCTTGAATTCGCTGCCGCTTGGGCGTCGTCGTCCGGGGTGCGGTCCCAGATTTGATCCACTTGATGACGATGCGCTTTTGGGGGACCTGCTGCGAGGAAGATGGTGTAGAGGCATTGTTCTGACGAGTCTGCTTCTCGCCTCCTGGCTTGGCTTCGGCTTCGGAATCGACTTTTTGTTTGGCGGAAGCCGAGGACAATGATTGAGCCAGCCTCCCAACGATTTTGATTACAGTTGGTCGTGCCAACTTGTGCGAGCGAGGGAGTCTCCGACGCACCGCAAGGGCAGAAATGGGCTCTGGGTCCGGCGGCAGAGACTCGGTGGCCTGGTTCTTCTCGTCGAGGCCCGTCATGAGCGCGGGAGCGCCGTCTATCACAGAGCGGATCCGGGTGAGCCTGACGGTGTGCCTGTCATGGCCAACCTTGCCGGCACGCTTGGGACGCTTGCCGACACGGCCCATTTTGCTGCGTGTACGGAAGAAGATGTGTTGTGGGAGGATGCAGAGGTCGGTGAGGGTTGACAGCTGCCGGCCGACAAGACTGGCAGAAGGACTGATGAGTGCCGCTTGTCTTTGTGAGTTGCGGGTGTTGGGAGAGATGGCGGTATACAAACATGCGCCCCCTTTGCCCTTTGTCAGGACCTCGCTCATGCACTTCTGGATGCTGAGTGCTGAATCAGCCGTGCAAAGAAGCCTGTGGCGAACCAACATGCTCAACTTTCTTGTCTTGTTTGACTCACAGGCAGACAAGGAGTCGCGAGTTTGCTGAGAAACAAGCGTCAAAGTTGGAGCTTGGAATGCTTGATCGCCCGAAGGCGCAGCGCAGCGGCACAAGGAGGGATCGAGTGTGTGGTGAATAGTAGCTAGACATGAGGGAGCGCCCATCCAGGCGCTGAATCCTCCGAGGTTACCTTGCCGTGGCTGGTCTGGCCCGGTCTGTTCTATCGAAGATTGGGGAGCCAGACGCGTCGGGCCGCAGTGCTAGGGACTAAGTTGAGTTTGTGTTCACGATGGCTTTTCTTCTCACTGCTGTGATTGGACTGCTCCGGTTATGTGAGGCTGCCCTCTGGAAGCTGGAAGACGGAGTGATGCGGATGGCTGTGACTAACACGCACTTCCATGAGCACGACGATGAAGTCCGCGAACCCTGGCGAGCATGTTCGTACTTCCGACTTCGCCAATCATTGTGCTCCAGCTCGACTTGGTACGCTTCGTGATAAAACAGATATATTTCCCGTCTTTGGTTGCGAGAGAGTGACGCCGTCCGCACTCGCGGGACCAGTATTCATTCGACGGGTGGTATCTCGCATGGCTATACTCCCCAGTCAGGCACCAAAGTCTAAAACTGGGAGGCGTCTGCACTAGCTCAAGCTTCTTTGGGAGGCGCTATTAGCTCAAAATGTTGAAGACCGGTGGACGCCAACGAAGTGGCGAATGTGTGGGCGCATTGCATTTGCTAGAATTTAGTTTATTCTCAAGATACTTCCTACGCCTTGAGTATTTTTGGAAATCTGATTTTGAATTTGGCAGCTGCGCGGGTGTCTGCTGGAGACTAGTGGCGAGTTGTACGTGACGCTTTGGGGTAGGGTGTACTTGATGGGGGGGAAAAGGAGAAAAAAAGAAACTCGCAGACATCCCATCCCATTTTGATTCAGTAATATTTAAATATCTCGTCTAAATGATTGCCCGATCACATCAAATCTGGTTCACGTCAAGTCTTGTCAATACACTGTTGATGCTCCGCCTACCCTATACGTGGAGGCGGCTTCAATTAATTTGAAGAGTTGTGAATATATGTGATTGCCAATAGGACACAGTGGAGTTACTGAATCCAGTTAGGAAAGATCAGATCAAGAAATTCCATTAATGGATGAATGTACACACTGTATGTGGAGTGCAGGGGATTGGGAGGAAGTCAGTGTTTTCTGGCAGTCATCCCTTTGTTTTAATCCTAAGAACCCTTGTAAGGCAGAATCCATCCAAAAGCTCCACGGGCTAGACCACTCTTCGGGCAAAGCAACGAGGGATAGAGTTTACAGCTAGCCGGGACTACCTGTATCTTTGAAATTTGAGACGTTCATAAGTGGCGATGCAATGAAGAGGGGCGTAGCACAGACCTGTTTGTCGTGCTCAATATTCTTTTCTCTCCATTCTATTCGGCTGACCACGGGCCGGACGTCAGCCGATCAAGACGTAGAGCCTCGTCTCGCTGTAGCACCTCTGACGCCAACGAATAAATGTAGATAGATGGCCGGCTAAGGTCCGGGCTTGGAGGGTCAGGTGAGCCTCGTTAGGCATACTTTGGCCGAGGGTCGGTTCAGCTCTACAACAACTGCGTCGTGCACACGGGAGAGGCGGGGTCAGGACGTCAGGACCCCCTGTTTGGCAGGAACGGAGCGGGAGTAGCCGCTCCAGTACACTTTCTCTTCTGCCTATCGCAGCTACGTCACGCTATCAATCCGGTCGCTTTTCAAAACCACGCTTGCAAAGGCTCGTCTGACTTCGCCAATATGTCTGGCCTCGAACCGCTTGCAGCCTTTGGGCTGGCATGCAACGTCATGCAAGTGATTAGCTTTGCGCACGAAGGCGTTCAGGTCGGCAAGGCCATTTACGAATCTGGGTGCGTCGACCCCAACCTCGCCGAGACCACCGATTGCCTCACCAAAGGGTTGGTGGAATTCAAGAGACGGCTGGAAGCGTCAAACAAGCCCTTGAATAGCGACGAACAAGAATTGCTCGAAATTGCCCGAGGTTGTCTCGACACAGGATCGGATTTGAAGGTTGAACTCGACAAAATCGCAGGTATTAAGGCTAAGGGCAAGCAATTAGCCGCAATTCGCGGGTGGCTACGAACGGTCATGGGCGGGAAGAAGAAGATTGAGAAAATGGACATGATAATGCGGTCTCGTCGGGAGGTTCTCGAAAACCGGCTCCTGCTTCGAATTTGGTAAGAACCGGCGTTCTCACCTTTTTGATGTTGCTTTGCTAATGCAGTGTGCAGTAACAAGAACGATGCTATTCTGATACAGCAGCGAAACGATTTCAATGAATTGAGTTCAGTCCTGCAAGGCTTCGTCCAAGCCTGTGCCCGTGGGCAGACCTCCCTCCACGAGCTCATCGGGACCGAGTCAATGTCAACGAAAGCCCACATCAGCGGCGAGACGAATCGCCTACAGCAATCGTTAAACGCACGGATTATCACCGAGTCCGACAGGGTTCAAGGTCACGTTTCTTCTGGCTTTAAAGAATTGACGTCCAAGGAAGGCGAAAAGCAGGAACGCGAAACACTGCTGGAAAGCTTACGATACGAGACAATGAACGCACGCCGAAACCAAATCAAGAGCCCTCACGAAAACACTTTCCAGTGGATTTTCAGTGGAAAGGTAGAAAATAGTAGCAAGGTGGGTGGCACTGATTCTCGGTCCGATAATTGCGCGAGATGCTGACCACTTTGAAAGCCCTCTTCCGACGAGAATCAGGACGGTGAGGAGGTAAGAGCTCTGCCACATGCTCTTTTGCGTTGTTGAAAACTAAGACGATCGAAAATCAAGTCACTATCGTCACCACAACCCCTCTGGGACGACTTTGTCGGATGGCTGGCTTCAGAAGAGAAACTGCCATACTGGATCAGTGGAAAAGCTGGATCTGGGAAAAGCACACTGATGAAGTTTCTCATTGACGATCGGCGTACTAAAGATGCTCTGGAAATCTTAAACCCGGACACAATTGTTTTATCCCATTTTCTTTGGGCTCTCGGGCAGCCACTCGAGAGAGAAATCAAGGGCATTCTGTGCTCTTTGGTTCATCAGATCTTGTTAAAAGATCCCGCAATTTATAGTCAAATCTTGAAAAGATTTCCCGACACAAGGCACAAGAGAAGCCCGAGCGATTGGTCAACAGAGGAGCTCACCAACGTCATTAACGATACGTTTTCAACTCACACACGGCACTTCTGCATTTTTATCGACGGCCTTGACGAGATAGATCCCCGAGATGGCCAAGCGGCACTTATTGGACTCATAGACGAGTTGCGTGCCATTCCACAAGTCCGAATGTGTCTTTGCAGTCGCCCAGAGCCTGCACTTGAGAGGCGCTTTGGCAGTTGTTCGAAGCTTCGAATGCAGGATTTAACGAAAAATGACATATGTCGCTATGCTGAAGAAGTACTTGCAAGCTTTTTCATTGACGATAACGAAACATTTCAAAAACTTGTTGACAACATCTGCGCAAAAGCTCAGGGCGTTTTCCTATGGGCAGCCCTGGCTCTCCGAAGCATACACACTGGGTTATCCAACAATGATGATATAATTGAGATTCAACAGCGACTTGAACAACTACCGGATGATCTAAACTCTCTCTATCAAGAGATGTGGCGGCGTCTCAATGATAGTCGGGCTATCTACCAGAAGGACGCTGCCCAGTACTTCAACCTCATGTTAGAATACATCGAAATTGAGGCTTGCTTCCATGAAATGACCGTTGGAGTTTTAACTTTGGCATTTAATCCATCATTAACTGCAACAGTCCTGGAGGAAACCATAGATGAATACATACTCGAAGGAGAAATTTTGGAAGCCTGTCAAAGAACGTCAACTCACTTGCAAGCAAGGTGTGCTGGCATCTTGGAGGTATCCAAGGACATGGTGGTCACATTCATCCATCGTTCAGCCCAGGAATTTTTGACAGGCACGTCCGAGGGGCAGCGAATCTGTCAAGTTGATCAGCTGCCTAAACAACTTCGCCTGTTAAATCTCCTTCTGGGGCGACTTGGCTGCGTCAAGCTATTTGATCGGTTACCGATTGACAATATTCTCCGTTATTTCATCTTTTCGGGATATTATGGAGGTGGATATCCAAATGACACTTTACAGAGTTTGCACCGCTGCGTTGTGGCCAAAAACAAACTCTCAACAGAGAACCTGGCCGAGTTCTTTCGTCTTTCAAAGTCATTGTATGAGACAGGCCAGTGGAAGTATAAACCTTCTGTGACAGTTCGGCCAGAGTTTGCAGTTATTGCAGCTTTTTCAGGCTTCTTGGACCAAATTGAAATTGAACGACTCATCTCCGAGGCCCCTCACGGCATGAGACTTTCAAGCGGTTATAGGGATTATGTTCTGGGAGCTGCATGCCATGGTTTCCTAAAGTGCTTGCAGGTTTCATATTACGAAGCGGAGTCTCTACGCGTGGTTCTCGACATTATCGACACACCTATAGCGCCAAGCAATGGTTACAATTACGTGAGCATGGACGCAACTCTGAGACATAGATCCACCCGCTATTACATCCGCTCAAACCTTGTCACAGACTGCGTGCAAATGGCATTATTTTATAGTCGTCTCTCCATTTCGCATTTACCCTGTGTGCTGGTAAAGCTTCTTGATGCGGGATACAACCTGTCCGGCCGCACCGTCATAACGCTCTCCAGGCTAGAGGCTTTCTCAGACATGTTCGCTCTAAGCAGAGATTGGATGGGTGGAGCCCTGCACCCAAAGGAATACGAGGAGACTTTGGTATTCGAAGTCGCTAGCTCATTTTTTCTTCAGTTCTATCTGCGGTTGGCGAGGTTGGCGATCGAGCGGCTCCAGACGCCGCTTCCTCCTTCCCTATCCATGATCTCTTCAAGAGTGGGAGGTCTAAATGTACCGATGCGCGCGAAACTTCTTGCGGTGATTCCCCGTATCTCCAAGGACGTGGGGCTAGCGGAGACAGAGGTTCTGATTCCTTCGACGAAAGGCAGCACCGAATTATCAATGGATGTCGCACTTCCGAATTTGTTCATCAATCATCCAGCAAATCCAGAACATAATTATGTTCTGCGCCTCAGTACACACCTTAATCTTCTGTGCCCCACACACGAGCTCCGGCGGATATCAGACCAAGCACACCGTGCCACACTCCATGATCTTGAGCAAACTTTACTTCAAGCTGGGTATTTAAAGTCACCGGACGAAGTGACGAGAATCTGGCCGCCAAGGCCATATTCACCGGAGAACAGTTCCGACTAGATTCAACTAAGAAACGCAGCCATCAATCTCCTAGGCCAAAAAAGCTTGAAGACCAAAGGCTAGCTACCAAGCATTGCCTCCGAAGCGACCAGTCTACGGCACACGGGAACAACCACAATGCCGATTTCCGCCGTCATTTTCCGCGACAACGGAGTGTGAATAGCAACTGGACAGCATCCGCAGAAATGACTGGTTGGAAATCTTACGAGTACACCATACGGAGTACACAACTGCGTAACACGGAGTAGTAGCCGTTTTCCAAGCGGGGACTAGCGGCGGGCTGCTGTCGGGCGGCTGCAGGCACGCGCTCTGGCGGGCGAATGACGAGACTGGCGGCGCGGCTGACCCGACCCACAAGCTGCGCTCGTCCCCGCTTTGACCGAAACAGGCAGCTTACTTGCTGAGCTCGGATGGTGACGGCGCTGCTCTGTTGCCTCGTCATCCTCCGTCTCCTCTTCCAATACCCAACCACAACAGTGAACAGCCGTCATCAGCGGCTCCCATCAGCATTACCACGACTTTCAATTAGCCGCTTTCGCCGCGCCACGCGACCATGAAGTTCTCCCAGGCTTCGCTCCTCGCGGCCTGCCTGCCCGCCGTCGCAGCCCGCTTCATCGAGACGAGCGAGGCTGACGTGAACAGCAACGTCGTCCTCGAGCCCAGCGCCGACAAGTACCTGATCGAGACGGCGCCCGGAAAGACGCAGTGGGTGACGGAGGAGGACAAATGGGACCTGCGACGGGTAAGTCTGCGCCCGACGGCTCCGTCGCGCCCGCTGCTAACAACGGCCGACAGAGCGGTCAGCGCTTCATGGACATTACCGACACGCGCGAGCTCGGCACGAGGAATTTTGGTGCGCGGGCTACCGTGTCGTATCCCAAGAAATGCGTCCAACAAAAGGAGGTCGGAAAGCTGGCCAAGAACCTCAGCAAGTCGACGATGGAAGAGTGGCTAACAAAGCTCACCGGCTTCCACACGCGGTACTATAAGTCCGACTTTGGCCGCCAGTCTTCGGAATGGGTCCTGAAGAACGTCAGAGATATCATCAAGGAGGCTGGTGCCCAGGATACGGTAAAGGCCGAGAGCTTCAAGCATTCGTGGGCCCAGAGCTCCGTCATTGCGACCATCCCCGGCAAGTCCAACAGCACCGTCGTCATCGGCGCGCACCAGGACTCCGTCAACCTGTGGTTGCCGTCGATCCTGGCCGCCCCTGGCGCCGATGACGATGGCAGCGGCACCGTCACAATCATGGAGGTGTTCCGCACCCTGCTCAAGTCCAAGGATGTCGTCGAGGGCAAGGCGGCCAACACCATCGAGTTCCACTGGTACAGCGCTGAGGAGGGCGGCTTGCTCGGCAGCCAGGACATCTTCTCGTCGTACGAGGAATCCGGGCGCGATGTCAAGGCCATGCTGCAGCAGGACATGACGGGATTTGTGCAGGGCACGCTGGATGCCGGTTTGCCCGAGAGCGTCGGTGTCATTGTCGACTACGTTGACCCTGGCCTGACGACCTTCATCAAGACCGTCATTGAGGAAGTAAGTTGTCCCATCCCGCCACCCGCAGCGTTAACACACCTTGCTCACCCGCTCTCAGTACTGCGACATCCCTTGGGTCGAGACCAAGTGCGGCTACGCCTGCTCAGACCACGCCTCCGCCTCCAAGGCCGGCTACCCTTCCGCCTTTGTCATCGAGTCGGCCTTTGAGAACTCGGACTCCCACATCCACACTACTGACGATTTGATCAAGTATCTTTCATTTGACCACATGCTCCAGCATGCGCGCATGACCCTCGGCCTCGTCTACGAGCTGGGCTTCAACAAGTTCGACGGCAAGGCCGCAGAGGAGTGGCGTGACTTGTAGAGAACCTCGGTGCAGGATTGATAGATATGCATGATAGCAGGCAATGTTATAAGATTGAATGAGCATACATCCGATTTCATTTCGAAGTGAGAGTAGTAGCACAAGGGGACTGTCCATAGAGCCACGGAAAATGATGGCGCTTCATTTTGATCAAGTTGGATGGATGGCATTGGGTATCTATCCCTTTCCCTCTATTTGACAAACGCCGTTGAGCCTACACCCCTCATGTCCAACACAAAAACTTTTGATACCAGTCATCAGACTCATGCTTTGATTCAAACATGCTCCTCCGCTCATGATGATTCGAAACCGATCGCCGCGCAGTCTATATACACGCAGTGTCGCCTCATTGGGGCGGGGGTTGCTGCTGCTGCTGCCCCCACTGCTGTTGTCCGTTCTGCGCCTGCATCTGGCTCATCAAGGCGGCGATGAGCGCCGGGTTGACAAACGCACCGCCGTTCGCCTGGGGCTGGGCCTGACCACCCTGCACGGGCCAGCCGGGCGGCGGCGGTGGCGGCACGGGCACGCCGTGGCCTTGGGGCGGTTGTGGCCAGCCGGGGAACTGGAAGCCGAAGTTGGGCATGGCGGGAGCGGAGCCTTGCTGAGGAGGGGGAGGAGCGGCGCTGGGGTTCCATGGGCCATTGGGTTGCTGCTGGTGTTGCTGCTGGGGAGCGTAGTGCTGGGGCGGAAGGGAGTAGCCGTCTCGAGGCGGCTGTGAGAAACCGCCGCGCCCGCCGCCTCGGCCGGAGCCGCGTCCTCTGCCTCCTCTGCCTCCCCTGCCTCTGTGTTCGCCTCTGTGACCGCCTCGCGGACCACCTGACCGTGGCGAGCGCTCTACGGGCTCGCCGGATACTCCTCCCGTGCCGTAGCCGGGCGGTCGCGTCAAAGGCTTGTACGGCCCTTCGTCGTCGTAGTCGAGCCCTCCATCCGCGGCCATCTCCTGGCGCAGGGGATGCGGCGCGTTGCCGGCCCGCGCGCCGTCGCCTTGGGCGGCGTGCTTGTTGCGCTTCTTCTGCTTGAGGGCGCGCTTGTACTCGGCCTCCTTCTCGTCGTCGGAGAACTCCATCTCGTCGTCGCCGACCTCCTCGTCGTGGATGTTGCTGGCGTCGGAGCCCTTCATGGCCTTGAGCGGCTCGGTGAAGACGTACGAGGCGTGGTCGACGGGGTAGAAGATCTTGGTGCCGACCTCGACGCCCAGCTCCTTGATCTCGTCCGCGGAGTTGAAGCGCACCGTGTACATGGGCTGCACGACCTTGCCGATGGTCTCGGCGACGACGCCGATGACGACGCGGTCGGCGGTGCAGAGGACGGAGCCGGTGTCGAGGACCTGGTACTCGCCGGGGGTGATGGCCTTGACGAGCATGATGTTCTCAACGATGTGCTCCGCCGCGCCGAGCTCTTCGATCTTCATTTCGGGTGTGACGGTGACGTCGGGTCGCGGGATGACCTCCTCTGGCACCTCGTTCTTGGTTCGGAGTTGGTTCGCCGCCGAGGACGCTCCGCCCTTGGCGCCTTCGTCGTCGGATCCGCCGTCCATCTCCATAAGCAGACGCGCAGTCTCTTCGACGCCGAGGAGCTCGTAGCCCTCGTTGTCGGACTCTTCGTCCGAGGAGTCGGAGCTGCTGGATTCTGAGGACGACTCGTACGGTGACGAGTCAAGCTCCCACTCAGGGTTCGGGCCCTCGTCGGGTTGCAACTCGGCTGGCGGCGGCACTTCTTGCGCTTGCGGTTCTGTTTGTGTAGGTTGCGACGTGGTGGTAGGAGTCTCCTCGAGACCTCCGAGCGCCGCCTCCAGAGCATGTGTCAACGATGGGGGGCTTTCGGGCTGGTCGAGAGCCATTGCGTCGTCCGCTGCTGGTTGGTCTTGAGGCGCGTGCTCTTTCGTAGAGGGGTTGGCTTCTTCCTTCTTGTCACTCGCCGTCGGCTCGGCCGCCACTGGGACTGCAGGCTGGACTGCAGGCTCGGGCAGATCTTGCATCTGGGCGTCTGGCTTAGAGGGAGAGGGAGCGGCGTCTGTAGCGGCGGCAACGTCGGACGGGGGGAGAGGAGGCAGGGTCTCGTTTGGCTTGGCCTGTCCCAGACCGGGGATCTGGAAGCCCGACATGGTTCCTGAGCCTCTGGCGGTATGGAATCGCGTCTTCGCTTGAACCTGGACGCAGTTGCGCTGTGCCGCGGGGGCAGCGACGAAATCGCTAAGTTGGGATCGGACCTGTTCGACACAAGAAATTGCGATGAGCCAGGAAAAAGCCGAGCGACGAGGTGGCCGTTTGCAGAACAAAATATTAATCAAGTCGCCAATGATGGAGAGGGTCTCGCCTGGAGAGAAAAAATCGAGGTGAAGGCCGCCCAGGTGGAGCCCGTGGCGGCTCTAGCGCGCCTCTCACCGGGAGCTCACCGCGTCGGTGGGCCCTCGGCAGGGGTCCCCAAGGTCCCCTCCAAAAAGCTGCTGAGCTCCCCAACGCGATGACGACAGGTTTCAACACCAGCAACACTGACAGCTCCCCGCCGCTCAGCACGAGAGTCGCCATGGCTCCCACCGCCGCCGACGAGACGCGGCAGTTCGAGCATCCCGATGCGGGCCATGCAAAGAAGAAGTGCGACCCAATGCCACCTCTCTGTGGCGCTGTGCTTCCCGCTTGTCCCCGTGCTAACGCCAACGTCGCGACAGACGCAAGGGCCCGTGTCCCATCGAGCCCATCACAGCTTTCTACCTTTTCCTGGCGGCCGGCTTGGTCGCGGCTGTGTTCGCGCCCATCCAGGACTGCGATGAGACGTTCAACTACTGGGAGCCGGCGCACTACCTCTCGCACGGCTACGGCCTGCAGACGTGGGAGTACTCGCCCGAGTACGCCATCCGCAGCTGGCTGTATGTTGCCCTGCACGCGATTGTCGGCAACGTGCGACGAATTTTTCCGCAGTCCACAAAGGTAAAGCATTCGCTTCAATACCGTGGCCCGGAACCAGTGCCTGACGCAGTTATATAGGTGGCCGAGTTCTACTTCATCCGCTACGGCCTTGCCTTCATCTGCGCCCTCTGCCAGACCATCATGTTCAAGGTCGTCTGCTCCACCCTGAATGGCAGAATCGGCATCTTCTTCCTGGTTGCGACCATCACCAGCCCCGGGAACTTCCACGCTAGCGCATCATTCCTGCCCTCGAGCTTTGCCATGTACATGTGCATGCTGGGCGCTGCCTCCTTCATGAACTGGCGCGGAGGGCTCAAGACCTCTCAGGGCATCTTTTGGTTCGCCATGGCAGGCGTTCTCGGCTGGCCATTTGCGGCGGCGCTTTGTGCGCCGTTCATTCTCGAGGAGGTCATCTTTACGCTTTTTAGCGACAGGGAGACCTTCATCGAGTCCGTCATCCGACTCTTTCGCGGTGTGATTGCTGGCCTGCTCATCGTGGTACGTGCGCACCGCCTGGTGGTGGCGTGAGTTTTGCTTACGCTCTTCAGTTCTTCGACTTCGCCGTGAACCTCTTCTTCTATAAGAAAGCCGCGGTTGTCGCTTGGAACATCGTCAAGTACAACATCTTCTCGTCGACCGGTGGCCCAGATCTCTACGGCACTGAGCCCTGGACCTTTTACTTCAAGAATTTGGCACTGAACTTCAACATTTGGTTCGTTCTGGCCCTGTTGGCCCTTCCGTTGTTCCTGATCCAGAAGGTCGTCACGCCGTCGGGGCACGGGTTCCAGACGGGGCTGCGAACGATTGTGTTCGTCGCGCCATTCTACATGTGGCTGGCTATCTTCAGCGCCCAGCCGCACAAGGAAGAGAGATTCATGTATCCCGTCTATCCTTTCCTCGCCCTCAACGCTTCCATGTCGCTGCACATTCTTCTGTCAGCCGTTGGCAGCTCGGACCCAGCCACTCTCATGGGTAAGGTTCCGGCGCGTTTGAAGCTCCTGGCCGTCAGTGTCGTCCTTTTCCTATCGCTGGATGTTAGCCTGGCGCGAATCTACGGCATCTACTCTGGTTACAACGCTCCATTGGACATCTACAAGCCTCTGTGGAATGGCAGCGAAGGCCAAAAAGCCGTGGGCATGGATGGCGACCATGTGTGCCTAGGCAAGGAGTGGTACCGCTTCCCATCGTCTTACTTTCTCCCGCGGGACATGCACGCCAAATTTGTGCGCTCTGAGTTCCGCGGCCTTTTGCCAGGCGAATTCTCCGAGGCCAAGACCGGCTTCGGCTTTTGGAGCGGCACGTGGCTGCCGACCAGCGGTCTCAACGACCGCAACGAAGAAGACGTGAGCAAATATGTCGAGCTGCGAACCTGCCCATTCCTCGTGGACACCCAGTTCCCTGAGAGGACGGAGCCGCTGCCGCCGAACGAGCCGGACTACATCGCAGACACCGCAGCGTGGGATATCGTCAAGTGCGAGCCCTTCCTCGACGCTGCCAATACGCACATCCTCGCACGAACGCTTTGGGTCCCGGACCTAGCGATTATTCCCGATAGATTTAAGAGGAAGTGGGGCCGGCACTGCCTGTTACAGAGGAAAAAGGCGTAAGCTAGGGAAATGGGCGGCGATTGTTGAATTGAACCCATTGGAGTAGTTGATCACTTTGGCCCATACTACGTGTATGAGTGGTTGACAGATAGAAAGCAGCACAATATTGAATGGTTTACGGTATGCAATAAGCATCACGGCAATCATCTATTGATGAAGTGCCGTCGCCTTATGTTATAGGCCAGACTCGTGGCAGCGCTGAACCTTATTGTTCTGACGGCGTTAGCTTCCGACCACACAATGGTGAGGTCATACGTTACGAATAAGCTCTCAACCTCAACCTCAACTGCGCACGTTTGATTCTCACCGAATTTCTTCATTCAACTCATCTCAGAGAGATCTCGAATCTCAAATCTCTCTAAATTCTACCAAAAAAGGCCATCCGAGCTGCTTGAGTATCTCATTGATCAACACCCATGGCATCGCTAGCTGTTGCCCTCTTCGTGTGCGGCCGCTCACTGTACGTTTCTTGCAAGAGGAAGCGCCTGGAAAAGCAACAGCGCGCCTCGGTCAAAGAGGAGCTGTCGAGAAAAAAACGATCATCGAGACGGCGCCGTCCTACGGAGGTCGTCGCTTCGTCGAGGAGGCTGAGCCTTAGCGAAGACGAGACGACGAGCCGGCATCGTCATGAGGGAAACGAGGTGGTGGTACGGAGGAGGCACGAAGGATTAGAGGCGTCGCGCTTGAATGGCACCCGGGGTGCTGAGGCGGCACGGACACAATCGGACAATGCGAGCTGGTTGAGTGAAGGGTCGACGCTGGCTGGCGATGACGATGGTGGTGGTGGACTCATGGGGCAGGACGGGCTCTATGGAAGGACTTGACATGGTGTTGATTGGTAGACTGTCGTATCAATAGAGTTACAATAGTCATGCTTTGGCATTCAGAGTACTTGTTGCGTTCTGATTCAGCTGCTGAACTCACCGGACGCCGGACCGGGCGGGACGTGCCGTCGCTTCTGGTGTGTTCGGCAGTGAATGCTATGCTGCTCCAAGGTGCTCGTACATAGCTTCCGTACCGGCTAGCCCGGGAAATTGAAAGATGCGCAGGATAGTCGGCGCAAAGCGGCCGCGTGTTGGGGAGCTGCGTGGGTATCTACCTGACTACAGCATTGGTCGTCAGGGAGCCTCTCCCTCCGTCCACGGGAAGCCTCTCCCTTCGACGCCACAGGACCATATAAGACATCTGGTCAAAGCAAATTTAAAAGGGTAGTAAATATACATACAAACCGCAGTTGTGCCACTTACAGTGTAGCTGCGGACGCCGGAGCCGGATCTGCCGGCTATACCGGATACCGGATACGCTGTACGTGACAGAGGGGCCTGCATACGCTTATCGCGATCAGTTTACGTCGGTGTCGCCTTGCTCAGCACTCCATCTTTACATGCATCTACCTGATTCTCCCGAAATAGAAGATTATCTCTTATTTCCGTATTTTCCTCAGAGATCGGGATGCTGCAGCCAGAGCGGCGACGCGATCCGCCCATCCGGTTGAGCCGCGAGCCAAACCAAGCCTGGCAACTGATGGACGGGCGGCTCACCGGCAGTGCATTCAACTGTACAAGAAGACTTGGTGACACTCTAAATGGAATGATTACGATAGATGGCATGGATCTGACTCGGATCAATCATTGAAGAGCTAACGCGCTCAAGATAGAATCGAGTGATGTCACCAGATGGAGCGTCCCGAAGTATTTAATTGTTGTGCCGGTTTGGGGAACACAGCGTCTCGTACCGTGCCCTGTCAAGAGGCAAGACTGCAAGCATTATCTCTGTACCAGCATCAAGATATGGCGCCATTTTACAAGAGATTTACAAAGACAAAGACTTCTACATGGAACGAATGGTTCCTATTCCGTGAAGACTATCGGGCGCGCCTACCAGGCCTTCTCTCCCGCTTCACTGGATACAAGCCACCCGATAGCGGGCCACCGTACGATCCTCTGCCCTTTCCGCCATTCTCATGGCTTCGGCATATTCCGCTCAAGTTGGAAGTCTGCATCTTTACCTGGATCGGCAGCTTCGGTGGGATCCTTCTCATCGAAGCCATCATGTCAGCCAACACGGCCTTTGCCGATGTTTACCATGCTCCCATCATCATCACCTCTTTCGGTGCGTCTGCTGTCCTTCTTTTCAGCGCTATCGAGTCCCCGCTTGCGCAGCCGCGGAACTTCGTGTTCGGACATTTCGTGTCTGCTCTGGCGGGCACGTGCATTACCCGACTCTTTGTGTTGGACCCGCGGTACCAGCTTTATCTGGATGAGGGTGGGTTCCATGGGAACGTGTTCGTCAATGGCGGCCTCTCAATGGCAACGTCCGCACTTGGACAAGTCTTGATTGGAGCTGTGCACCCGCCGTAAGTTCCACCTGTTGGTCCTTTTACATTAAGATACTTTGACAAGTTGATGAAACCAACCCGTTGTTCTATTTTAGTGCTGGTGCGACTGGGCTTAATGCCGCTGTTCAGAGCGAGGTCATTGCGCTTTCATGGAGGTATCTACCCACTATACTTGCATCGTCCCTCATTATGCTTGGTTGGGCCCTAATCATCAATAACGTTGGACGACGCCGATATCCAGTTTTCTGGTGGAAGGCAGGCGAATCCTTCGTGTCTGTAACGAAAGAGCAGAGAGCCAAAGAGCGTGACCGTGAACAAAGAGAAGTTGAAATGGCTATACGATTAGAAGAAGGCGAACCCTTAGAGGAAGGGGAACATGGGGAAAAGCCAGACAAGGGCCAGTCGTCAAGCAACGGACAGTCGTCAAGCAACGGCTTGAACTGAGGCTAACAGATTGAGAAAAGGCACCTGTCCAGTCATTTCCGTATTGCACTTGGTTCTGTTGGATTTTATTTTCCTTCGGTGCTATGTGTAAAAAGAGGCTAAGTAATACTGAAATCGCGATCTTCAATCTCTTCAGAAGGCTATGGCCACCTGCTCGACGAAAACCACTTAAGGCCTTGAGACACACAGGCAGCCAGCGACTCACTGAACGTGCTCTCTAAGTTTCTAGGCTTGACACAGTGATGATATCAGGGAAAACTCAGCTCCTAAGGATCTTTTCAATTTGACATCTACAAAAGCCAGCGTCTCAAACCCTTGAGTGGACCCTTTGGGCCCTTCAAATGACACTAAAGGTCAAGTGTACCCGCTGCCAATGAAGAACCACTTGTCTACAGTACTATCCACATCAACGGGAGTAAGATCCACATGAATTGGGATACTTTGGGACTGGCTAGAGATGATCTGTCCCGGAGAATCCTTGACAGTCACGTTGGCACTATCAAAGTCAGAATTGTTGCACTATGCTGAAGCTTACACGGCTGAAACATACATAGAGATGCCATGATCGGGTAGTGCTTTAGTAATGAGCAAATTCCAAGCTTTCGCACATTCGTCGACGATGTTCAGAGCATATCTTGGAAGGTTAGCACCAATCGGGAATCCGAGAAGTGTTAGAACTGACGACCTGTTCTTGAATTCACCGTTCAGAGCAAGCTTGTTGGTCGGCTTTCCATCTGGAACCTTGTAGAGTCGGAACCATTCCTTAGTAGCGTCGAGAAGCCCAGGCTGGTACCGCTCAACATCGTCAATATCATTGAGCTTCTCTGCCAGAGGGTCTTTAGCGTCAATCGCAATGACTTTCCAGTCCGTCTCTCCGCCGTCAAGAAGACACATGATGCCAAGTACTTTGACTTGTTTAACCTGACCCGGATATGCTACCTCTTGACCAATCTCGCAAACGTCAAGGGGGTCGTTGTCTCCCCTGGCTTTCGTCTCAGGATGCACTAGGTCAGGATTTTCCCAGGTCTTTCAGCGCGTAAGTTAGATGGGCATGTTTATAAGGAATCGAGAGAGGTGCAAGGCTACCTGTGGCAAAGCGCCATAATTCCAGATGTAACCTTTGTAAGGAAAGACATTGCGGACATATCGGGGTTTCCCGTCCTTGATGTCCTGCTTTATGGGATTCAAGAACTCTTCCCTGCATATCTGATTGATGAAACGAATGTTTAAGTTAGTAGTGGACGATGATTTGAATGGCAACAAAAGATGAGGAATGCGTATTGACTGCGTGAGGCGGTCGAAGTGAGGCAACTGGGAGCATCGACTTGCTTGCACAAGACATGACAGCTACATGTAATGAAACGCACCTCAAGCTTAGCATTTGACCATCGAGGGATCTCAACTACCATATTGAGCAGTGTTTTGTCATAGTGGAGAGGAATGTCGTGAAATGTCGATATGGGGGTCTTGTCCTTCGTGACGTATATTCGATGCCGGTCAGTGGGGCGCCGTAGGTACCAAAATGTCAAAAAGCCGGCCAGCGCTTCCGGCCCCGTTTCCACAAGTCAAGCGGGCTTGAGGGGAAAACAGCCCAAAATGTGACAGATGCAACGCCTATGAGTATGCCTGCGCGTATCGTACACGATCGCCACGCCTCTGCAACCGGGGAGCCTTGAGCCTCAAACAAGAAGTCTTTGAACGAGTACCAGCACCCTGACTAAATCGGACGCCACTAGGCCACGTTGGTCTCGGAGCCTTTGCCAACCCACGCATCTACGAGTTCCTTAAACTTGCCATTCCTCCGCTTCAGCAATTCCCGGGGCTCTTCGAACTCGGCGACCATACCATCTTCCATGACGGCAACAACATCAGACGCCAAGAGTGTGTCCATACTATGAGCGATTGTCACAACGGTGCAGTCAGAGCAGTTCTCACTCAGGACTCTCCGCACGATGGCGTCCGTTTCCTTGTCAATACTCCCTGTTGCTTCATCTAAGAGCAGGATCTTGCGACCCTGCTTGACCCCGAGAAGAGCACGTGCCAGCGCCAGCAGCTGCTGCTGGCCTTTGGACAGCGACGATGACGTGATTTCAGCATCAAGGCCGCCCTCTCGATCGGCAAGCACACCGCTCCAAAGACCAACGCAAGTTAGAGCCTCAAGAATGGCCTCGTCTGTCGCTTGCCGTAGGGGGTCCACATTTAGGCGAACGCTGCCGGTTACAATAAAAGCATCTTGCGGGATGGTAATAAAGCGTGAGCGAATTGTATCGTCAGGTAGTGTGGAAAGGTCGACTCCGTCGACAAGTATGGAACCCTTCTCGATTTCTAACATTTGTAGCAGGGTCCCGACAAGGGAGCTCTTGCCGCTGTTACGAGTTTGTGTGAGGCTCGATATTAATAGAAATGTGTTAGAGGCTGTTGACTTACCTCCCTGTACGGCCGCACAGTCCCAATTTTTGGCCGGGGCTAATGGATAAGCTCACTTCTCGGAGTGCGACAGTTTCGGGACTGAAACCAAGTTAGATGATAATACTCCAGATCAAACCAAATCTTCGCACTTGGAAAGGCTGTTAAACATACTTGTGGGATGCTGTCACGTTGCGGAATTGTATTGCGCCTCGGTCTGGCCAGGATGGCGGGGGCTCGCGCTTATGTTCCGGGTAGTCTTCTGGTTGAACAGCCTTTTCAAGGCTTTTTACTCTTGCGACAGACCCAAGAGAGATTTCCAGCTGTGTCCAACCAGTAATGAGAGAGGTAAGGAGGCTATCGAAACCTAGACATAGCAAGGTCAGTAGGTTGCGATGGGATGGCAGAATCTGGTATGTTTTGGCATTTATAAGGGTATCCCTTACCAATCACTGTAGTCAACGAAACACCGAGGAATCCTGGATCTGTCGATTTCCGGAATCCAAGCGCCAAGCCGACAACAAGTGCAGTCTGAACGCTGATCATGAGGCTGAGAACAAGAATCAACCATCTCTGGCAGCAATAGAGCAGATAGTGAGGGCGTTGCGACATGTCCAGGAGCCTCCGGGTATCGGCCTGATTCTCCTGCTGCCAGCCAAATGCACGAATGGTGACAAGACCGGTCATGGTCTCAATGCAATGCGAATATAGAGGACTCTTGGCTTCTAAATCCAGGTACCTCAATTGTCGGGACGTTCGTAGGTAAATATGCTGCAGAACATATACCGCCACGAGGATAAACGGGATCGTAATGGTCAGATAGGGGGAAACGAGTGTAATAAGGCCAATGTTTGACACAAGTTGACAAGCATCTAGTTGTCGTTAATGCTGGCTAACCGGCTGCACTATTAATTGGGAATTCTTCCTCACTTAGAACGAACATGGCGGCACTAGTGGCCAGCGATCCTTCGATAAGGGTCATATCTTGGCTAAACATGTTCAGTATCTTGCCGGTAGGTGTGAACGAAAAGAAGGACTGCGGAGCCCTGGTTTTCAAGTTAGCAGTCAGAATTCACCCCTTCTTCGGAGACTGTGCCTCTCCGAACCTCATTATAGTGTTTAATAGTATGTAGTGCAGCTTGTTGGCACTAGCGGGGGCGATGTGAATCAAAAAGCTCCTGGTGAATATGAGTATATGGCCTCAAAAAAGTGCATGTGCTCGCTCATACCAGACGAAGATGCCAATAGCAGCACAGTTTACTATAGGCAATACTAGATAGACGCTGAGATAAAGTGTCAGTTTCCCGCCATTAGCATCAGTCCACCACTTGAGCCACAAGTCTAACGCGAAATTGTTAGCTTCATACCAAGCCTGAATTCTCGATGGGGACGTACTTTCAAAAACTTCGCACAGTACTGCTAGCATAGTCGCCGCGAGCAACACAGACACCCTTCGCCAACCAATTGATTGGAGGTAGTACTTGTACACGGCAAATTCGCCAGTCTGCCGAGCCAGATTTGCTACCTCAGAGGGATCGGATTCGCCTGGCTGCTTTTTCGGGCCGATTGTCCTGGATTCCTCATCATTGTCCTTATGTTTCTGCTGCTGGATGGTTTGAAGGACTCGGTCGATGACGTTAGTTACGACTGCTTCGTTGTAGGATCCATCAAAGTCTATTCTACCGCCAGCCAAGACAAGCAACTTATCAGCATAGGGCAGGCAATTGGCTGTGATTTAGTTAGCGGGTAAGTCAGCACAACCATCATAACGACAGAAGCCTTCTTACTATCGTGAGTCACCAGTACAACAGTCGACCCAAGCTTTCTAAACATCCCGCCATCTCCGAACAGTGCTTGGACAACTGTATTCCTGGTGACCGTGTCTAGCTCGCTCAGTGTATCATCGAGGATTACAGTTTTTGCGCGAGCGTAAAGTGCTCGAGCTAATGCTATGCGGTGTTTTTGGCCTCCACTCAGCATCATGCCTTGGCTGCCGATCCAGGACTCATCACCATCCGGCAATCGGTCAAGGTCATGATTCAAGGCGCAAGCTTTGAGGCAAGATTGGTACCATGTTTCGTCTATATCTGTAGACATAGGACCACATATCGCTTTTCGTATTGTCTTGTTTGGTAACCATGGTGTCTGGGCGCAGTAGGCGATTCGGTTGTCGGCGATGCGTACAGTACCGCCTTCGCATTGAACTTCGCCGAGAATTGCCCGGAGAAGCGTAGACTTTCCGGACGCTACTGGTCCAAGGACGACCGTGACAGAGTGGCGGCGAAGTTGAAAACTCACGTCGCGCAGTACGATATCAGCAGCTGATGCGGCTGGTCGGACTACCAAGTTGGACGCGGAAATAGCGATGTTATCCAGAGTTGC
This sequence comes from Albophoma yamanashiensis, assembly GCA_001600555.1. Taxonomy (NCBI): domain Eukaryota; kingdom Fungi; phylum Ascomycota; class Sordariomycetes; order Hypocreales; family Ophiocordycipitaceae; genus Albophoma; species Albophoma yamanashiensis. The sequence continues at coordinate 3,775,411 of BCKH01000002.1, forward strand.
ATTATACTTGCCGTTATTGCCATATCTGGACTGCTCAGGAACGAGCTCATCGGTGGAAGACGTGGATGAGCCCAATTGATGAGCCTCCGGAAAGGGGGAAAGTAATCTTTCACGTTGATCTTGACGTAAGGGTTCGAGAAGAAATTTTTGGATTCTGTCGAACGAGCCGATCCCAGCAGCTGTCATTGGGATGCTTCCCAGTAAGTTAGCAGCGGGTTCGGTGACCAGACGCATGACGGACAAGCTAGTGAAGACTTGGACCACATCCAGGGAGTGAAGATTTCCGTGGAGGGCAGCGTAAATAGCGTATACCGCGAAGGCAGCAGGAGGTGTGAGGAAAGAGGGCACGTTGGCCACGACGTTCTGCCAGACAATATCCCATCGGAAGTCCCCGATGCGGTCCGTTTCCTTCAACCTCAAATCTTGAATGGTATCCGACATGGTTTTACTCAGTCCCATCATCTTGACGCTACGCATGTTTGCAAGAACAGTGCGGGTAACGCCAACCCGCTTCTGAACAGCAGCCATCCAGGTCTTGGCGTGGCCACCAATCTGGTTGGTAATCCGTGAGCTAAAGATAGACGAGACTTGGTTCAAGGAGAGAAAAGTCAGAATAGATAGTCAATTAACCACCCTGCCGGCAAGCAGGCGTGCCCGGGTGCGGGGGAAGGGTTCCTGAACTTACTGGCAACTATCAGGAGCGGTACCATACAAGCCCAGCCAAGCTGGTGTGCCAGCAAAATGGTGCCAAGGACTACCTGCAGACTTTGAGACCAAATATCATTAACCAGCTTGAGAGACCCTGCGATCTGATCTGTGTCTGATGACATCAAGGTCACAGCTGCGGCGTCGTCGTCGATCCCATCTTGTGTGAGAAGCGCACGGTTGCAAATTAGAGTGACTAGAGCGCCCCGAGACATGACCACAGCGCGGTAGAGTGTCTGATAATAATGTACCGAGGTGATGGCTTTGGCGATATAGACTAAGGCAGTTGCTGAGATAAGGGCGTACACCTTGGTGACAGTATTCTGATCGTCAGGTTGCAACAAAAGGGCGAGCGTGCTCGAAACTATGAATGGCTGCGTGAATGACAGTGCAATGAGGCAGAGCCGAGGATGGACTGTCTTCAGCAAAGGCCACCTCAGAATTCTGCATAAAGCCCAGACAAGCTCAAACCGTCTTTCTGGTCTTCTGCGGCGCTCCCACTCGTGCTGGAGCCGATCTTCGAGGGCCACAGAGGTCAATTCAGCGTCCAGATGGTCCAAGTCTTCGACAAGTAGCGGGGGAGGGTGCAGGCCTCTCCAGATGAGCCGGTTCAGCCACCACAGAAAGCTGCGATTGATGATACCACTTGTGGAGTGTGGCGGAAGATTGCTATACTCGAGATTCAAGTGCTTGCGCTTCTGCTGCTCTTCAAAGACCAGGAGAGCCATCTTGATGATGATGCTAACCGAGAAGTAGCCAGCGAGGCCATCGCCATGGCGGGGAAGCATCCATAAAGTCCTGAGCAATGGCAGGTCGAGAGCAATGGTCACCAACAAGTACGTGGACAGAAGCGTCGACGGCCGAACCGATCTGTCATCTTCAGCCCATGATAGAGCAAGCAGTAGGAGCGCCGCCACGACGTTGACGGCGGCAACCGGTATTGACGCCCTGGTAGAAATACCGACATCTGCAGAGGCAGTGGCGTTAAGTATGGCGATCTGCCAACCAAGGAATACCGTCGAGGCCAGAACCTTGACGGTACGAAGGGAGCTGCGACGCGTCTTGCCCTCGGTTCTGGCCAGGTACAGAAGCCTCGCGAAGGCAGCCAATACGAAGACGATGGCGGGAAGCAGAATGAAGATGAGCTGCTCAAAGAGGAGCGTGAAATCGAACCCGCCGCGGCAGGTGGGCGGGATAATGGGGCCAAACGATCTGTCGTCGGACTGGTTGCACATGTTGGGCGTTTGTCAATTGCCAGCCTCTAATAGGCCGCTGGCTTGGCTATCTTTCTTTGGAGAGTTGCAAGTCACATTTGGCTACCGTGAATACGACATGCTGTTTATTATATATGGGGCTGAGCGCAAGCAACCCAACCTGGTTGCGTTCCGCGTCAGCTTGTTGGTTGGGTTGTACATTAAAGAGCCTAGTCACTACGTGCGTCTGGCCACTACTGTAGTGCGGCTTGCTTGCTTTTTTCGGCGGCAGATGTAACCACAGGACGCAGGGGTGCATTTACGACTAAACGCATCTGGCGGCCCAGGCGGGAGGGAGAAACGGCCAGGATCCTCCGTATGGAGAGGTTACTACACGATTAAAATGGTTCCCCAGACCGTATTGATGCGATGGCTACAACCCTGACCCCCAGGGGAAGCAGCGGAGTGTCGACTTACAAAGAATTCTACTAAATTGGATCTGCGCTGCGTCCACTCCTTGCTTGCTAAGATTACCAGTGCGCTCACACCAGTCCCAGCAGTATTGGATGACCCGCACGGGACTCGGATCGCGGCACTGTTGCATCCTGCTATCGGGCGCCGTCTAGCTTGGAACGCGGCTGACACCTGATATTCACTTGTGCCGCTGTTGGCAATTGACACCGTATGGAGCCATGCTTTCTTCATGTAAGGTGCTCAAAAGGCGAGGACTTTTTCGAAAGACTGTGAAAGCTAACAAGACTGTGGATGGACAAGATAACTCTATAACTGGCCTTGACTAGAAGAAGTTCTTGTTGCGAGGTATCTAGCGATCAGAAGCGAAGTAGACCAATAATTATTGCTATCGTTGCTGTCTCTTGCTCACTGCTATTAATCAAGTATAGTTGAACCGAAAATATCTTCAGAAGCTTTAGAACCATGAGCTAGATCGACTACTTGGACACACTAATTTTAAAGCTTTTGCAGTATAATTGAATTGGCTCGTGAGCGCTTTCAGAGCCAAGGCTTTCCTTTCGCGTTCCTCCCATTGTTTGGAGCCAACCTTTGGGTCTCAACAGTTCCCTGCATTGGGGTTTCCTCTTCGGCAACATGACCCTTCTCAGCGGTGTCATATGTGCTGGAATTCCTGCCACTCGTCTCGCAGCAAGAGCAAACCGATGATAAACTTCCATCATCCTTCTCCATTGATGGCTTCGCTCCTGCACCGCCGGAGACGTATGGTGGCGGACCCCTTGCGTCCACATTATCTTCACAAAGCTCTGCTCGCATTTGCATGGCCGCAGAACCATCATAGTTTCCATAGGGTGCAACCGTCGTGTTCACCGATCCAGGTTGAGATAGCTCAGCAGGCTCGATGATTCCACCATGGCTTCTGTGTGTCTTAGCCTTGCGGCCCATCGCGACGATCTGCCTGATAAGAAGCCCTATGGTATAGACATAAAGGACACTGAGAACTTGATTAGCGCGGACCTTATGATTCGGATGAGTTAATTGAGCCACTCATAAGATGGTTCGCTCACATCAGAATAATGGATAGCCAAAAGTACGATTTGGGCATTCCACAGAATTGGTCGAGATATCCTCGGATGTCATCGATACCAAAACCAACTACATCGTACCCATATCTGAGTTCTCCGTAATCTGCATCCATTAGCGTCATGGCTTAGCGTGTGCCCTCCATTACACATGCACGATTTCTGCTTTCTCTGGTGTATTGATGTACGGTGATAGAGGGCAGTGCACTTACCGTTCCATGCCGTTAGCCTCCGACAGTTCCCAGGCAGACCGGAAATGGCGAGCAGAGCAATAGCGGGGACCTGCAGTCCAATGCACCACAAGTCGAATGCGATGAAGAGCGAAAGGCACTTCCGCTTATAATATCCAGAGAAATGCCGCCCGCACCAATGACCCAGCAGGGTCGTAAGGAAGGTCAATCCTGCCTAAGGAGGAGTATTTCAATCAGCGGTGCTCTTTCAAGGTCACTGGATGAGCAGCTAGATGTCACGACATGCAGCCAGATAGGCGGATGCTGTTGTTGTGACAAACTTACCACGATGCATGATACGATCAATCCAGCGTTGATGATCAACACAGTCTTTGATCTGATGTAGCTTAGTAGGAACGTAGTGGTAAGAAGGTTGACGACTGAGATAAGGCATTGCAAGATTCTCAGCCAGTACAACCGCCTCTCCAATGGCCAGCTCATGTTTTCCATTCTGAAAATCGTCATATTGGCCTGACGTTTGTTGACTCAGAGATGAGGATCAGATGCTGGCCAAGGCTCGAGAAAGCTGCAGGTGCAGCTCACGATAGTATGTCCTGTCGATGCTCAGAGGACTGGGATCGACGCGAAGATGGCTTTGACGCTTCTGCCATTCGGCCTGGAAAAAGGCTGGCTTATACGGAGTGGACTCCGGCCATTCTTGGAATAGACGATGCAAGTGAGATTGATTTATTGGGTGGTATAGAGACCAAAGCGCTCGGGCGATTGCCGTTTTGGGCAATCGCCGGAGTCATTACGCGTCTCGCTGCAAGATGCCGAGAATACGATATTTTGGGAGGCCCAGAACTTGCGACATTGCGCGTTCTTTCGGTGTCTATTCGCTGGCATGCGGGGCTAATTTACCAGTGACAATTTTTGCGCTTACTGAACGCAGATGTCGTCGAGCTGTTGGCTGTGAGGCGGCTTGAATGGAACAAAGTGCGGGGGATCCTCCGTCCAGCTGCCGGGTTTGAGACGTACAAGATAGCAACATTAAGATTGAACACACATATACGCATATAATTGGGGAACTTCATGTTCAATCGCGCGTCCCCTGTCCCGCATCCCCGCAGAATCTAAAGACGTCCCCAGGGAGCTGCAACCGCCCGCCCACGACCACTACCCGCTGACTTGTACTTCGCTCACCACATACATGCTGCCCTCTCTCATGTGCTTCTTCACGTTTGAAAAAGTTCCCTTCCAGCCTGTACCAACTTGACCTACCCCCCTGCGCAGGTACCCAAAGTATACTTAGAGCAGGCTCATGCACAGCAACTTAGGAAAGGCTGACACGGCCTCAAGGACCGGTTCACAAGGAGTTGCCAGGAAAAACCTGGTATATACCCCATTGCCAAAAGGCATCCCTGATCAACCTCATACAGATGACTCAATCACTATGTAGATTCTTCAAGCCTTTATATGCAGGAGAAAGACCAAAAGAGTTAAAACGGATTCGCACTGCGAAGAAAACTCCTCGGCACCACCTTTTTGCCGTCCTCTCCAGCTCCCACAACCTCTATATCCCGGTCATGCAACTTCTCCTGGCTGTCGTGGCCGGACTCGACATGAATTTCGGACATGACGTAGACGCTGTGATCAAATGCATTGCTGCCTTTGGGATTATTCGGGATGCTCCTGCTTCCCGCCGGCGCGCCGGTACCGTACGCCGTGCCGGACGTGGTTCCCCGCGTTGTTATACCCAGCTTCCATGCAACCACTTTTACCAACGGCCGCAGTGTTGCCAAGCTTGCTGCGCTGATGGCGAGGCCAATTTCGATAGCCGACCATATGGCAATGTCGAGCGTAGACCCTGAGACAGTATATGTCAGTAAAGGTACATAAGCCAATACTGCAGAGCTCAACACTCACATAAGAAGTCGGGATTTTTGAAGGTCTGTATGAATGCAAACCGAACGAGGACAGCGGAGCTCGCGCTGTGATTTTAGATGAGTACAAGGATCCTTCCAAATTTCGCATCAGGGATAGACTTACGCGCAGCCCATAGTAATCAGAACAATAATTGCAAGTTTTGCACGCGTCTTCAGCTTGAGGTTCCAAATGACAAACGCAGGAAGAATAGCAAAAGTAAAGTCGGTGACGACACTGATGGCGCTGTAGAAATAGACAATGGCGCAGATGACGTTCATGTCCATGCACTCCCCGGGTTGAGCTCTGTTCCAAAAGAAGGAAATAGGTCGGCATTGAAATAGAGTGACGAAAAAGAAGATAATCGCTCCGATGATGGCGCCAGMAGATGCTGCATATATGATCCACGAGTGAACTCTGTCTGTTGTTATGCGGAGCAAGAACACCGCAAAGGAGAGCTTGGAGCTGATCATTGCCAAGCAGTAGAAGATGTAACAGAAGAACCAGTACTATCAACATAGGTATTAGTGGCTCATTCTGTAACACACATAGCTGCACTCACCATCAACGCATTTTCGATGTTGTCAGGTTCCAGATTGGTCATATGCTGGCCCGTTCCGTAATGCACTCCTTTATTCGAACTGACAACAAACACCATGAAGAACGCCTATTTCCAAGTTTAGAGATGCTGACGAGATGCCGAGGACAGCCTGGAAGCCAGGGGCTTGCATTGATTGCTTACAGTTGCCAGAATCATCAACCAGTCGTCAAGGCCAAAAGCCTTCACGATCCTGGCGCGTGTGAAACATCTCAACAGGACGATGATTACCGACAAAACGCAGAAGACAATATTCACGACCAGCAGCTCTGGCCCTCGGTTTTCGGTATCCGTGGTAGCCATTTCGACCGAACTGCTGGCAGCAATAGCAAAGAATGAAAGTTGGAGAATGGAAAGTGGACGACGGACGTCAAGAGGGCGAACGGAGTGCTAAATGACATGGAGATCGAGTGGCAACGCTTCGTATCAGCACTGCGGCTGGATAAGCCTACTAAAGTTAGCCTTGAGATCCAGGAACGGTGTCGATGGGTGTCCACTTGGACCCGACAAGCCAGAGCCGTGCCGTTTCGCACGTCCAAGCAGTCATTGAGCTACGTTAGTGGCCGCCTCGTGCTGGTTGAAGAAGTTCTACAGCCCAAAAAGGAAATCAGCCCCGGCCAAGTAGCCCGAAGCTCCGTCCGAAAGGCCGTCCGCAGGTCTCCCCGAGCCCTGGGGAGCAGCGCTCTCGGACGAGTCGGGAGTTTCAGCGACCCGGCTGGTTGGTGAGCCTTGAGCAGTGGCGTTTCGCGGGCCAATGACGCCTTGTGAACGGAGCGCGCATCTCGAGTGCCGGCAGCAGCACACGAGTCACGTCGTGATGATGCACGATGTTTGCAACCTATCAACTACCCTTCGTGTTCGCAGCGGGTCACAGGAACCAAGCAGTAACGGAACGACCGGCCAAATGCGGCTCATCCCGTAAGCTAAAAGCGCTGCAAGTTCGTGCAAACGTCTGGGAGTTGAAGTCGCATACTACGTGACTGCTGAGCGACTTGAATTCGTACTCGCCATTGCCCAGCTCGTCTCGACATAACAATAATAGTATACAGCTTCTAGCTGTGCGCACAGACTACGGACGTTCTCGGCCGACGCAAGTCCCCACCCCGAACCGAGGCTCAATGCCGGCAACGTTAGCCCTACAAGCCACACGCTGCGCGCCTTGCCACAAGCAGCCGGTCGGCAGTTTATTCCCAGCGGATCACTGCCAGATTTGCTTCAGTCTCCGGCGGGTAATTCCGTACATATTGTCCTAGAGGTCGAGCACTTGAAAAGCTCGTCAAGCAGCTGCGCCACGCTTTTCAGCTCGCAGCCACCGCGACTACTAACCAGCGGCCACGTTGAGGCGTTGTTGTTGATCTTTGCGATCGCCCGGACGTCGGGGGTGTTGGGGGTGTAGAAGAACGGTAAGGCGTTGCACTGATCATCGGCCAAGTGCGGCTACATGAGGGGCCGGACATGACAGGTTTGCCGATCCTGGCTGGTTCTCCGCAAGAACACGGGAATCTGTGACAAGGAGTACTCCGTACGGAGTACACTGCACCCTTTTCATCGAGCGATGTTTATTCCCGAAGGACCCAAACCCAACAATGTACAAAAGCCCGCGCCGGGGTGTCACGGTCCCGACCCGCCTTGGGGAAGACTGACAGGCACTGCGAGATGAAATACACGGCAGGCTTTGCACAAGACTGGCACTGAAGGTGGGCATTGAAGTTCTGGCCCTACATAGCAGCTGCCTCGTCCTCGCGTGTTCTGTAAAACCTGCCTTGTTCATGGCCTCATGGTAGCGTTGAACGCGGCGTGTTCCAGAAGGGGCGGGGGAAGTTCATGTTCATCTGTGTTCCTGCATACCGTAGTAGAGTATCCGTACCGCTGCCAGGCTTGCTCTTGAATCAGCCAGCGTGCCGCACGCCAGCAGCTCTCACGCAAATGTGACAAACCGATGTCACCATGCAGAGGAATTCGCGAAAGATACTGGGACCGGCCTGTCGAGTCTTCAAGATATTCACTCGTAAGACGAGGACGATGCCAAAACCCTAACCCAGCCTCCATTGCCTGATGCTGCATTGGATCTCATCGCATCGACGCGTGCTGTGCCGCCATTCGGGATCCACTGGCGTCCCGGTCGCCTGGGTCCTCTGAAGATATCCATCACTTGGCGAGCTTGGCTGCATCGAGAGCGCGTCCCCTCTTGACGGACGGGACCCAATGGTGATCGGACGTCATCCCGAGCATCTTATTCGTTCTTGTTGGTCCCTCCAGCGATGCGAAACGATAGTCGTCGTCGACACTGCAACGTGGGAAGGCGCCGTCTCGCGCTAGGCAGTCGCTGGCCCAATGGCTGTCGCTGAGGTACCCTACCTTACCTTACACGTCCAGTAACTGCCCTTGCGCGCCGTACGCACGACGCAAGGGCCTCTCACCCCTGAGGCACTGACATCACCGCCGCCGTCGCCCTCCCTCGACCGCCTCTTGACTGCTCCTCCAGCAACGCCAGCTTTTCCCCGTCCCCGTTACGCTGGACCGCAACCGTCGCACCCGTTCTCCGACGATTTCGTGCTGGAAATTGGCTTCTTCTGGCACGCAACGTGGAGCACCCGCGATGCCCATCCGCGTGAGATCCAAGGCGCAGCCGGCGCGAGAGCTGAGCCCAGTGTCCGCGAGACTCGACTTCGACCTCCCCGACATTGCCGAGGACGATTCGTTCCGACAGGTTGTGAGGAAGCTCTCCTTGTACGTACCACGGCCCACCAACAGCTGCAGTGTAGCTCGAGACGCCACGCGACATCGATTCTAACGGATGTTGCCGTCTCACAGCTACTTTGCAGACGCCATCGAGCTACCGAGTACCTTTGAGCAGCTTCGGACGACTGCCGCCGGCAATTGCCTTCGCGTGCTTGTCAACCACCTCCAGGAGACATGCACTAACCCCTCCATCGTCAATGCGCTCCTGTACGTCCCCGTGGCATCGCCTGAGTGGGCCGCTGTTCGCTGATTAGTTTGGGCAGGGCGCTCAAGTGGCACTACGCTGCCGACCACGAGCAATCGGGATTGAGCGAGACCAGATCCAATGCCTGCGAGATTGCCGCCTGGCGCTTCCTCAGCCGCCTTTCCGAGCGCGAGGTCATGAACTTTTGCCTATACGAGATCCCCGATGTCAGGGATGCTATAGCCGAGCTCCGCGACGAATCCTACGACCAAGAGGCTGCCGAGAGAACTCCCTTGCTGCCTCGCATCCTGCCAAGCTCCAACGATGACCCGATAGCTGTGCCTGTTGGTAGTTCTTCCAAAAAGGCAAACCTGCTGAGCGCCGTCTCCCGCCTCACCAACGCCAGCGAGGACGTAAGCGAGGAACGAGACCCGACTCTTGCGTTCAAGGGCCTCAACGCCTTGGAAATCGCAGCCATAGCGAACGCGAAGCGCTTCCTCAGTCAACATGTCGTGCAGAAGATCATCAGCGGCATCTGGAACGGCGACATTGTCTTCTGGGACAGCTTGTCGGTGCACGCCACAAAGAAGCATCGGTTCTACAACCCGCAGACGTCAGACCCGTACTCTCGATTGCGCGTTCCGAAATACCTGAAAAGCTGGGAGGTGCTCTTCTTCGCCGTATTTCTCTGTTTGTACTATGCTGTCCTTCTCGTTCGAGACGAGAGCCGTATCACGACAACCGAAATTATCCTGTTCGTCTGGATTGCGGCTTTCTTCTACGACGAGCTGAGCGAATGGATAGACGCTGGGTCCATATTCTATGCGACTGACATCTGGAACTTGTTTGATATGATCATGATCCTCATTGGCTTCGTGTTCGCAGTTCTACGTGAGTTGTCGCCGCTTCTGCCATCGCTCAACGTACTGATCAGAAATCCCAGGAATCATCGGCATAACTCAGCATAACACCAGGATGAACGACCTGGCCTTTGACGTGCTCTCGCTTGAGGCGCTGTTTATGATGCCGCGCATCTGCTCCATTCTGAGCCTGAGCCCGTACTGGGGCACTTTGATACCTTGCTTAAAGGAGATGGGCAAGGACTTCATCAAATTCATGGTTCTCGTCGTCATCATCTACTTCGGGTTCCTGACGACCTTTTCGCTAGTTGGCCGCGACACCTTTGATCTTTCCAGGATGACAGGGATCCTCACCAAGATCTTCTTCGGGTCGAGCTACGTGGGCTTCGAAGTCATGCACCAGATCGATCCCATCTTCGGCCCGCCGCTGATGATCATCTTCATTACTCTTACGTCCATCCTTCTGACTGGATCCCTGACCGGTATGCTGTCCAACAGCTTTTCTCGGGTCATAACGCACGCAAGGGAGGAATACCTCTACGTGTACAGCGTCTACGTACTGGAGGCGTCCACGAGCAATCGCCTCACGCATTTCTACCCTCCCTTCAACCTCGTTGCGCTTCTCATCTTTCGCCCGCTGCGGCTCGTGTTCCGCAACGACACACGGTTTCGCGCCGGCCGCATCATGCTCCTCAGAATCACCCACGCCCCGATTGTGTGGGCAATTCAGCTCTACGAGCTTATCCGCAGCAAGGTCGACAACAAGTACGCCGGCCTGAAGGGCCCCGATAACTCGAGGCGAAGGAACCGCCGGCCGGAGGTATCACATATAAGGCCGTCATCGGGCCACTATCGGCAGCAATGGCCAGATCACGGCCAGGGGAATCTACTTCGTCCAGACAAGGCAGACGTTGACGACATGGATGCGCCTACGGCTGTGGAGGTTCAGATTGACGAGCTGAACCGCAAGATTGACAGGCTCACGTCTGTCATCATGGCCATGCAGGAGAAGCAGCCCAGCAATAAATCGCCAGACTCGTCGTGAATTCGACTCGCCATGGCTCGGCATCAACCTCGGAGTATAGGTTCTTATGACTCGTTCTGAAGCGGCATGGTTAAGGTGTTCGTGATACTGTTTGTGCAGTGTGGGGGAGCAACAGAAGTTGGGGAGGCGCCGCGGCAAGCCGGCACTGGAGGAAGGCGGAAGCATTGATATCGCTGCGTTTATCTTAGCATCGCAACTGGCGTCGTTTTAAGCTTCCTGTTTGCATCGATGGAATCAAGAGCGCGACCCATGGCTCACCTCATGGCGCAACTATCCCGCGGCTGCACTACTTACCGACTCGTGTGAAATATCCCACCGCTTCTTCATGAATTCCTCTCGGGTGTAGGACAAGAGCGCTCGGATTCGTTGTATTCCCCTCATGATTCTTCGCGTCTCCGTGCAGCGCGTGCAGCGATATGCGAGAAGGCATAGGGCATGAAACTTTTGTCGTAGAGAGAGATATTTGCCAAGATCAATACGATGGTGACTAGCTATTGCTCTGGTAGAACATTGGTGTTGACTCGTAACGTCGGGAAACGCCATTGGTTGAGTGGCGGCAATAGCCTATTGCAAGAACCCCGCCTAAGAACGCCCTCCTCATTTCACTTGAGCGCATCGCCTGGTTTATTCTGATATGTTAGTAACAGACCGACTTGACCCGCAAACCTGCCTTTAAAGAACGATTGTAGCAGACCACTGTGCTCATCTCAATGGCACAACCCCTCCCAGACCCGGACCCGGACGTGAAGCGGCGGCTCGAACGCGTCGAGAATGACGAGCCCAGTGAGCATCTCGCTCGGGAGGAGCTCCTCTCCGGGGCTACGCCATTCCCGTCCAAGCCCGGGAAGCTGCACTGCCTTACTGCGACGGAGATTCGCGAGCTGATTTGCAGCGACCAAGTCACCGTGGAGGAGTACGCCCGAGCCTTGATTGAACGCTACGAGGCTCGCGACGTTGAGGTTCACGCCTGGGCTCACTACGATAAGGAGTACATCCTTGCCCAAGCCAGGAGGTTAGATGCCCTGGCCGCTGCCGAGAGAGGGCCGCTGCACGGAGTTGCGGTCGGAATCAAGGACATCTTTCTCACCAAAGGTACTACGCGAGACCTCTTTGATGTTGTTCGTCAAGCTGCCACAGCTAATCAAACCCAGATATGCCCACAGTCTACTACTCTAGCATTCATGAGAACGACGGAAACGCAGCTGCCGACTCTGCAGCGGTATCCATCCTCGGAACTGCGGGTGCCCTCATAATGGGGAAGACCCAGACAACGGAATTCGCGGCCACGACGGAGGGCGGCCCGTGTCGCAACCCGCGAGACGTTCAACATACCCCTGGCGGTTCGTCGTCGGGCTCCGCAGCGGCCGTGAGCGATTTCCAAGTCCCGATTGCGCTTGGAACTCAGACTATCGGTAGCATCGTACGTCCGGGCTCATATACCGGCACGTACGCATTCAAGGTGAGAGAACTGTACTCGAGCGTATTTCTTGACAGTGCAGTGCGGTTGACCGAGACAACATAGCCGACGTGGGGTGTCATATCAACCGAGGGCGTTGGGCGATATGCCGTCAGCTTTGACACTGTTGGCTTTTTCGCCAGGTCAGTTGATGACCTTGATTTGCTCGCGGAGGTTTTTCGTTTGGACCTCGACTTTACTACACCCCGCAAGAAGAACTTCGCCCTCAGAGGAGCCAAGATAGCCCTCATCAAGACGCATGTATGGCATGATGCTCAGAAAGATGTCCAAGTGGCGTGGGAGGAGGCTCGAGCGTGCTTGAGTCAGGCAGGAGCTGAGCTCGAGGATATCGACCTTCCAAAGAGCTTTTCTGACTGCCACCATTGGCACGAAGTTATCGCGGCCAGTGAAGCAAAAAGCGCTTTTCTTTCCAGTAAGTCTGCATCTGAATTTCAGGCTTGCAATTCTCGGAAGACTTGTTCTCGATTGCACGGTGTTTCAACAGACTCGTGGCATGCATCAGAGTCGTCAAAACCCGCATGTCGCTTGCTGACCCTGCCATGAAGAACATCGACAATCGTCCGAGCTCCATGACTCTCTGAAAGCCTTTGTACTGAACAATGCGCACTCCCCAAGTGAGATTCTCGCTGCCTACGATGAACTGGCCCGACTGCGACCTCAATGGGACGAGATTGCCAGCAGATACGATGCTGTAATCACACCGAGTACCACGGGTGAGGCTCCCCGAGGACTGCAGTACACTGGAAGTTCGGTAAGTGGCTTTTCTAACCTTCGAGATTGTACTTTGTATGCTGCGATTGTGGCTCGCCTACAGATATGGTAGCCGATCGCATTCCTGGTATCTGTGTGCTGATGTATTAGACAGACGTTCAACGCCATGTGGACTGCCCTCCATGCGCCTTGTCTGAATGTTCCCGGGTTCCTCGGGTCCCTGGGTCTCCCTGTTGGTCTCACTGTCGTTGGTGGTCGGCTCAGAGATATCGACGTGCTCGCAGCGGGCAAAGCCATCGGGAAGGTTTTTGCGCAAAGGGGCGGCTGACCGGCGCAGCGCAGAGGCAGCGCACGAAGAGTCGTTGGTCGAGACTTTCTTAAAGCATAGAGCACCTGCAATTGGCAGGAGAAATTCGCGAATCTGTGCCTCTGCGAGTGCATTTCATTGACACGACAAAATTGCTGCTCCGCGTCTCGTGCATGCGCAGAATAGGCGAGCAGTCAAGTGACTCCAATTGCGGAAGGTTCCAAAGGCGCGTGGCTGAAGCCACCCGACGCCGCGAAGCCACCCATCCTGATATTTTAACTCGCGAGACTAGCTCAGGCACCGCTGCTTGTTTGCCAGCGACCGCACACACACACACACACACACACACACTGCCAATGAATGATCGTCCCCTGCCCTGGCGTGCTCGGGCCAGGGTAGTATTTCGCGTCTCAACTTCTGTGCTCTTTACGAGTACGTCACGAGGGTGTTGCGCCTTGTTGAACTGCAGCGCTGCATTTTCTTCAACTGTTCCGAGGACGTGCTCCACGCGCTGGCCGCCTTTACGCTTCCGACGGGCCTCGCCATTTACTGCGCCCGTGTCGGGAATCTTGGAAGCCTTTGCCCCTAAGCGATAAGAAGCGCCAACGGACAGGGGTGCATCAGCCAGCCGAATGGGTTCCTTTAACTCCAACGAGCAGGTCATTTGGGCCGTCCACTCTCTCGATGCTACCCCTTTCCCGCCATGCATGTACCTGCCTAATGCTGCTGAGGGGCCTGGCTTCTGCATGCACGATGCAACCAATGGTCCGATGGTTTCTGCATCTGACACCATGGAAGGGTTCCACCGCAGCCGCTGTGTCCTGGCTGCTACCCCGGGTTTCCTACCATCGGCCTTTGCCGAACGATCCCGGTGCCGGCTGTTCGGCAGGATGCATTCCTCGACTTCTATTACATCCTCGGGAACTTTGGAAATCAGCTTCGAGACTCCGGATATTCGGCAGAGTCAGTGAAGAAGACGCATGGATCTTCAGCTGGAGCGCGCCCGCGCGTATGCGACGGGCTTGCAAAGGACGCCGAACCGTCATGGACTTCGCGTAGATATAAAGCGAACCTGCCCGGAGGTCTCCGGTTCCAGATCCCCTGGATCGCTCAGGGTGTTCTTGCGATTCGCCTTGGGAAGGATAATCCAGAGACAATGGTTGGCCACTCCTTGGGACCAGTTCTGGCTCTCGCAGCAGGGCTTGCTTTGACGGTCTTGCCTGCGTCGGCTCTACCGTCGAGCAACTATGTCCTCCATGAGACGAGGGGCCCGACTGCCACGGGGCAGAACAATGGCCCTCGTAACTGGAAGCGTGGAAATCGCCTCGACCCCAATTCCATTGTCCCGCTCCGCATCGGCTTGACGCAGAACAACCTCCATGCCGGCCACGAGAGGCTGATGGAAGTGGCCGACCCCTCCTCAGAGCGTTTTGGCAAGCACCTCACGGAGGCTGAAGTCCATGAGCTTTTCGCTCCCACAGACGAGACCTTCTCCGAGGTCCACTCGTGGCTGGTCAGCGTGGGCATCAACGAGACCGACATTCGACAGTACCACAACAAGGGCTGGCTGGCGGTTGACCTCCCCGTGTCCAAGGTTGAGAGCATGTTCCACACTCAATACCACGAGCATGAGAACGACGGCGTTCTCAAGGTTGGCTGCGACCAATACCATGTTCCGAACCACTTGTCGAGGCACATTGATTACATTGTGCCAGGCGTCAAGCTGTCACCGCCCTTGGTCAAGAGATCTCTGTCGAAACGAAATGCGGTCGAGAGCCATCGACAAAACTTCGTGCCCAAGAAGGTGACTCCCGAGAGGTCTCATGGAAAGAAGCCTCCGCACCACCCTAGCTTGCCCGATGAGCTCCAAGACTGTGCTCGCAACTTCACGGCCGTCTGCTACCGTGCGCTGTACGACATTCCTCTGTTCAACTTTCCCGTTGAGGGCCACGAACCTGCTGTGTTCGAGTCTGGAGACACCTACTCTCAGGACGACCTGGATGCTTATTACAGCAAGTATGTCCCCTACATTGACAACGGAACGCACCCTACGCTGCAGTCCGTGGATGGTGCCGACGCTCCCGTGGATCAAATGTCGCCATACAATACCGGCGAGTCGGAAATTGATATCGACATCATCCAGACCCTCATCTACCCTCAGTCCATGGTTCTGTACCAGGTGGATGACCGCCTGTACACTACTGCAAACAACATCTCTGGCTACCTCAACACCTTCCTCGACGCATTGGACGGGTCCTACTGCCATTCCACGGCATTCGGCATCACTGGCGACAGCCCTGGAATTGATCCCACCTACCCGGATACGCGACCTGGCGGATATAACAAGCCAGAAATGTGCGGCACGTACAAGCCCACAAAGGTCATTTCCATCTCCTATGGTGAGAGCGAGCTGGACACGCCCAAGAACTACCTCCTCCGTCAGTGCAACGAGTTCTTGAAGCTGGGTTTGCAGGGCACCACTGTCCTCATCTCTTCCGGTGACTACGGCGTCGGCAATGGCCCGGCCGGGAATGACACCTGCCTCAACGGCTCCGGCCAGATCCAAACCATCTACAACCCAAGCAACCCCGTCGCATGCCCGTATCTCACCACTGTGGGCGGCACTCAGCTCCAGCCCGGGACGACCGTCCTGGACGCAGAGAGCGCCATGCAGACAGACCTGGGGCCTGGCAGTGAACTCTTCGCCAGCAGCGGCGGCTTCTCCAACTACTTCCCAGTTCCGGATTACCAGAAGTCGGCTGTGAAGCACTATTTTGCGAAGCACGACCCCGGTCACCCATACTACGTCGCCAACGCCAACGCCAGCAATATCGGCGAGAATGGCGGCATTTACAACCGCGCGGGTAGAGGCATTCCTGACGTGTCGGCCAACGGCGCCAACTTCCGCGCCTTCACCCAAGGTAAAGACTCTCACTGGTTCGGCACCAGCCTGTCGGCGCCGCTCTGGGCTTCGGTCATCACCCTCATCAACCAAGAGCGTGCCTTGTTCGGAAAAGGGCCCGTGGGATTCATCAACCCCGTGCTCTACAGGAACACGGACGCGCTCACGGATATTAAGAACGGCTCCAACCCCAACTGTGGCTCCAGCGGCTTTACTGCTGTGGAGGGCTGGGATCCGGTCACGGGATTGGGAACACCCAAGTATCCGGAGCTGCTGAGAGTCTGGCTCGAGCTTCCCTAAAGAGGACAGGCTGTGGCTGAGTATTGAAAGCGTCAGTACACACGTTGATTGCAGTAGTTTACTAGTCGTCAAAAGATAATAAAGGCGAAAACAATTGGCCATCAAGCAGTGGGTTGATCTTAATCCCCAGTATTCGTCTGACTTCACAATCGATGCAATCAACGTTGCCAAAATGCGTGATCCTTGTCAAGTGGTGCAGTCGGTGGTCATGCAGGCCCCTGTCAGTTGACAACAAGAGTGCAGCGTACCAAATTTCCGACAGCCCTTGACCTTGAACCTGCTGCAAGGAGACCTCTTGGGCTCGGTAGTCACACCACGTTCTCCATTCGCATAATGCCGCTCTCGTAAACGTCCATGGCCTTGTTTCTCGATGTATCTACATGCATCATCATCGTGGAACTAGAAATAACGACCGGCACGAACTAAGATGAATATCTGCGGTTCGCCATCCGCAGACATCTTCGAGACATCACTTAGAGTCGTCGGCCAGCCAACTTTGAGCGGCATGTGCATTCCTGCGCGGGCAGGATGGTGGACAATTGCAGCCGGCCATTGAACAGTCTTGGAGGGTAGGAATGGACCACCATCGGTGCTCAGCTCCGCTTCCCACGTGCGGGTGCCCACGAATACCGTTGAAGCCGTCCAGAGGCTCGCATTTAAGGCGCTCCATTGTACTCTTGGGACATGGAGAGGTACAAAATCCCTTGGTCTGCCTGGCCAGGAAGTCGCAATCTGCCCAGATGCCAGTCTTCAATGTCCAGGGACGTAGACACTCGATGGCCAAGTCCCGCGAGGACTAGCTCCCCCGGAATGATGCTGACCTTGGCTGTGCTTTCGGCCTTCGTGGCGGTGTCTGTGCAGGCGCCGCCGCCGTTGGTGGTGCAGACTCCCGGCGAATGTGACATTTCCGGCCGCGGCTCGCGCCCTCTAACATTCAGCGAGAATGGGACTTTCCAGATCTCCATCTTCAATGATCCTCATTTTGGGGAAAGTAAGCATTTGGTGGAGAGGCATCCTTGCAGCATTTGCACAAACCAGGTGGTTAACCGCAGCTAGACGCTTGGGATTCTTGGGGACCCCAGCAGGACATCAATACTGTCAAGGTCATCAACGGGGTTTTGGACCGAGAGCGGCCAGACCTAGTCGTTCTCAATGGCGACCTCATTACCGGCGAAAATTCATTCTTGGAGAACAGCACAGTATATATTGACCAGATGGTCTGGCCAATGGTTCAGCGTGGCCTTCCCTTTGCCTCGACATATGGGAATCACGACCACGACTTCAACATCTCGGGCGAAGCAATCTTGGCTCGGGAGAAGCTCTGGCCCAATTCCCGTACTCGCAGCATGGTCCCGGGCTCGGAAGCTGGGGTCTCTAACTACTATCTTCCCGTCTACCCACCCGAGTGCGATTCGTGCGGCTGCGCGCCAGAGATGATTCTCTGGTTCTTTGACAGCCGCGGTGGATTCCGCTTCCAAGAGCGCAATAATGACGGCACTCGCAGGGGCCAGCCGGACTGGGTGGACATAAGCGTCGTTGAGTGGTTTCAAGCGACCAATGCGCGGATCACGAGGCACTTTGGCAACACGATTCCCTCATTCGCCTTCGTTCACATCCCGACAAACGCATCGTTGGCGATGCAGACAGAGCACGGCCGAGACAGCATTGACCCAAACCTTGCGCCGGGCATCAATGATGATTATCCACTGGCGCAACAGGCGCAGGGGTATTGCCGCGACGGGCGGAACGACGGCTCGTGTAGTTATGGAGGCCAAGACGTGCCGTTCATGGAGGCCCTCGTGTCTACTCCAGGGGTGATTGGCGTCTTCTCAGGCCACGACCACGGCAACACCTGGTGCTACAAATGGGACCACCTCGTGCAGGGAATGACGGTCGCGGGCAACGGCATCAACCTCTGCTTCGGACAGCACTCCGGCTACGGCGGCTACGGCCACTGGATCCGCGGATCGCGGCAACTAAGCGTCTCGCGAGAGGCGTTGAAGGAGAGGTGGGAGGCTGAGACGTGGATTCGATTGGAGAGCGGTGACGTTGTCGGGTCCGTGAATCTGAACGCTACGTACGGGAGGGACTGGTACCCGGCAACCCCCAACGACAAGACATATTGTCCCACGTGTAATTATAGTGTCGTTACCCCGGGACCGCCGAATTAGAGGCTGACTTGGCGTTGCATGCAGGCTGATTGACAAGAGGCGGTATTCGGACGCAGTTGCGGCGGACATGTGCATTGGCGATGTAGTGCCGATAGAAGCAAGTTGTAATGCAACGACATGATGCATGGACATCCTGTCGCCATTCTAAGGCACGAATATGTGCTTTTTTCAAAACTGAGACCTGATTTTGTCTTCGGAACAGTAGCATTTGTGCAAAGTTTCAGGGTCGAAGGTGCACATAGATATTAGTGTTCATCGTCGCTACGCCTCCCCAAGGTTTATGACATAACAACGCCGGTCAGCGTTCATAGCAGCTATATACAGGCGCCTAAGATAACTTTCACTGCTCCTCGATGTGTTTTGCAAGCACCAATAATATAGGGGTGGCGTCGCATTCTGGCAAATGCTTCCATCGCTGGTACCTGCCTCCTTTGTTCAGATTCTGCTATGTTCATCCAGTGTGCGATGTTGGTGATTCACTGTTTCAATCGCTGTTGTCCTATTGGTGAACTGGCTTTGTTCCTTGTATTGCCAGTTTGTTCTGTGATTAAGTGCGCCAAATTCGCACCCCGTTCATTCACAGTCGCAATCGGCAAACCCATAAAAACCCGCGCGAGCTCTATAGCCGTTTACATCGTCCTACCCTTAACTTTTACCTTTTTCCACTAGCTCCCTTGCCCTTTATATCTCTTGCCTTCTTTATTATAAATCCTAACTCTTACTTCGGCAGCACGATGGCACGATCCTTAAGGGTATACATTATCGTATACGGGACAAGAGGAACGTGGGTAGACGAGTGAAGGTCTCGTGGATCTATTTATATGGAGCAGAGCTGGAGCATAGTAACGACAAGTACTTCCTATGCGCCGATTGCCATACCAAGAAGCGGTATACTAGCCAGTTATTCGCAGCAGAATCGACGACGGCCGCAATCCAGCATCTTTTAGAGTTCCACAAGATCAAACGGCCTTCAAATTCGACCACCGATAATGATGATATCGACGCCACTAACGCCGCAGAAGTTTTCCAGCTCATCATGCCATTTAATGAGGATGAGTACAAGCAAAAGCTCATTAACTGGGCCATCAAGCTACGCCTTAGCTACCGAGAAGTCACGGACGAGTCGACCACTGATTACCTCACATACAGCAAGCCTCCGCTCGCGCGCCTGTTGCCAACGCATTGCTTAACGCTCTCGCGATGGGTGAAGAATTCAATGGTAGCACGCTTGCCATTTATTATCGAATTGGTGCAGTCTGTACTCAGTACTATCAACCTCTCGATCGACGGATGGCGAGCTTATATTCTCATAGAGTACATCGCTGTTTGCGGACACTTCGTCGATGGCTAAGGCCACCCTCGAACACTCCTCCTCGGCTTCCCACGACGTCATGGCGGTCACACTGGCGACGACCTCGCAGCACTAGTAAAGCTAGTAATTCTATATACGGCATCGGCGAGAAGCTCGGCTCCTTCGCCATGAGCTGAACCGTCTTAGTGGGATCCGGAGAGGCAGGAGCCTAGTCGTCCATGAGCTGAACCGTCTTAGTAGGACCCGGAGAGACAGGAGCCTGGTCGTCCATGAGCTGAACCGTCTTAGTAGGACCCGGAGAGGCAGGAGCCTGGTCGTCCATGAGCTGAACCGTCTTTGTGGGATCCGGAGAGGCAGGAGCCTGGGTGTTGGGCGCAGTAGAAGTAGCGGGCTTGGATGAGCCACCGCCATTCTGAGCCTTGCAGAGAGCCTGGGCAGCTGGTAGAACCTTGTCTGAAGATCAGTTAGAGACATGCTCTCTCAAATCTATACATATCAACACGGTGGAGAGCTGAGTTGACATACCTAGAGCAAACCGGGCACCGCACTTCTCAACGATGCAGCTGGTAGCTGCACCCTGGACAGCGCCGAAGTTCTTGCAGTCCTGAGTGGCCATGTCCAGGCAGGGGAGGGCGCAAGAGGGGATGTTATCCAGGGCCCGGGCCTGCGTAAAGGCAGCGAGGGCAACGGCGACGAGGGCGTACTTCATTTTGAATGTATTCAAGCGGTTCGGGGAGTGTGCGATAGATTGGGTAGTATAGACAAACGTGTGAAACTGGTACAGTATTAAGCGAGTGGATGAAGAGAAAGGGGGAGGAACGAAAGAGACGGAAGCTGGGCTTTATATAGGCCCAAGGGCAGATTTGGCCGTGGAATTCTGCCAGGCCGTGTCTGGAGGCATCCGACTTGAATCGAGCATGACGTCTGCTCTGAGACTGTTGACATCTCATGTTCTGTGCCTAGCCAAATCGGTACCCATCATAGATGGGTCAACGTATTGACACGACAAGGGTAGCTCCAGTCATCAGTGGCCGATCTTCGACAATGGGCTCTGTGCCGTGAATCCGCTTGCCTTGACAGAGAACAGCTCTGTTGCAACGTACCATATGCCGTCTCACCACCTTCAGCCACGTCCGTCAGCGCTCCCGGACCACGTACCTCGCTCGGACGCTGCTCTGTCACTCGACGCGCGGTTTGAGGCTGGTCGTATGGCTTAGCATTACCCTGTGTTTCTCCTGAGATATATGACGACAAGTTGTGTCGCACATTTCAGCTTGACCCAGTCAAGCGAGGGCGAGCTTGAAGCCCCCCGGACCCATGTATAGTCTCGGAGGTCCCATTGCGCCCCTCAAGAATGTCTGGTGGCAGAAGAGGCAAGTTGGCTTGGTGGCAGAGGGAGATGGGCGTGCCTTGTGAAATTGAGGACACATCCTGCACAGAACAGTGTCCTTCCTAAGGGTGGCGGACGGATCAGGCATTTCTCTGTACCAGCAAATCGAAGCACTGCCGTTCCAAGCCACACGACGAACTAGTCCGCTCCCTTTTGGGGACCGGCAGTTTACCACGGCCAAGCTCGTTTCAGTTGCCCGGGGAACATATCGGCTAGAAACGATGCCGTGTGCGCTGTGTCTTTGCGGCAGACGCATGGTACGCTCACCACTGGATTCATTCACCTCAAGAAACAGCAGCGCAAGACCACACAGACCATTGAAGTTTCTGGCAACTCTTCAAGTTCACATGCCAAATTGTATGACTTCAGAGCGTGTAGGTGTTCGAATTGTGTGAGAATACAAGGCTGACGATGGATCTATCTGAATACATCAGTTAGAGCCGTATCAAGACCATTTACACATCGCGGGGCATAGTGCGAGCTCGCCTAGTGCACCGATTGTGGAATTTGTTACCTAGATGGGACTAGATTGGATGCTTAGCGTATGTGGAGAAGCAACCTTGCAAGCAACTGACAGCAGTGCGCAAATCTCTTGATGGGCACGAGTCATACTCGGCAGATACGAGGTTCTTGCCAAGGCCGCCTGCGCAACCTCACATTAATCAGGAAATGGCAATGACCGGCAACCTGAGAAGGCCGCCAATACTAGGATCGGCGAGATGGACCGATGAAAGAGGTGGAAGGCCGCGCGTCAGCCTGGGTGTGGCTGTGTGACAGCAGACTAAGATGGAGTTCGGCGTAGCATAGCGGCAACTCCAGTAACTGCGGTCCGAACGTGGAGAGTGTCCCCCATCTGTTACGTTTTCCAGCGCTCAGCCTTAGAGTGATATTCGCTTGTAATCGAAAAATCCACCCGTTCAACTATAGTCCTTCCCGAAGCGACGACGTGGCACTTGAGATAGTCAGGGGCAAGTGGCGACGTACCTGGCCTCAGTGGCTTTGTTGGTTTTGGCTGCAGTGGCTGAGTCGAATAACGGCCCCAGTGCACGGCTGCAAATAAAACAGAAAGGGTGAACAACCCGGCAGTCAGGTAGATCTTACGTCATTTTTGCCTATTTCCAATGCCTTGTAGCAATATGTTTTACCTTAACTCAGACTGGTAAAATGTTTTACGACGGAAGATGTCGCCGCTGGTATAGACAACGCACGTAGGAGTTCCATTCTCTGATTTCGCAGTCATTATAGGACGCTCCGTGCAAGAGCTTCCGCCGCAGATGTTGACTGCTGCAACATCATGTGCCACTGTATGTGCAAACAGCACCACAAAATAAGATAAGAAAAATATCATTTCATATGATCGAATTCGACAACGAGTGCGGAAGTTGTGAGAGATTAAAGCGCAAGAAGAGTTCAGGTTCACAGTAAGCGGTCAGGAAGAAAGCTGGGTTGTTTCCCCGGCCGCTGGTCTCGTTTCACTCGGCTCCACCTCCCAGAATTAGAACTGTGGTGTCTGAATAGTGCAATACACTTCTTGGACTAAAAGAACTACACAGAAACGGGCCTGTGCACGCTGTCCGCGTCCGTGCACGCAGGAGATCCTTCCACGTCAAACTGCCCAGCCAGCCACCAACGCCGAGGATCCGCCACCCGAGGCCATTTTCCGAAAGGTCGTGAACATGAGCAGAACAGTTGCCTCACGGGAATGCGAGGCCAGTCAAGACCGACGGTGGCCATGGGCGGTCGAATGACGGAGGAAAGCCCAATCCTCGGCAAACCAGCCGTTGTCGAAGTGGCCGAAAAGACAGGTGGCAGCGGGGACTGGAGAACGATCCTGTGGCGGTGATTAAATAGATGGCACTCCTGGAGATGCCCAGGCAACCGACCGCTGTTTACACTCAACCAATAGTCCATCCGAATAGCTTATATCTCACATATCCGTCTTTACGTGTCTGGGCCGCATCGATATTCACTTTCAAGGCTAGCATGCGGCAGGTATGCCACAAAGTTGCATATACAACGCAGCCGGCTGCTTTATGCTAGATTTCTCTCAAAACTGAAATTCCATGTTAATTTCTTCGTCCCACCTTCAGCTGACGACCCTCTCACACCAACATGCTGAAGTACGCTGGGTATGAGCGCCCATTTGGTCAGCCCTTCCTCTTCTGCCATCTTCTCAATGGTCGAGTCGGCTGGTAAGTTAAACGGTGGCTCAATGAGCCTTCTTTCCAGCATAGCGAGATGCTCAGTAGGCATAACCAGGCCCTGACTGCAGCAGCCGTACCGTGGCATCTCTTGAACGCCCGCGGGGTATGCGTTCACAAGCAGTCTGCCGGCTATGAAGTAGAGGGCTATAAACATCGGTAGCCATACCAATAGTATACTTGCCTGAACCAAATGCCAGGTCCTTGCTATTCGTCGTCTTGCCGAAGGAAAGAAGCAACGTATAAGTTGAGGCGTGAGAAGGACAATGATTGCCACGGCATAGACGCGAAATATGTTCCAGATATAGGTGGGTAACTCTTCTGAATTCCAACCCATGTAGATCTCCGAGTAGAACAGTCGAAGGTAAAGCCAGTCTTGTCCACTTTTTGATGTGAAAGTGTTCACCTGTGCTATTGCGCCTTGCACCCGCTTGAACCAATCTCGAGATGCAATGACGTCATCCTCGACCAAGATAAAGTATGCGTTGTTCCGTAGACGACAGGCCGTTGCTAAGGCAGCATAGTCGCGACGCACATGCTCATCGCGGGATAGTACAAGCGGCAGCCGTGGCAAAACGCTATAGCGGTGTGAGGTGACGAGAGATGCAACCGGCCCCTCGTGAACTAGGACGGTATCGGCGATGGTTTGAAGCCACAGTTGGCCAAATGCCGGATTCTCGATAGGTTCTTCGTCCGACAGCAGCACAACTATATGGATCAGGATGCGTTCCTCCGGCTCCAACGTGTCGACGAGCGATGCCAGTGACCGAGCTAGGAACTGTTCACGTTCCCGTCGAAGACTTGGAACGCCCAGGCAATAAGGGGTCGTTTCAAGTGAGATATTGCGGCTGGGCAAATTTTCTGTTGGTCCGATGGCTGATGTCCTTTGGGCATGGAGAGTAGAAAGAAAGTGGTCGGCCTCTTTCTCCCTAACTGCTGAGTACAACGGCTCGTACGCATCCTGCGAACGATAGAATATGGACGAAGGGTCGAAGTAAGAGTGCACCTGGCAGTAGCGAAATAACGAAATCCAAGAAACACCCAAAAAAATGTTGACAAGGCGCACGTCCATGAAGAGGCGGCCGATTCGCAGTAGATTCTCGGGCATGTTGAACCTTTTGATGCAATTCACGTAAACTGCAAGCGCATCGCCAGTTTAACGTAGGCTTGCGTGTGACAGTGATATCCGGATGACACACATTTACCCCAGCTATTAGGAGACAAACCAAGGCGGCCGTTTGCGCGGGAGAGTCATACTTAATATGCCACAATCGTTGTGATAAATTTCAGGGCTCCGCTAACTCAAGCACCGATGGTATCGCACAGTATGACAAGGCCATGAAACCGATGGGGTAACGATCATCATGCTAAGCTCCCACATATTTTCTAGTCTGGATGGAGTCAAGTATCCAAAGCTGCATACACAAACCCAAACTAGATATCTATTATCGGATGCATTTTCAAAGCTGCTGTGGAGCTCTGTGGGTGAAATGACGTTATACAGAAACGAGTCATGCTGCTCGTCAAAGCTCTCCTTCGAAAAATCCGTGTGGGTCAGCAAGTTTCTATCCCTAATTACGCGTTTTGCTCTGCCACACTGGACAGTATTCCTGGTGTGATTAGAAGCAAAACCATGATACGCGGTGAATCTTTGTGGAGGCGATGTTGAGGTTTACGCGCAATCAATCTTCGACACAGCCACACCTCCACCTGTTGGGGGTACATCTACATCGCTGAGGTTTTCAGCACGTTGCTGGGTGCCTGTACCGGGCTTTGCTCTTATAGCACCCGCGTGCCACGGTCCAATTGTGTCATGTATGACGCTGAGTAGGGTTCCATAGTAGTCGAAACAATCACGGCGTACCCGTTGACGGTCCGCCACGTCCGACAGAAGATGGTCAAGTACGTCGACGGGCTCGAACTCGTCAGGCCCTTGCGCCGGGGAATGCGGTCCTTCTACCATCGCGCACGCCCCTTCCGCATCATAGTCTGCTTCGCCGCCCTCACCCTGCTCTTCATCTGGAGCGCTCCCGTCCCGACACCACCTGACTACACAAGGTCCTGCACAACAGCAACAGACGACTTCGATCCCACAAGAATACACATTGTCGATAACTTCAGCGTGCCTAACGTCGGCTTCCCCCAGCGCCTACCGCACATCGCCCCCAAGATCTGGCAGGTCTTCCTGTCCGACAAGCCTGACGTCTCCGACGGCATGAACGAGCACACGCTTTCGTGGATCTCCAAGTCGCCGTCGTATTCGTACACCATACTGGACACGCTGGGCGCGCACGCGACCGTCGTTCGTCTCGCGAAACTCGGGAGGCAGTACGACCACGCCCTGCCCATCTTCTATGCCATGTCGCGGCACGTCATGCGCGCCGACTTCCTGCGCTACCTACTGCTCGCGTTCGAGGGGGGCGCGTACGGCGACATGGACACGCAGCTCGTGCGGCCGCTGCACGAGTGGGTCCCCGAGAAGCACAGAAATAAGACGAAGCTAGTGATAGGACTGGAATGCGACCAATCGCCACCAGTGCCAGCGACGACTTACGAGGTGCAGTTCGCGCAGTGGACGATGGCGGGGGCAAAGGACCACCCGGTGTTCTGGGCGATGGTGGACAGAATCCTGGAGAGGGTCGCCAAAAAGAGGTTCGAGGACGCGAAAGAGGACGCCAATTTCAGTGACAGTGATGTGTTGGCCATTACGGGACCGGTGGGGTGGACGGAGGTGATCTACGCGCACTTGAGCAAGGAGACGGGAAGGACCATTACGTGGCTTGACTTGCATAAGATGCGAGAACCACGATTGTTTGGCGACACACTGGTGTTGCCAATTAACGGATATGGGACGGGTTTGCGCCACTCGCATGCGAGCCAAAAGCCCACGGAGCAGACGATGGTCAGGCATTACTTCGCTGGTGCTTGGAAACACGGGACCTCATGAGTTGCTGGATATAACCATGATGGCTTCTTTTTTTCAGGAACCAGCTCACACGTTTCAAGCAGGCCAAGAAGTAAATGTACTGACATTCGTGAAGCACAGAATTTACCTCCCTCCAGCTCCCGCAACTGCCGTTCTGCGCCTCCTTCTTGACAAAGCCCGGAGTACGCCGCCGGCATGGCTGCTCTCGACGCTCATTTCAAAGCAGCCAGACACGCCTGTCTTCGTGCAGCCATAGCTCTCAAGTCCGACGAGCTCGCCTGGCTCTCCGAATAGCTTCGTCCAGACTTCCATGCCTGGACCACCTCATCGTAGACGTCGCCGCCTCTCTGGCTCGTTCCACTGGCGGCTGCACCTTGCAGGATACCACCAGTCACATCACTCTCGTCGGCGTCTCTGGTGCCATACGAGAGGACTTTGCTGCTGTGATCGGAGCTTCCTCTCTTGACACCCGCCGTCTGCTTGCCATTGCTCGCTCAGCTCCCTCCCGCAGGCCAACAATCGCGTCGTACCCATGGCCCCGCTGTGGCTAATTGCTATCTACGTTGCCCCAGATATCGGATATCGGGAACTTGGAGAAACTGAGAGAGTACTGTCGAGATTATGCGCTTGGGTCTGTTTACTTTGTGGATATGTGTGTTGTCTTCCAGATTCTGGTGAAGAGCCACACCAGCACCGAAGCGCATCTGAGAAAGTCGATCAATTTGAGTGGATAACGGCGGTCTGCGAAGAAAAATTTAGGTTTAGCGATAATTGCCGTTTCAGGAAGCAAATGTGGCCCTGGCCAGAAATAGTCTCTCGGGGGGCCCCAAAGGTAATTACTGGTTGTGGAGCTGGCGGAGTTACTTGCGGGGAGCTTGGCATCGTCGGGCCCACATATTAATAATACTGTTGGACGTGCATACCAGTTAGATGGGCAGTGCAGTACGGAGGAAGACGTCAAAAGTGTGTACCAAGGCCCCTGCGCGATAATTGCTTTTATGCGGAAGCCCTGTGTAGGGAGCTTAATAAAGTTAAGCTTTAGTCTTATATTAATCCTAATTCTTAATCTACTTATTCCTAACTATCTTATTAATCCTAAATTGATCTCGTTATAATCCGAGATCATTACACCTTACGACTGCCCAAGGGATACCAAGCCCTTTTCCGTTCATGCTCCATTCCGTTCATGCTCCAGACTGGTTGGCCGAGGTATCGGATTTCGGATTTATATAATCCGCCGCCGAAGGTCCGAAGCGCAGAGGGGCATCCCTCTTCAGCTCCGCACGGAATCGTTATTTTTGACCTTCTCGTTGAGGGTGTTTCTTCGCAGCAACGCTACATCTAGGCTCTGGTAAGTTACAATCCTCCTGATGGCTTGATCATGTGTTGACGTTATTGTCTAGAAGTCGGGATGGAGATTTACCAGCAGGGCCAAGCATTCATTGAGAAAGATGGCGATCTCGAGTTTGACTTTACGAAACTTATATTTCGAGAATAAAATTACGAATATTTTTTCGCGACTACTAAAGATCGTATTAGTAAATCGTCTGCAATTGACCTCAGTCGACTTTACAAGGTCTTAATTCCTTCCGATAATATTTTGCCGTACTACTCGGCCCAATTTACGCGAGCCCCCGAGCCCTTACCCTCGGGATGCTATGTCAAGGAACTAAATCTATTAGAGTATGGCGATACTCTAGTATCTCTATAGCTTAGTAGTTAAATAGTCGAAGTTTGCGAGCTTCTGAAGTAGTATCTATACCCTAACATTGCTACTTATATAGGCTGTGTTGTGATTGCTAACCGTATTAAAGGTCTCTGTTTTACTAGATACAAGATAACTCTTGCTAGGCGGTTGAAAGTTACCATACCCTTCGATGTGAATGATTATATACGGGGTATTGAAAAGGGTATTAGGTATCTATATTCGTTGGGTCTTGTCTACAATGATATTAACCCGACGAATGTTATGGTTGATAAGATGGATCGTCCTGTTATTATTGATTTTGACTCTTGCCGGTAAGAAGGATAGAGGCTTGGCCTTAAAGAGGGTACTTGGGGCTGGTTAATATAAGGAACGGAGTACGCGAGGTTCGAGAATGATTACTTTGGCCTGTCGAAGATACGAGAATACGTGTATGCCTGTAAAAGGTATGATGTATGAGACTAAATTCAGGGTGACTGATACCCCGGTTGTGGACGTTCGATAAGTTAAGCAAAGTTTAATATTGAGTAATGACTTAATCGTAATACCGACTGGTGTAAGAATGTAGGGACTGGTGTATACTGACGCGATAGTTATGTAAGTGACTGGTGAGTGCTAACGTAGATGTATATTGATGGTGGAAGTTAGAGATTGAAGAGCGGCAAATTTTTAGGATGGTGGTTGGAGAGTGAGATGATGTAGTTGAATTACTGTAGAGGTGTTAAAGATAGGTCAGTTGCAATAATTAGGTTTGGGTAAATTTTACTAGAGGCACGCAACAGCTAAGTCTTAACTCCGAGACTTCGAGCCTTCTGCATAGATTTACCAATTGTCTACCGCTGCCTAGTGCCTGAATTACTAGGATTTAAGAAGAGATCATAATAGTAAATCAAACGATTGTATTTATAGTAAAGGAGCATAGGTAGGCCATAAAGCAGTGGTTCAATCAATTATCCCGCAAGTCCTGTCTCCCTCCAGCAACTTACATCAGAAGTAAATATTAAGTTTCATGCCTTTGATCGCTCTCTCTTAGACCGCCTACACCTATCTCAGGTTTGCCGCGGCATTGTAACCAAAGTAAAAGCATTAGGTTTTTACTGGGATCAGATCCTGCTATAAAATCATCTAGATTCAAAGAAGGGACTTACTACTACTTCGGAGGCACGTAGATATCGGAATACTTACACTTAGTGCTATAGCAGTCCGACGCTTTATAAGTATAGGGAGATCTATTACTTCGACAACCGGTACGAAAGTCGCACGAGTTTACGGGTACCTAGATTTCGTCTAAGGACATATTGTTAACCTTGGTTAACTTATTTTTATAGTAGCTAGCGAAAAAGTTATAGACAATCGATAGACGGTTTCTAACACGTTCTTATTAAGGCAATATAGATAGGAGCAATATGTATAGCCTCACTACTCTACTCTCTATCGTTTATGCAATACATTGCACCGTGCATTTGCACACGAAGGAAAGAGCGTGAGGGAATATTTGCACCGCCATTGAGGGACTCCCAAATCGAACCCTTTCTGCTGCATGTGTGGATGTCCCTAGATGCATTTCGATTACGCTGGTGATGCGACAGAGTTGGGTGCGATTGCACGCGATCAGCCCCAACGCAAGTCGATTACACCGACCTAAACGAAGTGCAATTGCACTGCACTAGCGTGATAGGCAGTGTAATTGCACCGACAACGCATGAGCTAGGGCATACCGGACATCTGTCCAGGGTTCGGCGTCGGCAGCTATACGAGCAACCATAGCTCAAGGTAGCTAAGACTGAAATAGCTGAATCTGTTATGCGACGGCCAGTCTGGTGAGCTCAACGTGCAACAGCATCTGTAGCTCCAC
Source organism: Albophoma yamanashiensis (assembly GCA_001600555.1). Classification (NCBI taxonomy): domain Eukaryota; kingdom Fungi; phylum Ascomycota; class Sordariomycetes; order Hypocreales; family Ophiocordycipitaceae; genus Albophoma; species Albophoma yamanashiensis. Next base: position 3,805,641 of record BCKH01000002.1, read on the forward strand.
TACAGCCGTATAAGGCTTCATTTGTTCTTCCCCTGCCAAAATCATGCGTTTTCAGGCACATTCTGACTTTCGCCTATCGGGTGAACGCGTAGTTCCTCGTATTGGCTTAGCCGATGGCGAGATGTGATCTCACCTCCTCTGGAGACACGTCATACCACAAATCGCCAGCCTAACCGAGACAAACCAGAGACCGGAGGCAGCTCGCTTCAAGCTCTCGGTCAAGCTGGGTCCTTTGAGACATGATGGGGCAGATCCGATTTGTCGTCTCCTGAACGCTAGAAAGTACGGGACCCTGGCGATGTTCTGAACATCCCGCCATACTTCACAACCCAGGACCTGAATCAGCCTTGCAAGGATGCACCTGAAGTTATAACCAACACGAACGTGGCTTGCATCAAGATCAACTCGTCCACAGGCTGGCAACGGGATACGGTTCCGTCGTATTGGCTTCAGGATAGCGATCTAACCAGAATCGATCAATTAGGAGGGAGAGAACGCTAACTTTCTCAGCCAAACAAATTTGTCTATGCCGACTCCTAAGGATGGCATGGACGTCTATGTAACGCTCATCTACTCCAAGGTTCTCCGTTCTCTCTTGTCTTTGTATTATTCCCACGCAAGAGTCAACATCCAAAACCTATTTGCCTCCTTAGATCTTAATTGCATTACTGTTCAGAAATGGACTCGAACAACTCGGCCCAGCTTCCTATTATGCGTTGACCCTTCTCAAATCAGCGAGTAACCCCTCCCAATAGTCCCTGGTCCACCCCAGCCCCCTCTGAGGAAGAGTCGCAAGAGTTGAAAGAATACTTGTGGATGGCTAAGAGAAATGGAACACCGGAAGCACGGCGCCTGCAGAAGGGCAAGCAGTCACTATAGAAATTAGGTGCGGGGCTTCGGAGCCCAATTTCCAAGCCCGACTTACAAGGATATCAAGCAGGGGCCTTGGACCAGACCACTCTTGACAGGGCTCTTGCTAGCGCTGACTCAAACTACAATTGAAAGTGAGCAATAGTGACTCATTCAACATGACGGGAAATTGGGACACTGCCATTCGCTACTGCACATGATTACGAAGATCGCTCGTCATTCGCCTGCTTTCCATCCATGCCCATATGCGGCCAAGGCTAGCAGCGCATTCGATTCGCGAGGATAGTGTTCACTGCGAAGCCTGGAGTAGGATTAAATACCACATGAACACCCCAGGATTCGAGTTGTTTCTATCATCAATCCTCCATACGGAGAGCCTATCTATCACATTCCGACAAAAGTCAATGAGCACAGCGTTTGACGTTTCGCACCACAAACAGGACGCATTCACCAAGTCGATGCCTAAGATTGTGAATGACAACGAAAGCCACGAGAGCTATTTGACGATGACCACCACACCTTTTTTCTGTCGAGTGTGTGATGTCACACTGGCCGATACAGATGCCTGGCGAAAACATGCAAAAGATGAATGGCAGTAAGTGAGACCCAAGAGAATATTTCAGCGCTCGTTATTAATACTGCGCCTTGCAGCGTGTACAAACTGCAGTGTCGGATAGCTCCCGCTGATGCCGTTGTCTTGCCACCTTCGTCAGCCGCTCTCGAGGACACAAGCCTTGCACCAGCTACTGCACGAATCGAAGGCCGCGACGAGCAAATTGACGACGACGAAGGTCAGAGCCCAGACTCTCAAGAAATAGAATCCAACGCAGACCAGGATGAGCCACAACCGCCTACCTTTATCCCTGACCAATGCCTGTTTTGCGGCGACAAGTGCGGCACCTTTGAGGACAATGTCGCCCATATGACGACGGCACATACGTTCATTGTTCCCTATCAGGAGTATCTAGCGGTAGACTTGGAGACTCTGATTTGGTACCTTCATCTGATCATCTACGGATACATGGAGTGCATCTTCTGTGGGACGAGCCGCAACAGCCTTGAGGCTGTACAGCAGCACATGATGGCAAAAGGACATTGTCGATTCGACATTTCTTCGGAAACCGAGGATTTCTACGAGATTCCAGCTTCTGAGACTCACGAGTCCTTGAACTTGATTCGCCCTGACGAGATGTCTTTGCGACTGCCGTCCGGAAAGCTATTAGGACATCGAAACCAAGGACACGCCCCTAACAACCTCGACAGATCGCGGCTAGCAACATCAACAACGCAGTCTATGGAAATAGAACGGCTAGAAACTTCCAGCCATGATCTTCAGAATGTTTGCAGAGATGGCAAAAATATGGCGATGCTCGCCGCACGAATTTCTCATTTAAGCGCTGCTGATCAGCAAAGTCTATTACATTTGCCCAGCCACGAGGTACGATCAGTTCTCGCGGCTAGGAAGAGACAGCTGGACAGGGCAACGCGTATGGAATTGATGGCAAGGAGTAAGGTTGAAAGGCTTGGAAACAAGACGCTTATGAAACATTTTAAGAATGACGTCCCCGGAAGGCTCAATGGATAAATGAAGGAAACGAAGAATAGCGAGAATGCGGGCCGACGAGCCGTCCTGTAATCCTCACTCAGATTCCAGAATGAGATTCTTGAACATGAGCCACAAAGCCGGAACTTGATTAAAGAACTTGTGAATTTCGAAAACCCTGTCTATCACACTAGGAGCCTGTCGTGCATCCTCTTAAAGCTCAATCTTTGCCTGTGGCTCCCTCTCAGTATCCCAAGGAAAGCCCACTTTCCACGATAACTCCTCGCGAGGCTTAATTGTCGACAGCACAACGACGCACGAGTGGTCACTAGCTTGTAAACTAACAATGCGGTAAAGTCCTCGGGCTATATGTTTCGTGACTTGGATGATCGCTTCGTGAACGCTTCTGTTGGTTCCAGTGCGTAGTATGCGGAAGTCAGAACCATAATTTATATTGATAAATATGACGTCGACTTTGTGAACGGATATGTATCCAGAAGTTTCCCCCCCGGGCCAAGTCGAAGGGTGGGTTGAAGCGTCGACTTGGTATTGCACTGGGAATGGGCCAGACGTTCCAGTTGGGTCTTGAAATGACATTGTGATGTTTTGTTTGACTTCGTAGCTGTAAAGTTGTCGAAACTTGTCGAAGTGCAAGGTCGGCTTGGGGAAAGTAACCTTGTAAATTAAATGCCGAGTAGGCACCTAAAGACTTGATACGATTGCCGATAATGGAGCATCTAACGCCTCGCTATTTTATCGTCTCCCAGGGCAAGGCTTTATATTTTCTTCTCTTGCCTGCGGGCAGACGATTTTTCCGCATTGTTGTACTGACAAGACGAGGCGGGCGTTTGACATTCAAAGGGTCACATGTCACTCACCCCCCTTGTCCCGCTGCCATATGGGTGGAGATGCAGCCTGCAAGTTGCCTGAACCACTAGGCTTACGTGTAACCGCTAACGAGCCAACAGCCTCACTCGTCAGCCTCACCCGTTAGTATAGATAGAGAAAGGGAAGATGCATTTGCCGGGTTGCATTGCTGAGAGAGCATTCTATCTCACATTTGACACCTTGGAACCATTAGTATATGTAACATTACTATTACTACCTCAGTACAAATAATTAACAGTAGACCTATGGTTTCTATTGCTATCATGACGTTCATTAGGACATCCTGCTTGCTGGGAAGGTTGCCAGGACCATTAAATCGGGTAGCATCAAGATCTCAGGCAAACTCGGTTGCATTAATCTGTGATATCGAGCTACGAAATAGTCTAAGAAAGGTGCCATCCCGGCAGGCTTGCAGCAAGTGAGGCTGTTCGTTACGCAACGCATTCGTCAGCAACATCTTAAACATCATCTCAAACCAATAGCATGAGACGAGCAACATTGACAACGCTAATGCATTGTTCTGCCCACTTAATTGATCACACATGCTGTTGGTTATTCACGACTTCCTTTTATGACCCGTGACGCGTGGCCTCAAGAGCTAATGCAGTCTTTTGCCCGATTAACGTGCCAACCATGCGGTTGGTTGCTTACAACATCCATCAATGATAAGCTGTGCGCAGCCTCGAACAGAAAACCTACGATTGCGGGCTTGATGGGTCCAGCTTCGTCACTTCTGCCTTCTTTTCTCAGACTCGAAGGCCATTTAAGACTCGCGCACCAAACAAATTTGTTGTCACGGTTTCTCTTCAGCTGCAAGAGCGCTAATGCCAGCATCCTGCACTGGCTGGTCGAGATGCTCGATACTACTGGGCAACTGTGCTCCACTCCGGAATGGCTCATTTAGTTGACACTGTCAATAGTATGAACGGTTTAGGATGGGCGGAATGCCTGTGTTGACGTGTCACTGCGTATGTTCTTCATAACTCAGCCATCTTTCCAAACAAGGTTTTCGACACTCAAGTGTCTTGAATACTGAGCTGAGCTGCACAGTTGAGCCGTCGGTCATTGTGCCTATGCTTCATTTCGAACCATTGGCAGTGTAAACAGACGCTTTCAGGTCAGTCGAAAACATCATTCAACTCTGAGAGTGCCATTTTCTGGTGCGGTACGTCAAGAAAACAGCGTTTTATCATCTATCACTGGTATTGTTTTGGTTCTAGTTACAGCTGGTCCTTCATCTCCTTCTTGATGCGCGTTACCGTGCCGGCACCACCGTAGACCATGCCGGTGTACACCATAGCCACGCTCGCGCCCGCATTCAGCACCTTGAGCGCCTGCTCGCCGTTTGTGATGCCGCCAGTCGCAAAGAGGACCTTCCCGGCGCCGTCACTCGCCCCCTTCTCCCCATCTTTGGAAGCAAAAGATTGCGAATCCAGCATCTTGCGGTATCGTCCAACCAAATCAAGCGTGCGGCTGAACATGGCTGGGCCGGAATAGCCTCCCTGCTCCATCAGGGCTGCCTGCTCCTTGCCTGTCAGCCTCACGCCCTCAGGGACAAGACCTGCCCTTCGCTTGGTCGTGTTCCCAACAATGACGCCATCCACGCCACTCTTGTAGACTGCCTGAACGATGCCCTCCATCTGCTCGTCATCGTCCTCGTCAGGCGATACCTTGACCATGACCTTGGGTCGCGTCTTCCTATCCGTCTTGGCAGCCTCGTCGACCACGGCGCTCAGCAGCCGTGTCAGGGGTTCGGTTGCCTGCAACTCTCGGAGTCCTGGTGTGTTCGGGCTGCTGACGTTGACGACGAGTACATCGGCATAGCGCGCCAGTCTCCGTGCGCAGTACACGTGGTCATCCGCAACTGCCTTCTCGTCCCTCTCGTCCGTTTCCTTGTTCTTGGCGATTTGCACAGCGAGCAGCCGGCCCCGCTGCAGACTACCTGGGGGAACTCCCACCTCGCCATCGAGGACTGCCGTCTCGCTCACCCCCAGTGACCTGGCAAATCGGCGCACGCGGTCTCGCAGCCGCATAGCCACATCGTCAGCGCCTTTCGAGTTGAGCCCGTATCTATTCACCATTCCATCCACAGCCGGTACCCGGAACACGCGCGGCTTGGGATTGCCGCCTTGCGGAACCGGCGTAATGCCGCCGATTTCCACAACACCAGCTCCTAACGCAAACAGCGCATCAGGGATCTCGCCATCCTTGTCGAGGCCGGCCGAGATGCCAACCGGATTGCTCAATTGGGTATCGAAGACGGAAACCGACAGTTCCGGAGTGTTGAGGGTGCTGTCGCGTTCGCGGATGTGGAGATTGAGCTGGTACAGGGTTTTCATCATGGTAGTCCCGGCGTGATGGGCGTCCTCGGCGTCGGGAAACGCCAGTCGGATCAATGGCGGCACGACCCATCGATGGACGAAGGCTCGCGTGTCGGTGATGTACAGGTATGCGACGTAGAGAGAGGCTGCTAACGCGCTGCCGTACAGAATGGTCTTTGCACGGCCAGCCCCGGCGGAGGCGTTCTCGGACGATGTCGACGCATATCGGCGCTGGATTCCCGCGAATCGCGATTGGGCGCAGGCGACGCGCAGCCGGGACGTCGACTCGAGGGTTCTGAGGCCGACCCGCGATCGCAGAGTTGAGAACGACATGATCGGCAGGGGACACGATGCCGCGTCAGCTCGCAATGGCGTTCAATGGCTGATGGAGATGCTCTTGTCGCAGGGCGTGACATGTGTCGCGCGCTACCTTTCCGAGGTCTCGAGACAAATTGCCCCACGGTGCATAGTGCCCGTGCAACACTTACACTGTATAACTAGCACTGTACCTCGGTCCATGTCCTCGGGAAGTGTGTAGAGTGTAGACACGTCCTAGGTACCGTACATGTATGAGCCATGATACCGCCATCATAAATGGCCTATTGAAAGAGTGTGAAAATTCTGACGCGTTTGCCATGTCAAACTGCGCGCTTCGTCCTGCCGCAGAGCGGCGCGCCTTCAGCTTGTGCTTGAACGTTCCTACATGTAGCTTCTGATTTTAACCAAGCTGCTGCGTATTGCCGCCGCCATATCGCATCTCAAGCAAATGATGCATTCTGCCGCCTGATGATAGTTAGTGGCTGCGCACTTCCGATCAGTTGAAGAGTATCTTGATGAAGTATTTGTATCTGGGAAATCATGAACTGTTGTCTGAACTGACTTGTTCCCAGTGAGGGAAGGCTGCAAAAATAAAGCACGCGGAAGCACACAGTTCAACCAGTATGGCAAGTCTTGCCCATGACGTGTCTTGTTGAGTCGACTTGAGCCTCGCGCCGCTGGAGGGAACGTGGAACATATGTTGCTTCTAAGTACGATAACCCGAGCAGTGCACTTACGAGCTCATAAACTTGACATCCTGTCTCGCCGAGGGCCGTTGCAACCGACCTCAACAGGAGATGCGCAGGAGCTACAGCTCGCTTCACCTACTCGTACATGGATTCTACACGTACAAGCGCAATATTCGCCTTGCTCAGCCGTTTTGGTCAAACGACAAATTGCTTCCCACTATTCAAGGTTCACAGCCTCCCGACGCTACGGTCTCGAACCCACCCCGCGCAATTGATCTTGAATCCACTCGGCGCTTTGAATCGAGTCCCTGATAATAGCAGCGGGGGCTCCGAAGCTGGGCACGTGTAGATCACCTACGGCAGTCTGCGATGAAGATGTGGAGCCGTCGAGGGATGGGCCGGTGGCTTGAAGGGACTAGGCTGTGGATACTACTTGTAAGCTATCTTACGCAATGGGAACTTGAGGAATCGTCGCGAGACAGACGCTGCACATTGCATCGCAAGCTCTCCGTCTAAGCAGCCTGAACAGAGTAAACAGCTCGGCCATATTTACGTACGTTGTTGACCGGTACCGCTGATCACGAGTCAGAGACAGGACGCCAAGGTAATGATCGACGTTTCCATTCACATTCTGTCCAAATCGCTGATTCCAGAAGCCCCCCCCGCCACGTTTAGTTTGTCATTCAGCTTACGTGAATTTGGCCGAGAACGAAGCTATGACGTTGCGGACAAGGGGAGTGCTACATGTAGTACTACCGTACGTATTTTTGGGCAATTTGCGATATCTCGTAAAATCAGACTCAGCATCTACTCGGCAGTTGTGTCTTTTAATGAGGGTATACTATGCTCGAACTAATTACAAGGTAACAAAATTAAAATGGCCCCCCCTGGGAATGTCTATAAAGAATTTGTCCGTAGGATGGTAACGGCGTCGTCCCACCTCCGCGAGACGGCAATCTCCGTCACCGTTCGGCCCAGCTCGTCTTGGACGGTCAGGTCCACGCCCGAGTGCTGAGCCAGCTTCTTGAGCATGCCAAGATCACCGTTCTCAAGGGCTTGCATGATGCCGTTCCACCCTCGGTACATCTTGTTCGGGTCGGCGCCCTTCTCCAGTAGCATGTCGATGATGTCCGTAGAGTCTGCCTCCAGCCTCCTGAGTGCCTTGACGATGGGCAGATGCTCTCCGGGAGCGTTCACATCAGCACCGCCCTCGCAGATGAGGTACGCCACGATGTCTTTGCGGTATTCGCGAATGGCCGTCGTCAGAGGTGAGAAGACACCACCGTTCCTGTCCTCGACAGAAACGCCGGCGGCCAGCAGAAGCTTGACGGACTCGAGCTGGTTGGCGACTACAGCCATCTCCATGACACCCTTGAAAGCCCTAGGCTCGGGCAGTACGCCAAGGATGCGGCGGAGAAGCTCCGGGTGCCTGACGGCCATGCAGACTGGCCAGTCCTGTCCTCGAACATTGGGATTCGCGCCACGCGCCAGTAGAATGTCGACGAACTCAACTTTGTTGTCCCGAATGGCACTGGTCAGGGCTGTGTGGCCCTTTGGTGTCTTGTCATCCGGGTCAAGGCCCTGGTCCAGCAGCCACTTCAAGCCCTTGGCACTGTTGGAGCTGACCGCGGTTTCCAAGATGCCCTTGGGCGAGTTGAGATCCGCACCGGCAGCGACAAGTGCCGGCAGGAAGTGTTCCCTGTGGTGGGTCAGACACTTGAAAGCCGGGTACTCGCTGGCCGGGACGTTTGGATCCGCTCCGCTGCTCAGCAAGAGCTGGAAGATGTCGCTGCGGTCATCTCGGATAGATGTGCACAACGGTGTGTAGACACCATCCTTCTTGGCGTTGGGGTCCACTCCAGCTTTCAGGAGAATGCGAATCGACTCGATGCTGTTGATACTGCTGGCAAGCTCCATGATTCCGGGGCACTTTTTGTAATCCGCTCCACTGTTCAGAAGCAGCTGCAAGATCGGCGGCTGGTAAGTAGAAGGCCACAGCATATGCTTGGGCCCCGGAAGGTTGGGATTGGCGCCATGCTCTATGAGGCTGGAGACAATGTCGGATCTTCCGTTCGTAATTGCCTCGAAGAGAGCAGTCTTGCCCTCCCTGTTCTTCTCGTTGGCGTCCGCTCCGTAACCCAGGAGCATGTCGACGAGCTTGATGGGGGTCTTCTTGCCGATGGAGGCGATGAGGAGCGTATCGCCGTTGGCGGTTGACTGGTTTGGAGTACCGCCGTACATCAGCAACAGGTGCGCAAAGCGAACGTTGTGGGCAATCACAGCCACAGACAGGGGCGATTCAAGTTCCGGGCCGGTGGATTGATTAGGATCCGCTCCGTATTTGAGCAGAGCGCTGGCGCCGGCGACGAAAGACTTTTCGGCGGCGGCCACGAGAGGACTGACGCCGTCTCTATCCGTGTCGTTTGGATCAGCGCCAAATACGAGCAAATGCCGTACGCTCTCCGCGTCTTGGGCCAGGACGGCTTCGTTCAGGGCATGGATATCGGCGCCGGTGTTGGGCGAGACACCTCTGTCGAGGAGCTGCACGAGGAGCTTGTGGTCCTTGTTTCGAATGGCTGACACCAGAGAGTTTTTGCCGTTGGGTTTGTCGGCATCAATCTTGCTGCGAGGCTTTCGTCGCGGCAAGTTGAAAGGCTCGCTCTTGAGATGCACCACCTTGGACCCGTCGAGGTCAAGGTTGGCAATGTCCGCCAGCAAAGCCTCAAGCTCGCGGCTCATCTCGCTACTCGGTTCACGGCTGGCCTCGTCGCTTTCGTCGAACGCGCCCAGCCGGTCGTTTGCAACAATTCTTCTCGGCGGATGGCCGTCATATGAGCTGACAGAGCTTGTTGTATATCGAGTTGTGGGGCTGCCAGTGTTATGTTCAGAGGAACCTGCAAAGACGCTGCTTTCTCCACTCAACGAGTCTTGGGCGAATGGAGAGGACTTGTCGCCTCTCGGAGGGTGGTGCAGCGATGGCAGCGATGGCAGCGTAGCAGTAGCATGATGCATGTTCGCAAGCCGGTGATCCTCGACGCTTCGCTGGGCCAGCGATGTTTGAGCTGCTGCTCGGTAACTTGAGCTCTTGTCTTCAGAGGCTATGGACCCGGCTCGCTTGTTGCGACGCAGGTCATTTCCTTCCATGGCGGCGGCCAAGCCGATGTATCCAATACCGAGCTCGCTGTCAAGCTTTTCGGATCCGATATTCCATTGGAACATGTAAGCGCTCATCTTCAAGTCCTCTCGTAACTTCGCCAGTGCCAATGTAATTCGCTCGGTGCTGTTATCGCCAAAGACCTTTCCGAAGCCGCGCTTCATGCGACCCATGGCACCTTTTCGTTCGTACTCAAGGTTCTTGCCGACGACCTGGTCCAAGACTCGAAAGTCGCACTGAGCCGCTCGAAATTTCTTGTCCAAGACAGTGATCATGTCGAAGGGTAGAGCTTGGCCATTGCGGACAGACTCCCCCAGACCGGCCTCGATATAGAAGAGAACCTGGCAGGTCTCAAGCAAGTCATTCGACAGGGTGTCAAAGCCGTGAGGCATGTGCTTGACCAAGGTTGCGTACTCTGCCATGCGCTCCGCAACTCGGTCGCCCGCTGCTGCGGTGTTGCTGCAGAGCTGCAGACATTGCGTCTGCGCCTTGGAAGCGGTGGCCATGCCTGGAACTCTGTAGGAGCCGGAGAGCTGGTGGTCAGAAGGCGGTTGGGGCCAGTGTGCGGATAGAGTGGGAGTAGTCTCTCGGTACCCGGCGTTGAGGGTCCTTGTTGATGATGCGATTGTAGATGCGATTGTACTTGGTGTTGGCGGGGGCAGCCCAAGAGCTTCTTGAAAGTCCAACGTCAGGGACGACTCCTTGGGGGGCACTGAGGGCGGCTCAGGCGAGTAGTAATAGCCTCTCTCTGCTCTATCTCCTGGGAGATATTCGTGAGGGTGGTTGCTCATGTTGGAAGACCAGCGGCGGCAGCAGCGGCTAACGAGGGCACGCGTGCTTGAAATAGAGGATAGAGGTGTGTGTACAGGACAGAAGGCGGCGCAATCACGCAAGGCACGCAGAGGCGACGAGTCACCACATGTCGAGAACGCCTCCCGTTGACTTCCTTGCCGCCGCTGGACGTTTTGGGGGATTTAACTTTGCCTAGACTGGCGTCGGTTCTCTGTCTGGTTGGGCTTCGCAGCCTCGCCGCGCGCTATCCAAGGCGGTGGCTGCTTAATGGCATGGGTTCCTTGCTAGGCCATCCTTGAGCGTTTGGAGGGCCTCCAAGTTGATAGACTGCCAGTCGGCATCGAGTGCCCTTGTGGAATCCTGGGAATCCTGGGAAGTTTGGTCAATGCGCTGCCCACCCAACCGTCCCCCGGATCCACGCCCACCGCCGTGGACCAGAAGTTGCCGTCTGTGCACCGCAAGGGAAGCGCCATTCGAGCGCCGATGACGCTGGCATCGGCTCGACTAAGCCAGCCGCAAGATGCTGGCTGCGCGGCAAGCGGGTCTTTCGTCCATGCCCGTTGGGGGTTCGGCCGAAGAACGGCGCCCAGGTTTGGTCGTGATCAAGTTGCCCGTACGTAACGAGCGGCCCGAGCAGAGGCAGTGAGGGAGGTTGTATCATTGCCAAGGGGTTAGCTCGCTGCAACGGGCAGCGTTTGGGAGCCGGGTCGCGCCGTTACAAGTGTTTGATCAACATGGCCTCGCTCCCCTGCAATGAAGCTCCCGTCGAGCGTGCTCGCCAAGTTGCTACGTGCCGGTCGATCCCACGTAATGGCTGCCCAGTCCCCGGCAAGACGTTATCGTCTACGGATACTCCGTACGACTGCAGGTAGTCGGGCAGTAGCCTGCCGCGGAACGTAGAGCGAGCCGTAACGTCGACGCCAAACCAATCATGCTCCAGGCACGCCCTCAATGGCACAGCCTGACCAGGCACAAGCGTGGACGGCGCAGGTGGCGTTCGACGTCGATCAGCCAGGTCTCCACCCGATGTGGGAGCAGTCGCGAAGCGCTCGCTGTCGCCGTCACCCTCGTCCTGCACGCTCTGACGTTCGTGGTGCTGACAGGCCCGGCCGCTTCTGCAATCTGCCATGGCCCGCGGCCCAGCATGCCCGGGCGCCAGGGCAGCTGTCAAAAGAAATAAAGAAATCCTTCCGCGTTGCTTTTAGGAAACTATCGACAAGTCCTGCCATGGGTCCCGGGCGTAGGCGATTGATCAAGTGGAGAGGCGGCCATGGCGTTGGTCTTGGCCTTGGCGTTGCCACTAAGCCAGGATAAGCCAGGGTAAGCCAGGGTTCTTCCGCCAAACTGCGGCTGATACTTGTGAAAGTTGGTCCCGGGTGGAAGGTTATTGACTAGATGTTGAGCCGCACGGGGCGGAGGGCGCGCGGATCCGGAGCGACCCAAGCGTCGGGGCCTGCAGCGGTCCATCTGCGTCATGTTTCATGTCTTCGCTTTTGTTGCCGCAGCGGCACGTAGTTCCATGTCTCATCGCGCAAATCGCATCGACGCTCTTCCCCACGGCGGGTGCTGTCGTCTGATCAGCTGCTCATGCAACCCAAAATGATGAGCGTGAGCTGCAATGTGGGACGCCCCACCAATGAAACGGCCAAAAGAACCGTTTCTTCGTGTTGATTCACCACCCAGTTCCAGTCTATTTCTGCCCCTACAACTTATTAATAGCAACTTCATCTCGGCAGCAATGACGGATCGACTTGCAAATGTTGTTAGTATGCGGATACTCCGTACTACGAGTACACAATGCCTTCAGAGCGTGTCGTTGAGGGGTGCAACCCGTAATGCGCACCCTAGGGTTGCCTGGCTGACCATTGCATCCAGGCATGCCATCTGCGCACACTGGGCTTCATGCTGCTTGCTTTCAAGTCTCAAATGTAATCTCATAACATGTAGTCTTGATTGATCGACGGATGGCTTTTGGACTCGAAGTAAGCCACATGTCGAGGGCAGCAAACTGCAGGTACTTTCCAACCGTAAACATTGAATCGCGTAGTTGGCATGTAATATGCTGTTTCGCGTTGGGTGTTAATTGCTTCAACAATGCTGCACCTTGGGCTTGAGCTGTCATTGGAGCGCTCGGCTGCTGGAACAAATCGGGGTGCCACAAGAGGGCGGCGGGCGTCATCACATGCAGTTACACAAGGCTGTCACAGCGACAACATGAACACTTCCATTCCCTGGCTCACATCTGCTGTCGAGCAAAGTGTCTCATCTGCAAAAACCCTTGCTGTCCTTGCCGAAACCCAATCCAATCAGTGTGAAGCATTGTTAAACGCTAGCACCTCGACGCATTGCTCCGTGGCTTTGCTTTGCTGATGGTTTTCAACGTGGTGAACGCTAGTGTCATGCTGTCCTGCAGGCGCATTGACCTGCGTGCCGCGCGGGACTTTCGCACGTCATCCCCTGTCGGGCGTTGAGAGGCCTCGGGTGTCAGCTGCGCGTGTTCCGTACGAGAGGCGCATGGATCAACGACCAAGTCCGTGTACTTCCAGAAAAGAAATTCACAACTTGCTGTCGCATCGTTTCTTTACCATCTCAAAAGCAACCATGGCTTTCAGCCCTTGTTCATAACAGTGACAACTATGCTCTCTCTCGATTATGATGTACTGAACTTGACAAAGCATATGGCCAGCGAAACATCTGGCAATGGGAGATACTGCTTCCAATTGAAGGATTTAGCCCCAGTGCCGGACTATCGGAGGATTTGCGCTTCCGCCATTTTGGATTATAGCCATTTAGGCTCCTCAAAACCCTGCGTGCGTCCTCTTAGAAGCTCTGCTGCTACATTTGCTTGCTTGACTTGTTGGAGTCAACAAGGGGTTTCTCTTCATGTCCAAACTCTGGGACGAATCTCTCTCTGTTCAATACACGGCAAACTTCCCAGATTTGCTCGTGCAAGGTGCACTAAGACACTACACTGGTTGACGGGTAATTCAACTGCGCAACAAGTCGCAAAGTAACCCGAACAAATTCCCAGCTTTTTACGTAGTACGCGGTCGTGTCAAGTACTAGTGACTGCCAATTCGACCACTCTACAAGTCAATGGACATCATAATCTCTCCATCTTCATCCGGTGGCGCAATTTGTCTGAATCCAAGCTTCTCATAAAACTTGAAAGGAGAATCCTCTGGCTTCACATTCTTCAACACATTTTTGCTCTGCTTCCCCTCTGGCGGCGTTGACATGACGCCCAACGTTTTTGCCTGAGGATTGTGCTGTCGTATATGGGTAATCGCAAATTCCACGCCGCGTCGACCGTATCCCAGACCCTGATATTGGCCTTCAATCATGAATCGCCAAATGTAGTACGCCTCATCAGGATCCCATATTGCCATCATGAGCATGCCGACAAGCGTCTCGTCGGCGTAGATGGCTCGCACCCATGCGTCTTCGGAGTAATGGGCTTCGCAGAGAGACCAAACGTTGGGGGCGAGGTTTCCTATCTGGCCGTCTTTGGGACTCAGATTTGCTACCGCACGCCAGTTTTCTTCGGTGACTTCGTGGAATGTGAGTATTGAGTTTCTGGTTGGAGCAGCCTTGCTGGGGTTGTTGTCCATGGCATTCGGGAGACATAAACCCCAAGCACCAGACGGTTGCCCCAAAAGTCTGAATTAAAATTTGGGTAGTGCGCAATGCGTGTGTTCCGCTTTGGGAGTTGACTCTTTGGGCGGACCGTGACGAAGGATGAAGCAGCTGTAAAACGTGCCAGGGCGGCGATGCTCCTCGACAACAAGAGCATCGTACTTCTTTAATGGCAGTTTTCAAGTATTCCTGCATTGTCATTTAATGGCTCATTGCAGCATTTGACTCATCATGACCAGTGAGTCAAATACCATGCAGTCTCGGCTGCAACCTTTTCGAGTTTAGTGTCCAGATTGTGCATTGGTTACATGTACATCTACATGTATGAGTACTCGAAACAGTGCTGTTATTCGCTACGTGTAGATGTAGACGGGATGGAGGGGAGGTGGGAGAAAGGCACCCGTGGATCCCACTCGTATTGTGGTCGGCGGCCAGACTCTCCTTCTTGGGCATTGCTCAGACGCTGCTGATGTTAGAGTAGCGACGGCCTTCATATAGGAACCGTACCGAGGAAGGAAGTTCATGTTGGATGGCAAGGCTCGTGATGAAATTGAGCTGATAATCAGAAATACCTCATGAAAAGCAGTCGTCATATGTCGAGACCAGCTTCAGAAGTGTTTATTTTGGCCGCCAAAGAGCCCATGCATGCTAGATGCCTTATTCTTGGAGATAACGCGTTAAAGGCGCGATTAAGTACGTAATATTCGTCTACTAGAGGCATATCGATCTTTTATCGCCTGCTGATAAGATACGCGGCCGCCCTGGACGCGGAAGAACTTCGTGCATCCCCATAAAGATTTCGAAGATTATAAGGGAGTACTTTGCATCACTCTACATGCCTTTGAAACCTTGGGCTAACAGGTTGCAGAAAGTTGTATCTCCCGACGTCAGGGGACAGGAGAACAGGAGGACAGTGGTTTATATTTTCAAATGCGAGAGAGACTTCGCAAGTAGGGACGAAACTATAGCAATTGCCGGTCAGATGTACGTGGTAGAGAAACCTCCACCCCACTCTGCATCTGGCAATCGTGATGCCCATTCACTCACCCTTGGCGGTGACGGCAGCGCCAGACCAGTGCCCAAAATCAGAAAAACCACGACAGTTGGGTAGGCTGGAACGGGAAAACCAGTCCTCAGGACCTCAGGTCGCTCGTATCCATCGCTACCCATACGGACGTGAGTCAGAATCAATCAATCACACAAGGGGGGAAAGGAAGAGTACGTACGAAGGTAGTGGAAACGGTTAATTTACTGTAATATTCAGCTACTGCATTCAGTTTACGGTACTTGGAATGGAGAGCATTCCAAGACATATTTGTCGGGGAACTTAACGTCGATACTGTGGGGTTTGCGTTCGAGAGGTGTGGGCGAAAGAGGTTAAAGTTCAGATGCAAACGGGCAATGACGCGCTACAAGCACCCCATATAATACCCAAATGGTGTTGTGAAGAGCACCGACGCACCAAGACGCTGGGTACGTACAGATCAGATGAAAGTACAGTATCGCGCCACGCTGAAATAACCCTTCGGGGGAAAGCTGCAGGATTTATATCTTCCGTGCAACAGCTGGGAGCTAATCCAATCCAAACTTTCCATTTGACTTTCTCTAGTAGAACTCGCCGGTTTCGCTACAGGTAACCGTTGGTCGCGCGTTAAGAGAAAAGGTCGTAGATTGTGTTCTGCTGTTATACTAGGATCGAGATTTCGATTTATATTCAATGCCTCTCGAGCACAAAGTGATGCCCTTCTCTACATCTTTCAACTGTTTCAGGAGACACCCCTTCACTCTTGAGATCCTATTAGTGGATTCGCAATGACTTTAGTCGAACGCCTCTGGTCGGTGGTGACGTCCTTCGCCAGCATCGTGTCCTTGTCTTTAATATCCGGCTGGAGCAAAGACCAAACACCCCTCCAATCACCGCTGCCCCTCAGCCCTAACAACCATGTGGTAGATTATCCGAAATTTAGACCACCGAGTCTCCCAGGCGATACAAATTTCCGATGCGAGTATCCGCTCATGAAGGGATGGGAGGACTGCTCCCACGGACTAGACCGTAAGTGCTGGATCAGACGCACGTCAGATGGAAAGCAGTTCGACATCAACACCGACTACGAGAATGCCTGGCCCATCGGAATCGAGCGCTACTACGAAATCGACTTGGCCGATAGCTGGTACGCAGCAGATGGGTTGAATTTTACGCAAGCCAAGTTGTTCAACAATAGGTATCCGGGGCCTTGGATTCAGGCTTGCTGGGGGGATCGGTGAGTGGTCGCTCGGGAGTGAGGATCGGAAACAGCGCTAACTGACTACACAGGGTGATCGTGAACGTTACCAATAATTTAAAACACAATGGCACCTCGGTACACTGGCATGTATGTGGTAATGGATTCCGAAACGTGGCTCAAACTTACGAGTGAAATTAGGGCATTCGTCAGCTGAACTCCACGCACATGGACGGTGTAAACGGCATCACGCAATGCCCCATTGCTCCCAAGGATTACTTCGTCTATAACTTCACTATGCATCAGTACGGAAGCTCATGGTACCACAGCCACTACTCTGTGCAATATGCTGATGGTGCCGCGGGCCCAATGACCATCCATGGTCCTTCGTCTGCCGACTGGGACGAAGCCATCAACCCGCCCTTGATCCTGACCGACTGGTACCACAACTCCGCCTTTAAAGTGGTGTCAGGTGGCAACACCGGCGGCAAAGACATCTTGCTAAACGGGCGCGGAAACATTACCAAGTTTACCGGTGGCGCCACTAAGAATACGACCGCTATCAGATCCGCATTGAATATTACATTTGAAAGCCCCCGCCCCGGACAAGGATGCAAGAAGTATCTTCTTCGCGTGATCAACACATCATTCGACACTACGTTCGTCTTCAGCATCGACAACCATCTCCTCGAAGTGGCCAGTGCTGATTTCGTCCCGATTCAGCCCTACCGAAACACGTCCATCATAGTTGGCATCGGCCAACGTTATAATGTAGTCGTTGAAGCCAATCCACTCAACACATCCAGTCCACTCGCCAGTGATGGAAACTACTGGATCCGTACCGAGATCGCAAATTGCTTTAGAAACGGGCCTCCTGGACCTTGGGATTATGACGAGGTTGCTATTCTGCGTTATAATGCATCCAGCACCAGCGATCCTTCGACCAAGAGATGGCCTAAAATTTCTCTGAACTGTTCGGACGAAACGTACACGAGCTTGAATCCAATCCTGCCGTGGATTGTCAAACCTCCCAGTAACGGGGTTCTGAATGCGGCGGCTCCGCGATTCGGTCAAGAGTTCGACATCTTTTTCAAAGGTCCCCGGGTCCCAAAGGACTATCCCATCGCAGGGTTTACGATGGATAGTAGTAGCGATAGAGCGGCGCCCATGCGTATCGATTACTCTAACCCAATCTTCCTGAACCTCAATCCCGAATCCCAGATACCCTGGCCCGAGCTTTGGCGCGTCCAGGCGGAGAATTACACCCACGGCGAATGGGTAAGTCGCATTGACTTCCTACCCCGCAACTAACTAACTCAACCTCATAGATCTACCTAGTCCTACATGGGTTGGAGATGGACACGTCGGGTGCTCATCCGGTAGGGCGTCTCCTAGCACAATACGAATGAAGGCATTGACCGCATCGCAGATCCACTTACACGGCCACGATTTTGCAATCCTTGAGCAAGCTGAGAACAAGACGTGGGACCCATACAACATGAGCCTTAAACTCATCAACCCTCCCCGCCGCGATGTCGTCCTGCTGCCTACTGACGGCTACGTGGTTATCGCGTTCAAAGCCGACAACCCCGGTCCATGGCTCTTGCACTGTCACATCGCCTTCCATATTTCTAGGGGTTTGGGCATGCAAATCATGGAGAATCAGCCAGGCGCCTTCGCCATCTGGCCAGATAATGACAGCGCGATCGTCGAGGCCAAGCGAGTCTGCAAGAATTGGGGACAGTGGTATTCAAACATGACTAATTGGGCGAATAAACCCGTGTCTGCGGGAGGCGAGTGTAAAGAAGAGAATCCCGACTGGTGTTTTCAGGATGATTCCGGTGTGTAAAGGAGATAGGTTCTAGAGTAGTATGTCTTCATATTGTTGGAACTTGCGGATACACGCCATAATAGCGGCGCTGTTTGATCCAAAGATCCCGAACAAACGCCAAAAAGCAAAAATAGAAACCATAGTTGCTCGTCGTCTCCTTCAGGCGAAATTTGTGACTTGGGGACATCTATGCCTCACTCACACTTTGAAAAAACAGACGTGGAAGAAAGCAAAAGGGTCCCTCACATTTGCTGGACAAAACAGGCATCGAGATACCTAGATAGTTCCTCGGGGTCGTTAAGAGGTCACGCTTCGGGTTCCTTGGCACGTACTTGTGTGCGTATACATGTAGTCATCAATAGTTTCATGTTTGCGATGGAGGTTCAGCTCGACTTTCGCACCTTTGTAGCCCATCGTGAATCTTGCCGCTGAACTTCTACAATGTGACGACAGCTGTCCCATGATTCGCGTCAAACGAGCAGCTCGCGGAGTTCACTGCGGCTCGCTGGTGGGGCGGCGTTTTGTAAACGGCCATCTGTGCGTATTCGGATGATGCCGTTGGGGGCGGCACGTGGTGGACCGCTGGATTCGAGGCTCGCAAGTGAGACACAGCCGATCAGGGCCCCGGGGCCTCCGGACCAGCGCCAGGGGGGTGCTGAGCACTGCTTCCGGTCCATTTGGAGCTTCGGAGGCTCGGGGTTCAGTGCGCTCGGGGCTCCGTGTCTGGGGTGCTCCGCAAGCCGAATGGGCTGATTGGGGGCCCCAGGCTGGACCCCTATTCTCGAATATTCCACTGCTGCCGCTGCCTGACAAATGCTGCGGGCGACCCCTACAGCAGAGCTCCGGAACCGCAGCGCAGCGGATCAAGGCGCCACTTCCGCCCGACGTCAACGAACGGTGCGACCCCCGTTTGGAGTGGACTCTCGCACCCACCCCGCCCGTTGCTATCCCGTCGCGTGCTCGACACCCGCGGCGTCGCCCTCGCACTCCTCTCATCTCCTCGACGTCGCGAGCGCTTTTGTCGAAGTATCGGTAGTCATGGAGCGGTAGAGTCCGGACTGCGCCCTTTGCTCCCTACGTGTCAGCGCACCTCCAGCGATCCGCGACTCGATCTCGACGCCTTCATCGGGCCAGCGAAGACGCCCGCGTATCGGGCTGCAACCCCCTTTTTGACGCCTGCCAACCTGCCAGAGTCCCTCTAGCGATATACCCGCACTGCCGTCGCCGTCTTGCCAGAATGCCGTTGTCAATCACGCTCAAGGAGGACGGGAACCGGCACTTCCAGGCCGGCGACTTCGTCGCAGCGGATGGACTCTACTCCAAAGCGTGAGCTCTACGAGTCCAAGATGGCCATCAAGGCGACCGCCGGCTAACTCGACCCGCGCTGCCCAGCATCCTCATCGACCCCACGAACCCGAACCTCTACACCAACCGCGCCATGGCCCGCCTCCGCCTCAGCCTCTGGGACTCGGTCGTTGCCGACTGCAACGCCGCCCTCGCCCTCAGCCCCGACAACATGAAGGCCCACTACTATCTGTCGATGGCCCGCCTTGCCATGCGGGACTACGACGCCGCCCTCGACAGCGCGCGGACCGCCCACGCGCTCGCCACCAAGAACAACGACAAGTCCCTCCCCGCCATCACGGCCGTGGTCCTGCGCTGCAAGAAGGAGCGGTGGGAGGACCTCGAGAAGAAGCGAAAGAGGGAGGGCCAGGAGCTGGAGAAGGAGCTGCTGGAGCTGCTGGGACGGAAGCGGGACGAGATGCTCGCCGCGGAGACGGACGACATAGAACGGAATTCGATCCACGACGAGACCGTGTACAAGATGGTGCTGCTGCAGCAGATGTTCGAGCGGGCGCGGTCCCAGTCGGAACAGCGGCGGGAGGTGCCCGACTGGGCCATCGACGACATCTCCTTTGGCCTCATGGTCGACCCGGTGATGGTAAGTAAACCCGCACCTGCCTGCTACGCTCTACCAATCTCACGCTTTCGCTCGCAAAAGACCAAGACTGGGAAGTCGTACGAACGGGCTTCGATAATGGAGCACCTGCGCCGCAGCCATACCGACCCCCTGACGCGTGAGCCGCTCGCGCCCGGTGACCTCCGGCCCAACCTTGCGCTCCGCCAGGCTTGCGAGGAGTATATCGAGCAAAACGGCTGGGCCGTGGACTGGTGATTTCCCGCCGCGGAGAGAATTGCTTGCGACATTTGTGAAGCCTTGTTGTTTGGAATAGCCTACAGCGCTGCTGCTGTTGCATGGTACGGCGTTATGAGTGCGAGAAGGGCGAGCACGGAGTTTTGGCTGGCTGCAGGGGCATTGCGCAATTCGATACTCACGAGACATGAAACATAGCGCTTTTAATATTCAGCACAAGCCTGGGCCATGGTTCCTGTGAATTTGGACTCGCTACCTACCTTACCTAGGTACCCTTGCAAACGGCAACGTTGTCCCTCGTCATCGCAGCCCCGGCCGTGGAACAAGTGTTTACGCGCCTCAAACTTAGAAAAAGGCTCCAAGAACGGTGTACCAGCTGCTTCCCTACTCGGCATATTCTGGAAACGTCTCTATAAACTACGTACCTACGTGCCGTACGTCTCGTAAGGGGGCGTGGCTCAGGAGCCAGGTTGTACTGTATAGGTTAGGTACCTAGGCGGCTTGCGTCACTCGCCAGCCCCAGCATCTGATGGGAGCAACTACAGCAACTACTCCCTGAAAGGGCAGCCGCTTCGCGTGTTAGCTACGGCACGAATAGCCCGATGATTTCCGCCAGAGGGATGCCAGGGAGGATGTTGGTAGGCTGCTGTATGTCCAACAGTGGACACCCGGGAAGCATGGACGATGAAGGCCGGGTCAAGTGAAGAGGGTACAGTATTTGGGTTTTTGACAAATATACTACGTAGTTGCGAGCTTCCGCTCCGAGCCGAGTCGCCAAAATGTCAAATTTCATGAGAGCCAAGCTTGCATCGCGGAGTCAGCTGAGCCGTGCGCGAGCACAATTCGTTCCCGGCCTACCCGGCCCCTCTCACGGCTGCGACGAGGGACTCGCCTCGCCGCATCCTGCAGACAGGGTACTCTAGCTGTGAGGCATATATAAAAAAAATGAAAAATAAAAATAAAAAAAAATAAAAAAAACCAGTACGCGAGGCGGCGGCACGGCACTCCGAGCCCGCGGAGATGTAGATGTTCGTTGGGTCGTCGCCCGCCGCAAGTCCCCTTTGGCGGCGCCGCAGCCCATCAGGGTACCTCGTCCCCGCGCCCCGCCAACCGACGGGCGCCAGCGCGCAGCCGAGGGCCTATCGCGACCCCGCCATTAGTCACTTTGCCCGCTCGCGGGTGCTGTCCCCATTCCCCCCGGCTTTTGCCGGAAGCCGGCTCCAGTTCGAGGGCGACGTCAGAAGGCGGCGGCGGCGACGGCGGCGGTGGTGGGCCACACTTTGCTTGTTTGCTTGCTTCTCCTCCTCCCAAAGGTCCCCATCCCCCTCCCGCCGGACCACGAGAATACCCTCATCTCGCTTCGCCTCTCCCGACAAACGTCGCTTCCCCATCTCGGCTGGCCCATCAAGCTTCGACGACGAGACGCGCGGGTCATGGTCCCGCGACCACCGCTCTCCACTAGCCGAACGAGCCGTTGAGCGACGACAGCTGCCAGCCAGGGCTTCCGCTGAGCCGAGCTTGGCATCTGATTCCTTGGCGGCGCTCGGCGACATACCATACGCGGATCGCTGGACGGCGCGCCATCAGACGGATACGACATCACGAACCACGATCGGGCAGGATACCCTTGACCACGCTCCCAGCGACGAGTTCGCGCGAGTTCCGTTCGTACTCAGCCCTCCACCGGCCGAAGCCGCACGACGCACCCACCCACCTCTCACGATGCCTTCGCAACGACCATACTTCCTCTCCTCCTTCATATCCGCCTTCCGCCAGCAAGGCCCCTCGCTGCAGGCCAGCCAGCAGCCAAACAAGCACACCACCCAGGCCTCGCCATCCTCCGCCGCGGCGTCCTCGACCACCTACGCCCACCAGTCCGCCTCCCCGCCGCGCGCCATCTCAACAAACGCCGCCGCCGCCGCCGCGTCCTCATCGCAAGCCGGCAGCCGCTCTCCGCCCGCCGGCGTCTCCATCCACTCCCCGCGCGGCGCCGCCACGGCCGCCAACGGCATACCCATCCCGAACCCCTCGGGGGCCCGCCGCCGCGGAAGCGACAGCAGCAGCGAGGGCTTCCGGGACGCCCTCGGCGCCGACAAGTGGTACATCGGCGGCCGGACCGCTGGCGGCGAGGAGCGCTTCTTCAAGATGGGTGTCGTGCGGAGGGTCCGGAGCAACGACGGCTTGAGCCTGGATCGGTTGAGCTTATAGAGAAAAGTGTTGACGTTTACGCGCACACCGGTTGGTTTCTTACTTGCAAAGTATGTGGGCTCTACTTGCAAAGTACATAACACAAGACGTCTTGGGGCTTCGACACCATATTGCGGTCTTGTTCACGCATTCACGACACGCAGGTTTTTGGCTATTTGGGCTTGAGGGTTCTTCTGCTTGAGCTATCTTATTATACAATCATGGCGTACTCTTATCGATGACACACGCTCGAGCTACCACATGAATCGCTGTAACCGTCCGTCGTCGAGAACTGTCCCATCCTCCGCTCTCCACACATAAGGCTTCGCGAGGAAGACGTAGCAAGTTGCCAAGTTGATGGCAACGAACCAAGCAGTCTCTAAGCAGAGACGCAAATCGTGGTGCCTGAAGAAGGCGACGGCCTTACCCAGGGAAGAGTCGCGGTTGACATGCTCAAACAGCTTGTCAGAGAAGCGGTGGTCGTGCAATCGCCACGCTGGAACCTGGAGCCGCCACATCAACCACGGGATGATGAAGTAGCGGGGCTCCACAAGCGGCGCGGTGACAAGAGACAAGCTCGTTGCGAGGAGGAAGATCAGGCCTGTCGACGTCGATCCAGGCTCTGTGGAGTACTTCAGCGGATCCTCTGACAAGGCTTGAGACAGTTCTTGGTTTGCCACCACAGTCTCTTCTGCCAAAGCTTGAGTGGGATCTCGGGGGTACTCGGCGTCAGTTTGCCTCCTGTTGCTGCTATAGGCAATCCAAAACGGGTAGCTTGTGAACGGAGCGGGCTGCAAGGCGTGATAATACGCAGAGCATTCGGTCTGGTAGTGTCCCGCCATCCACTCGTAACATCCTGCGAATTTGCCCCAGACAGCCCAGCGGCTGATCGTATACGGCACAATGAGCATGTAGCGAATCCATCCGGCCCGACGAATAGTGTAGCGGAAGACGTAAAACATGTAGTGGCGGTTGTCCGCCAGTGTAAAGGGATGGATGATTGTGTTGTATCGGACGATGAGCACCGAGAGCAGGATTGTACCCAGGAGATACAATGCCCAAGTAAATAGTCTTGAAGACTCAGCTAGCCGCAGGAGGGTTGACAAGTCAGACCGAGACCCGGTTGGACCAGAGGGAGTCTCCGACTGGCTTGAAGGTGGTTCCCTTGAGTCACGGCCGCGTTGGGAGCGATCGCTGCTTTCTCTTGCTGTTGTTTTAGACTTTGGCCGCGCAGAGGATCGTGAGCCGCTGGAAGACTGGTTGTCGGACGGCGAGGTAGTTTTCGATCGCGGCGTCGACTTGCTCAATCGGAACAAATCCAAGAGGATATCAATGACAGGAATTGCGTATGGCAGGAGTAGAGGCAGCGAGAAAAACGCAAAGAATGGCCAGATGTAGAGCATTTGGGCAAGATGTATCGTAGCCACATGGTTCGACTTGTCGCCTATGCCTTGTCAATTCCGAGTGGTGTACGCGATATCAGGAAACTCACCGAGAACGACGCCGCCATTCCACGCCACAAATGCGCCAAACGAAAGAAGCACTGTCACGTAAGGCCATATTTGCCTCAAAATACGGATAGGGTTGCATACGGCCGCAGTTGCCAAACTGATTGCCGTGAACAGCATGTCTGCACTCCGAGTCAGCTGGGACATCACCACTACTCCACAACGAGCTGCCCTTACCATCTGGCCAGGCTTGACTCAACGACAGATCGTGAATATCTCCAACTGAGTATCTCCAAGCAAAGAACCTCAGCTGCTCCCACAGCGTCGTCATGAAGGGCTGGTCAACTCTCTCCGGCCGCAAGGTCTTGACTGCATGCACGGCCTCCAGGCCGCCCATGTAGACAACTATCCAGAACACATTCGTTTGCCGCATGAGCAGCGCAAGAAGCCCCAGCACTATCGTAAGCAGATCGCTCATGATAGAGCTGCGATCCCGTCCCACACGGTGAAGGTGGTTCAGAAAGGCACCGACGACAAGAGCCGTGGAAACGACGTCTGTATAGTACAGGCCGGAGAAGAAGAACAGTAGTGGGAACAGGGCGATGTTAATCGATGTGTGAAGAGAGTATTCCGAGGTCGGCTTCCACCGCGCAAGCGAGTGTGCCTGGTGGATGCGAGCTTCAATCTCGCGGCGGCAGAGGAGGGCCAGGTACGCCAGGACGAACAGACCGACAGTGTTCACGGCGCGAAGGCTTGCCGCATCACAACCATATTCCCATGGCAGGCCAATCTTAGCAGAGATTTGTGGCAGAAGAACCGAGAACAGGTACCTTCCTGTGTTAGCAACATCTTGCGCTCACTCGCATCCGAAATGGGTAACTTACAATCCCGGTGGCGTGGTGATCTTGTCGTCCCATTCATGAAACTTCCCTTGGCAATACTTCTGGGCTTGCGGTATGTGAAATACCTCATCCTGGTCATTTGTGAGCTCAAGACAGTGCTTTTTCTCAATCCTGATGGGCTTACCAAGTATGGGTCAGGGACCGTCCGCGAGACGGCAGTGAGCCAAAGGAGACACGCCCCAGCCAGGAACGCGGGTAACAGCGCATATTTTCTGGATACCATGGCTTGCTTCTGAAAGATGATTAAATGCACAAATAGAGCTATCGGGATAGAGCCGGCCGCCCAGGCGCCGAGACCAAGCTGGGCAGCGCTCGCTCGGATCCCTTCGAGTGATCCGTTGGCTGCCATCTTATTCACAGGTCGTTGACGCGTGTCCCCTAATCCCAAAATGTTAGCACCACGACCGGCTAGCTTTAAGCCTGATAGACAGCAAGACTTAGCTTGCAACATTACCTCATTGCCAGGTCTGTCCGTGCTCCTGAAACGCGCCCTTCGTTGGAGAACGCGACGCCGTTGTAAAGGAGATTACTTGTCCAGATGCTAGACACGAGCACCGAATCATACAGTGTGTATTCCACACAAATACGCACTGTGCGTCTCGCGACGGTCGGGGATCGCTCGAGACATTTAGGAGATTGAGGGGCCTACGAGCTAACCTATTTCTACGGCATTCTCAATCTGTGACACAAATCTCCGGCGGCGAACTTTCGTTGGGTTGGGGAGCAGCTTGACAGAACATTTCGCTCGACTGCAAGCACTGAGTGGCACCCTGCCGTACCTTCGCAGGCAGACACTTGCAACGGGCAGATGAAGCTCCATTTGTTGTGATCGGCTCAGAATTGATCTAATGTGAGTATCTTATACAAAGGAAACAGACCCGAAGTCGTCGACATGGGTGTTGTACAGAATTTTGCCATCCTTCTTTCGCCAAGTCATTTAGAAGGGCTGCAAGCTCATTAGCATTTGGACCATCGTCACGGTTCGGCATCGCTGGAGACTTACGTTGTCCGAGGCGGGGAGCTCCTGCTTGACGAAGTAGCGACCGACAATGGGGAAGTGCTGAGCCCGAGAGTTAGCGAACCGTCCAACACTGCTGTATGGCCTGCGATGCTCACCTGGAGAACGTCGCTTCGGACGCGGGGGATGCCAGAGACGAAGAGCAGGCCAGCAACGCCGAGGGCGCCACCGTAAGCGGCAGACCTGGTGGCTCTGTAACAGGTGTTAGCGTCGCGTGCTTGCAAGAATCCCGCGATAGACATCTGCATCGACCGGGCATGCTTGGCATATCCAGATATCCTTGCGTATCATGCCCGTCCCTCATTCGCTCGAGCTTCTTCTTTCCTCGGTTCGAATCGTCCGTCACACTAGGAGGTGCCTTGAGGCTGGAGGTGGACGAGTTGGTCCTTTCGCATGGAAATCCAGCACCCCACCACCTCGCTCAATGCCCTGTCCCCGAAACCTGTAACCAACGAGAAATTTCGACTTACAGTCTGAAGATGGCAGTCTTGTCCCAGCCCTTGATGTTGGGCTGGAAGTGGTACCTGCAGCGTTCCCGTCAGCCCACGTTCCCTGCTCCGTCTCCCGTCTCGCAGCTGCCACAGGTTCGAATGCCAGAACAATCAGGTTCGCGCAGCGGGTGTTCGTGTGCGGTCTGTGTATCTCGAGTCGTAGGAAGGTATCGGAACGTACTTGGGGCCGTAGGCGCTCTTGAACTCCGCAGCGCGGATAGGAGTCTGCATGTGGTGTCAGCCCATGGTCGAATGCGAATCGGTTGCCGCGCAGTGAACAGGCGCCGCTGGATCGATATCGACGGCGGCAGAACCGGTCTGACATACAGGAGAAACCATCTTGACTAGAGGTGCGGTGGTGGAAGCCGTCTACGTCGTTCAATTGCTCGTCGTGGTCGTCGGCCAAAAATGATGTCGCTTTGCTTGCGTGAGTTTGTCGGCGGGAAAGGCCGGGTCCTGATTCGTGGTGGCCTCAGGTTTGCAATCCGCTCTTCAACGCAGCCAATCACGAAGGTGCGCGCTGGCCCCACTCCAGCTGGACCTCGACCTTCGCAGCATGTGCTAACCGCCGTCAGCTTTCATTCATCATCCATTGCATGCATAGCTGTGCTTGTTCTCTGTCCAACATGGATAAATACATTGACAGCCGCTTCGAGCGGTTGGAGAAGGCTCTCTCGAACCTGATCGACTCGGTCACGAAGTATCACCCTTCTACGGCTCAAGCTGAAGAGCTCAAGGCGGCCGACACTGAGCTGAGCAAAGGACTGGAAGAAGGTAGGCTGCCTACGTATACGCATCATGAGTCTTGATGTTAACTTCTTCTCAGTCCAGAAGCATCAGAACAACTACCTCCGCATACAGCAGCTTCGCCAGTCGTCAGCAGCACTCGACACCCAGATACGCGACACCCTCACGAGCCTCGCAACCACGCGCAAGGACATCGTCACGACGCACACCACCACCTTTCCCTCCGAGCCAAACTACCCCATAGCGTACGAGGAGCTCCTCAGCTATGCGCGTCGCATCAGCAAGACCACCATGCCGCCGGCTGCCACCATCAACGCCGCCGTACCGCAGTCCCCTGGGATCCAGACTCCTGCGCAGGACTCCCAACCACAGTCCGCCTTGACGCCTTCTGCACGCACGCCCTCTCAGACGCAGAGCCCCGTCGCCAACGGCATGCCACAGCTGCTTTCCGAGCAGCCAACACAGCAGACTGTTACATCCCTGAATACGACCCTCCCTGAGCATATGAGCCAGTACCTCAACCCTCTCTCCGGACAGCTTTTCTTCCCCTGGCCGCTGGAGGACAAGATTCGCTCTGGGTCTCTGGCATCGTACCAGATCCTCGTCGAGCAGGGCATCGATCCAAAGGGCTACGACCCTGCTACGGAGGAGGAACGCAAGCGCCAAGAAGAGGAAGATCGCAAAGCCAAGGAGGAGAGGGAGAAGGCAGACCGCGAAGAGCGCGAGAGGCAGATGCGTGAGGAGAGAGAGAAGCTGCGGGCGGAGAGGGAGCGGCAGAGGGAGAAGGAGCTTGCAGAGTGGAGGAGAGCAAGCGTGGCGACCGGGCAGCCCGAAGCGCATGGGGCGGCGAAGGCCAGTACTGGCGCTGGCGAGAAGAAACAGTTCCAGTTCGCGAGCTTGGATGACCTTGATGACGACGACGATGACGATTGAAGTAGCGTTTTCAATATATTGGACGACTTGGTAAACCTTGAACCTTATCACTATGCCTGCTTCATTGTGAATGGAAATCTCTTCAGTCATGCGTCTATAGCTATCGCTTTTTACCTCCTAAACATTACACACCGGTCCTCGCGGTATTTTGAAACTCTTGAGGACAGCCAGTCTCCAATATTCGCTGCCAGGGGTTATCACCCTGCTCAAGACGAGACTGCAGACTCCGGCTATACATGTGTATTCTTACAACCCCATTGAGGCGCCGTTTCCTTTGGCAAACCATGCAAAACCAACCGACTAGCTTCAAGCATCTTTCAGTCGACTTTGATGGAGGAGTAAATCCTTCTTACGAACCACCAGCTGGCAAAGTAGCCAATAGAGCCTTTGAAAGAGTCAGATCGCTGAAGATGAGCGGAGTCGAGGGCAACTTACCAGCGAGGATGAAGAAGAGGAAGGAGATGAGCGCGCTGTAGCCAATGTACAGCACAACTCCTGCCAGGCCACCCAGCTTCACCTTGGTGATGAGGTAAAGGAGGCAGTTAAGGAAGATGTAGCCTCCGCTCATGCCGGCCGCAAGGAACGACCTCCACTGCCAGTTGTAGTTCTCGGCGCACAGCAGGAAGTAAGTCATAAGAACGGTGACGGCGGCGCAGACGACGATCATCAGGCCGTAGCAGAGGAAGAGGAAGCCAAACATGTAGTAAATCCTGCTGAACCAGATTGAGCTCATGATGAAGTAAAGCTCGACAAAGATGGCGCCGAAGGGCAGAAGACCGACGATCAGCATGCTGGGAATCGGCTTGAGATAGGTGGTGCATGGCGGGATCTGGCGAGGAATCTGGTTGGTGCGGACCGGGGGCTCGAGCTGGCGGCTGCGGAACCCGAGCCACGATCCGGCAACCGAGAGAGGAATCGAGATGACGAACCAGATGCCGATGATAACAAGCATGGTCGTGAACGGCACCGCGCCCGAGGATTGCTTGGCCCAGAGGAACAGGTCCAGAAGGAAGAAAGCCGCAAAGACAATGCCAGGGACCAGCAGGGGGGTCAGCGCAATGTTGAGCTTCCACTGCTCACCTTGCATGGCTTTGTAGACTCTGGCCGAGGCGTAGCCGCCCACGAATCCGAGCAGAGTGTAAAGAAGGATCATTATCGTCCCCAAAGAACCGCGGTTGGACGGTGACAGAAAGCCGAGCAGGGCGAACACGATGGTGCAGCCAGTCATGACGAACAGCTGCGCACCGTTGCCCAACAGGACGGACAGGAGCAGGGGATGAGACGGCGTTCTGAATACATCGCCATGAACCAGCTTCCAGCCAGAGTCCTCCTGCACGCCATCTTCGAGGGCCGATGTCCCGCTAAGATCGTCAAGATTGATCTGATCCAGCCGGTTGTACCGTGCAATGTCCTTCTTCAGAGTTCTGACGAGGATTGACATGACGGTCATGACAAGAATGACCACGATGATGGCAGTGTCTATCAGCCAGAACCAGTGGATCTTGGGGTCGAAGACGTGCAGGTACTTGTCCCATCGGGTGGCCCAGGCAGTCTCCGACTTCTTCCAATACACGCTGTAGGTAAACTGCACCTCTTGGTCCTTGTTGCCCTCCCTGAAAACGACCGGCGGGTGGTTGTCCGAGCAGTCGGGACTGCCCGCATAGTCCTTGGAGCTGGGCTGAACGACAACACCGACAACGCGAAGCTGGCTCGGGCTGCCGCTGACTTCGTGGTATTCGATCCAAATTTCGTAATGGTTGTTGAAGACAACTTCCTCTTCCTCGTTGTTCTCTTCCATGAAGCCGCCGAGCATGAAGCCGGGGCTGTAGAAGGTCGTTCCCGACTGTTCATCCTGGATCTTTTGCCCAGCCGGTAGACCGTCCACGAGCCAGTTCAAGCTATAGCCTTCGTCGATCCGATCAACGACGAAGCTTCGCATCTTTTCCGGGTATGACGCCTTGCACAGTGGCTTGCACGTTTCGTTATGGCCCATGCGCAAGTCGAAGGGAGACGTCATTATCCTGTCGCCGAACAGAATGCTTCCCAGGCTTTCGGAAACAAACTGCGGACCGCCTTCGGGCTCGCAGAATTGGAACGCTGGGTGGTAATAGTCGTATGAGACAACCGAGTGCAGTCGATAGTCTTGCGGAGCAGCGACCGGCCTGATGCTGTTCACATAGAGGGGGACCTGGTCGCCAGGTTTATACGACGTCGGCGCGACACCAGGCAGGTAGAACGCGGATGCGAGCTGTGGCGCGGCGAGCATCGCGGCAAGCAGCGCCGACGGGGCAGCGTCTTTGAGATGCATCCTTGCGGGCTTTATATCATGCCAAATATCGAGTTGACGCTTGAGGAATTGCCTCGAACTTGGCGTTGCTCCGATGCCACGTTAGCACGCAGGAGCGGCAGTCGACCAGGGTTGGATCTGGTGTCGCGGGAGGTCACGTCGCAGGATCCGTGAGAAGGCAGCAAGGCAGTCGAGCTTCGTGTCCGACTGTCCAGGTCTTTTGGACGTTCGTCAGAGCAGCAGCACAGCGACCGGGCTGGCAAAAGAGCGAGTGGTGACAAGTTGGAGGGTGTTGCTGACGAGGCGCAACCTGTACAACTCCTGGCCAGCGTCGCCAGATTGAGCTTAGTCAGGAGATACGGGTGGTAGGTCGCACAGTGACGTTGCGGAAGATTCCCTGCCGACCCTCCGACACAACCACTACCCAGCGCCGCGACAGAGCACGGGCAGGGGAGTGCCCCGCTAAAAAGTCCAGAGGCATGGTCGCTAGAAATCTCGAGGCTGAAATTTTGCACCAGCATCGACCTCACATCACGATCAACGATGGCAGCGCCAACGACACTGCCGGCCCTCCTGGCCTCTCTGACGCAATCTTTGTCTCTCACTCAAGAGGCCGCACCGAAAATTGCGGCCATCGACAACCCCAAAGACGGCATTTCACTGCTCGACGTCAAGAATGAGCTGCTGCTGTCCTACCTCCAGAACCTGGTGTTCCTGATCCTCCTCAAGCTTCGAAACTCGAAGTCTGGGCCCAACGAGCCTGCCTCCGGTGCAAGTGGATTGGACGAATCTGTTCGGGAGAAGCTCGTGGAGCTGCGCCTGTTCCTCGAACGAGGTGCGCGGCCATTGGAAGAGAAGCTACGATTCTCCATCGAGCGTTTCCTCCGCACCGCAGAAGACGCCCAGCGCGAAGAGCGAAACAAGGAGCGAAACCTTACGAATGGCAAGAAGGGCTCCGGAAGAGACGAGTCGGACGAAGAGTCCGGCTCGGAGGAGGAGTCGGAGGAGGAGAGCGGTCCGGCCCCAGCGATCCATCGCAGGCCAGGCAACGCGTCGGCAGCGCCTAGACCTGGCGCCCTGATCGACGATGTCACAGCCCGCCCTGGCGACCGCGAAGACGGCCCCTCGGGCGTCTACCGCCCGCCCAAGCGAGATCGCGCCGTCATGGAAACCACCCGGCCGCGCGAAAAGTCAGACCGCAGGCCCCAGAAGTCGCACGTCATGGACGAATTCGTCAGCGCCGAGCTCTCTGCGGCCCCCTTGGCCGAGCCCAGCATCGGCACGACCATTGTCCAGGGCGGTCGCAAGATGAAGACGGTGCAAGAGCGGAAGGACGAGGACGAGCGTCGCAACTACGAAGAGACGAACCTTGTGCGTCTACCCAAGATGAGCAAGAAGGAAAAGGCCAAGAAGAACAGAGAGACGGGTCGCGGCGGGCGCATGGAGTTTGGCGGCGAGGAATGGCGCGACCTGGGCGAGGGCGTCGACCGCATCGACCGGTTAACGAAGCGCAAGGGGCCGGCCGGCGGCAATGTGCGCGCCCTGCTGGAGAAGAGCAGGAAGCGTGGGTTCGACACTACAGATGGGCCGAGGGGCAGTGGTCACGCCCCGGAAATAGGAGAGCGGTTCCAGAAAAAAGCCAAGATGTTGGACGCGGGCCGACGAGACCGGGGAAAGAGGAGGTAGACGCCATACGTGTAAACTTCAATGGGATAGACAAGTCAAGTACAGGCACAGTTCACGAAATTCTGCAAGGGCCCAACTCAGGATGTTTCCGCTTATCTCGAAATCTCGAAGCACGCTGGGCAGTGTGGTCCAATCGTGATGAATTCATTACGGGTAGAAACTCGGAAGTATATGCTAGTCACGAGCACAAAATGATGGTAGGGAGAAGGTCAAGAAGCAACAGTCGTAACGCATTAATATTATATCTCATTATACAGAATATCCATCTATTCCTTAGGGGGTGGTGGATTTGGTACAGGAGGATCGGCCTTTGGGGTATCCGGCTTCGGGCTGTCGGGTTTTGGTGCATCGGCCTTGGAGATGTCCGGCTTTGGAGAGTCAGGTTCCGGGGCGTCTGGCTTTGGCGTATCTGCCTTTGGGCTGTCCGGTTTTGGAGCATCAGGCTCCGGGTGGTTTGCCTTTGGAGGCTCGGCCAACGGCTTCTCAGGAGGCGGCGGGTCAGATGGAGGCTGATCCGGGTGAGCTTGATCCGGGTGAGCTTGATCCGGGTGAGCTTGATCACCTTGGGGAGGTTCAGGCGACGACGGATCTGCTGGAGGTTCAGGCGGTGGCGGATCTTCTGGAGGCGGAGGCGGTGGTGGTGGTGGAGGGGGAGGAGGCGGAGGATCAACGTCCCTAAAGAGCTCCGATTCCACATCGAGCGGGCAGAGCTCCTCCCATCTGAGCCTCGTCCCGTTGTCGGTCGAGAATCCCTCGACGAGCTGCTTCACGCCGGCCCACCGGCGCTCCTGCAGCATGGCCCGGGAACGGCCGTGCCACCACGTCTCGTTCCACTGCCTCTCGCGCCACCACTTGTCCACCGAGTTGTGGTGCACCATGACGGGCACGGAGCCAACGCAGATCTCCGTGTACAGCGGCATCTCCTCCCAGCGGCCCGTCTCGCCGTGGACGAGGTCGAGGGCGGGCGCCGCGTGCGCGGGCAGGTCGTCGGGCATGGGCGCGCGCGGCGGGCAGTCGAACATGCCCTGCGCGCCGACCTGCGGGGCGAGCGGGCGGTCGTGCCGCACGTAGCGCGAGTCGAACTCGGCGTTGGACGTCTGGTGGCCCAGCAGCGACCAGTAGTCGAGGCCGATGCCGAACTCGAAGGGCTTGCCGGGGCGGTAGGTGGCGTTGCGGCGCTCGTGGGTGAAGGCCGGGTCGAGGAAGTCGGCGATGGGCGCGTCGAGGATCTGCGACGGCGGCGGGCGGGCGCCCGGCCGGCCGGGCACGACGCCGTCGAGCCAGTCGTCGAGCGAGGTGCGGTGGTGGCGGCGCATCACCTCGCGGTGGAACTCCTGCTCGCCGAACATCTCGACGAAGAGGCTCTGGTCGCTGCCCTGGTAGCAGCGGTCCGAGTCGCGCGAGCCGTTGTCGAAGCTCGCCTCGGTCCGGTTGGCGCACTCGTGCAGCTTGTCCATGGCCGCCTCGAGGACCGGCCGCACCGCGCCGACGGGGCCGATCATGTATCCCGAGTTGAGGTAGCGCGTGCGGAAGCTGTACCACATGTTGCGGCCCATGAGCGTGTCCGTGTTCCCCCCGTAGACGTCCATGGGCAGCGGCGAGTCCGGCACCGGGTAGCAGGACACGGTGTGGATCTGGTTCGGGGCGCAGCGTTTCCCGGCGCCGAAGATGACGGAGGACCGGATGCCCTCGCGGTCGTACGCGCGGCCCATGCGGTGGGCCACGCGGGCGTTCTCGTCGGCGACGATGGCGCGGTACCGGGCGAGCAGGACCTCGACGGGCAGCTGGAACCAAATGTCGTAGCTGTCGATCATAAAGACCAGCTCGTCATCGAAGCCCGGCCGCTGCCGTCGTTTCTCGTCGTTGATGTAGTCGAGCACACCCGAGATCTTGGCGTAGTGCGAGCCTCCCCCTTTCAGGTCCGGGCCGTCGTCCTGGCCGCCCCAGGCCACGATATGGGGGCTCGGGTAGCCCAGAATGGTCATGGTGAGCAGCGTCTTGCACAAGTTGACGTTGCTCTGGGTTGCCGGCAGAAGCATGTGGAGCGTCGTTCCCGCGTCCAGGCCCAAGAAGGGTTTACCAGACGGGTACATGGGCTTGACGGGAACAGCCGGTTCCGAGGCGTTGGAGCCATTGTGCGAAGCCAGATGCGTACCCGTAAAGTGCTTGAGAGTTTGACTTTCAAAGGGCTAGGAGAATGAATGTCAGTGACACGCCCACCGGACGCTTACAGGAGCAAAATGCCACCCACCGAGAAGAGCAACCTGAGAGCAAGAACGCTAAAGACCAAGGAGACGGCAACAAAGGCCATGGGCCGCCGCTTGACGCGGCCCAGCAACATCCGCAACGCCCGCAACGGGCCCAGGAAATCGAACATCACAACGAAGGCGCGGCAGAACGAGCGAGGCCGCGGACCGGGCGTCAGTGAAGAGACGCCAGCACACACATGGCCAGCAACAGCAACAGTCGTAAAGGAACGACGGCCAAGCGAGGATATCAGTGACGGAACGAAAAATAAGATTAATAACAAGATCGGCACTAACGGCCCAGGCCCTGGAGGATTCCGAGGACACGCTGCCGAGGAAAAGAAAAACTATTTCGTGTCTCTGGAGATGCCGTGGGCGGTGGACCCGCGCATTGCCGCGCTGGAGATGCACCCCTGGGAAGCCGGACGCCATCGCGCACCACCTGCGCTATTGGGCGTGCTAAGGAGCCGGCGATTGGCGGCGCCCCCCCGAAGAGCTGCATCGTTTGCTTCGGCGCCGTGATCTGGGGTCGCTGCGAGTGCCAAGGGAATCCAGGGCCTGATTGATCCGCCGCTGGCGGCTGGATATTGAGGCGGCCGCAGTGGCACGTCGGGGGGAGACGCGCCCCCAAGCCGACTGATCCGGCAGAAGCAATACTTCGTATATGAGTGCGAAACAGAGAGCCCAGGAGAGGCCAGTCGTTGGTGTGACGGGACATGAGCGTCCTGCAGGCAGGATCCCATCAGTCCTGCAGACACGGCAGGATTCCATCAGTGCGCAGACACGGCCGGGTCCCGTCAGCCCTGCAGGCACGGCAGGATGAGCTGGGCGACCAACGCCTGGCCTGCGGCTGACCGTTCCCTAGCCTGATGTAACCTCCTTCACTCACGCTGAGACACGAGAGCACGGCAGCGCCAGAGATGGGCTCGATTCGGGGAGGTCTCGATGCGGGCCAGGGGGGTCTTACCGAACGGGAAGACGGGACAATGAGCCATGCTGGCGATCCACGGCTAGCGGTCGTTGGCGCCCTGTAGTTTTATTAGCAGCGACCGCCCGCGCGCGTGCCCAGGCGGGATGGGAGAGCCGGCTCGCGAGGAGCCGCCAAAGCGCCGGGTGTGGGTGCCCCGGGTGCGTGCGGCGCTCCGGCCGGCGCAGCGATAAGATAAGAGCTTTCTGAGCCAGGAATTTTCCAACGACGGCCCCGCGGCGTCACTTCTCGGGAAACGGCGACGACCTCACGCACAACCAACCGCCCTTCCACCAGCCCACCGGTCCCCTTGCGTCGCCGCGGGCGATCACGGCACAGCGACGCGCAACCCCCCGACCCAGCCGAGCATCAACAGCGCGCGGAAGCCAAGCCCCCGACGATGCCCGACGACGGCAAGACGGACGCCAAGGGTGAGTCCCTCGCCGACAAGATGGACGTCGACCCCCCCGCCGCCGCCGCGGGCCACGACGACGACGGCGACTCCGACCCCATCACCGCCTCGTACCAGGTCTTCCTCAACCCGGCGCTGCCGCTCGGCCGCCGGCTGCTCGTGCTGCAGCACCCCAACCGCACCGACGACGCGCCCAAGCCGCCGCCCTCGGAGATGCGCGTCAAGGCGCACAGCGGCATGGTCGAGGTGGACGTGCCGCTCGACAACACCGTCGCCTACGACCGCGAGAAGGGCCTGCGCTGGGGCCGCACCCTGCAGGCCTCCATGGCCGCCAAGAACGGCGGCAGCCACGGCCTCGCCGGCGGCTTCGGCGTCGGCGCCGTGCCCCAGCGCGGCGGCGCCCGCAAGAAGGCCGACGACGCCGACGACGCCTACCTCGACTGGAACGACGCCGTGCGCCAGGGCAAGGTCCTGAGCACCCAGACGCTCGGCGGCCAGTACCCCGACGTCGACGAGGTGCAGTACATGGTCGGCGTCTTCCAAGGCAGTAAGCACCTCCCGTCCCCCCCTAATAACGCGGTCTGGCAATGCAATTGCTAATATCTCGCCCAGAGGACCTCCACCTCACGCCAGTCTCCTCGCTCGTCCATCTCCGCCCGCAGCTGCACCACCTCGACGCCACCACGCAGCAGGAGCGCAACGCCGCCTCGGCCGCCTCCAAGGACGGCGCCGCGGCCTCTGGCTCGACCGCCGCCCGCGCCATCCACATGACCATCAAGGCGACGGCCGACGGCGACGCCGTCACCACCGAGACCATGGCCGACCGCCTGCGCTTCGTCCAGACCGAGCCCTGGCGCAAGATGCGCTACACCGACGAGAACGACGAGGCCGCCTGGGAGGTCTACAACGAGAGCCTCTTCCTCAAGCCCCGCCCCGCGGACGGTGACGACGCCGCCGCCGCCGCCGCCGCCGCCGCTGCCGACGACAAGGACGCCGTCGAGCGCGACCTCGAGGAGCAGGTCCCCAAGTTCGGCGCCAAATGGGGCGACAAGAAGATGCTCGAGGCCGTCAGCGGCATCGTCAAGCCCGAGCCTGAGCCCGAGCCCGAACCCGAGCCCAAGGTCAAGCCCGAGCCGAAGGACAAGCAGCCTGAGCAGCCTGCCAAGGACGCCGACGACGCGAGGAAGCCCAAGGGCCGGGCAAGGGGCGGCAGCGCCGCCGCTGCCACCCGCAGAGGCGGCCGGGCCAAGGCGGCGTCTTCCAAAGCAGCCGCGGCTACAATCGACATCGACTGACGATGAGCGAGTCTCGTTTCTCTATCTGTACCTAGCATGGGTCGGCGCAAGGTGTTCAAGGGTGGCAAAACATGACTTGGTTACAAAGGCCAGTCGCGAAAATAAATTTTATTTGCAGTTACACTTCTCCTGGCCGTGCCCCCCTTTCCACAACCACCGATATCCGCGCCATTAGAAACAAGCTTCCATGCATGCCACCACATGTAGTGTTAATGTCAAGACCACCGTCGCAACGTCTCGCCCACTTATTGTACAACATGCCGCGAGCTCCTCTTCCCACCCAATCCAGTGGCAGACGCTCACGGGCCGACGCCGCCTTCGGCCGTCGTACATCCCACGGCCGCCTTGCAATTTCCTAAAGCACAACCCAGCTCGATATGTCCAGGAATCCCAAGGCGAGCACTCGATATGTATGTCGTCAATGTTTTCGCAGCGATTTATTGAAGAAGCTCCACATCCAAGCCGATGGAGCGCATAAACAGGTTCACGTTGGCCAGGCGGTCAGCAGCCATGGCTGGCGGCAGCGTCTTTGACAGCGAAACGGTGTCGAGGACACGGTCCTTGACTGCGAGGACCAGTCTAGTCTGCTGGTCGTGCGTCGCGGTCACGCCCATTGCGGCGAGCAGCTGCCAGACGTACACGTCGACACCTGCGTTGACGCTGCCCGGGAACATGAACGGGAGCGACGGTTCAAGCGTGGAGAACAAGATTTCAAACGTTTGGTCCCTGAGATCGTTAGGTGATGATGAGCGATGTAGCAATAGCAGCAGGTGAAAACATACCATTTCTCCCACTGCTCCGCAGTGCCCGCGCCAGTCTGCTTCAAAAGCATGGCGCGGCTGAGGATCAAAGTGAGCATGGAGACGCCGATCTTGGTCTTGGCGATATAGTCCACGTTCAACTTGGTAGCGATCAGACTCAACACTCCGTCCACAATGTCCAGTCCGGTGTCGTTGAAGTACTGCATCAAGCAGGGCATGACGGTGGAGATGAACAGCTCGATGTTCTCGCGCATCCTGGCGTTGAGGTTCATTTCGCCGTCAACGACCGCTGCTCCCTGCACAACATCCAACTGATCAAGGTGATAGATGATCATGGTCAGGATGGTGGTGCGCTGCTCGAAGCTCAGGTGAGGGAAGATGCGCGGGATGGCCTTCTTGCCCTTGGCGCAAGACAGGAACGCGATGAAGGGGTGAGGAACTGTTGCCCCGATGGGCTCGTGAACCTTCAATTCGTCCCAGAGCTTTGCGTTGTAAGCCTCGAGGATAGAAGCCCACTCGCTGTGCTTCTCTTGCAGCTCAGCGTCAGGCTGGCCGTTGAGAGGAGGCGGGATGAGCCTGATGTGATCTTCAATCTTCATAAGAGTATCGTAGACCTTCTCGACATTTCGCAAGATTCTCTTCCGGTCAAGTCCATTCTCCGCGACTGGAGACTTCTTGCCGCCCGCGGGACGCTGGGTCTCGTTTTCGGGACGCTTGATGTTGAGAAGCGGCTTGGGGGTCTTTGCGTTGCTGAAGGAAATCTTGCCCAGACTGCCTGCAATTACCAGCTGCGGGTTCTTGGGCTTGTTCTTGGCTGCTTCCACGGCCCTTTGCACCTGCTGTTCCATGCGCTGGATGTGGTTTTCGGCCGGTCTCCCGTGGCGGCGCATACCTCCGTGGCGGCCTCCTGTCTGGAAGAGGTAGGTCTGGGCGAAGTTGCTGAGCGGCTGGCTGGGGTTTTGGCGTTGGCCGGCACGGATGTGGCTGTAGACCTGATAGTAGAAGTCTTCAGCAATAGATGCACCGGAATCTTGCCCGGCAGAGGTTCCTGTGGCAGAAACGAGCTGCTGAAGCTGGATGCGGGTGATGAAGTTCTTGTCCTGAGGCGTCATCAACCCATTATCCTTGGACAGGAGCCAAATCTTGTGGTTGCGCTTGGCACGCTTGGTTTCTTGATCCAAAAACGCAGCCTTTTCATCCTCAGACATGTGCATCGTCTGCGCGTGCGCATGAGCCTGTGGCATTCTCGGAACCGCCCCTTGGGATCGACTGGGCTGATGGCCGTGCGCTCCCATTCGGCCAGCGTCACCGGGCAAGCGGTTAGGGTTCTGCAAAATCTGCATGGGCTGTTGTCGATGCTGTTGCTGGTGAGGGAGCTGTGCCGGCGGAGTCGGAACCTTGTCGTTGGCCGCGGGGGGCTTCTGCTGCATGCTCTGGGGTCGCTGCAGGATGGTGACGGGGTGACCGTGTCCAGAGTGAGCCTGCGCATGTTGTTGCTGGGCGTAGGCATTCTGCTGCTGCTGCTGCTGCTGCTGCATCTGAGCGTGCTGTTGTTGATGTTGAATGTACTGGTCCTGGCCACCCGGATAGCCAGTCTGCATCGGAGGGTAGGAGGCGGGTTCAGGAGCCACGGGCTGGGTCGGCTTCATGGGCTGAGCTCGCATGGCCGCCTCAACTTCCTCGAGACTCATGATCTTTCTGCTGGCTGACTGCTGCGCTGGCTGCGCAGCCGGCTGAGCAACAGAGGCAGCTGCCTTAGAGGGGCCAATTCCCCAAATGCTCTGATCAACGTGCAGATCAGGCATAGGCTCGGACTCCCGGTACTTTTCGTATCCAGTGCGAGCCGGTCGCTGGGTTTGCTGGCCAGCGTAATAGCCTGCCGACTGGGCAGAAGCGCCCATGGACTGTTGCTGAACAGCGTTGGCCCTGGGCACGGGCTGCTGCCGGTTGAATCGAAGGTGCTCCTCCTCAATGGCATCGGATACCTGGGCGGTTTGGCCAAAGAAGTCAAAATCCTTTCCAACCTTGCCGGCACCACCAACATCGCCACCGAAGGTGTCGTCGTTGAAGACATCGTCGGTCTCGTCTAGCTGATCGCCAAGACCGTCGTAGGTATCTTCGAAATCGAGGGCGTCGTCGGGGGCGTTGTCGCGTCCAGAAAGGCTGGCGAATGGATCGTGTGCCTGGGAGAAGCCAGGGGCCGACGTATTGTGTCGGCCGGTAGTGTCAAAGCCGAAGAACGACATGGTGGGCAAGTTTCGGATGAAACAACGATGCTTCGGTTCACTGAGTGATCGACGTCAGCAAACGTCCCCCAACAAATCGGTTCAGCGAGAAGTCGGTGGCTTCCGGCTTGCGAGCGTCGTTGCAGGCAAGGATAATCGCTCCTCCTTGTGCAACCGCATGACAGCATTTGCAGGTTGAGAGCTCTTCGAGCACTTCGCAATGCCGAAGCCGAGGAGCGCCGTTCGAGGAGCTGCCATCGCCCGCGGAGCCCACCGTCGACATGTCGCGAGAGACGTGGCCGCATAGAAGAAGAAGCACATGGAGGGAGGTTCTCACCACTAAGAAGAAAAGAGATTCGCGAGGGGGGCCAGAGCGCGGAAATCTATCATGATGTTTTCCAGGGAGAGCTGAAAATACCGATCTAGGAGCGGCCTGGGAAGCGCGAGGAGAGCTGGAACGAGGGCGGTTGACGCGCTCGACGTTGCGAGGGAAGACTGACGGCGCGACGCTCGGATAGGGCGCCGTAGC
Source organism: Albophoma yamanashiensis (assembly GCA_001600555.1). NCBI lineage: Eukaryota > Fungi > Ascomycota > Sordariomycetes > Hypocreales > Ophiocordycipitaceae > Albophoma > Albophoma yamanashiensis. Next base: position 3,846,194 of record BCKH01000002.1, read on the forward strand.
GAGGCGGCCGTTGCGATGAGGAGAATTGCCAAAGAGCGGGAAGGCCTGACGCCTTCGAGGTGGTGATCCCCACACTGCACATACTGTGCGATTTCCCGTCTGCGGCGGCTCAGTCACCCGGCGAGCCAAGTCACGTGCACACACCCGTGACCCAGGGAGACCGGCTCAGGCTTCACGGTACTCACGGTACCTTTCACAGCTCAAATCCTCGGCCAGACAATCCAATGGCACATACGAGCAGTCCCGGGCATAGCCATGGCGTGACGAGCTCAACCGGCTTCGCGAAGCTGTGACCGGGTGCATCTGGCGACAACTGCCAGTTGGCGGACGACCACGGATGCGGCACTTCTGCCATGCATTGCCGCCGAAATCGATTCCTTGCCGCGAGGGGCAGTCAATGCAGAAAGCAGATGCACCACTACTCGTACGGAGTACATTCTGCATCATCTGCCAAAGTTACCGGTAGATGAGCTACGTTGTAGACGCATACGCATGCTGGTTCGGAGAGCCTTTTATTTGCCTCGCACTCGGAAGCGAGACCAGCGACCAGCCACAGGGGACTTACACGCCCAAGCCAATGGCGCCTGAGTACTCCGTACTCGTAATATTTCTCCAACAAATTCGTGGCGCAGAAAATGCGAACAGAACTGCTGCTCCGCCACGCACTCGATCCCTGTCGCCCACACGGGTAACGGCACGCACCGGCTGATTGCCTGGATGACTGGGCCGGGTGTCGCAGCGAATGCGAAGGCCCAGGGTCGCCTAAGAGTAAATACGAGCACTCGTTTATCGCTGGGATGCAGCCCCGTTGAAACAATGGTTTCCTTGGCAAGCGCAGCACAACCCGTGGGGAACGGGCGATCTCGAGTGCCATCCGTCTCGCTGCGACGCTCAGTCAGCGACGTGAGCGAATTGGGCGGATTGCCCTGAGCTTACAGATGCGAGTGATGTGTTGGGTTCGAAAGCGTCTTCCAACTGTCTCGGCTCGCCCTGCTGCTGCGTGGCAGCCAAGCACCAAGGCCCCCGTTAGCCTCTCGTCACCTCCACTCGTGCATGATAACCCTGCAATGCTCTACAGTACTACGTACAGTACGAGTGCACCCGGTCCGTACATCGTGCTCGTGCTAGCTGTCTCCTGGCCTTGTCAGCTCGCAGTTGTAGTCCTCGAGGCCGATCTCATCTCCCCCTGAATCGATGTACGTACGAGGTGCCTTCCGTTCCTGCGTCGGGGCGGGTTGTGCCGTCTCCAGCGCCCAGCCCAATGGCCGCAAGCGGCGGCAGCACGGCGTTGGGGTCCCTGAAGGCGGAGGCTTCCAGGGGCTCACTGTGAGACGCGCCCAGCGCAGTACGAGTAGAGGTGCGTGGGGCTCTCGAGGGCGTCGACTGGGCTCGCACGCGGCGCCATCGAGTCCCCGCTGGGCCACGCCCATATCAGGGACTTGCAGGATCCCGAGGCGGCCATTCAGCAGGTCGTGCCATACGAGCCCCCTTGATCCCGTTCTCCCGTTCTCTTCTTCGTCCTCACTTCATGTCCACGCTACGTCGAGACCTGTAGGCTCCGTGGCCACGACCTCCTTGTTTTTATTTCTCTTCTCCAGTACGAGCGCCATGTTCGTCTAAATAATTACCCTTTACTTGGCGTCGATCCGGTCCTGTTTCCCTCCATTCGCCACGGGCGTCACACCTGGTTTGTCTGGCCACAGCGTTTGTGCCACGACACGACTGCGTCCGACACTCTGTCCGATACGAACGCCATCCGTTCCCCTTCGTTTTCCTCCCGCGGCCGCTCTCTCGTCCACCTGCATCTACCGCTGAGGTCGTTGACACTGCGTTGCCCTTCATGATGGCCGGCGGTAACGCGCGCTACGTGCGCTACATTGCCATCGCAATCTTCGTACGATCCAAGCCTCCTTCTGCGGAGCCGCCTTGACCGTGGACGTCGCTGACCCGTCTCCAGACCCTCGCTCTCTTCTACTTTGTATCCAACTCCAAGTACGAGGCCGTAGCCATCCGCACCGGTCTCACGAAGCCTGGCGGCGTCGCTCAGCAGCAGCCCGGTGCCCAACAACCTGGCACCCAGCAGCCGCAGACTGGCGCCTCTCCCGTCGACGCCAAGAAGCCTCCTTTCAAAGGCAACGATGATGACGCAATCTCGAAGGTGAAGAAGCCGTCGCCCGGGAATGCCAAAGAGTACCCTCTTGCGTTGAGCCCCGAGGACCCCAACTGGGATGTCGACCTGGTGGGCGTCGCACCCGGCCCTCGCATGAACGCCACCTTTGTCTCGCTCGCCCGCAACGCCGACGTCTGGGACATTGCTCGCTCGATCCGCCAGGTCGAGGACCGCTTCAACCGACGATACAACTACGACTGGGTCTTCCTCAACGACAAGCCTTTCGATGCCACCTTCAAGAAGGTGACGAGCTCGCTCGTCTCGGGCAAGACGTACTACGGAGAGATCCCCAAGGAGCACTGGTCCTTCCCCGAGTGGATCGATCAGGAGAAGGCCAAGAAGGTACGCGAGGACATGGCGGAGCGCAAGATCATCTACGGCGACTCCATCAGCTACCGACACATGTGCCGGTTCGAGTCTGGCTTCTTCTTCCGCCAGCCCCTCATGCTCAACTACGAATACTACTGGCGCGTCGAGCCCTCCATCGAGCTCTACTGCGACATCCACTACGATCCCTTCCGCCTCATGGCCGAGCAGGGCAAGAAGTACAGCTTCGTCCTCAGCCTGTACGAGTACGTCGAGACCATCCAGACGCTGTGGGACAGCACCAAGAAGTTCATGAAGAACCACCCGGAACACATCGCCAGTGACAACTCCATGGGGTTCCTCAGCGACGACAATGGCGAGTCGTACAATCACTGCCACTTCGTAAGCGCGCCGGGTCTTGTCTCTCGAGGTGTCTTGATGTCGGGCTAACAGAGCTACAGTGGTCCAACTTTGAGATTGGCAGCCTGGACTGGCTGCGCAGCAAGCCTTACATGGACTTCTTCAACTCGCTTGACCAGGACGGTGGCTTCTTCTACGAGCGCTGGGGAGACGCTCCGGTGCACTCAATCGCCGCCGGGCTGCTGCTCAACAAGACGGAGCTCCACTTCTTCAACGACATTGCCTACTGGCATGTCCCCTTTACCCACTGCCCTACGGGCGAGAAGACGCGACTGGCCCTCAAGTGCCACTGCAATCCTAAGGACAACTTTGACTGGAAGGGCTACTCTTGTAAGCAACCCGCGCCCCCACTCGACACGGTCGGGGAAGTGTAGCTAACCGAACCCCAGGTACCTCTCGCTACTTTGACATCAACGGCATGTCGAAGCCCGAGGGCTACGAAAACCAGCAGGACTAGAAAACTCGCATCCGCCGACGAGACTTGACGGCATTGGCCGATGTGACGCTGTGTGTATCATTATCTTGGCCACGCGGACGGCGGCGGGCTGGGGAGCTCCATAGCCATTGACCGCGCGTGAAAGGGAATCGCGGGGGTCAAAATGGGATGTCATGAAACATGGGGTGCCCTGGGATGATCTTTGAAATTGCGGTAGAATGGCGTTAGTTTGGTTTCAAGAAACAAAACTGGCAACGAATTTGCTCCTGTAAATAACGCTTCCAATTCAAGGGATGTTTGTTCTAGTCTACTCGATTGTCGACGCACGTCGTCGAACGGCAGAGTCGTGTAATGTACATTATCGGTACAGATCAGGCGTGATATTTTGAACCTTCTCATTCAACCAGGTATATCCGGGCTTTTTGTCCCATCGTGCGGCCCCCTTTCCATCTACGCGTAGGTGTGCGCGTTCAACCAACGGTTGCCTTCTTGGGCTTCTTGGTGCCGTACTTGCTCCGGCTCGTCGTGCGGTTCGCCACGCCTCCCTGCGGAACATTTGTCAGTCATTCCGGCACCCACCGCCAGCGGAGCAAACAAGGACAAGAAGAACGTACCAGATCCAGGGCGCCGCGGACCAGGTGGTACCGCACACCGGGGCAGTCCTGGGCCCTGCCGCCGCGGACGAGGACGACGCTGTGCTGCTGGATGTTGTGGCCCTCGCCGGGGATGTAGGCGGTGACGACGGCGCCCGACGACAGCTTGACACGGGCGATCTTGCGCTCGCCCGAGTTGGGCTTCTTGGGCCGCACGACGCCCACGCGCAGGCACACGCCCTTGAGGGCCGGGCAGTGCGTGTTGGCGAGCGCCGGGGAGACGGCGTGGCGCGCGCGCTTGCCCTTGCGCGTGCCGCGCAGGACCTGGTTCAGCGTCGCGGCGCGGGGCGTCGTGGTGGAGAAGGCGGACCGGAGGGAGGGCAGCCGGGCGGCGAGGGATCGCGGCGACGGCGATTGCGATGCTGCTGTCGGGAGTTGTGTCGAGGCTCGCAGGGACGTTGTGTTCACGCTGGAGGCGGCAGCGGCGAGGAGTGGCCGCCTCACCGCGGGGGAGAAGAGATGTCGGAGTATCGTGCCGACCATGGTGGGCGGGATTGAGCGAGCGGAATGGCCAGTGGTCGCCTCTCGTCCAGCAAGGCTGTCCCGTCCGCCTCCAACGAAGCTCTCGCCAAAATCTCCAAGCAGCGAGCCGCCGTCAGGTCACGTGCACAGGCTCCTGCGTGCTTCCCCAGTGTCACATGTCCCACCCACCGCCGCGAGCGGGTAATCCCCGGCGCGGCCCCACCACGAACCGTGGTTATCCTCGGCTGAGGCAGCCGCAGCGCCCCTCCACAGTGGCCGTCGGCTCGCCGCGACGACGGTCTCCAAGAAGGGCTGCATATCCCCGACCGTACGTTTTCCCCCAACCCAGCTACGGCTTGTCTTCCTGTCCGACAGCGTCTTCCTGCCCTTTTTATTTTCTGAGCCCCCCTTCCCCCTTCCCCGCGGTCGATTCGGGTGCATTGGGAATTATTCCGCCTCTGGTTCGTTGCAGGACTGCCGCTTTCGCGACTTACAGCCACAAGCACGCACACACACGCACACACATACAGCACGCCATGTCGTCGTCGTTCACGAGGGTGCTGCGCCCGGCGCTGCGAGGCGGACGGGGTCTTGCGCAGCGAGCGGCCGCCGCGAGCGCCGGTGTGGCTAGACAGGCGCCCAGGGTCTCCATGTAAGTGTGCGAGCCAGCCAGCGAGCGGACCGTCCTCCTGCTGCGTCGCCATGTACGTATGTTGACACGCGCTCCTCCAACCAGGGCCCGGCCGCTGTCCACGACGGCCGCGCGCCGATCCGACGCGCCCGTCGACATCTCCGACATCCCCCCCACGCCCATCAGCCACCTGTCGGAGACGGAGGCGGCCATGGCGGAGACGGTGTCCAAGTTCGCCAGCGAGGTGATCCTTCCGCGCGCGCGCGACATGGACGAGGCCGAGCAGATGGACCCGGCCATCGTCGAGCAGCTCTTCGAGCAGGGCCTCATGGGCATCGAGATCCCCGAGGAGTACGGCGGCGCCGGCATGAACTTCACGTCGGCCATCATCGGCATCGAGGAGCTGGCGCGCGCCGACCCCTCCGTCAGCGTCATGGTCGACGTGCACAACACGCTCTGCAACACGGCCATCCTCAAGTACGCCTCGCCCGCGCTCAAGAAGGAGTGGCTGCCGCGCCTCGCCACCAACGCTGTCGCCTCCTTCTGCCTGTCCGAGCCCGTCTCGGGCTCCGACGCCTTCGCCATGGCCACCAAGGCCACCGAGACGGCCGACGGCTTCCGCATCTCGGGCGGCAAGATGTGGATCACCAACTCCATGGAGGCCGACCTCTTCATCGTCTTCGCCAACCTCGACCCCAGCAAGGGCTACCGCGGCATCACCGCCTTCCTCGTCGAGAAGGGCACCCCAGGCTTCTCCATCGCCAAGAAGGAGAAGAAGCTGGGCATCCGCGCCAGCAGCACCTGCGTCCTCAACTTCGACGACGTCGAGATCCCCAAGGCCAACCTGCTGGGCGAGCGCGGCCACGGCTACAAGTACGCCATCAGCCTGCTCAACGAGGGCCGCATCGGCATCGCCGCCCAGATGACGGGCCTCGCCCTCGGCGCCTTCGAGAACGCCGTCAAGTACGTCTGGAACGACCGCCGCCAGTTCGGCGCCCTCGTCGGCGAGTTCCAGGGCATGCAGCACCAGATCGCCCAGAGCTACACCGAGATCGCCGCCGCCCGCGCCCTCGTCTACAACGCCGCCCGCAAGAAGGAGGCCGGCGAGGACTTCGTCCGCGACGCCGCCATGGCCAAGCTCTACGCCTCCCAGGTCGCCGGCCGCGTCAGCGGCCTCGCCGTCGAGTGGATGGGCGGCATGGGCTTCGTCCGCGAGGGCCTGGCCGAGAAGTTCTGGCGCGACAGCAAGATTGGCGCCATCTACGAGGGCACCAGCAACATCCAGTGAGCTGCTCCCCCTTCCTGACATGATGTGGTGTCCAAAAAAAGTCCATGCAACTAACCTAACTGTCTACAGGCTCAACACCATTGCCAAGCTGCTGCAAAAGGAGTACACGAACTAACGCGTAGACGGGAACGGCATGATAGAACCAATGTATATATCTCAAACAAGGCCCAGTCTGTATCAATACATCCGCGTCTAGACAAAAGATCTTTGACAATCTGCAAAACCACACACGTTCACTTGCATGTTCCGTGATCCCCGGTCGCAGAACGCCATCACAAAGGCACAGCTCCCCCAACCTTCTTGGCTCGTGTCGTGGATTGCATTAGTAACTAAGGTAGGTATACCATTTCTACCACTGCCGTCATCTTTCCAGGCGGGAGCAGATATGGAACCCTTCTGCTTTTCTGGGACCGCTGCGCACTCAAACTTGCAAGTAATCAACGTCGTAGCTAGCGACAGACAAGGTACTCCAAACGCAATAATTATCTCACCAGACCCCACTGCAGTCGCCAGCACATGTGACCCTCGACCTGGCTCGTCAAACTTTTCGCCCTTCGTCATCCTCATTTTCCTCGTCACGTTCATGCTCGCCCGATCGTATTTCTCCTTCAACTTCCGGAAGTCGATTTGACCTCTCGCCCATCTATTCAAAGTCGGCGGTGTAGGAGAAGCCCCTGAATTCCTCTTGCATAGCTTGCGACAGAACTGTCCAGGAGTCAGCAACAGGATCAACGGCAACAGTTTCGGGTATAACTTGCCTGACTGAACGGGTGTAAGCACCGGGGTGACACTGGTGAATTCCGAGTCGAAGTTGCTCGTGTCCGTGGCATTCTTGATCGTGGGCTTGAAGGGCGGCTGGACTCGCTTGTGGTAAATGTCGTCCCAGTTGATGTTTCGGAAAAACGGCTGGCTCATGACCTCTTGCGCATCCGTCGGCCCGCTTCCCAATCGCTGGTCAGGCTCGCGGGTGAGCAATTTCTGCAGGATCGACACCGAGTCTCTGGGCATCTGGATCGGGTAGAGGGGCTCGTCGGCAAGAATGGCGTCGTAAATCTCGTCTTCGTCTTCACCTCTAAATGGGGACTGCTGAAGGAGCATCTGGTAGATCAAGACGCCAAATGCCCACCAATCGACGGCTCGACCATACTTCTTGTCGAGCAAGATCTAATGTTCTCGTCAGCGGCAATCCTAATATTGTTGTTGGAATGGCATCGCTATCGTACCTCTGGAGCCATGAACTCTGGGGTTCCGCAGAACGTGCTCGTGGTAGAGCCGTACCACATGTCCTCCTTGCAGAGACCGTAATCAGCAACCTTGATGTGGCCATCAAGCGTCAACATGATGTTGTCCAGCTTGAGATCACGGTATATGACGCCGTTTTCGTGGAAATACTTCAATGCCAAGCACACCTCGGCCGCATAGAATCTGTAATCACGTCAGCACCTCTTCACGAATGGTCGGCAGGATTGCATCATACTGTGCCCGCTTCGTTCCAAACATGCCGCACTGGATATGCCACATCAGATCACCACCACTGACGTATTCCATGACGAAGTAGACGCGCGTCTCCGTCTGGAAGCAGGCGTGCAGGTTCGTCAGGAAAGGATGCCGTTCCTTGTTCGCAATCAAGAAGACCCGCTTCTCGGAGCGAATGCTCTCGACTTCGTCGTTCTCAATGATGAATTCCTTCTTCAGCACCTTGATGGCATACAGACGCCTCGATCGCTTTGTCTCGGCCAGCATGACCTTTCCAAAGTTGCCCTTGCCAAGGACCGCCAGGAAGTTGAAATGGTCCAGCCCGATTCTGGCGCCAGTGCCAGGGTCAGTAGCCAGCGGCAACTGCTTACGCTGGCCCGCCACTGCTCCGGCCGCGGGCCTCTGGCCTGCTGGAGGTTCCTGCATCTGAGGCTTTGGCCCCGGAGCGGCTGCTGGGTAAGGCTGCTGCTGCTGAGGCTGCTGCGCTGGCGCAGGCTGCTGTGGTTGAGCGGGTCGTCCGGCAGCAGGCGCCTGGCCACCATATGGCGCGTTCACTGCGTTCACGTTGGCATAGTCCGCCGGATTGTACTTCCTCTGCTGCTGTGGCTGCGCTCCATACTGGCCGCCGTGGGCATAGGGATCCTCCAGCTGCGGCGATGGCTGGTCGTAGCCGCCGTGCCGCCCGTAGTCAGCATGCTGTCTCTGACCGCCAGCTGTCGCGCCAGACATGGCAGCCGTGGCCGCCGCTGCGGCAGCGGTATTCGATGAAGTACGAACGGGCTCAGCCGGTCGCTGTGGCGACGTCTGGTTGGCATACATGAGTTTAGCCGCTTCGGTGGCCTCTGTTGAGGGCGAGGTCGGCTGATATGCGGTCGTAGCCGAACTCGAGTACGAGGGCGACGACGAGTGCGTGGTACCGGTCGGGCTCATCTTGCTCGCTCCAGACCGCAAGGTCCTATCCGACAAGGACGACGCCTTGGCCTGCCTCTGTTTTTGGACCCTTATACCCTCCAAAATCTGGTTCGCCACGGCCATAGACATGCCGCAAAAGTCGGGGACCAAATGCACGCACTGGGCGTGTGACGTGAGACCGCATTCTACACATGGTCAGTAAAGAGGATCTGTCGACTCGTCTCTGGACACGTACCTGAGCATTTCCTGCAATTCTTCTTACCGAAAGGCAGAATATAGCCGCAGTGGCAGCACCAGTTGGCTGTCATGTTGGACCAAGGCTGGAACCTGTGAGGGATGCGGTGGTTGATCTTCTCCTCGTCCGGATCCGTCTCAGCATTGCTCTTGCTGATGCACTTGGTGACCACGCTGGAATAGCACTTGGTGTGGCATGTGTACTTGCAGTCTTCGCACTGCATGCCGGCCGAGTACTTGAGGAAATCTCCGCAGAGGGCGCAGCGCATGATGTTGTAGAACTGGTGCTGGACGAACTTGTGGCCGTACATCTCGTGGACCTCCTCCTTGCGTTGGCGAACGGCACCCTTTCGCCCAAGACCCAGATCCACCTGGCGTCGGTCCTTGTTCTGCTTGACAAAGCTGAACTGGAGCTGGATCTGGCCCGTGGGCTCGAGGTTGAACCATCCGTCGACGGGACCGACGTTGACCTGAGGCTGGGGACCGGGGGCGCCGTACTGACCGCCCTGTTGCTGTTGGCCTTGAGGTCCGGTGCCACCAAACTGGGCCTGGTTTGGGCTCATGGGGAATTGAGGCGGGGGCGATGAGGGAGCGCCGCCCATCTGGTCGGCAGACACCCAGCCCGAAAAGTTCATCTCGGCCTCGATCCTCTTCCGGCGCATCTCCTCGACGATGTCTGATATCCTAACCCAGAGCATGCCGATGGGAATGGGGTGCTCGCCAGGCTTGTCGTAGACGGTGACCTCTATCTCGTTTGCCTTGTCGACGTCGATGGTGTGGTGCTCGTTTTCCCAGCGGTCCGTTCTAGAGGCCTTGGTTCGCGCCATGACGGTATCTTCCACCTTGACGGCAACGAAGGTTTCCGGCCCGCGAGCAAAGCGGCCCGTCGCGGCGTGATCGACGCCCTGGACAGCCATGACGCGAATGGCAAGGCGTCCACTCAATGGCTTCCGAAGGTTTGGCGCATTGATGGAGTCATCTGAAGGCGGCGTCAGCATGTGCTCTCGCTGCAGCGAGGCCTAGACGAGGGGGGGGATGCACGCACCGTCTTGGGCGTCGGCTGAATCCATGTCAATGTGCAGCTCCTCATATCTCTTCAGGGCCTGCTTCAGAAGCACGATTTTCTGCTTGCTCTCGACCCGGCGAGCGGCGGCGTCGGCCTTGCTCTTGCGGTCGCCCTCCATGCCGTAGAGCTGCACCATCTTTTCAACGCCCTTGAGGTATTGCTCCTCTACGTTGAGCTTGAACTGGATCTGTGAAAGCATGAGCTGGATTCGCGGACCGAGGTACGGCGTGTCGTATTTGATCAAATCTGCAATCGGCGTCAGTCAACGCAACCCCTCTTTGGCGGCTGGGGCGAACAGCGAGCTCCATCGCGCGGCGCCTCGTCTTGGGCAGGGAGACACGAACCTAGTTTCGTGAAGTTCGGCCTGGGCTTGGGGATCCCGGAACCGGGGCCCGGGGGTGCGTAGGGATGTCGCGGCGGCATCAAGTCGCCGTGCTGGCCAATCTGGCTGTACTGGGTCGAGCCGGCGCCGTAGGAGCCTTGGTCGCCCCAGGAAGCGTTGGGGTCCTTTGGCGGCGGCGCAGGAGGCGGGCCGCCATCTTCGGTGTCGGCGAGCGACATGCTGCCGAGCCCCTGCTGGACCTTTCGCTGCTTGATGGCCTCGAGGCGCTCCTTGAAGAACTTGATGTTCCGCTCATTGTCGCGCAGCTCGCTGTCGATGCGGGAGCGGTGGCCCTCATTGATGGGCAGCGACCGCATGTTGATGGCCGCCGTCATCAGAGCCTCCTCCCGGTCGATCTTGGCCTGGATGCTGCGGATGGCCTCGTCGTCGTTCATGCTGGGCGAGCGGTTGCGCGATTCGTACGCGCACGACGACGAGGAGGGGGGAGGGAGCAAGTTCTGGGCGACCGCCGCTGCACGCCAGAAGGGAAGGGGCAGCGAAGTACAGGAGGCGGCGCTGGAGACGGCCCGTCGAGGGTGTTCGGGCGGGAGGAAGGGGGGGAGGCGAGCGCGTTTTCCTGAGAGGGTGTCGACGAGTGTTTTTTTTGAGTTGGTGGTGGTGCTGGTGCTGGTGCTGGTAGTGGGTGGTGGTAGTGGGTGGTGGTAGCGGCAGAGATGTCGTCAGTGATGGAGGGGGACGGTGGTGTCTGGAGCTACCAGGACTAGTCCTAGGCTACGGCGGGGTTTATTTCGCGTCGGAAGCGCGAGGTGCGGCTCGCAGGGAAACGAACGGCCGCACATGTTCACAACCGCCGTGGCAGTTGCAAATTGCGCACAGCCCTGCGTCGGGGCGTGCCTGTTTTGGCTGCGTATTACCATCACTGCCATCAACGGAGCATCAATAACTGTACGCCAGGCAGCTGACGCCCAAGTCGAGGCTGGCCGGCCGCGAGCGGTGGCTTCGTGCCCCAGAGTGCCGGGATTTGCCGCCCCGGTCGAATGACAAGTCCTACATCCTCCAGATGTGGAATCAACACGAAGACGAGCCGCATGCACCGCGGCGGCCGAGGGGAAACGTGCCGCCCAACGTCCAGACTATGCCGCGACGCCCCTCAACGCGCTTGTTGTTATCGTCCTTTTCAGCCCAGCAGGGCCGGCCGTGACACGAGGCTTGGGCAGATCCTCCACATCACTGGCGAGCAGCACCGCCCAACAAACATCATCACCACCACTCCGAGCGCGGCATTGGGCTGACTGCCGAATCGAGTCTGCACGTAGTCAATAAATCTCAGCACCTCAGTCTTGTGCTTCCCAGCACTTGCGCAAGGTCGGTGCCCAACGCTCGCCTCCGCATTATGACCTATCTCCCATCATCTCGACGGATCGACGTCGCCGGCATTTGCCTCGGCGTTCCAGCGCTCCGAGAACATTCACGGCGGACGCTTGCGAGCGCCTAGCGGGAAATTGAAAAATGGCATCATTTTCCTTCCAGTCGCTTCCAGAACGTGTCACGACGCTTGATGGGTTTCTGTCTGTGCGGCAGCTTGTGTTCAAGCGAACATTGAGCGAAAGGCTGCTCGAAGACTCGGACTCGGACTCTCTGTGGAGTCGCTGCCAGGAAAGACGGCGTCCGCTGCGCCACGCACGGGAGAAGCTGGAGCCGTCCTAGCCGTCCGAAGCGTGACGCCCACAGATCGACGCCCCCAGAGCGCCTCCATTCTCCCTCCAGCCTTGGAGAGCTTCAAACACGAGGTGACCATTCGCTTCGCTTGCCTCTGCACTGCCCACATTCCAGTGACACGAGAGCCCAAACTAAATAGCAAGGCTTCACCTACCCTATACCATAATGTCTACTCGTAGTATCCGGTTCTGTGTTTAATAGACTTCCGTCATGTAGATCAGAGAATGTCTCAATCCTGGAATGCAGGTGACCTGGTGTCTCCTTTCGATGCGAGTAAGGGTCTTTCTGTCTTGCGTTTGCTTGCGATTCGAAACTGCTGGGTCCTTTGCTCCGACAACCGACAGCTGTACGGAATATTGCCTCTGCCCATCAACCTGGCAAACCAGTACGGATAGTGTCAAGGTGGCCTGGGTGACATCAATCAATGCTCGACTTTGATGAATGAGCACAACATAGTCTGGGTTGTATAGTCTAGTCTACATGGCATCACGCTGTATCGTACAGGCCGTATCGTACAGAATGGATCACGCCCGCCGCATCAAGAGCAACGCCAAGCTCCCGGCGACCGCGGCGCCGGCGAGCGCTCCCTCCAGCGCGAGCATCGAAGCATCTCTCATTCGCAAGTCCACCCTCCTCTCGCTGCACAGATCGGCTGCGGCCGGCTTCCACCTCGCGGGGTCCATCAGCACGTCCCGCCAAGTGCCCGCTGCCGTCGCTTGGCTGACATCGGGGATGACCTGCTCAGCAGCAGACGCCTCGGGGGCCGGCAGCGGCTGCTCGACCTCGACGGGTTCCGCTGCCTTGTTCAGGCTCAGCTTGACGGCCTCGAGCTCGCTCCGCACCGCTTCCAGGACGCTCTTCTCTTCCTCCACGACGCCCTTGACGAGCCGCTTCCTTCGCCACGGCTCAGCTACGAACTGCAGCACGACGAAGAGGACGAAGTTCATGCCCATGAGGCCCCACGTGCCCCACGTGCTGGCCCTGCGTATCCGGTCGCTCCAGATCTGCTCCTCGTGGTATCTCTTGAGTATGCCCGCGTTGAGCCTCTGACCCAGGCTCTGCTCCTCGGCCTCGGCCTCGGTCAGGGACTCCTGCGCCCCTGCCACCTCGCCCTCGAGCACGTGGTCCGTCCGGTACAGCTCTGTGAACCGCTCAAGGTCCGTCGGCGACCAAGAGTCCTTGCGGGCCAGCAACGTCGTCACCTCGCGCTGCGTCGTGGCACGCTTCGTATTGGAAGTCTTGTAGGCCTGTCGAGCGGCGCGAACACGGGCCTTGGCGTCGGCCAACTGGACCTCGAGGGCTTCGTTCTCGGCCTTGATGCCTTCGATGGCTGAGTAGCCGGTGATGTCGTTGAGGGTGTGCGAGGCGGTGAGCACGCGGGACTGAAGGTTGTCCATGATGCTGCTGAGCCTTTGGGTGAGCTCGCTTCGCCTGCTCTCTGCTGTCGATGGCAGCTCCGAGGACGAATCTGATGAGGACGACGGGTCCTCGGCGGGTTGAGTCCCGGAAGTGAGCTTGGCAGTCCCTTCCAGCGGCTGTGACGAATGCTTGCCCGCGTCCGTCAACGGAGGCTGGGTCGAGTATGGCCGGTTCCGCGCAGTAATTGCTTGTCCAAAGCACAATTGGCATCGGGCCGACGGCCGCATCATGGCACTGCTCAACCGTGGGCCCCTCAGAGCAGGCGGCAGCGCCAGCTCGGGCCGCAGAAGCTGCCTGCCATGTGCCCAGACAGCCCGCGCAGCCGGGCGACCAAACGGCTGCATCGCGGGCTGGGTTGATCGAGGTAAACGTTTGCCGTTGTTCGTCGATGGAAGAGGAGCTGTCCATCAACGAGAACCCGCCCGGCCTGAGCCGCAGCTTTCTGCCGACGGCCGACGGCCGCTGACCGCCCTCGGCTCAGGCCAGGCCGCCGTCACCCACCGTCACCCACCGTCACCCAATGCCTCCTCAGCAGAACTCGGGGCCCATTTTAAATCCGTTGGCGGTGTGCCAGCCCCTGCGGCGCCCGGCAGCAGTGGGGCCCAGGGGCCGCAGGCGCCCACCCAACGCGCCCAGCGACCCTCCATGACGACACGCCTCCGAACGCCGGCCAGAACGAATCGAGGTCGGCAAATGGATGGTGCTTGACGTGCCTGGATATGAGTTTTTTAATGGGTCCCGGGCCCGGTCGATCAACTCCAGAAGCCAATCGCAGCCGTCTTATCCATTGACGTCGCGGTCGCTCATTTCGCCTGGAAGCATCGCAAACTCGCTTCGATCCTTCATCTTATCATTATCCTCTGCCCCTCCATTTGCCCCTCCGGTTCCGTCTCCCAGGGACGCTGCATAGTTACCATACACCTAGACCAGCCCAGCCAGGGAGAGATTCCAACTACATCACCTTACCTCTCTCACAAATCACCAGCACCATGGGCTCCGTCTCCGTCGACACGCCGGCCATGGCCACCAACCCCAAGTTCGTCTTCTTCACCGACTTCGACGGCACCGTGACCACGGCCGACTCGAACGACTACATGACGGACAACCTCGGCTACGGCCGCGAGAAGCGCGTCCAGGGCAACAAGGACGTGCTCGAGGGCCGCGTGCACTTCCGCGACTCCTTCCAGGGGATGATGGACAGCATCAAGACCCCCTACGACCAGTGCAAGGAGATCCTGCTGGCCAACATCCGCCTCGACCCGGGCTTCAAGGAGTTCTACAACTGGGCGCAGGAGCACAACGTGCCCATTGTCATCCTCAGCGGCGGCATGGAGCCCATGATCCGCGCGCTGCTGGACCGCCTTCTGGGCCCCGGCTGGAACATCCAGATCGTGAGCAACGACGTCAGGCCGCGCGAGGGCAAGAGCATCAACGACGAGGGCGGCTGGCGCATCGAGTTCCACGACGACAGCATCCACGGCCACGACAAGTCCATCGAGATCCGCAAGTACTCGTCGCTGCCGAACCGGCCCACCATGTTCTACGCCGGCGACGGCGTCTCTGACCTGTCCGCCGCTAAGGAGACGGATCTGCTCTTTGCCAAAGCCGACAAGGGTGAGCACACACAGACACACACACACCCTCTTTTCGCATTCATGGGTGGTTGCCTAACTTTCCTTCACAGATCTGGTCACATACTGCGAAAACGAAAAGGTCCCGTTCGTCACTTTCCGCGACTGGACGAGCATCACGCAGACGTGCAAGGACATCACTGCGGGCAAGATCACCGTGCAGGACGCCGCCAAGGGCCGGATCTAAGCGAGCGGCTGCGCGACTTTTGCATACTGCATGGTTACTTTTCTTTTGTTCGCCAACCAATTCTGGATAGCCCCGTTAAGAGTGAGGGCCCAGAGCTATAGATATGACCTCATCATGCATCGCATTTAGACTCGACGAAAGACACGCACAATAGAGGGCCTGACACCAAGGCTATTTATTATTGACTACAATTGTTCATTTCCACCTAAATGGCTAATTACCTGGCTCGCCAAAGTGACGGGTGAGAAAGGACTTGGAAGTGGCGATTAAAAAAGCGATGCTAAAGCCCCTGACCCTGACGCTTGTACCCATACAATTCAGCTCCCGTCTATTCCATGAGGCGCACTTTCGAACCATTGACGAATGGCTTCCATGCGTCCCAAACAATGCTACCTAGTATTATAGTCCATGACCCATTGCTATTACCACAACCCCCTCGTCTTGCTTTCCCTATAACAGCTACTGCGTCCTCTTCGGCTGAGCAGGAATGCCGTACCAGCACAACATCATCACCACAAACAGCGCAATGACAATCGGATGCAACACAAACGTGCCCACCGCCTGGGCCAGCAGACCGGTGACGAAAGGGGCCACAGCACCGCCCAAGCTGCCGCAGGCGCTGATGGTCCCCATGCCGCTCAGCGCATCGCGGTGCGACATGCCGCGCATGAAGACGGCGGCAGCGCACGGGTAGACGGGCCCCAGCAGCAGGCCGACGATGGACACGGCCACGGCGTTGCCCACGATGTTGGGCACCGACCACACGAGCACCTGGAAGGCGGTGGCGCCGACGATCAGCCCGTAGACGAAGGCCTTCTCGCCGATGCGCCGCGCCAGGCCCGACAGGCAGAAGCGGCCGAGGGTGATGCCCGCCCAGAAGCCCGCCGTGACGTATCCCACCGACGACGGGTCCCCGCCACGCGCGTGGATCAGGAACGAGATGACCCAGCCGGAGATGGACACCTCGGCGCCCTGGTATGCGAAGATGAAGATGGCGCCCAGCAGCACTATGCGCAGCTTCAGCGCAGTAAGCATTCCCAGCAGGAGGGAGCTGTCTTGCCGCGACTCGCGCTCCCTCGCCGCCGGACTCAGCTCCTTCTCGAAGCCCCAGAAGGACCACAGCGACAGAGCCGCCGTCCCGATGCCGATGCCCAGCGTGAGGAGGTAATAGCGGCTCCAGAGGGCGCCGGCAGCCGTCACGAGCGCCGTCGCGATGAGTGGGCCCGTGGTGCCGCCGATGCCGTAGCTGCCGTGCATCAGGCCCAGCAAGGTGGTGCTGTTCTGCAGCGCGCCGCAGAAGACGTTGCCCATGGCGATGTTGATGGCGATGCCGAAGCCGACGAAGAAGAAGGAGAAGACGACGACGAGAAAGGGTGCCGCCGCGACGAGCGGGATGTACGCGCACGTCGTGAGCGCATGCGCCAGCCCGAGCAGCCTGGCGCGACCAAGCTTGGCGCGCAAGGCGTCGAGCACAATGGCGGCGGTGACGAAGCCCAGAGCCTGGCCCACGAAGATGAGGGACACGACGCCGTAGCCGATGTCGTAGTACCTGGGTAGGTGCCGTTAGTCACTGCGTGAAAGCCGAGCGGGTAGCCGGGGAGACATACTTCTCCATGTAGGGGATCAGCGCACCGGCGGCACTGTCGTTGAGGGCGTTGCCCAGGTTGGCCAGGCACACTGCCAGCATCCGGAAGCGGTTCATGAACGGATCCCATACACTCGCCACGGCCTCGACGGCATCGGGAGCGGGGTCTGGTGTCGTTGGCCTGCTCATCTCAAGGTCCTCGCTCTGGCGCCGCGGCGTCGCGGTGTCCGAGCCAGCATCATCCCGCCTCGGCACCCTCTCGAGCTCAATCGAGTGCGCATCTTGAGGCGCTCCGGGATACGTCCTCTTCACGGCCCTCTCCGGAGCGGTCAGAGGCCTCAGATCTTCCTCCGGGGTCGGCGGTCGGTCTGACGTGTGTGACCGCACCTCAGCCAGAGTTCGGAGCGTGGCGGCGTCCATGGTAAGAGCTGGCCTGCCTCCGATCAGCAGAAACAACTCTACCCAGAATGAAGAAATCTGGAAGAGACATTGGAAATGACCAAGGAGTCACGGCCAGCGAGGTCGGTTAAATACGCAATGCGAGCTGCCGATATCAAGCTCACGATATATTTAGGCGAGCGGAGTGACTGCTTTGGGAAGACGATGGCGAAGCCGAACCCTCCAATTGACGGAGCTAGAGGCGTGTGATGGGGAAGGGCGTGCCTGACGTGGGGAGTTGTGGCGTCTGTCATCGGGACGCGGGAATCGAAAGCTACCCTATACGGTAGGTGGCTCCGATCCCGCGCTCGATGACTGCGAGGCTTGCAGACGAGGTTTTGCTTTGTGAAAAACTCGTTCTGCTTAGAGAGCCCTTGTCGGTTGCGATGTATTGCCACTTTCTGCTCAAACGGCTGCTGGCTGGGAAACTGCAGTGGCACAGCGCTGGGTAAGGGGAATGTCTATAGCGTGCTGGCAGCGGGGTTAAGCTCAACGAGGCGCCAAAAGTACCCGACCAACGGAACGGAGTTAAGCACTCACAACATCGCGACCTCGAAATGGGTCCGCCTTTGTCCTGACCTCTACTACGTAGGTACATAAGTCACGACCAAACGGCTTGGCTGAATAAAGGCAACGGGTACCGCTAAATCGAAGCATGCTTACATGTACATGTACGCAACGTGACTGGAAGCTTGAGATTTCAAAATGGGAAATCAACAATCAGACATGAAGGCTACCGACTATGCGACGCCAAACGGAACCAGGCCGACCACCTGCATAGAGAAGCCTCAATTTACCCTCCAAAATGCATTTTCAACACCTCCAGGTGCACACAACCGACTGCTTCCTTGACCCTCCCGGCAGCCCGGGAAGCCAGTATGTCGCGCCAGGGCAGTGGCATCTCTTCCGTACCCAATTGAAGCGACTGCTCGGCGTCGAGTCCTGAGTTTTGTGTTTGCTTGGGCAGGCAATTACGTTGTGTCAAACGTTTTAGATGAAAAAGTCAAATGCATTCACATAAATCTCATGAGTCCAATAGCTTCGCCCGTCCCATCTGAAATACGAGTAGCTCTTGTGCCGATGCTCCGGCCATGTCCGGGCCGCGGTGAACCCGAGAGCCCGGGAGAAAGAGAAAGTCAATTTTGACGTCAGAAACTTCCGTGCTGGTTGACTTAGTCCAAACTCACCGTTTGTCACATCCCGCAAGCCAAACTGCGCCTCGCGGCATTTCCGTTTGGTGCTCATCCCACTCGGCAATCCCGCGTGGGCGGTTCTTCATCTCAAAAGATAGTGATCCCCCATATTAAACCACAAAGAGAAAAGGTGCTTTCACTTCAGTTAAAAATTGGCTTGTTTGTTGCCGTGCGGTTGGTTCCATTTTGGTCTGGGTTGTATTTTTTGTCGAGGAGAGCAATCGTTGACTTCTTGACCAAGAATCGGAGCATTCCTAATGCTGACGTTAGGACAAAGCAGAGCGAGACTAAAACTCCCTTGCTGCATAGTGCCAAGGAATTGGCACGCGAGTCATCCCTCACCTGTACCAGAATTGGATATGCTTATTTCACAGAACTCCCAAGGGAAATGTTAAAGTTCATTGTCATTTCGGCCTCATAGATGACATAATGCGTACGAAGATGATAAATCGTGGAGTGATGTGGGAACCGATGTCTATGGAGAAGGCTATTCAACTTCGTCTGATGTACAAGTCTTGGCTGTTCATGCGCGACCCTTTCAGGAAGCAATTGGACCAAATGCGTCGTCTCGGGTCTCTGTTAAATAGCCTCTTCTCCTCTGGAGGCTTCAACAGACTCAAGTTCGATCTCCAGCCTCCGTACTAAGGCCTCATCTTTACCAACTCCGTCGAGACTTCCAAAGCCCGGCGCAGACATGCTCTGGAGCAAAGTCCTCTCGACTGCGCCTCTGGCTCTCCTTTGGCTAGGATCCGTTAGCGCAACTCCAGTGTGGCTGAATGCCCTCGTCGGCCGGGCGCCTGAGAGGCCTGCAAAAATTGTCTACCGTGGAGACAGAAGATCCCCCCGAGAAGTCAGGGATGACGGCGGATTTCGACCGGTAGGCAACTACGCAGCCCACGACCGAACATTTTCAACGTACCGCCATATGGTCAGCGAGTACGGCATAGAGGACGAGCCTGATTTCGACCCCAGTGCGGATGATCCATGGACGTCTGCATTCGTGTCGGTCACGACGGATTTGCAGACAGGGGCGAGTTATGGCCGCTGGGTTTACAGAATACACGCCACACCAAACATGATTGATCCGACGGAACCGGACGACGGTGAGCCCGAAATTTTCGCCTTGGGAGGCGTCCATTGGTCGCAGGTTATGGGATGGTACCTTATGAACCTTGACTCGGAGGAGACCATCACCGACGCCAACTTCACGCCCAATCCGGACTACCGCGGAGATCGCTACGATCAGTCTACTCTCACCAATGTCGATCCCGACAGCGACTGGCGTGATCATGACCGACAGCATTGGACGCAGCACATGAACCGGCCGGACGTCGGCCATGTTGTGGGATTCACTGGCCAATTCCCATTGCAGTTTGACACATACCCGCCCAATGATAGCATCCCCGGAGCAACCGAAACTCAGGAAGAGCGGCCAATTTCTCCGTCGCCAGCGGGTTCCCAACGCCCTGCACTGAATGAGGAGGAAATTTTGTTGGCGGCAGAATATCTGCGTGAGCACAACGCCCCCTGCGACCTTTCGGGCCTCGACCCAATGATGCAGCAGTTGACTCTGGAGGCGGATTCTGCCATCGCGAGAGCATTGGCAAGGACGCGTCAGACCCGTCCCAACCGGACACACTCGACCATCGATGAGGCGGACGAAACTACCCAGGCCATTATTGCCAGGCTGCAAGAGGGTGAAGAAAGAAGCACATGCCATCTCGCCGGGGCATGCGGCTCCTCCTTCTCCCAACAGAAGAGAACTCCAAGTAGGTCTTCACAAGCAACTAACATATCGCCCCTGTAGGTAGTCGGCTCCAGCACTAACTCTTGCGCTTTCAGAGGATGCAGCTTTGTCACGACTCTGTCACAAAATCCACACTCCAAAGAAAGAAAGACCAGCCCCGAATAAAGGAAAAGAGACTACTGAGACAGGAAGCCCAGAGAAAGGGACCGATCGCTGTGACACGGTCAAAGACCTCGAGTTTGGTTTTCAATTGTCCGACGAGTCGTCTTCCGGAACCTACGATCGCCTCGCGGCCATCTTAACAGGCCCCTCCGGCCAGGCCAAGTTTGAAATTGCAGATGCACCCTCAAGTGGCTTTCACAAATGGTTTCCTCTCGACGTCAAGGACTTTGGCTCCAATATCCTGGACCTCAAGAACGGCATTACCAAGGTTGAACTGACTGCCGCGGAACACTACGAAGGCCCGAAGAATGACCGGTTCATGGTGCAAGGTATGTCCGTCTTAGCTCGAGTTGCCGTTGAATATACATCCGAGATGACCCTAACCCTTTGAATGACTGCAGGCTTCAAGCTGCGCGGACAATGCGTTGAATCGGGCTACCAAGTCGTCGTCGACAAGTACGCATCGCTCAACACGTGGTACCAGCACAAATCCACCGGCATCATTTCGGACCAACTGAAGGCGCAAACTGTCGCGACGTTTGACGTCGCTCGTGACGACTGGCACATGCGGCCTCCTTGCTCTTATATGGAGGAGCTGAAGTTTGACTTCCAGCTGATTGATAGCAACGGCGCTGGGACATACGACGCTCTGCTACTTAGTTTCGGGACTGCGAAGACGTTTCCCCTCGGCAACGGGCCTTCCCGTGGGTTGGTCGTGTCGAGCCCCGTCGACCTGAAGGAGACGTTTAATACGGACGAGCTTGCCGTGCGCGACCTCGATCGTGTTAGCATTTTGGATCTTCCCAGTGCAGATTATTTTGGCAGAGACATTTGGGGGTTTAAAGGTATGCTTTCTTTGCCCGTATCCTCAGCCTCGAGGCGTAGACTTTGTCCTGATGCGTGATCCAGGCGTTACCTTGAAAGCACGATGCGCTGCTTCGAACAAGTGGATGGAGATGAAGAAGTACTCAGAAGTAAACAAGTGGCTCCAGCATGGTGGCAAGGGATACCATCTGGAGGGTGTCTGGTCTGGTCATATTGTTCCAGAGGACTGGCGCGAAGTGTAGGGGCAAATCATCTTGATAGATGTTGCACGAGGGTTGTCATTGCGTGAAAGGGCTTGAGCAGTCTGTTTCCACCCGACAGCGGTTTCTTTTTGTCTTGTAAATCTACGTTTGTGTCTTTGCGATGTTCTAGAATAGAGAGACATGATACCAGGAATAAAACACGTATTTCGATGAGGTATGACGGTACCTCGACGGATGGATGAACCGGCGAACGGCCATCGGTTGCGCCCAATGCGGAAATTCCGCTCACTTCCAAAATAGTAAGGGACAGCTGCTTGGGCCACGGTGCCATTACGTAGTAGGTGCCTAACTTTAGGTATTCTTGTTCCGGGGCGAACCGCCTAACGGTTGCAGCCCCTCGCTGCCGACCCCGCGATCCACCAAAATTCTATCGACAGCTCCCGCTGCTGAACCTCAAGACAAGCCAATTTTTCCTCATAGAAGCGATGGGCCGCCCAAAGCGCAACGTCCTCGCTGCGGCAGAAGAGGCGCTCACGCCGCCCGATTCCCTCCAGCCCAACCAGGTCCTCGTGCGCGTTGTAAAACCCGAGGGCAACAACCTGTACACGTGCGAGCTGCCAAACAAGAAGCCCGTGCTTGTCGAGCTCGCTCAGCGCTTCCGCAACACGATATGGATCAAGCGCGGCGGCTTTGTCGTGGCTGAGCGGTACGACGCGGGCGCTGAGAACACCCGGGCCGCGGGCGAGATCGTCAACATTGTGCGCGACGAGAAGCTGTGGCGGAAGCAGCCTTACTGGTACGCGTACCCTGTCGTGGATGCGCGCAGCTGAGACATGCACTGACAGGCGTCAATCCAGGCCAAAGGAGTTTGTCAAGAATGCGTACGACCTCAGCGACTCCGAAGACGAATCCAACGTCGGCAAGATGCCGCCCAGCGACTCCGAAGACGAATGAATACCGCTCTATACTCCAACACCAGTCGAACAATCCTATCACTTGTTCTTGGCCTCGACAGCCTTCCCCTGTTCTTCCACGTCGCTATCCCTCGCAGTCCCGAAATACGCCAAGCCAACTGTGATCAACAGGACGTTGACGACGACGGCCGAGCTCACGTCGGTGCTCGGGAAGACATTCCAAGCCCACTCCTGCGCGAGCCAGAGTGGAAAGACGAGGAGGGGGTGTGGCGACGCCTTCCAAAGCAGGTACGGCGCGGACCACGCGAGATAAGCGTAGAACTGGTAGTGAAGGGACCTTGCGAACAGCAGTCCAATCACGTTGGCGGAGAGCACGGTCGTCATGACATATGCGGGCGTAATGCGGCTCGAGACTCGCAGCTCTTCCTGCTTAGTGAAGGGAGACTCGCCTCGAAGGAAGGCTGGGATCATGGCAGACAGCTGTCGACCGGCGGGCCGGATCCATCGCGTGGTGATGAATACCAGCAGCACCAGCACGTGGCTAGCCAGTAGAAGTAGGGAGAAAGACTTGCTGAGGAACATTTCCTCGCCCAGCATCCGCCAATTGACAGTCCACTCAAACTTGAACTGCCGCGAGAGTTCAAATGCTCGTCCAAGGTATCCCCGCCAATTTTGGGCCATGAAGGGTATGGCAATGGCTAGCTGCACCTGCGCCATCAGCCAGGCCAGCCGTAGACTCCCCGTGAAGCCTCGCCCTAGGAACAGCACCAGGCCCACGGCAGGCAGCACCAGCAGAAGTGACATCTTGATTCCGAGGCCCCAGCTATACGCCAGGCTACCGAGCGTCCAGTGGCGTCGTTGGAAGAAGAAGATGGCGAGCCAGAAGAAGAGCACCGCAAAGCAGTCGTTGAAGCACCGCAGGACGAAGATGCTGTGCAGCCGCTTCGACAGAATCAGGAGAGGGAAGATATACGGCGGAACCTATTTGTGAAATGAGAGCCTCAGTGCCGCGTTCGTTTCGTTTCACCTGAGGCGACTATGTCTGCTCACCTTGGCTTGCCAATAGCACAACATCACCACCGCCAGTGTCGCCATGTACAACGCCACAAATAGCTGCTGGGCGAGGAAGATGTCATTGCCCCGGTCCGTCAGGTAGTACAGCCCCGTGTACGTGTAGACATGCGCGGCAGGGTAGACGAGCGGCCCCGTGCCGCCCTCCATCTTGGTGTAGTCGCGCTCGCCGCCGACGAACTGCGCTACCTGCTCCATGTACGCGACCCAATCGATCTCGGTGTCTGCCGGCCGGTGCCTCTTAGCAAAAAACTGCTGCTTCTACGCGCGCTGGGCAAGCTGCCGCGAGGAGGATTCGACGCGGAACCTTACAGGGGACTTTCCAGACGATCAAGCCGCAGAGCGCGGCGTCGACAAGCCAGAGAACGGGCGGGATGAGCTTCGAGAGAGCGTGCTGGCCGCTGGCGACGTCCATGGCGAAGCGCCATGCTCGCTCGTGAGCTGGCGCCTCGGTGCGTGGCATCGTCGGCGGTTGGGACGGGTTCCAGGAGCTGGGTTGCGACGCGTAAAGGTGAAGTCGACGGGAGCTAATAAAGCTCGAGCTGGAGCTCCATGAATGTGGTGGGTCCCCACGGAAGTTGACAGCTGGCGCGACACCTGACAAGCCGCTGTGAGACCAATCCAGCTTTGCACCTCGCTGTCCAATGTGAATTAAGTCCAATGATTTAATGGATTGGAAACCAACGCAATAATACATGCTGCGAATGCTAATAAACAAATGCATCCACCTCAGAGACTGGAGAGTAAGCGCATGAACCTGAGCGGCTTGCAGGTCCTCACTTACACCCCGCCAACAAGGACATCTTTTCGCGATTGACTCGGTAGCAACTTGGATGTTTGAATATATGAAGTGCGAGATTTATAACGCCTGAGCTAGTCCCAGGAGAACAGCTTCGGCTCGTCATCGACAGCTTCCCCCTGTTCCCTGCGGATCTTGTTCACCAGCTCAACAACCCCCTCCGCACAACCGTACGACCCTTGGTATCCCCAGCCCGCATGCCCGTAGTTGTGGACAACCCACGTCCCATCTTCCAGCTTCTCTTCCTCAACTCGCACGCCACCCGTTCTGTACGGCCGCAACCCCACAGCGTGCCTGATGATGCTAAGCCCCTCGATGCCCTTCCCGCCCGCAATGTCTGGGCGAAGCTCGACGGCGCGCTTCATGATGCGCACGGCGATGTTGGGGTCCGGTTGCGACTCCCAGTTGCCAAAGTCGTACGTGCCCCCCAGGATGGTGCCGCCGCCTCCCGCGCGCTGCATCGCGTAGAGAACCTCCTTGTCGCCGTCCTCGGTGCCCGACGTCGTGAGCATGGGGTGGCACTCGTTGCGCACGAGGACCGTCTGGCCTCGCGCCGGCGTCATCGCTCCGTCCAGCACGCCGCCGAGCTTCGAGGACCCGAGGCCCGTGGCGTTGATGATGATGGACGCGGGTTTCTTTGTGTGGCTCGCGTCCTTGGCCTCGGCGATGTCGGACAGGATGGCGCGCTTGATCACGACGCCGTTCTTGAGGCACTGGCCCAGCAGCCATTGAAGGTAGGTCGCGGTGTTGATGCACACGCTGGTGAACTCGCAGCCCGAGTCGTGGCCCGCGGGTATCTCGTCTTGGCGCAGCTCTCGATAGTCGGGCAGAAGGGACTTGTACCAGGGGTTGATGTCATAGATGTGATCCATGGGACACTCAGGACCTTCCATGTCCTTGTTCCGTCTGATGGCGTGGCTCTCTGCCCTCATTCGTCAGCGAAACCTTGGGAAGAACAGCCGAGCTGACATACTCTGAAAGTGAATACCGGCCTCGGGAACTTCCTCGGCAAGCCGCTTCAGCTCTGGCCAGGTTCGTCGCTCCCATCTGCTGTTCGCCTCGGTGGCCATCCTGTACGGCGCCGTATAAGTGATCTGCTGGAGAGTCCAGTGGGGTAATAGACGCACGGCAGCATGTTAGCACCAGCAAATGGCGATGCGTATTCAATGTCATAGTCGCCAGGCATGTGCTTTGCGACAACGGTGATGGTGTTGGCTTTGCTCTTTGAGAGCAGGAGGGCCGACGTGAGGCCGCTGACGCCAGCTCTAAAGACCCGTTAACAGCGGCGTCTCAAAAAACCGGGATGTTCGAGAGACTCACCCGACGACTACGATTATGTTCGACATGATCGAAAAGACTGTAACTCTGGCGGTAGCGATCCCTCTGTGCTGCTTTCAACTTGAGATGTTGAGTCATTACATGTATCGGGATGTGTACGGAGTACCGTCGTATGGACTCATGGCATGGACTGTTGGATCCGGGCGCCACCCCCCGCATTTGGTGGTGGGTCGACCTTCAGCTAGGCTTCCAAGCTTCTTGGCTTCCCATGTCCAGAAAATCGTTCCATAGATCCATTCCGAGTGTACTGTACTGGAACTAGCATGCGCAATTACCTAAAGGATATCCCGTGGCGCGAGCTTCGGTGGATTGGTGATGATACACTCATATAGGGTAGATGCTACTGTACTGTCGAGACATTGTTGACCCCTCCCCGCCGGTGTCAGCAGTGCAGCAACTCGTGCTAGTTGGGACTCAAGCTGGGACATCAAGTAGTCGCAGCGTCTGCTTCAGACGGAAAAAAGGCGTCACCTACAAGCAAAGAGATGCTGCGTGCAATATAGAGGAACGTACCGCCGAGAGGTGACATTCAGCACTCAGTTCGAGAGCAGGGAAGACGGAACTCTTCACATAGCAATCCAAATAAACTCGCCGTGAAGAAGGCATCCTGCCCGGGGGAACAAAACCACCAACTGGATATGCTGTTCTGTGCATCTGCTATGCAAGTTCACTTTGGAGCTTAACGGAAGGCTCCCAGTTTGTATCCGACCGTCGGCGACCCGGTGCATAGACTCATAGATGAACATAATTGATCCACGTGGTCGGTCCTTAAGCGTTTGGCTCTCCCTGCTCGTACATCCCGGCCATCTCCGGTCCTACGTCTGCTCGTGCGAGGGGCAAGCTGTTGGTCCTGCTGCCCCAGGCCTTTCAATTTCCTCCAGTTGGCGAGGTCGCGAGATTCGTAGCAGCGTAAAATGATAAATGATACTGATTAGATGAGCATCCCACTTTACTAGAACGGAACTTTCGACTAAACTCGACCAGGGGGACAAATGAGAATAGCATCGCTTTTTTCGCATCATTGTCTCGCCAACAGGGCTCTGACGACAATCGGCTCTAGCTACAAGACTTGCGGCCCCTATGGAGTTTGGAAAAGATCAATTTTCAATGTCAACCAGCCTTCAACTGCAGTGACTTAGCCCAAGCGACGGAATGTAGGCCGGGATATTTATTGTGACGATCTTCTTTGCGTTTGAGGGGGTGGATGCGACTGTCTGGTGGCGTGAGGTCGTCGAGATTGAACCCTGGCTATAATAAACGCCAGCATGTCCGCGGATCACCTACATATTTGCCGATTACTGAGGGTGATCACTGCGAGTACGAGCATGGTACAGTGTCCCACGAATAGAGGCATTGAACTCTAAAGGTTCGCAGCCGGTGACAGGGAGGGGAGGCAGTAATCCTTGTGCTGAATGCCTCCAGAACCTCTACCTGGGCTGCCCGCGTTGGCTTTACGAGTATTCGACTCCACGTGCATCGCCCTCCGCACTCTGCGGCAAATTGGAGTCGCAGATTGAGCCCTAGTCTGAGCCAGGACTCCTCTCGTCCACTGTCTTCCCGCCTGACGGGGCAGACCAAGCGTTGACGGCCCAGGAAGCCAATTGAGGGCTTTGGGAGGGCAGGGCGGCCAATCCACGGCGCAGGGATCAGCGATACACGTACTCAATCGAACGACACACTCTACTCTCGCTCGCACGTTGGTAATTATACTGTCACACCGAGAGAGGGCACGGCAAGTCTGCGAGGCGCTGGCGGGAACCTGCAGCCGGTGCGACGCGCAAGGTCATTGACCCTGGATGCCTGGCCTGGCTGGTCGTAAGGGGTCCATGGCAATCATGCTTCATGCAATCGCAGTCTGCTTGGGCGTGAGAGGCGAAGAACTTCGTGTCCCCATAAGCAGCAAGAGGCATCTAAAAATGGAACTGCTTGGTGATGGCCAATTACGAGAACCGGCCAGGTCCTGGTGGACGGACGACGGGACGACGGATCGCGAACCGGCTTTCGAGGCAATGCGCCTCCCCGCCATGACGTCCGCCAAACGCAGACCGGAGCCTTTGAGGGAAGCAGGTCCGCCGGTCCTCAAGGGAAGGTGCTGGAAAAGCTGGCCGTGACGATGGCTAGTGATCGTCCGCATGCAAGATCCCTGTCCGAAGCTGCCGTGGCTGGTCGGCGCTGCCAGTCAGTGCACCCTGGGCTAGAACTCGGCATTGGTGGCTTGGGAGCCAGAGAACCCATTGGGCTCGGGCGAGGCTCGTCTAGACTGGGCGCAGACGTCCGCGTCGTCCGCGACGGTGGTAGTACCAAGCCCCAAGCCCAGAGGAATTCAATCCAGATTCTGGACTGCCGCCTACGAGTTCTAGGTATGTACGGAGTACTCCGTACAGTACCGTTACCGTACATCTCCAGTGAATACGAAGGACCTGGCGGGTCCGCCTGCGGTTCCTGCGTGATACGAAGACGCGTGCATTCGACACTTCAGGACGCGGCGATTGCTTATATTGGAATGGAATAGCTCATAGTCCCTTCTTGGTACGAACTACCCACTCAACGGCTCAAGTGGCATCCGTTCCGGGCGCAGCGTGGGCGAGAAGAGGGAAACGACGCTGCCAATCACTGTTCTAGGCACCGCAGCGCAGTAGCGGCAGCGCGGGGACTGCAGTAGTCCGTATGTACGGAGTACTCCGTACGCTGCTCGTGGTTCGCAAAGGACTGGGAACTAAATGTGGCAATGGGGCGGAGTAATGGTATGAGCAGATCGAAGGGAAGTGCCTGGACGGCCTTCGACTCCAAGACAGCGCGTGGTACACTACGGCCGAGGTTTGCATCTGGTTTTGGCGATACTGGCCCTCCGTCACAGAGCCTCATCGTCTCCTGGAAGGCGAGGGCGAAAGGCCTGACATGCTTATTGGGTGGTCCACGATGGAGGGCATGAGGGGGAAGGGCGACTTCGTGTTTCACGACACAGGGCGGCGTCTGCACCATCGATCTTGACTGCTTCAGCACTTGTTTCTCGTTGCAAAGCAGGGCACGGACGGGACGGGGTCCCATCTCCGAGGCCCAGCCGCGTCGTCGGTGGCGGCGCGGACTCGAGGGACGGGATCACGAGAACAAGAGGGAGAGGCGTGCGCTAGTAGGTGTGGCTGCGTGGTGGCAAGGGCTGCGTCTTCATTGGAGACATCCGGACGCTTCCCCTCCCAGTTTCGCCGACCACGACACCCTATCCCGTGAAGCAGTAAGAAGCTAATGGTGTCTTGAGGATTTGCCTAGTCGATGCCGCATGATCCATGCGGAGTACCATCCATACTCGTAGGGCCGCAGAGGCAGACGTGGCCACGGACTTGTGCAGCGGATGAGTGGCCTCGCCTAATGAGGTAGTAAGATAACGGCAGGCAGGCAGAGCATTGGACACGCGCACCGCCTCGGTGCTTTGAATGTCGGAGTCGCTGGGCGTGGCAGTGCGTGCCATTGCGAGTGGGAGCGGGCGGACCGAGAGGCGCGCGAGAAACAGGACGCATCGGGCTCAATGCTCGTAACGGTGCACGGGTTGAGGCGACGCGAGGCTGCAGCATGTACACGATTGGGAACATTGCACGTATTCTTGATCACCGTTGTTGCGAGCCCTGGATGAGATCGAGACGTGTGCTGATGGAGTACGAGCACGAGCACCATATCGCGCCACCTCGGATTGGCAGCGAAGGGGCGGGACAGATCTCGACGCAGAAAATACGCCGTGGCACAACAAGACATCCAGCCAAGGCCGGAGGAGGAGCAGGATGGAATGCGCACATCGTGGAGTCTCGGCTCGCATACGTACTCCGTAGTACCTTGGGAATTACCCTTGGCCTACGGAGTACTCGTACCCCTTCTTGCGGCGTGGCACGAATGAGGGGAGGCCAGGGCACTTGTCTCGCACATCATTGGGAAGCACCTGGGTTGACGCATCCCCCCGGCTTTCCACAAGCCCCGCTCGCTCTGGACCCCTGCATGTGCCTTCCGTCAGTGAGAGGCAGCCAAGGCAGCCTTCGGTTCCTGTGCTTGCTGTGCTTGAAGCAGCCGTGGCACTGACACTGAACAGAGACACTCGAGTGCTGCAGCCAACGCAGAACCAAGTGGACGCAAGGTTGGTGGGAGTGGCTCTCCGCCACTGGCTGCGGCCCCCTGCCCCTGGTTAACGGGCCCAGGGGCCCGCCAGCCGCCCCGAAGGCCCGTTGGGTTGGGCGCCAGCCGAACCATGCGTGGGCAGTACAGCGGGTCCGCGTACCTCACCGCCGGCGCCCCAGCGCCTCGCTACCCACCGCCGCGTACCTCCAGGCAGTGCGCTGGATCCGATCCGTGGGATGGCGCTAAAAAAAAGGCGCCAGGGGCGTTGCCTCGCACTGAGGAGCACTTGCCGCTCGCCACGGCCCACTGTGAGGTGGACGGTGGGCGTGACCTCCTGCTGTGGTGTGGCCGGTGGAGCGGCCCCAGGGTGCCTCCGCCGAGCTGTGGCAGCGGAATGGCTGCCATTTTTTAACCGCGTCCCTCCCGTCCGCGCACGACCCCCAATAGACTCGGAGCCATCTCCCGCCCTCCATTCTCTCCCGCCGGACCTCGGATTGCATTGATCAATTATTCAAGCATTACGGCCTGCCCGGGTACGACGACCACCGGCTGTTACCACAGTCTCCCTGCGCCCAGCGCTCCCGGACGCCCTGAAGTCGGTGCCTCGCTCCATCCTGGGATCTTGAGCTGCTTCGAGTTGGCCTGTGCATTCCAGCCGCCACATACCTTAACAATATCGAACGGTTTCCTGCTGCGGGTGCGCCGCCGCGGAGAGTGATTGCTGCGCGAGGCTTTGGCTGTCTCATTGCATGTCACAGCCGCCCACTTGCCGCCGCGGAACCCAACGCGTGTCACCAGCGCTTTTCTTCGCCCTTAATCAACGACTGCTCTTGTTTTTTCGCCTGCTGTCGCGCTGATTTATTCTGGAGCACCCTCCCTGTCACGCGGCTGACCGATCGAACGACTACGTCTTGTAGCCGTGCTCGTCATCACACCTACATGGTCCAGGTTCACAATCGCGTCCCAGACACCCACGATGCAACCGTACAAGCCGCCGATCTTTCGCCAGAGTCTTAACCGCAACCCACACGACGACGACGACTTGTAATTCCCTTTCCACCGAGAACGCAACCCCAAATGGCCCTGTGGCCATTTCGGCGCAAGAGCGCCCGCAAGCGCTCCCGCAGCGGCGCTGCGCTCTCCGACGGCGAGGGCCCCTCGCCGCGAAGCAACGCAGACGCAACCATGTCCAGAGCTGCTTCAAAGAAGAAGCAACGCACAGAACCCGCCAAGTTGCAACGTCGGCAACGGAGATACAGTTTCTCACCCGGTCGCAATGACTACATCCGGGTTGAGGACCACAATATTGGCGCTCTTGAGGGACGCCGGCCCGGGGGCAGCGCAGCCGATGGCAGCGCAGAAGCCCCAGCCTGGGAGCGAACGCCGACCTTACATCACAAGAACGGCCATCCTCCGACGAGGAGGAAGAGCAGCAAGAGGAGGAGAGAGGATCCGGACAGAGAGGCCGAGATAAAGGCCATGAGTGCCATGATGCCCTCGCGAGCAGGCCCCGACGCATGGGCCTCGGGGGCTTTGACCAAGCAGAGCAGCAAGAGAGTCAAGACGACCGGCAGCGGGAGCCAGTGGGAGAAGCCCACGTCTAACGTGTCGCTGCCGCTCGCCGACTCTCTTCATTCGACGCGGTCGTCGGACTCGGACTTCGTCTCCTACAAGGTGTCTGCGCTGGACTCGCTTCTGGCGCCACGACCGACTTTGCGGTGTGCCCCAGGAACACGGTGGACTCCATCTAGAGCATCGGCACCACCCCGGGCTGGCTCACAGAAGAAGACTTTTGTTGAGCGGGAGGGTATACCTGAAGAGATGTTGGACTCACGCCGACGGATGGACGACCTCGCCGACGGCCTCGATGCCAGCGATTTGAGAGAATTGATGGAGAGGGATACCCGAAGGCGGGAGAGAAAGCGGCAATCTGACCAAGAGAGGATGGAGCGCAGGCTGGCCCGGAGGGCGGAAAAGCAACGCAGAGCAGAAGCAGAAGCCAGGAAGTCCGGGACACCGCCACCTGAAAACCTTGAACGCGGCGTCATAGGCCGCGAACTGGTTGGTTTGGGTATCGAGCCTCCTTCAGCGGTTGTGACGTCTTCCAGGAGGCGTCAGTCTCCCGCGGCCGAGTCGGCAGCCGAAGCCGAAGTGGTGCAGTCGAAGGAGCCGCTGGAGTCGTTCTACCGAACTGATACCGTCCCCGTTGAGGGGCCACCGGCAGCTGAGGAGCCCGAGGTGCCGATAGTGCGCACTGTGCCTCCGCCTGAGGCTGATGAATCGGTACCGGAATTGCCTCATGGTTCCGTGCTTGCCGGGATCTTAGGGGCCAAAACGTCGCAATCGAAGTCCACATTGAGCTCAGACAAGGACAAGACTTTCGCCGACGATGACTTTCCCAGGAAGGACTCGGAAAGCAGCAACAAAGCCGCTCGTCTCTCATTCACCTCATTCCTTAAGTGGGGAGGGAGGAATCGGCGCAACTCGGGGCCATCGTCGTTCTCCAACACGTCTCGTGAGGAGATGCATGCCAGTGGCACGATCCAAGCCCAGTCACAAGCCCAGGCGGAAGCCCTGGCAAGGTTGCAAGGCGACGATCTTCCTACCTCCGGCAACTACTTGTCGAGCAAGATTGGCTCGGTGCCCAAACGAACACGATCGCGGTTCCGTGAAGACCTTCCGGAATTTCCCTTGTCACCCCCCGACTCACGAGTGCAGTCACCCGATGCGGAGCCACCGCTTCCCATTGTCGACGAAACAACGAACCCCCAGACGGAGAAGCGACTCCAGGATCTTGCAAGCCGGACCCCACCACCGTCTGAACCGCGGCCTATAAATGGAGCTCGCCAGACACGAACCACGGCAGAGAGGATTTATGACGCGCAATCATCAGACCCCCACCAGTCCATGTCCCTTGCGTCAATCGATTCAGAAGGATCCTGGCTGTCGGGCCGCGTTGGAAGTCGGCGAACAGTGTCGACCATGCGCGACAGCGTCGTCAGAGCGAATCGCCGTGAACACGTATTGTCCGCTTCGCCAAACAACAGCACCGAGGAAGATCTCGCCATCGCCGATGATGACTACCTCTCTCGCTTAGAGGCAGACCGCAGCTCTGGAATTTTCGCCGCTGGCTGCCTCTCTGAAGAGGGTTGCGCGAGCAGCGATGAGGATGAGCCGATGCAAGAAGATGATGTGAAATGGGGTGCTGTGGGTGCTGCAAAGCACCATATCGTGCAGTACCATCGTTATGACAGAGACACGATGCGGAGTCGTGAGGGTCTCCTCAATATTGACTCCGGCGATGAGGAAGATAGCGAAGCGCCTACTTCCCCCATCTCTCCTGTGAGCAACGAGACGGTCGACCTGCGTCGCGCTAGAAGCGTGAACGTGGGCAAGGGCCACGCCCGAAACTTCAGTGCGGGAAGTGCTCAGCTGCTGGATATTCATCCCCGAGTATCTCTTGACAGCTAAGGACAAACCCAAGAGAGGAAAAAGAGCAGCTCTCTTGTCGTGTGATGCGTGTGATGAAACTGATGATGAGAAACGCCAGATGAGAAGAGTTCCCGAAACTACCGATGCCGGCGGATTTTGGCTGCCAGTCCTGCGACAGATTTTCATTACCTCGATTCCCTCATTTGCTCTCCTTTGTCCTCGTCTCCGAACAGTCGAAACTGACCCGAGCCACTCTTTGAAATACTTTCCTTGGTGAACGCCACAGACACTTGAAAACGTTTCAAAAACATGGACAAAAAAAAGTCGAAAAATTATACGAAAGGGAACTCTTCTCATTTTCACCGGCAACGCTCATCTGGAAGGCACCATCACACAGGAGCTGGCTCATTTGCCTTTGGACAATTTCTGGCATTTTACATCTCGAACATGCATAGCGACGACAGCTGCACACTTCTACTTTGCAATTTGGTTTTCTCAGTCCTGCGTACATAGCATATGATACCCGTTCGTCGAAGCAGAGTTGACCTCTTGGCTGAATTGTTACTTGGTTTTGATCTTCATCGCCGGCGCTTGCTTAGAAACATGTGAACCGGGACGCACTCGTATTTTTCATTGACAGCAGTTTTCACAAACGAAGTTCTGGCAGACGGATGGCCTGTTTTATATGCACTTGAATCCACGGACACGGATGACGCTTGCGGGGCTGGTCTATTGTTGGGGAAGGCTGCAGCCAGTGAAACGCGCCTATGGGCTCGACCGGAGTATCCGGAAGTGCGATGTCCTACTACGAAGGAAAAGTATTATGGGAACGAAGGGAGGATTATTTGGCTGCACTCATTCATGACATTTGGGCACGGCGCATTTGTGAATCCGGGCGGTTGGCAATGCTGGCTGCATAGCTCAGGTTGCATATAAGAAGCTACTACGAGCGAGACGTCAATGAAGAAGTATTGGTTGCAAACATACAGTGCAACTACCTAACCTGATTGTTCCGACGATGGCACTGCGACAATTATCTGGTATCGTGCTGTTATTGTGACTGCAAAGAGTATGCCGATGCCTCAAGCGGCGTTGCGCCATTTGCGTTTCAGCAAATCAGATTGCTTAGCTTGAGCCTAGCCCTCCACCTATCCCGATTCTTGCTACTGGCCACCCTCGGATTCATTCATCATCAACCATCACTGAACCACGCCTCTCCCATCCGCCGTCATTGGACTTGTACGATTACTTGAGAGCACTTGTCCTTCTAGCATGTCTTCAGCACTCCTTTCCCGATCTGTGGCGTCTGCCGCGCGACTGAGCCGACCAGTCTCTTCTGCGCGGGCGTTTCACTCCACTCCGTTCAACCGAATCGTCCACGAGGTCAAAACGTGAGCGCCCTCGAATTGGAGAGAATGATGAAGCAGGCCAAGCTGACATTGGTTGTGGCAGCGCCGAGGAGTTTCAGCAGGCCCTGGCCAACAACCCCAGAGTCATCGTTGACTGCTTCGCCGAGTGGTGCGGCCCCTGCAAGGCAATTGCACCCATCCTGGCCAAGTATGCTCCTCTCCCCTCTCCCAACTGCTCGACTGCTCAAGCAGTGGAGATAAACCGACAGTGACTAACGTGTGGCCGTGTCCCAGGCACTCGGACGAGGCACACTTCAAGGACAAGGTGCACTTTGTCAAGTTCGACGTGGACGCCCTGCCGGCGGTGACGCAGGCTCTGGGCGTGCGCGCGATGCCGACTTTCTTCTTCTTCAAGGATGGGAAGAAGGTTGACGAGCTTGTGGGCGCGAATCCGCCGGCGTTGGCGACGGCACTTCGGAACCTTGCGGAGTAGGCAGTGAGGCTGAAAGGACGGCGTTGTCTTCTGCCCATTTCATTGGGGGTCTGCACAGGGAATGATGATAGAGGAAACGGCTAGATATTTCCACACCCAGTTGGTACTCATGATGAAGCAAGGGAACCGGTCCTTCGACGTATATGGAGCATCGAATGAGCCGGTGGCCCTGGCGGCTTGGGACATTAGTGCAGCACATAGCTCGAACGCGAACCGAAGCTTGCAAAAACGAAAAGGATTTATTGTAAAATACTTCAACATATCTTCATAATGCAGGAGACAGCTTGCTTGGCAGAGCAGGATAGCAACATGGATGCCATTTCACCTAAACTCGCTCCGGGATGCAGGCTTCGCTTGGTCACCGTCCAACACAACCAATTATATTCCTGGCTCAAAAAGTTGGCCATTAAAACGAGAGGCCGAATAGGATAAGCGATTAGAGCACCGGCCTTGCATGTCAAAATGCCTGAAGACCTCACAGGGGTCACGTGGTCGCAATGGATTCATTGTGTGTTTCTACGGCAACGCGTCATTGGTGTTTACCTTAGCGTCAGCACCACACCCTTCGCGACAGGGTACACAGCTTCAACCAACGCCACGAGCTTCGAATCAATTGCGCCGACGCGCAAAATACGACAAAAATGGCGTACAATCCGAGGATGAGCATCATACCGAGCTCTCAGCAAAACAGGTCCCGCAAAAAGGAGGAGGAGGCGGACGCGTTCATGCGCCTTCCCGACCGCGAAATCGTCGGCTGCATCACGGACATTGGCATCAACTTCACGGTCGCCGACCTTCAGAAACCAAATCCGGCCCACGTGCAACAAATATTCGAGTGGTTTGCCGAGCTGCTTCTGAATGCGACGCGCGAGACGGTCGAGCCTGCGATGCGCGCCGCTGCCGAAGACGTCTGCGGCGAATTCTCCGACGTGATCCCCACCGATACGCGCAATCTGATGGGCTTCTATGTGTCGCTCCGGCGGCTGCTGTTTGAGTGTGGAATCACGGACTTCAGCTTCAACGACCTCTACAAGCCGACGTATGAGCGCCTCGTGAAGATCTTCAGCTACCTCATCAACTTTGTACGGTTCCGCGAGTCGCAAACCAGCGTCATCGATGCGCACTTCAACAAGACCGAGTCTGCGAAGGCGAGGATCGAAACTCTGTATGCAGAGAACCAGGAGAACGAGGGTCGACTCGAGGATATGAGGCATAACCGCAAGGCAATGGAGGTTCAGGTGCGGGAGAAGACGATGCGGAACGAGGAACTGAAGAAGCAGCTGCTGGAGCTGCGGCGGAACCAGGAGAGAGTTGCTACGCGCCTGGAGGATGCAAAGCAGAAGAAGGGCGAATTGACCAACGCCCTCGAACAAAAGACGCAAGAGAAGTTGACGTTGAAGCAAGAGAGCGCCAAGCTACGTCCCTACATGCTTCAGAGCCCATCCGCCCTACAGGACAACCTCGCGGAGCTACGCGAGATCCTGAGCAACGACAAGTCGCACATCGACGCGCTCGACCGACGGGCGCGAGCTCTTCAGACATCCGCCGATTCCTTCACTGTGGTCTCCACGGACGTGGCATCGTGCATCAAGATCCTCGACGAGGTCGCCGCAGAGCTGAGCAAGGAAGACGAGGAAATGGCAAAGAATGCCAAGCAACGCGACGCCCTGTCCGAGAGGGGCAACAACGCTCGCGAGGTGGAGAGAGCGGAGTCGATGCTCAAGCGACAGCTCAGCAAGTGGACGGAGCGGACGGAGAAGTTGCGCGAGCAGAGCAGCCAAAAGGCACAGGAAGCGAAGGAGAAGATGCATGAGCTGAGAGCCGTGCACAAGAAGCTGACCGAGGAGCATACGGACAAGACCAAGGAGATGGAGATTCGACGGGTCAGAATCGAGCAAACCGAGAAGAAGGTACGCCCAATGCCCCTATGCAGACCCTGCGCGAGCCTTGTCCGTGTGAACTTGGATGCTGACTGTTACAGATGCTTGACCTCAAGGAGAATATTGAGAATGAGGTCCATACCGCATACGATGAGTACCTGAAGATGGAGTCTCACATCAAGCTGTACATTACGGAGATGGAGCAAGCTATCAGCTAGGCATTTGGCCAAGCGAGGATTGGTCGTGAATGACTGACTACATGATGAGGCATGATGTGAGATACCACGGTTTGGCGTTGGGCTTGGTGGCTTGTATGATCATTGGCATGGAAGGTGGCGTTAGAATATCGGCATACGTAGAAACGATGTTTTGATGAGCAATTGTTTAACTCGTTCCCGTCTGCTATCTTGCAACATCTGCTGGTAGTGCAAACTCGAACCAGCGAGCGAGAATTCTCTGAATAGGAACAGTTCTTCCGCTCCAGGATCCGTCGTCTCTCCTCGTGGTCCCATTGAGCACAGGCACGTTCTCGCCGAGTCTCTTCTGCAGCTCATCGCCGGCACTCGTCTGCCGTGGCTCGACGATGGCCGCCCGAAATGCAGTCTTAGTGGCGCTCTCCACGAACCCAGCAGCGGAGGTATTCAACCCCTGAGCCGACCACTCGCTCCCGTCGCGATGCAGCTCCAAGAACCCGTACACTAGAAGCAGCGGCGTGTCGTCTAGTGGTCGGGCGCTTGTCGGCGGCGGAGGAATCCGGGATTCGCTGGCGGGGAAGGTGGCAAGGTAGGCGCGCAGGTGAGTTGTCGTGGGGATGAATATGATGCGGATGTGGCGCGAAACGGCGACTTGCATGAGGGTCGCCTTGAGTAGCGGATGCTGTGGTGGTGGCGCGTCGTCGCTGTCCTGACTGGAGAGTGAAGGGAGTTGCTGAGTGATGTCCTCGGCAAGAGCATCAAGGAATTGCTGTCGAGGCCAGCCGATAAGGAGAGTTGTTGGGTGGTGGTGATAGGATAGGATGTAGGTGAGGAGTTCGGACGGGGTTGCGGGTGAGAGGACGATGGGGCGAGACATGGCTCATCGACGGGCGAGAAGCGGCGACTGAAGTTCGAATTGTCCATGAGCAAGCTGTGAGGTGCTAAGAGCGACGCCAGGTAAGCATAGTCGAGCGCGACGGAACCCTGTGTCTCGCTCGCCGTGATAATGCTGTCCGGGGCGGCCTAGGTCAGGGTGCGAGCATTCTCCTGCAGGGGGCTGGAGAGAGCATTGTGCTCTTTAAGGAGGAGTTTAAACTTGAAGAAATAAAAACGTCTGTATGTGCCTCTAGAAACAATGCGCGAGCATCTGGACTGAAGACGCGGATTGATAGACTCGAGAAGAGGTCGATTTCGTGCCGTTTACATGAAGTGAGCTGGACCGCGGTTGGCGAGGGTACGTACTCCGGCCCAGAGAGGTGGGGGTCCCCTGCTTGCTCAGCGTCGTGAGCTCGACATGCCCGCCACCAAACGTCATTCCCTCAACCTCAGGCTCGACGCTCCCCTTCCAGTGCGCGCTGCAGCCCCAGCCCGCCGGCCGCGCTGTCGACATGGAGTCCATTGCGCGAATCTCGAGTCTCATGGAGACTGGTAAGCAGTGTCCAAGCCACGACCGGGCCTCACGCTGACCGTTGCCCCCCCGCAGCGAGAGAGCTGACTCTCGACGCCGCCCAAGCTACGCGCAATGTCCGCACGAGCTCCCGCCCGCTTGACCGGCACCAGATGCGGAAGCTGCTTGACAGCAGAAACGACAGAGAGGTCCTCGAAGGGCTGCGGCGCGTTATTGCGGTCCGTCCCCCCTTGTCGAAGCGAGCCCCCAGCGGCGACCCCGTTAACGCAACTCGCAGATGATGTACCGCAACCACAAGACGCTGCCCTTCTTCTCCTCTGTCGTCAAGAATGTCGCGTCGCCGAACATCGAGATCAAGAAGCTGGTGTACATCTACCTCATCCACCACGCCGAGCACGAGCCCGACCTCGCCCTCCTCTCCATCAACACCATCCAGAAGTCGCTCTCGGACGCGAACCCCCAGGTCCGCGCACTGGCCCTCAAGACGATGTCTGGCATTCGCGTGCCGGTAATCAGCCAAATAGTGTCGCTGGCAATCAAGAAGGGCGTTGTCGACATGAGTCCGTACGTGCGCAAGGCTGCGGCGCTGGCGATCCCGAAATGCTACCGCCTGGATCCGAGCCAGTCGCCGCAGCTGATCGACTACCTCGCGACCCTTCTCGGCGACAAGCAATACTATGTTGCTGGAGCCGCGGTGGCCGCCTTTCTAGAGATATGCCCCGAGAGGTTAGACCTCATCCACAAGTATTACCGAAGCTTGGTCAGGAAGATTGTGGACATGGACGAGTGGAGTCAGTTGGCCATGCTGAGGCTGATGACTTACTATGCGCGGAGGTGTTTCCCGCGGAGGAGTCAGACATCCAAGGGTCCCCAGGAGGAGGCGGTCATTGACGACTTTTACGGTGACTCGGCAGGGTCTGGGGGAGGGGATAGCCAACTGTCCTTGAACCCAGACCTGCTACTCCTGCTGAACTCCATCAGACCTCTGCTGCAGAGTCGCAATTCTGGGGTTGTTACTGCGGTGACGCGGTGCTATGTCGACATTGGAACGCCCGAGTATGTGAAGCTCGCGGTCGGCCCCTTGATCTCGCTCCTGAGAGGCGCCCAGGACATTCAACAGATTGCCCTCTACAACATCGTGTCGGTATGCTTGATACGTCCTACGGACTTTGTCAAGTATGCAAGCCACTTCCTCGTCAAAGCGACAGATAGTGCGCCGGTGTGGGAGCTGAAGCTCGAAGTCTTGACCATCATCTTTCCACACAGCCCCATCCACACCAAGAGCCTCATCCTGAAGGAGCTCGAGCACTTTTCGCAAGGGTCGAACAAGGCGCTGGTGCGCGAGGCAGTACGTGCCATTGGCCGATGTGCACAGTCGGATGCAGCCACGGCACCCCGGTGCTTGAAGCTGCTCCTGGGCCAGATCACCAGCTTGGATGGCACTCTTGCGGCAGAGTCTCTCACAGTCATCCGCCACTTGATACAGCAGGATGCGGAAGGGCATGCGGGCACCGTGGTCAGGCTAGCCAAGAACCTCGATTCGGCGACTGACCCGCAGGCGAGAGCGACAATCATCTGGCTGGTCGGAGAGTTTTCGGGGCTGAATGGCGAGGATAACATTGCCCCGGATGTCTTGCGCATCCTGCTCAAAGAATTTATGAATGAATCGGAGCCAGCAAAGCGCCAGATACTGCTGCTCGGCGCCAAGGTATACCTGCACCACCTCAACCGGAAGAGCGAGGCTCAGACGCAAAGAGACGCAGAGGATGATCCGCCGCAAGAAGCGGAGACACACCCCATAGAGCGGCTCTGGGATTATCTGCTGCTGCTTGTGAGGTACGATACTTCATTCGACCTTCGAGACCGAGCGAGAATGTACCGCTCATTGCTGGGGGTGCCTCAACTGGCTACGTTGATGCTGCTGGCGCCTAAGCCGGCCCCTCAGGCCCCAAGCCCGTCGGAATCGAGAAAGGGGTTCTTGCTAGGCTCAGCAACCCTTGTCCTGGCTGGAGGCGGCGGAGTCCACGGCATCAGAGGCTACGAGACTCTTCCAGACTGGGTTGAGCCGGGCAAGGAGCCTGATCCCAGGCTGCGTGACCAAGATGGAAGCAGCGCATCCTCTCGTTACGACGTTGAGAAGAGCGTTGCGCCAGCCAGCGAGAGACTCGACGACGCAGCCAGAGCGGCGCCAACGAGGATGAACGGCCTCGGGGAGGGAGTCGGGGCTAAGACGCTGGATGACTGGCTGGCCGAGGAGGAAGAAGAGGAAGAGAGCGGCGAGACGGAGGAGGAAACAGAAGAGGAGACTGATGAGGATGAGGACGAAGATGAGGACGAGGAAGAAGAGGAAGAGGAAAGCGAAGAAGAGGAAGAGGAGAGTGACGATGATGGCGAGGGTGACCGGCTGGTCAAACCCTGACGACAGCCCATGGAAGTTATGGCAGCATCGACGAAACTGCCGTATTGGCAAGACGAGATAGACACAAGACACAAATACAATCAGGTTCAGCCCTGAAGACGAAGCACTCCGTGTAGACTGTGGTATTTACGTGACATGGAAATCCCCATCCCAACACCCGGCATAGCAACGGTGCCAGCATCCCCCATTTCTGCACTACGCTTGAGCTTATAAGCAAATGCCGACCTTAGATATCTATCC
The DNA here is from genome assembly GCA_001600555.1 of Albophoma yamanashiensis. Lineage (NCBI taxonomy): Eukaryota > Fungi > Ascomycota > Sordariomycetes > Hypocreales > Ophiocordycipitaceae > Albophoma > Albophoma yamanashiensis. The sequence goes on from BCKH01000002.1 coordinate 3,887,338, forward strand.
ATCCTTTACAAATGCAGGGCTAAGATAATACAACATATAATTTTGAAGCCTTCCTCTCAGACGCTGCTCTCGATCTTATGCCCCTCGATAGACGAATCGCCCATCTCGTTGGCTTTTGTCTCTTCGCTCTCAGCGTCTTGAGCAGCAACAGAAGCAGCAGAGGCAGCCGATCTCTTCTTTCCGGCGCCATTGCGCATCTGAGGAAAGTAGATGCCGGGGTGGAAGATGGTAAGGAGGTAGACGGTGATGAGGATGAGAGTGCTGTCGAGGACGAGGAAGCTGGGCTCGTCTTGCATGATCTTGTTGCCCCAACCGCCGCTCATTTCCGTAATACTTTGTGTTGTGTTAGTCGAGCACCTGATCAAGCGCGGCGATGAAGTCACATAAGGCAGCAAAACATACCGATATATGCAACGAACGAGGACACACACGTACGCGCCAATGACGCCGTACGCAAACTTCCTGAAATTGCCATCGCGCCACACCCGCAGCGCCTCGGGGTCCGCCTCAGGAGTGCGCATGTACCTGCTCACGCGTAGCCAGTAGTCGGCGCCGAGGACGCCAAAGAGGGCGAGCACGAGGACCTGCAGGGCGACGCCGGCGATGATGGCGCGGTTGCCGTCCTCCTGCAGGCGGCGGTTGGTGTGGCCGGCCGCCGCGGCGATGCCGCCGCCGATGGCCTGGACGATGAGGCACGAGAGGTCGGCGGGGAGGAAGATGCGCGGGTACCACTGCGGCGGGAGGCGCGAGAGCGCCGGGTTGAGCGTCAGGGCGACGTGCTTGAGCGTCAGGTAGATGGAGACGCAGATGAAGGTGGGCGCGAGGATGATGGCGCAGATCTGCAGCTCGAAGGCGCTTTCGTTCCAGGGGTTGTTGTGGAGGAGGATGCGGCCGACATAGCCTGGTGGTACCTGTCAGCATTACCGTGTTCGCTCGAGACGTACATCAGGTAAGAGTCGTGATGGTGTTGACGGGTGACGAGGCGAGTAGACGAATGCGCCGGCAAGATGAACCCGTTCTGGACAACCAGCTACAATCTCGAACGCAGAACTTGAAAAGACGAGGAGAACCTACCTGATGTCTCGAGTATCAATCCAATGACAATAGCCGCGCCAAAGGTCCACGTCCGCGTCCGCACGGCCAGCGTCGTCGCGGCGATCAGGCACAGCCCAAAGGCGATGGCGAAGAAGATGCCCGACCCGAGGTTCGGGTAGTACCCCAAGACGGTGTCCTCCACGGGGCACGACGGCGAGACCTCCTTGCAGGAATCGAGAGGGCGCGTGCGCGCGACCAAAAAGTTCGACATTGCGACGGCGCAAGCGGCTCCGGGGCTGCGCGGGTTGGATGGATGCACTGGCGCGGATTGCGCTCTGGCTTCGACTATCGCCAACGCACCTCACTTCACCGAAGCTTCTCGATGAGGCGCGATGTCAACGGAAAGGGGCGTCACGAAACGTCGTCGCCGCGCGGCACCGACACGTTCCACAAACGAAACAGATCGTCAGCGGCGATGTGGCGGATCAAATATAGATCGTGTTTCCCCGATCTCCACGAGGACGCTACACTAGTCAGCAGCTAGCAAAGGGCCCAACCGTCCAACCGCTTACTAGCCTAATAAAGAGTCGTCGTCGATGGGGGATGATAGGACCGACTAACTTGAGCTAATACGAACGGGGTTCAGCAAAGTCCGCAAGCAAGTCCGCACCTGCAGCGCTGGACGGACGAAACGTTTTAACCACGCGGATGTTCGGTCCATAGTGCGGCGAATGTATGTTTTGCCGTTGCCACCTCCATGTCGGCTGTTGCATGTTTGTGACCGAAGTTTCTCTAGAACCGCGCTGTGCAATACTGTGCGCGCGTGACCCGATCTATGTCTACGTGGAGCCTGATGAAACTCCGGATCGCAAGCTGCGGATATTTCTCACTTTCAGCCGCCCCCCGAAAGTGGGTGCGTTGATGCTCGGAACGGTGTTAGCTCCGTCGGAAGAGCCAATCGCAGACTTTAAATGTGTTTACTGCCTTTCGGAAGAGTTTGCCCCTTGCTTTGGCCTGGGGGTCCAAAATCCAAGAGTAACTGATACCCTTCCTTCAATGACTGGCACAGTTGACTTGGTCCATGTAAATTAGAACATGCCAACTGAATCGTTTTCTTGCTAGAGTTGGAAGCTACATGCCTATGGTAGTAATGCCAGTGATGCAGAAAGGCAATTTGATCAAATTTCCAGCACACCGTTTGGCAGCGAGGCAATATGTATCGAATTCCGCGATGACTATGTTAGAATATATGTATAAAGGGCGAGCGAGAGAAATAGATGATTGAAGTGTTCCACACCATATATCCTTGCTAGAGATCTTGAAGTGCCATTGTCTCCAGATTGCAATAGAATACAGGATGATGAGGGTCAGTGTTTAAATTCACTTCTAGGTAGAGTCCAGAACACTGAGTAAGGCCTGGAGTATCTCATACCCTTGCTTGCTACCTGATGTTCACACTCATAACGCTAGGGCTCGCCTCGCCCTCCTCGCGCTTGTCGCCGCGATATAAGTCAATGAAGTTGGGTTCAGTCCTTGGGGCTTTGTTCAAGTCTGGCCCGCAAGAAGGATCGACACAATCCGTGTTGGCGACAGCATCTGGAGGTCTTGTCAGTTCTCTTTCAGGATGCGAGATATTCCTAGCCTTTGCTCACCAGTGCTTATATCTGGGGCTGGTAGAGCTGCATCCAAGAAAGCCATAAAGCCAAGGCAAGTCAGAGTAATTGCATACATGATGTAGAAAAACTGACACTGATCAATTTCGGGATGGGGTGAGCCAAAGAGACTGAGAAGTTGGGAATGGGATAAGCCGAAGAGGTTGATGAACTGGAAATCGACAGCATACATCGTCTGTTTATTCTCTCTGGAGCATATGGGTCTACGAAATTAGCGTGGTAGACAGACGCACGTATCATGAACTCCGATACCCTGGTCTTCGTACTTCTTGGCCATAAAGTATATGAGCTATTGCATGTTGGCAACACGCTTTGCATGGAACTTCTGCCCCCCTCCTCCCCCCTGTTTTATTTATCACGGAGGCAACAAGCATTAGCTCGAAAGCCCAGGACCTTAATCCCCTTCTGCATATACAAGTTAGGCGCCCCTCCCCAATTGTTGGGCAAGCGTGCCGCTCCTCCACGCCGAGCACTCAGACACATCCATCCCGAGGTCTGACCATGTCACCACTCAAGCCTTCAGAATATCGCTCTATTAGTTCGGAGGAGCGTTTTGAAGAAGGACAGCATGATGGCTCTGACTCTGGCTTCTGTACCGGGAAGCAGTCTATGGATGAAACTATCCCCGGTTCCTGGGTTCCATTTGCCAGCAAGAGGTACACTGTTGTTTTCTCTGCGGGTCTGGTATTCCTAGGATCTTGCCTTACTCTCGGTGCTGTTGGTATTCTCTACCATTTAAGGATTGAAACAGTCTGTTTTCAGAGGCACTATTCATTTTGTACGTCTGTTCGACCCGCTATCACTGACGCCGAAGACCCCAAACGGTCCAAAGTGTGCTAATGAATACTTTAGCTCCAGTACCACAGAACCTCTTGGAAAAGCACACAGATGTCCGTTTCAATGGGACTCTCGACTAGCCATCCCCTTACCGTGGGCAGCCGAGTCCTGCTATCGATGATGCCTGGGATCGACTGGTGAAAGGCGAGTAAAGAGTTGGCATCGAACAACTCTCTGCTAACATCAAAGTTCTTAGTGAAAGTCATGGGTGTGTCTTCAGAAGAGCTGATCCGACGAAGATTCGGTGCGGGTTCCTGAAGAGCTTGGCGGCGGATATATGGCCACACTGGAGATCACACACCAGCTCCATTGCTTGGTATGCTTCTCCAATCGAGATTGGCAGTGCGTTACATCGTCCACCAACACAGCTAACAATCATCGTGATAGAATTTTCTCCGGATGACTTCTCACTGGGACTACTACCAATTCAAGGCTATAGAGTTCAGTGACAAGCCTGATATGGTTCGAACGCACCTTGGTTCGTAGGCTCACTTTGATCTATAAACCGCATATTCAGCACTAATACTAACCCAGATCACTGCATTGAGATGCTACGACAGGCACTGATGTGCAATTCTGACGTTGGGGTCGTCAGTCACCGCTGGGTTGCTGGATACTCGCGTCCGTATCCTAATTTCAATGTCCTTCACAAGTGTCGGAATTTTGACGGAATTTTGGGGTGGATGTACGATAAGGAGGTCTTGACACCCCCTGGGTATAACTTTGGTCCCCAAGTTGGTAAAACGACATTTCCTTCACCACCATGATAAAGGCAATCAAATTGGGCCAAGTCGTCGTCAAATTGGAATAGAAATTTGATCATAGATGCGAAATTGGAAACTGGCTTGGAAGAGACAAATGAAAATTTTGTCTCGATCAATCTCATCTTGCTGCAAATAGCTCCGCAACAAAGGCTGGAACGGTAGGATCTATTTCCACCACTGGGACATTTGAGTTTCTAGATCAGACGCCATATTAGCGATCTTGTCATAAAATCGCGCAGTCGCGTCACAGGAAGCGGTTGGAGGTGGCGTAGGGACTGCTGGACTAGCACGGCTGGGCGGGAGAGGGGCGTACCCCAGATATCCATCCTTGCATGTAATTATCTGCGTCCTTGTAGGAATCGGATCCAGGCAATTCCGCAGCTTACAATGGAGTATATGTACCTGCACCTCATAGATAGAAAGGAAGGCAGATAAGGTACCGGGTACATATATGTGAGACAGTTGTCCCGCCTCCCTAACCTCTTCGTGTTGACTCTCTTGTCTTTGCTGCTGTTGGTTCTATGAAGCAGATAAGATATGCTCATGTGAAGCACTTATGCTGCGGAGTCTGCTGTGCCGCCTCTAGGCACCTTCATGTTGGCTCTCCGTCTTTGCTGTGTTGTTGGGTCTGTGACGAAGATACAATAAGATACGCTCATGTGAAGCACTTTTTGCTGCGGAGTGTGCTCTCCCGCCTCTAGGCAACTCTATGTTGGCTCTCTGTCCTTGCTGTTGTTGGTCCTAGAACATGAGGCAAATGAGGTACCTCATGTACAGCACTTTTGCTGTGGAGGCTGTTGTCCTGCCTCTGGTCAACTTCATTTTGGCTCAATCTGTTCACCGCTACTAGCTCTAATTTCTCACTGTAGCAGAGCTTACTTGCTTCTTGGTTGCCTAAAGATTCGCTCTCACCGAATTTGGCGCCGAAATTTGACCTCCTTCTTTGCAGGACTACGACACTGCGGAAGGAATGACCAAGATTGCGCGATGAGAGGACGAGTTCTGTACCTCGATAGCCTTTAATACCATTCCAAGTACGAGACTTCTCCAAAGCTGGTCCCATCTTCCTCCATTCTCAACAAATCCAACACCAATCTATTCGCCGAGTAGTTGCAAAGTCAATTTTGCACAAGTCTCTGCCTCTTTTCATTCTCCTTCCATGACACCTACTCTAAATCCAGCCACTGAGTGCGGTGAACTTTGAATCAGGCCCAGATATGAACTCCCCAGCAAGCTTGTCAACGAGGAGGAGCCCGCTCATCCTGGCCTCTGCTGTCGCATTCGTTGCCCTCTTTCTTCTCATTATATACGAGAGCAGTGCTATTATGCATACCATTGATGCAACTTCAAATTTAATCAAGAAATCAGGGACTTGCAAGCTTCAAACCTCCGGCGAATTCTCTGCAATATCATCGAGACCTCGGATCACTCGATATCTAGGTAGAATGGATGCCTTTGAGAATTTGTCATCCGAATCAGACTCATCATGGGCTTCATCACTGAACATTCCACAGGGGGGCTCTCTGTGGGTCAAATACAACGAGACATCGAATATGGCGTGGGGTGTCTCGATGTTCCATGCAATGATTGTCATTGTTTAACCCTCATTCGCAGCATGGGTCAACTACAGACTCAAAACTCAACCGTTGGAGCCCACCATGCAAACCCCAACCCAATGCACCAAAGCAAAGGCCATGATGCATTTGATTCACATCACGTGGGGCATTGCTTCAGTTATCTCGCGAAGGTACGTTGGCACCTTGTCGATCTATTGTAGCATTGCTGTTCTTGACTAATTGAAATGACTTAACGAGAATAGATGATCATGTGCGCCGCGGATGATAATATAGAGCCACCATGGATACAGAAGGATTCAAATAACATAATCACGGATGCTGGGGTTAGCGGAGACGGGCACAGACATCAATGTCAAGACGCTAGTCTAGTATGGGAAACGGTGATGAGATCCGAGCGTGAACCCATATTGCCATGGAACTGGACCATGGAAGAAACGATTCATAGTGTTTTTGGGAGGTAATGACCAACTAATGCCAGCGGCGAAGATTGTCTACTGGTGACCAGAATATTGTGGCCCAAGTCTTATGAAATGAATACCGCTACTCGATTCTTAGAGGGTTGACAGGGAGGATATTTCAACATCGGTCTTGGAAATTACATTCCCATGAACTGATCAAATACATTGAGTGCAGACCAAAATTAGCACGAAACAACATGAACTTGTCACAAGATGACAGATAGCACACATTTTCAATCTCCGCTCTAAGTGCATAACACTGTTCGCCACTGAGTTTAGACACCCAAATACTCGATATTCACATAGCCAGCGCGAACCAGATCTCAGATAATGATTTGGGAAGTGAAAGCTACATAAGTGTCCTAATTTCTTTCCATTGAAGGCACCGGCATTCTCACGGTGAACACCGCCACAGCACTGAAGCAGCATTTCAGTGTAATGCCAAAGTAAGGCAAACCAACTCCATAACCACCCATATGCAAACCCCGGCCGAATAGCCAAGCAACAATTGGCCCGGACGACAACCTACTGCATGCTTGAATAACACTGATTAATGTGTATAGCCTTGCTGTATGCTCAGAATCGACAAGAGTTGTGACAAGAGCCCGGCAAAGGGATTGGAAGCCGGAACCCAACGTGAAAATAACCAAGCCACAAATAACAACTGGTAATTGCGGCCATGCTAGAAGTAGGCACCCAAAAACGAGTAGCAGAGCTGAGGCGCGTGCCAGAGTAAGATCCTTCCTGGCCGGGGAATATCTGAATCTGAAATGAGGCGAGGCGAGGATATGGGAGCATCCAGGGAGAATGACTAGGTGCAGGAGGATGTTGATGATATTAGCAATTGAGAACAACCTTCCAGCTCGCGAAAGGGACCAGTGGAATCGCTTGCTCAGATATTGGACCGTAAATCCAGAAGCTTTGTCCGTAAAGCCTTGAACGGCAAAGGTTAAAAGAAGGGAAACAATGGTGTATGAACGAAGCATAGTGGTTGAGTTCTTCAGCTCAGTGAATGCCCGCGATATGTGCTGTTCGAGACTGTGCCGCAGTGTCCGGCGATTCTCATCATTCTCGCGTTCCAATTCTTCTTGCACTAATATGTCTTTGGTGGTTTGAAGAGTCTCAGGTATGAATGTAATAATCGAGCAGCCAATGACTACCAAGGCCAAGCCTCCAAGGAGGGGAATCCAAGGTGACGTTTGCATGAGCTGCGCGGAGAGGGGCAGGGATATGACATGCGCCACGAGACTCCAAACAATAGTCATAAAGAAGGAGTTTGTTCTAAATATCGAGTGTCAGTAATAGTTTACTGAATAGCAAAAGCTGTGGACAAAACGCTACCGGGAACTAGCTGGTTCAGCGTCTGCTATCATGGCATATATCATGGAGATCATGACAGAATCTCCACCGCCAATTATTTGCCAGATTGTCGATGTCCAAATCGTCCAAATCGGAAGGAACTGGCCGAAATACATGGCCAACATCATCCACGACATGCCTAGAACCATGCCAATAATTGACAGGGCAAGCACAGGCCGACGTCCAATTCTATCCACCTTTCATGTTAGTGCGGGCATGCGTGATATTTCAGCCCATGACTGCATGTGAGCAAAAGTCTGATTATGAGATACGTACCTATCAGCTAGAAGACCATATGGAACAGCAAGAAGGATGCCTAGACGATCATTGTAAGTCATGCCACGAAGGGGAGACGAAATAGTCATACTCGGAATGGCTTCAACCATGGACTGAATTCCCAGGACAAACGCCAGCTCGGCTTGAATTTCGTCACTCTTACACTGTTCCTCGTCGTAATTTCCCAACGAGCGCACACCGTGACGGCGACAAATGAGATCTTCCAAGACCCTTAATGTTGGAACGGCAGTGAGCCCGCTTCCCATAGTAGTGATAAAGACGAGGGCAGTAAGCAGCACCGTTGTGCGGTGACCACTACCTCGAAAACAGTGGCGGGCATCAGGAATCAGTTCGTCGGTTCTTTCAATTTGCCCAGCTTCGGGCATGAGCGGCGAAGTTTCTGCCTCCAAGTTGCGAGTTTGCGACATAGCGACAGTCAGCATGTGCTTAGACAATTGATACGCAAGTTTCACAAGGCGCGGCCGAGTTAAGTGCGAAGGTTCAGAAAAGAGAGAGTCGAGAACAAACACACCTGGATAGCTCAGGCTGCTTCGCGAATTGACTGGGGCATGTAGAACACTCACCACACAATGGGTGAAACCTTGCAGAAGTACTCGTAGCAACCAACAGAAGGTGACGCCGAATATTATGGGACGCGTAAGCAAGACGCGACTCACATGCACCTCCCCGGCTTCTCGGCAAAACTGCGTTACAGGAATGTGAATCTTTCCGCCTGCCCTAAGGAGGGTCAAACAGAGGAAATAGGTAGGAATTATGTAGGAGTTTTAACAGGCCGGGAGCGAGGGGGAAGTGGGCTTCAGCCCTCCACGCCCTCTTTTATGGTTCTATCGACAAGTCTACTGCGCACATGTATATGGAGTACACAAGAGTCATTCTGGAATGAAATAGATCGCATGCTGCGTACTGCTTTGTCATGCAGCATATCGAGAGCCGAGTCTCACACTCAAGACTGGGATTTTTTCCCTTTATTTTGGCTCACGCTTCGGTTACTGGCTGGTCACTCATTGGATCAAACATTCCACTCCCAGCGCCTTCGACTGCGAGTTGCCTTGCAATAGCTACCTGGTCTGTTTGGATGCATTGTGTTGCCAGTTGATCTTTCCGTTCTTCAGCTACACCATGGCCACTAAACCGCCGATCCTACCTCCGAGCGCCATGGCCAATCCAGACTCAGTCTAGTCTACCATTTCATCTCCTGGCTTCCCTGAGACGTTCGACTTTAGTCTACTATTTGAGGAGGCTGTCCTGTTACTCGTGCCTTCTGTACCTTTGCTTGTGGGGCCTTCATAAGAAGCGGAGAGCGAGCGCCTACATGCGAAGGGTGCAAGCATGGACACTGTAGCATGATGCTTCTATAGTCTGCTCAAATCCCTAGAGCAAAAGTTTCTGGAATACTATCTTGTTCTCGGTCGCACCTGTCCGCTCCTGTTTCGGGACCATATTTTCTTCATGATAACGCATCCAACTGCCTATGCTCCTACCACTCGTCCTCTTCAGCAGGAGCCATGCAAGAATAAAGTGCCTCGACATTATTGCTTACGTACATTTCTAAGCCAACATGTATAATAGTATGGTGCTATGCAGACCGCAGAAAGCATACGCCGTGCGCCTCTAGACCTTGCGTCGTGTTACCCCGTTTTAAACATAGTCCAGGCTTCGCATCCTAATTAAGTATCGGACGAACTCCTCGATTCATCCCATTCTGCATCAAAGTCCCCCATCTTCGGGCCAAACGCTGCATACAATGCAGGCAATGTGAACCAAGTGAACTTGGTACAAATCTGATAGTCATATAGTTGTGTTTTTCTTAAGTTGTTGGGGTTTCCTCGATGTACCGTATCCCATGTTCTCTCTTTCGAGGATCCAAATCTTTATGTTTTGTATCGTGTCTTGGAGTTCCCGGGTACCTCTAACTCTCCCTGCCCTTTAGATATGCGGCAGTAGGAGACAGAAGCCACATGTCTGGATTCTCACAAGCCTGTTTGACCTGCTGCAGGGTCTCCCGCGGCCGCCGCGGAGGTTCTGGCTCGGTTCTTCTTGGCTCTATCTCAGTTCCTATTTGTTCTCGAGGCCGTATTTCGTCAAAATCCAGGCCAAATATCGACCCTGTCTCTTCCAAGTTGTGAAAGCGGCAGGTTTCTGGATAGAATCTCTCGTCATCAAAAAAGGCCCAAGCCCTTTGTCTGTAAGTGGACAAAAGGATTTTATGAGCATCATAGCATGAGTTGCGGAACCGTAGTTTCCGGGGGTTGCGTTGGCTCCATACACCGGGGCCAGAATCGGCGGTTCCCTTCCGATTGCTACCCTTCCTACCTTTACAAAGTTCACGCAGACCGAAAATCTCCTCTCTTGTTACGGCTCTACTTGCAGCATAGTCGAAAAAGCGTTCGGCGTGGTCTCTGCCGGCCATCAGGAGTTGTGTCGCTTGGTCAACGCCTCCAAGGGCAAGTGCATCGAAGAGTCTGTTGATTTGTGTTGCTCCGACCCAGGTGAGCTTAATATGCTCATTTATTTTAATAAAAGTCGTCACTTTGAACCCGATGTTCATCATGTCCGAAGCGGTCAAATGATCGGAATGTCGATAGAGCCAGTCTTCAAGAGCAACAGATAAACCATAGAATCGGGCAGAGATGGCGCCGTAAAGGGTACGAAAGTACTCAAACACGCACTGCAGACCGTCGATTTCCCAAATTTCGGATGATTTGCCTTCATATAGATCCAGCATGGTCCAGTCCCACGAAGAGGCTGTGTAATTGATTCGGTTCCCTTTGCGGTGGATACGATCATGTGTACACCAAGTAGGACGCTGTGAAGGGCGGAATAGCTTGGATAAAATCTCGTATCTAAGAAAAGCTTTAAGAATACGGCTCTTCTCGCCTGGTGATAAGGAGTCGAGATTCATTGCATCCCCCGCTCGCGACGGTAAGCTACCCACGTTGTCTTTGAAGGACGAATGGGACCACTCTGGCAGGTGGATATACGCCTGACAAAGGTGCGAGCTTGTTGCTTTCGAGAGGAAGTCCTTAATATAATTATTTAGTTGTAGGCAAAGATATTCGAGCTTATCCATAACGTGGATATTATAGTTTCGCATCGGATCGGGGAAGCCGCTGGCTGCCCACTGCTTGAGATGGCGATGAACACGGTCCCAGTAATCACCCTTATCATCTTCTTGGTCACTGGCTCTTTTAGGAAATAGAATAATAGCCATAGCATCTTGCAATCTGTTGTCGGAGAAGCACATTATCCGAAAGTAGGTGGCGAGAGTGCGACTTAAGTGGTCGATGCGTTGACGGAGCATGGCTGGCGATGCATGCGTCAACTTGACCACCTCGATCCGCTTCTCTACCTGACAGAAGATATGCTGGCGAATCTCGGGGGGTAGTGTTTGAAAAGGATCCATAGCTATGGCGAGCGAGTATATCCTTAGTGGATGTGGATGTGTGGTTTGGCTGATCGGCAGGTTGAACGGGCAGCTGGAGTGGATTGAGGAGGAGACACTTTGCAGGGCAAGAGGGCATAACTAGGCGATGGTCAATATTTATTGTTCTATGTCAATGACTTAAGAACGCGCCTAAACTTAGAACAACGGCACAAGGTTTTACCGCATTGATGCCTTGAATGACTGACCAGGACTTAAAATGTGCCAAAACTATAACGTAGCCACGCTAGGTCGCTATATGCATATCGTCCAACCATGATTTAATACGTGTATCTTTCAGGCATTCGCAGTGCATGTCCAAGTCTACATCCTCCTTACCGGTTTATCGGTAGTTAAGGGGGCGGTATTTTGATAAGAGGGGCATAGTAGCGAGGAAAGATGCCAAGTAGACTAGTTGGTTCACTGTGATACAAAAACGCATGATGATGGGGTATGATGGACGGTGAAGCAAAGTGATGATAAGGGGCTGAGGCAGCGGAATGGGAGGACAGGAAAATGAGCAGGGCAATGTAAATGGGTAGGACAGGGGAATGGGCAGGGCAGGGGATGGGCATGGCAGCGGATGAGAGGGAGCTTGGCTTGGAGAGTTGAGTTCGTCTTAGCTTCCCCATCTCGCGAGCTGGGCATTGATGGAATTGATCGCCGGCACTGCGTAGAAGTGCGAACTCGTCGTCGGCGTGGGTTTTTATACAGGTTTGCCTCTGCCTGTCTGCTGGCTCGACCATCATAACGTCAGGCACGAGCCAGGCGATTTGTACGTTTTCCTTCGCAGTTTTTATAGAGGTTTCTTTTCCTCTGTCGCGCGTCGCTCACGCAAATTGTTGCGGATGCTCGCTCATGGAAAGTTTTGTTAACTACATGTCACAGGTAAGGGTCGGGTAACTCGCCAAAACACTTACCATGAATTGACGACACGCTGCCGGAATACCCGCTGCTTTTTCATGTCGAGGCGGATGTGGTCGACCACGTCGCGCCACCATTTCACCTGTCTCACGGCCTTTCGAGCCAGGCGCTCGTGTCTTTGACGGGTGCGGAGACTGCGATACAAATTGGAAGATGCGCTATTCAGTAAAATAGATAGTGGAACCTTCCCAGTATGTAGCTCGCCCACCACCTCTGTTGGAAACGCAGCCACCACTCAGTGAAGAGCATGCATGTTACTAACGTTTTCCGTCGGCTACAGGTTTTGCCCTTGCAACTGATCGACTTGTCCTTCCTGGCTGTCACCAACTGCAAACTCATCGTCTGGCGTTGAGAAAGAAGGGTATGAGTCGGGATTTAACTAACGCCGCTATACGGATTGTTCCTCTGCACGATCTACGGTCAATAAATCTGGCGAGTATTGTCTTGCACGAGCCGCACCACTACATGCCGAGCTAAGGAGGAACACTGCACATTGAATTAAGCCCGCTCAGCTCTATGGCTCTTCTTTTCGAGCGGAGTCTTGGCATCTTTGCGGAGGGAATTGGCATACAAATTTCGCTAAAGAGGTTCGTGCTCAGGACTCCGGCAAGCTCCGCATTTTTACGGCTTCTGCTCAATGCTAATTTTGGTATGTAGCGGGGTTTGTGACCCGCAGCACAGGAAGTCTGATCTACGTGATGTCGAAAGCAAAACCCAACGTGTAGATTCTTAGTATCTCAGTGGCCAACAGCAATTCGATTCCTGTGCATCGTGTTTTACGTCAAATAAATGCATATTTAAGGCATATGGAGCTCTAAAATCATGACGAACGCGTCCTTTGCTATATCTATCCGTCGCATCGCAACAGCATCGTTCACCCGGAAACATTTAAGACAGCAGCAATCTTATGTGCCAGCCACCTCCCACCTCGTTTCGAGTATCCATTTTCTCAACGACTCGGCCCTTCGCAGCTATTAACGAAAAAAGCCACAATTCGCTCGTGTTACTTCAGTCTTTCCATTCCATGGAAATGCAGGGAGATACCTTCTAAGTATGCTGGGGCGGGAGCGTGGACGCTTGTTCTGAAGTGTGAAGAATTTGGGCGGTTTACTATTTAGTTATCTCGTCCCCAGGGCCCAGATCCGGTACCAATTTTCCGTTCCTTTATCCGCGTCAAACGCGCTCCAGCGTTCGGTTCATCGGCATTATAGTATAGTGCTCGTAGCCACTTGTCATTGTGAGTAGAAATGAGTCTGACGTGACAGGGTCTTGAGGCTGTAGTGCAGCCATTTTGATTCCAAGCCTCGGCAACATTTATCCGTTCACCTGCCCATTTTCTCGGCCATTTTTCGCCTGTGCCCGCAGCAATTGGTCAAGGTGAAGGAGCCTTGACCTAGCTGACAGGCGAAGGAGTCACTAATGCGGCGCATGCGGCGTAGAAGCGTTTAGACTGAGCTCTGAAACTCCTGACGTCTAACCGGGAACTCCGCGGAATGTCCGCGGGGCGGCAAGCGCTGAGGTTGCTCAAAGCTACGATATATAAACTGCTCGAGCAGACCTCTCGATGTCTATCTTTGCTAAGGCAAAATCCAACAGACAAAGATCATTTCAATCTACCCCACTCCATATTTACCAATACTAGCCGCCGTGCCGGTACAACTGTCGCATCAGTCAACATCCAATCTTGAACCACAATGGCAAGCTCTAGCAACGTAGCAGCCGACCTGCAGGCCATCAACAACAAAACTTTGGGAACTGATGCCAAGTCGTTCCCGGTCGTCACCCTGCCGAACGGCGACAAGGTGCCGACGGGCACAGTCGGCGCCTTATTGGTCAACATCAGGGCTTACGACGCCGGCGACGAAGAGCAGCGAAAGACTCTGGCGCCTGCGATTCTGGCTGCGATTCCGGTGCTGAAAAATGTCGGCCTGTTCGGGCTCTTTAAGCCGGAGGAATGGATCGAGGGCGGCTCACCTGGGAGGGCGCTGGTTGGGAAGGCGGCGCTTGAGGAGGATGCATGAATGCTGCCTTGATGTCAATTGGGGAATGGAAGCATTTGATGCATCTTGATGTGTGGGTAATGTCATACCACAGGAAAGGGACTAAGGGAAATCCAAATCGATAGACTGTCTTATGATGAAACGATAATAAAGCGATGCATTAGAAATGAAGGAAGCCGAGATCAATGTTTCGAGTGTACTTGCAATTAGCTTACATGTACTACTCCGTACGGAAGACACTGAGCCCCCTGTGCGGCTATCATGATGAATTTATTCCAGATCCGTACCTGAGCATGTTAAAGAATTCCCATGAATTGAACCAGTAACTTCGGAGATTATCTCCGTCATTTTTGATGTTAGTAATGAGCGTGCCTACAGGTGTTTGCCTGAATTGATGTACATTGCCGATTGTGGAATTCCCGCCTGGGCCGGCGATCCACGGTAAACGTACGAGGCTCCGACACCGGACTCAAGGCCGCAACCCAGCAACCTTTAAATGCATCTGCACGTCGCCATCATCAATCTCGCAACAAATCTCGTCTCTGTTCCTCCATCAAATATTATTCCAACTGAGTGATATTGACGACCAATTAATCTCCTTGTATTTTTTTTCCTGGGCAGTACCCACGGGAGAAGAGCCGCACACGATGGAGCGCAAATCTGAAGCCGCCACCTATACTCATGGCCACCATGCCTCGGTTCTTCGCTCCCACACCTGGCGCACAGCTCTGAACTCGGCTGCGTATGTTTTGCCTCATCTGAAACCCGGCATGAAGGTGCTCGACATTGGCTGCGGCCCCGGGACTATCACCGTGGACCTCGCCAGCTATGTCCCCGGCGGCCACATCACGGGCCTGGAGCGGGTCGGCGACGTCCTCGTCCAGGCAAGCGCCCTGGCCAAGGAGAAGGGGGTAGCAAACGTCGATTTCGTCGAAGGCGATGCGAATGCGCTGGACTATGCAGACGACACCTTCGACGTCGTCCTCTGCCACCAGGTCCTGCAGCACGTCAAGGACCCAATTGGCATCCTCAGAGAGATGAGGCGTGTCGCGAAGACTGGCGGGATCGTGGCGGCAAGAGAGTCTGACTACGGGGCGTTTACCTGGTATCCCGACGTGGATGGGATGGATAGATGGCGCTCGCTGTACCGCAAAGTCGCGACGTCGAACGGGGGCGAGCCTGACGCCGGGCGCATGATCCACGCGTGGGCGAGGAGGGCTGGCTTCGCCGCAAGCGCCATCACGAGCAGTTCCAGCACTTGGTGCTATAGCACAGAGGAGGAGATTGCCTGGTGGAGCGGACTATGGGCCGAGAGGACGGTGGCCTCGGCCTTTGCCAAGACTGCCGTGGAGGGCAAGCTCGCCACCGAAGCAGAGCTCAAGGAGATTTCAGACGCGTGGGAGCGGTGGGGGCGGCAAGAGGATGCGTGGTTTTCCGTGCTCAACGGCGAAGTCATATGCCGTAAGGATTGAGCTTCATGGCTGATCTGTGAGAGTGATAATCTGCATGGCATCATAGCGTTGAGGTTTCCAGCCCGGGATGCATACATGTACATTTATCCGCGGAACTGGGTAAGGCGGAGAGGGCTGATGGTTCAATACAAGTCCGAGGAACAGATCTAGCGTGCTCCTCAGGTGCATTACCATGCACAATGTGTCGAGACCTTGTCATTTGACTTGAGAATCATAATGTTTGAGCCGAACCCATCGGTGAGAGTGTGTGCCATTGAACGTTCGATTGGCATCGATTCTAAGAACAGCATCAGAGCCACAGAAGCCTACTCCTGATACGATGATCATAACGCGATGGAGTGAACAACTTCTGGGAGAATGCCTAACAGGCATTGAGTGCAGCAGAAGCCAAGGACAGTCCCGGTGCTTCGGTAGCAACTGTTCAATTACTTGGACGGGCCCGCGCGCTCTCTCGGGGGGCGTTTCAGTGGAGCAAGCCGCCCCGGGCACCGGCTACGGCTGGCTACCTACCCGAACCCCCCTTGGGCCCACTCCCCCAGCCAGCCCCAGCCCCAACCCCAGGCGTCGGCTCACCCCCAGACTCGGCGGGCGTCGGGCGCCACTGGGGGGACGAGTGCGGCTCGACGGGGCTCGCATGGCTGGCAGCGGCAATGGGCGGCTTTCTCGGTAACAGCACGCCCTTCGCTTCCTCTCACCCCCACGGCTACCGTCGACGCACGCATGTCTCGACTCCCTCTCGCTCCGATGGAGCTTCCAACGACAGCAGCAGACGCAACGACGCTCGCCGTCCCGCCGCACCGCCCAACATGAGAGTCGCCGCCGCACGCCTGGGAGGCTTCGTCCAACGGAGGGGGTTCGCCAGCACCCCGCGCCGCCTCGACAACTATGGCTTCGTCGGCCTCGGCCAGATGGTGAGCCTCTCCCCGTGCCCCAGTCCAGGTCGTCTCGCCTGGACGCTGCCCGAACCGCGCTGACAGGCGTACGTACGCACAGGGCTACCAGATGGCCAAGAACCTGCAGGCCAAGCTCAAGCCCACCGACAAGGTCACCATCTTCGACATCAACCCCGAGGCCATGAAGGGCCTCGAGGCGGAGATGAATGCCGCGGGCGACGGCGCCGCGGTCGAGCTGGCGGCCAGCGCCTTCGACGCCTCCAAGGATGCTGTAGGTTCTCGCCTTTCGCTTCACTACTACATCGGTCGTGCCCTGATGGCTTCCATCCGTTATCCCAACTCCACCGGCGTACACGCACTGCGCTGTCCCAGCATCAGTTCGTGGAGTGCTCGCAAGGATCATTTGCTAACATGCATCTGTCTAGGACACCGTCATCACCGTGCTCCCCGAGCCCCAGCACGTCCAGGGCGTCTACAAGTCCATCCTGACGGGCTCGCTCCCGAAGAAGGACCGCGTCTTCATCGACTGCTCGACCATCGACCCCTCGACGTCGCGCCAAGTCGCCAAGTCGGTGGCCGACGCCGGCCAGGGCACCTTCGTGGACGCGCCCATGTCCGGCGGCGTCGTCGGCGCGACAGCCGGCACGCTGACCTTCATGCTCGGCGCGAGGGAGAGCGCCGTGTCGCGCGTCGAGCCGACGCTGCTGCGCATGGGCCGCAAGGTGCTGCACTGCGGCGAGCAGGGCGCCGGGCTGTCGGCCAAGCTGGCCAACAACTACCTCCTCGCGCTCAACAACATCGCCACGGCCGAGGCCATGAACCTGGGCATGCGCTGGGGCCTGGACCCCAAAAAGCTCGCCGGCGTCATCAACGTGAGCACGGGCAAGTGCTGGCCCAGCGAGGTCAACAACCCGGTCAAGGGCGTCGTCGAGACGGCGCCCGCGGGGCGGGACTACCGCGGCGGCTTCGGCATCTCGCTGATGAAGAAGGACCTGCGGCTGGCCATGGTGGCCGCCAGGGAGGCCGGCGCGAAGATGGCGCTGGCGGACACGGCGTTTGGCGTGTACGAGGAGGCGGAGAAGCTGGACGAGTGCAAGGGGCGTGACTTTTCTGTCGTGTACCGGTATCTTGGCGGCAAGGAGGAGTGAGTGCGATGGACGACGACATGAGCCAGCGACTTGAATGCCATGACGTGTACGTACAAGGATGTTGTCAAACGGTGCCCTCCTGTTGGGCTGCGGTTGACCCCTGCAACATGCCTTCTGGAACGAGGCATTGGCACACGGGTGCAACCGACGCCATCAGATAGATGACCTGGTCTTACCAGCCCAAGGTAGCCAATGGCACAGACTCACAGCCGACCGATGGACAAGTGCATTGCTTCGAACCGTGATATTGGATATTGCCGTTTACGAGCCCAGTGCAACGCGGCACCATACCCAGATCCTTGCGGTGCATGACGGGCTGGTCGAAAGGCTTGCAGGCTGGCTCGGAGCTGCCAACGTGGCCAAGGAAGAGCGAACTACGATTTCTCTGCCTCTAGCATGCTGACACAGTTGGCCTTTGACTGCATGCCCGCTGAACGCAAGGGTCGAGGCGGTCGAGCAAGCTACGTAGCGCATGTAGTGTCGCCCTTGACGTGGCATTCCACCATGCTTCCGGGGCTCTTCTGGGCAGCGTCGGAGATCTCGGCTGTGGTCAGCAAAGTCCACCTGGTTCGGAGCTTACGTTTGCGCGACTTGCATGCCCACAAGCCGGCTTGGCAGCCGTCACAGCCTCGAGCGTCGTACGTCTCTCCTCGGGCAACGTGGAGCCGCTGCAGTCAGCAATGGAAAGACGAAAACCGGGATGCGCGTAATGGGCAACTCAGAAGCCGGAGTTGAAGTGATTCGTAGACCGGCGGAGACGGGCGAAAAGGCTTCGAGCACAAATGAGAAATGTATTGAATCCAAATCTGGGCTCTGCTGAGCGGAGATGCTCTCGTGCGGTGAGGGTATTGAAATGTCGACAAGACTCAAGAGTGCCAGCCCGTCACATTATATCTTCCCATCTCGAGCCGCTATTTGATGTGGAGCAGTTGAGACTTCGCAATGCTGCATGTGCATGGGGCGCAGACTCGTTACCCCATCCCCACCGGAAATATGCGTACGGGTATTTGTAATTCTTGCATGTACGTAGTACAGTACACGTACTCTTTACGTTTGGTAGAGTTGAGTTCAGGGCTGAAAATACAAAATACTGGAGTTACCTTGGTTTGGTCCACTATTAACTGCTCCGCAGTCATTTGATCGGCGGCTAAAGCTCAAATATGCAAACGTATGAGTACTACCTACTCGTAGTTGTACATTTGCACAAATTGTTCTGCGGGGTGCATCTCTCCTATTTTTGGGATCTCTCGGAGATGCCTCAATGTTTCGTAGCCTGTCATATCAGGAGATATGTGCCCACATAATCGACCTGCGTCTCAACTCCCAACTTCCTACTGGTGAGAAGTTGCCGGCTCTACGTCCACTTTTGGCGTTATAATTACCCAAAGGGCAATGATTTTCAGCCCTCAGACCCAGTCTAAGGCCGCACGGCACAAATTGTCCGAGACGTCCGAGCAGAGTACATAAACGACCCACGCCCAATAGTCTACCTGTATAAGCCAGACCGCTATTTGATGCGTGAAATGTACGTAGTACAGTGCTCTTGGGCATACAGCTCCTAAAATCTTACATATAAGATGGTTGATGTAATGAGGCTGGTTGTGACCCTCTTAAGTCTCCGCTGCGGAGACTTCATGAGGCCAGCCAAGAATACAGCGCTGGAATAAATACACGTCCTTCTCCCGGTTGCATCTCAATCCTACAACCAAAACCTGTCCATCTCAAAGCAACATACCCGAGCCATATTTATCACCAAGGAAACCTCTCTACGTTCAAGATGCAGCTCAGCACATTCCTGACCGGTGCCGTTGCCGCTATCCTGGCAACTGGAGTCGCAGCGGACTGCGCTCCCAGCCATCCCATAGGCGATTCATGCCCCTCTACCAGCGAAGGTGCCCACTTCTGTGACGACTCTTGCTCCAACATCGTGAGTTCCACCTTATACTGAATTAATATCTCTCCGAGAACTCAAGCTAAGAGATTGCAGATCATCTGCCACAACGGAGTCACCCAGCTGAACAACGCCTGTGCCAAGGGTTGCTGCAAGTATCAGAACGGCGGCACTCCCTACTGCGCGTGCTAAATGAGTCGCGGGGAGCGGCAGAGCGGGCTCTGAAGATGGTGCAGGAGTTGGGGCAGGGACATGTAGCTGCGCCTTTCCGTATTATGGAGTCTCTTAAGACTCGGGCCAGTCTATAGGTGCGCTCTATTAGAACTATAGCCATCAAATAGAGCTGCTGCCGAATTTATTCGCGTCCTTAACCCTGTTTCCAGAGACAACTGGATATTTTCGAGCCGTGGACTTTGTTTGCGCTCGTATTCTAACCTTATCGAATACACGACGAGCCAATACCCATGCAACAAAGCTGTGAGTAATGCAGCCATCCGAAGTTGATCACCAGCATATTTGCTTAATTGCTCCGCTTAATTGCTCCATGTTCGCCAGCCATCCGGTGCGCTAGCAGTCTCTACCACTTCACAAAGATTCGCAGCTACATCTCGACTTATCCCTGCATTGCCACCAAGGCTAATCATAGGTAATTTGACCACCGATGCTGCATCTAAAATTGTTGGGCTCGCCCAGGCATTTCTTTGCCACATCGTTATCGGCGCAGGCAAAAACATATCTAATCCTGCTGGGAGTAGGGGCAACGTCTTCGCCGTTAGGCACAGGAGTTGCTGCGCTTTGATGAAGAGCACTCAAGGATAACAGGAGCACTGTGGGCTATCAGCTACGTGTTCACGATCAACTTCCGTGTGAAAACAGCTACCTGGAAGCATATTCGGCATCATGATAGCAAGAACTGAGAACTCGAGACTCGTAATCATTTCAGAAGGGTATTTCTGTCAAGAAGTAACGAAAAGTTGATGAAATTAAAAACAATACTGAGTCTCGTCATTTTTCTTGAAGGTTTGGTGCGTATTTGGGTAGATCGATGCTCTACTTATACTCGCTGCAAGAGCCCCAATGGCATTTTAAGACCCAACGTACTCAGATATTCGTGTAACAGGCGTTGCAGATACACCCTCGTACATGTCACCGTCTGTAGGCCCTGGTTGTCAAGTCCTGACAGGTCCGGCGGACTTCTCGGCGAATTGATCCTTACCCTCAACGGTTCGGACCCCTCTCTTCAATCGGAAGTGGGTGAAAATATCGACCAGGTGAACGAATGACAGAAGGAAATTGAAGAAGTTCAGTTAGCCACTAGTATTTCCTAACAGCTTATGTGGTTGGCCGTCAGTCTAGAATTTAACGCCAAAAGTGCGCATGCGCCGCGTGCCGCATTGCCTCTGTGAATTTATCTCACTATTAGACTCGAAACTCGCCAGAAAAGTTAGTCCCACTAGCGCCCTTATAGCTCAGTGGTAGAGCGCATCACTCGTACCTAGATTTGACATGATGAGGTCCGCTGTTCAATCCAGCGTGGGGGCAAGTTTACTCCTTTTTTTTTGCCTTCGATTTTTTTTTTCAAGTTTATTTTAAATGAAGACGCGCTACAAAATTGCGACCCGACGATGGGCACGCTGCGGCGGCAAACGACCGCATAAATGAGAATGAAGTGTCAAATATGACAGGACTAGAGCGAAATTTTGCGAAAAATATTTAGAACAATGGCAGAAACAGTTGATACGCTGCCAGTGTTAGTCCGTGAAATCTCCTGGGTTTGGACCTCATGTACTCCGTAATACCAGGCTGAAAATAGCACGGCCATAGAACGACGGGCATGGTTCTAGAGCTGGTCCGTGATGTGTCCGAGCTTTATCTCATACTCGGGTTGAATACACGATAATTCACTCATTTCTATTTGCAGTACTGTATTATGAGCTATTACTGTCGCGGCCATTTCTAGTGTCGGGGTGTTACCCAACAAAGAGAACTTGGGACACCCTGCTTGGCTAAAAGCGGGGCCAACATCAAGCCAGAAGAGGCCTATTAAATTAATTCTGTTGGAAGTCCCCTGATACTGAAAATGGCCATCAGAGTACAGACGCAGACTGCCAGGAATAGATGTGACGAGAAGAGCAGAGTGCCAGTTTTGGCTCACGTGTGCGACTGAACGTCGACGATGAGGCATGGCGGCTTTGCGAGCTCAAGCGCTGCAGGCGGCTGATTTTCCGGGCTTATACATGCAGAACTCCACAGAAGCCGCCTCCGGAGTTGTTCTGCTGCATGAAAGAGCGTGGCTGTTTGAGCTCCTCCAAGATTGGCGAAGATGTGGCACCAAGGAGCCATTATTGGAGAATTGCAGGCGGCGACATAGGGAGGTGGTTGGCAGCGATTTGCGACCTCCACCGTGCTCCAGCGGCCGGTGGCACCAATGGTGGCCATGGCTCGAAAATAGTCATAATCAGCTCGATTCGCGATAGGCCACGGCAGACTGGCGATTCTGGCGTTTGACAGACGACATGGTTAACATGCAGAATCGGCCGTAGGAAGAGTGAGCCCTCTCTCACGTACGCCACTTTTGCTTGTATGTACATACATATACATATATATCCTAGAGAACTGTTCTGTTTATCAATGCCCAGCTTGAGCACGACTCCAACAATGGACAACAGCTCATGTTCCTATACCTACGATGACACTAAAATATGGTCCAATCTTTTCCACGACACAACTATCCTTGATATATGCAAACAGCACGGAGCCTTTTTCTCGGTGGTGGACCGGCCTGCAGGAATTCTAGATGGTTACTTTGCTTTGGCCATGTTCAATGATAGTGGGAGACGTTGTACACAACAACTCTGGGAGTCGCTATTGGGGTCTCTCAGACAACCGCACCATTTTGAAAAGGATAAGTTTGTCATTATATTTCCTGAACAACGACTGAGGTTAAACATGTACAATTTTTTCAACAACCTCCAAGGACGGCATATAATTCTTTCGGATCCAAAACTTCTTGTTCGTGACGAATACACGCTTGGTCCCATGCTTACATTTTCTACACTTTTTGATGCTATCTAGCCTTAAAGTCAAAAGTAGGCTAGACCGATAAATGCACGGCCATCCTCGCGGAGATAAAACGACTACGATGTTATTTTAGCTATAACTATACTGAGGCAAGCTGGAAGTATACCAGATCGCAAGGAACGAAACGAAGAGAGTTATTCGCGAAGCACTGCGCAAGGCACATTGGGAAAGAGTATAGTAGGCAGTAGAGTCGCCGGAGTCCTTGTAGCGTATAGCCAAATAGGCAGGGAATAGATAAAGCCAAACACCTACGGCAACACCAGCTCTAAAGGACCCGACAGCTACCGCTACGGCAATCACACTAAACGAGAAGGCAGAGTTCCGTAGGAAGACTTTCTTTCCTAGACCGCTAAGCGCCTACCTAGACGATATCGATAACGTCGTATTCGAAGACTAAATTCGGCTACCAAAGATATCTGAGCAAGAAGTCGAAGATGCGATCCGGAATACGGCGCCACTTAAGGCACCGGGCCCTAACGGAATTGCAAACCGGGCTTTATAGGAAGCCTCGCCCTGGATTCGGATTCATCTAACCCGGGCCTACAACTAGAGCCTGGCATTTGAGTGCACTCGGTAGCTGTTTGTGGTTAAAAGTGGCCAAGGAGTTGACGGACCTTTACGGACCTCGGAGTTCGCCCCCCAATCTTATTGATAGACATGCGACAAGCCCGGCGCCTCAAGATCCCAAGAATTCTATAACTGACTAGACGCCCCGGAACTACAAAGCCACAGCTCGTAGACCCCGGTGGCTATCGCCACTATACTCCTAGTCGCTATCGGGGGAGCTTAGAGTTCGGCGACCTAGAGGGGCCACGGCTTCAGACTATCGACGACGAGTTAGAGAATAGTACGGTACTATATTTGGCAATATATTTACGTACTATAACGTTGTTATGACCAAATATCACGATAGATAACAATGGGATAATCAAGACAGTTAGGTAGGAAAGAAACAAGAGATGGGATTCTGTGTAAGACTGAAGCTCTACGAGGGGGTTTCGCCTCTTATATGGGCTTTCTCCTGTGACCCGCCTACACTCCCCATGTGCCGGTCATTGGACACCTCCATCCATTATAGGTACACATTACAGCCGGCCATATGCCGCATTTGGCATATTGGACACCTCTATTTATTATAGGTACATATTATATGGAGGCTCAACAGGCACAAGCCTCGCTCATCTTTCAGCCGGTACGAAGCTCCCAGAGAGGAACATCCTCAAGGCTTGGTTCTTTAGAACACGTCGATCCCCGGCGGCATTTAATCCGCTGCTTCGGAACCTGTTTAATTTGATGGCCATTCTTCTTGCCGTCCTTATTGTTCTTGCTCTTCGTAGGATCAGGCAGCGGGTTTGCTATAGCGAGGCCGAGGACGGCGGTAATAAGAACGATCGAGGCTCGCATAGTGGAGGTTGGAAATGTCTTCTAGGAAGGACTAGTAGCGCCGTCCTGTTAGCTTCGGCACCTAGACTTGCGTCGCCTTGCGTGGAATTATATACCTATTTGGTGCGTAGTAATCGGCTCTTATACTTGTAAAGGAATATGACTAGAATGCTGGATACTAGAGAAAGTTCCCTAATGGCGGAGATCCCGGGGCATTTTATAGAAAGGGACGACGTGCCTTTAATATAGTGCCCAGAGAATGCCGCCAAGTACGCTATGATGCTGATACTTCGGCTTCTCCGGCTTTTCAAACGTGTTATAGCAAGTAAAGTGTCTCAAACTAGCTCGACTAGTAGAGCAATCGGCATTAAGCCTGGTTGCTATTAGCCGAGCTCTAGCCTTGCAAGCTCCGGAGAGGCTGAACACAGGAACCAAACCGTGTAAATTAAGGTATGGCCACCAGAAGACGAGCATGGCACCTGTTTAGTCATCCCGGAATAAGTGGCTGGCTCAATCATATTGGATTGCCAAGCGGTCAATGCCAAGCGGGTATTGTCCCGAGGAGCTAATACGCCCGCTACGTCATCAGCACGTTTCATATACGACCCCGTGAGGACGGCGAAGGGAGGGCTGGCTGTGCGGCTAGGGAAGGGGCCTACCGGAACGGCCACACATGGCTATTGCATTGAGCGGGAATGTGTCGGCAGTAATTTCTTTATACGAACGATGTATGCCTTAACTACTAGATAATAGTCCTCGGCCTGTACTAAGAATAAAGTTTTGGCTAAAGCAATTCCGAAAGGTAGCCTATGATCGTTTGCAAAGCGCTATGATAGCCACTATTGCGCCCTTAATATCATCTATGTGTAATAACACAAGGAGGAGTTTTGGGGTGAATCTGACAACGAAGTATGGCAACGTTTTATGGGCTGGCGTATTGGGGTGTAGCCACCTGCGAGTCACTGTCTTTACTATGGCGAACCTCCTTCATAGAGCTTGACGAAGTCAAGCCTCAGTCTTGCACCAATCCCAGTCCTTAATCTGCTCATTCCTGACTGTCCCTTTAATATTGAAATGACCCCTTTGCGACTTCAGGTCAATACACTATGATTCCACTTTTAGGTTTGGCGTCATAGGGCGACCTATCTTAGTCCGCAAATCTGTCACTCAGCTTTAGACTTCGAACTAGGCAAAGGATAGAGTTACCCAAGCCTCGTGTGGCTGGCAGTGCTGGGGCAAGGCGGTGCGTCCGGGCAAAGGCGAGGAATGGAGTCACCGGATCTGCCGAAATTTCAGGCTATGGAACTACTCCTATAGTGTAAGCTGCAAATGAATGCCTCTTTCCGAGAACGACTTGGCACAAAATATATGAAGTAAGCTTCATACTACGTAGTACTTTCCTATGAAACATCCTAAAGCCTGAAACCGGAAAATTGTTTCGCCATAATCCAAAGCCTTGGCAGCAGCGAGGATGTAGCAACCCACCACTCAGCGTTTGGAGCTGCCTCTTTACGATAGATCAATCAACTTTAATTTCTTCGAATCGCTTCTTTACGTTTCGCTCGGTATGGCACGCAGGTGAGCGAAGATACCGTCTCTAACCCATCCCTCGGAAGCATCTTTCGAGTCGAGTCACATGGTCCAGTGAAACATGATATGGTTCTCTCTAAACATCAGCCTCGACCCTAGTATGAGTTCAACCAACTTCCATGACACTGACTACACTGACTATCGCCAGGCTTCTTTAGGATGAAAATTGGTGGGTATTTCCAGGTTCTGCCCGAACTCTACCCGCTCTGTGAGCGACTTCACTAGGAATTCTAGAAACCCAGGATCGTCTCCTCCATTGGTCGGCACCCGCCGTTTGATGCGCTCGATCTAGTCAGCCACCAGCGCGTCACGACTCGCGGCTTATCCCAGTCGACCCGGCTCTTCAATCCGCAGGCTTTCACACAGCCTTCATCGCAAGGGCTGTGCGTGTACCCATGGCGCACTAACAAGACTGAACACACCGGGGTCCGCACTTATGAAGTGATCAAAGGGATCGGTACTCCGCAGGCAGTACTTGGCTCGCTCCTTTAATACGTCCGTCGGCTCTGGTAGCTTGCCAATGGCTACCGTGTCCATAATAGGAACCTGGATTTGCACCCCGCTGAAGTACTTGGCCATCAAGAGACTGCTGTTCAATCTTAGACGATCCTCACGATCCTCTATCAGTGATGACGTGCTGAATAGAATTTTCCCCTGCCCCAGGTCCTCGCGCGATCCGGGATTGAAGGCCGCCACAAACTTGGCATCTCGCGCCCGCCATACGGGCGGCCAGTCAACGCCGATGGCTCTAAATAGGAAGTGGCATAAGTTTTTTCCGTCGCTGACCGAATTACTAGTCCCTAAGGTGGCATCCGGAGAGAAGCTTACTAGCGCAGGCTCCTCGTAGACGCGAAATACGTTTATAATGCGGCATATAGCGACTCCGTCGACTAGGAGCCTCGCCACTTCGACGTCGGGGTCAATCGCCTTAGGCCGCAGCCTCCAGGCCAGGACTCCCATGCCCGGTCGGATGTTCAGGGCGCATGGGAGCTGCGCCCAAGCCAGGCTCGAATCGCCCTGCCTTGAGGGCTTAGGCCGTCCTTCTTCGCGCACAACGTGGTCCTCGAAGACCGCGGCGCGTGTCCCTGGCCGCGTTGGCCCACTCGCACAGCCTTGGGCGGTAGTCACCCGCCGCGGACTTCTTCGCCCAGATACCAGAGAGAGGCCGGCTGACCAGGTTGACAAGCGCCGAGGCAAGTAGCACGGTCGACTATCCATCGGCGACGATTTGGCTATACTACGTGCCATCGCTAGCGTTATCTTCTTTTATGAATTACGGAGGCGAGCGTCGCGGATTCGAACGAGGACGGCCTGTCACACACGGCTTACAGTTCTCAGAGGCTATAACCCGCGACTTCTGTCTCGGGAGGTCTTTGTCAGGATTGCATGTCGGTGAACGGTCTGCAGTGTGCTATCTCTTGGGCTCACCGGAGGATATGCCAAGCCGAGAGCCACTTGACAGCTGGGTTTCAGTTGCTGCTTTAGCTTCTGGGCTGACGTGGATGCATCGCATGGGCTTGGGCGTTAGGTGCAGTAGGGCATGAGTCCAGTTAGGGCTGCGCAACTCACGCATAACGGCCAACAGCCTAGGTTGAGCACCCACGCACTTAGTCTCTGCATCGTCGTGGTGCCGGCGAAAGCCCCCCGAGTTGAGTTGACATGTTAGCGCTGGCCGAAAGTCCGTCATTAATCCGTCATTTACTTTAGAACTCAGGTATCGCACGTCAACATGGGACCAACGAGTGTCCACAGACACCACTAAGCTCATGCAACATGACCTACACGTATTTGCCAGCTACTCACACACCTTTGCACAATTTATCTGTGTCAAGACATCACAGGGAGAACTTCGGACACCCTGCTTTAGCTAAAAGCGGGGCCAACATCCAGCTAGAAGAGGCCTATTAAATTAATTCTGTTGGAAGTTCCCCGACACTGAAAATGCCTCGCAGAGAACGTTATTAGCTGTAGTATTTATCTTACTTATGTCGCCCTTACATGCTTCCTCTACTTCCTTCCCCTCGTGCTAGGACACTTTCCCATAACTTACACTTCTGGCCCCTTGGAACGCGACCCCGACGGTATCTGGATTTCGAACTTCCCGGTCCGAAGATGAAATGCGGCACCGCCTTCTCCTTTTTCCTATTTCTTGCCGCCGTCCGAGCCCAACAGTCGCCACCTACTTCTCCCGGGGAAATTCCCCCACCCTTTCCTCCTGACCAGGAGATTCCGGATTGGGATCCGTATGACCCCTTTGGGGACCCGATAGGCAGCCCGTCCCAAGAGCCGCCACCTACACAACCTGGGGGCGTCCCAGATCTCCCCGCTCCTTCTGACGTTGTTTCTCTCGATCTCCCCTTTCCCGTTGACCAGGAGATTCCGGATTGGGATCCGTACGACCCCTTTGACCACCCCCCCATTGACAGTCCGCCCCAGCAGCCACGACGTACTGACTCTGCGTCTCCGAATYCGCCTCCTCCCTYKMCCSYTGACCAKGAGATKCCGGATTGGGATCCGTACGACCCCTTTGACCACCCCCCCATTGACAGTCCGCCCCAGCAGCCACGACSTACTGACTCTGCGTCTCCGAATTCKCCTCCTCCCTCGACCCCTGACCAKGAKRTKCCGGATTGGGATCCGTACGACCCCTTTGACCACCCCCCCATCGACAGTCCGCCCCAGCAGCCACGACCTACTGACTCTGCGTCTCCGAATTCTCCTCCTCCCTCGACCCCTGACCAGGATGGAAGCTCGGAAGGCTCCTATGGAAGCTCGGAAAGCTCCGATGAGACACCCGCTTGGATTTTGGCTCCAGTTAGAAATGCCGGTTCCAACCGCGTGCTGCCCGCTCCAACTGGCGGTCTTCCAAACATCGGCAGTCCAGCTATGCTTGGCGTAAGTGACAATGTGAACCTGGTTCTTAATATTAAGAGAAGACTACTAACCTAGAGTCTACATAGAAATGTTTTCCGGACACTCAAGAGTGCATTGTAACGAGTAGACAAAAGCATGGGAAGACTAAAACGGGTAGGGCAATGTGGAAGAATAATAGGCTAACGAAGCCATGCCATTCAGACTATATGGTAAGTGCATTAGGAATCTACGCCGTACCGATCCTCTTACTTATAGAAATTTTAGTGCCATAACTATAACGATGATTGTTATTATGCGTGGAAAAGAAGGATTACTGTTTGTTCGAAAAGGCGTGCCTGACAATCTGGACGAGCGATGAAGCTAGGCTAGTGACCTGACGTTGTGGGAGTGTATATAGTAAGACCATATTTTCTTCGACGCGACTGGTCCATCTACCGCGAGGTTTGTAAACTACCCCTAGGGTTATAAGCCTTTGAGACAGGAGCCGCAATTGAGTCGCAACGCACGTCACGCTTGATTTTAATGCATCATCCTTCTTACCCCTTCTCGGCTAAAGCCAAATTAGAAGGGAATTGCGAAAGAGTATTAATAGCAAGGCCAATTAACAAGACAGCATACGATATGGTCATGCAGGTGTGTAAAAAGTAAAAGGGGACCAAAATGACAAAGCAGCACATCGATGTCAAGCTGGCTCTAAGGGGGTATGCGCCGTTACACTAGGTATCATGATGAGTAAACAGAAACATGGCGAGACTGTTTATGTCACTGGATAATATCAGGGCAGTGTTGCCCGGTTTCGAGACACGGAGACTGCAAACATGTAGCAATTCATCGTGACAGTAATAAAACTTAAGCTAGTTGTAAAAGCCTTTCAGATTGAAGGTTATGTGTAGTATGTACAATTTCATCAGTGAGCATGTATGAGTAATTCTATTATGAAAATTCGGCCATGTGGCAGACTAAATTATCTGGCCTGCTCTATATTTCCAAATGTATCTTGAAGACCATCTCCTTCGGGCCTGGTTCAAAGACTGTCTGTAAACCCTAGCCTCGAGGCAAAGTTCCAGTACAGTCCGATCGCAATGACACTCCCAACAGCTCCCCCGAGGTAAACGACAAAACTAGGAATTCCAGAGCTCGGCTTGATGGCGGTTTCGGTATTGGACTGCGACGATGATGGCGTCGGCGGCGCAGGATCGCCAGCCTAAACTTGGTCAGCTCTCGTCCCATACTTGCATGTGTAGAGACATGATGGTCTCCATATGCTTGCCTGTCTTTTCAACGTCCCGATCAACAAGGTATCTAGCACCTCGCGCGCTTCATCACTGTGTCCAACATCTTCGAATTCGGCGCTCACATCTTGTGTCGCTGGATCCATCAAGACGTCTTCGCCACCGCTAAATCACGTCAGAATGGTCAGATTGAATGTTGGGGTAGGTAACGTACGGGTGCTCGTCTATGAACTTCGTAACATCGTAGACCCTATTGTGGACAACAAGCCATAGGTCGTCCCTAGTCTTGTGCCGAGTAACCTCTCTGAATGTCAAGGTCTGCGACATGGTCTGATCTGAGCTGGGTCTGATTCCACCCTGGCATGTGACCTCAATGAACAAGCGGAAAAGTTGATGCAGCAAGGAGAGAAATCTATTTGTCTGGGTGCAAATGCAGCCGGGAGTCGAGGGCCATATTACTGCTTGTGTGATTTGTGGAGATAAGGAACCGTGCCCCACGGATCCTCCATGGCATTTGCTTACTTTCCTTTGCATCCCCGTGAGCCGTCGGTGTTAAATCTCGGGGAGATGTGGCTTACCTTTCTCCGCTGACCTTAAATGCCGGTTCTCGGCTTGGCGGGGAATGCGTTCGCGGAATGCGTATTCCGTTGTTCACGTGGCAAGACTGCAATGGGAATCGGCAAAGTATATGACGTAGTAATAGAGGGATTTGCTAGTTCTACGGCAGTATCGAATGTGCTACAGCATTCATTTTATTTTTATTTTTGGCAAAGTCGATTTATGAGATTGTGATGAATTCTCGGACACGGAGGGTGCCTGCTCCGGTAACAAGTACGCGGTAACGCTCCGATACAAATCCATGCAATACATCCAGACCCAGGTGAATAGTAATCGTAAGGCACATCTGCTACGGGTGTTGGGGAAGCAAGGGCAAATGCAAATGAGTGTTTTCCTAGTCTGGTTGAGCAGTCTAGTAAATATTTTATGTTTTCTAGATAGGTCTAATCATGATAGGTATAACCTCTAAGCCGGCGTGACCGCAATCTTGACGCCATTTGTATTGACGGGGCCGGCCCGCATGACGGGGACATAGCCCTTCGAGTCGCGGTTCTCAATGGCCTTGAAACGCCGGCAGAATCGTGAAATGACATAGCACGCCTCTGTCGTGACCAAAAGCTGAGCAGGGCAACGTCTTGGGCCACCCCCAAAGGGAACGAAGTTCCAGTAGGGACGGAATCCAAACCAGCGCTCCGGCTTGAACTCGTCGGCATCCTCACCCCACACGTCCTTGTCCCGCTGCATCACGTTCTTGTTGACCTGCACCACATCGCCCTTTCTGACAAAGATTGGCGATTTCCCGTCCTTGCCGCCGCCAAGCGGAAGCGTCGTGTCCTTGATGCAGTAGCGCACTTGCATGATGCCATTGGGGTAGAGTCGGTGCGCTACATGCTAGTCAGCGTATCTGTTCGCTTTCGTTCCGGAAATGTAGTACTCACTCTCGTTCAGGACTGCGTCAAGGTACTTGAAGGACCTCAGGGTCTCGTAAGTCAGAGGTGCGTCCTCACCAATGGAGAGCACTTCCTCCCTGACCTTGGCGTAGACGTCGGGGTGCCGAGCCAGGTTCCAGAAGACGTTGCTGATAAAGATGGAAGTCGTGTCGTTATTGGGAACGAACAAGAGAAGCATTTCGGAACGCAGCCGCTCTCTGTCCTCAGGCACGTTTCCAACCATGGACCAGAGCAAATCCGTTCTCTCCGGCTTCAGCTCGATGCCGAAGGATGATTCACTCGGGGTCGCACCGGAACCCTTTGCCTTCTCCTTTTCAGCCCTCTCCTGGTAGGCTTTATCAACCTGACGGTCAATGAACTCGTGAACAATGGCAGTCGCATCCAGCCAGAACTTCCACTTGAACATCCAGAGCCACTTGCTCATTTGCAAACGCAGACGCAGCCCACGCAAGACATCAGTCATGGCCCAGGCAATCTCGGCGCGCTCGGGGTACAAGAGACAGCTAATGGACTCGCCGAATAAGAAGTTGGTCGACGCGTCAAGGAACTAGAATATTCGGACGTTAGCGCAACGCTGGCAGGTCGTGGGATTGGACAGACCGACCCAGCGCTGCATCAGCGTCTGCATGTCGAACGTGGAACCGTCGAGGGGTATCAGACTGAGCAGGTTGTCGGTGTGCACCTTGAGACGATCCGTGTTAGAGAAAGCTTCGCGCAGGAAATAGGGCTTGATGAGGAATCTGCTGAAGGCCCAATCGTGGCCATCGGTGGTGTTGACACCCTTGTCGGCGAAAGGCATGCTGGCCCCGGACTTGCGTCGCAAAGGCTCCACGCCGAAGTCTTTCCAGACAGTTGCAGACAGAGCCTTCATGTTCTCAGGCTCGATAGTGTGGATGACATGTCTTCCCAAGAAGTCGATGGTGAATGTCTTGGCCTTTCCAGGTCCCGTCTCGTGCAGATGGCGAAGCCAAAGCAGGAACGTATGGTTCTTCAGCGACTTGGCCATCGAAATTGCAATATCGAAGCCCATTATAGGGACCTTCTGCGGATATCGCGGAATCGATCCATATCCCTTTCGCCATTCCACCCATGATCTTGTGATATTCGAGTGGGCGGAAGCACCAACAATGTACAGCACTACAATGTAGAACAGGTAAGACCACTTGGGCGCCACGTTTGGGAAATCAAAATCCCACTGTGCCAAGGCCATCTTCGCTGGATGATGAAACCAATCAATTGGCCGAAGTCGGGATTGGCGGCGTAGAGATGCGTTGATACCAGACGGTTGGTTTGCACTTGCGGCGCCCGTGAATTTGAAGCAATTACTTTAAAGATACAGCCTCTAGAAGCCGATATCCAGTCGCCGTGAGCATTCCGTGATTATGCCACGAATGAACCCGATATGTTAAGCATTTGATCAGCGTCGGGGAGTTAATGCACCGGACCGCGGAGAAGGCCGTATCTCCGCCACCCACGGCTATGCAGCTCAAATCTCTACTTGAGACTGCCGGAGGCTTATTATGTTCCATATCAGCAAATCAAATTCGGAGGATTGTGCATCTATCATCGGATTGGCCCACGGATCTCAGACTTGCGGCGCTCCTGCATCGTTCCCCGCCCGGACTCCGTGCTGACAGTTCCCATTTTCGATCTCGCATCGAATTCGCATGATCGTCTCGGAGAAAGCTTCAACATCATCTCTGCAGCTAGAACATCGAACCACTCGAGGCCACGGCGATGCTAGCGTGAGGGGGCCAGTTCAAGATATACCAATAGGGCGGATAATCCTGAGGGAACGCAACAACCCCAATTTCCTCTGCACTTCAAACACGGTCGCATCAGGATCTGCAGGGCGATTTCCTAGTCCAAAATTCTCACCATGAACTCTACAGATCAAACTTTTGCCACACTGCTGCGGCCGTTTGGCCTCACTGAGGGTTTCACCCGCGTCTCTACCTCGTCCGTGCTGGCCTTTGGCATTGGTCTCTTCGTCCTGGTCCTCTTCTCCCGCCGCAATGGATCTGTACGTGCTGGTTGAGGCTCAACTTGATGCCACAGGAGATTTCTTGGTTGGATCCATGGGCAAAACTGACACTCTTTGCAGAAACTCAAATGTCTTGACATGGATGGGGTGCCGATGAAAGAGCTGAGCATCAGCGGCTCAAAAGCAGCCATACTATTCCAGCCGTACGTCATAACACTAGAATCAGCGATGTTTGGCGGCTTAACTTACAAAGGATTCAACCTCGACAGGCCTGTGGTATCTAAACAAGGCGAAAAGCTGGCCCACGACGAGCCCTACATCATCCGCAGCGGAAAGAGTCGCGAGGTCGTTCTACATACGGCGGAGCATGTGCGCGAGTTCTTGCGCAATGACGCAAAGGGTCAGACATGCGCATTTCCTGTGGTCTTTGAAGAGGTCATAACTTACGCTCTGCAGACCATTTCAAGCCAGTCGGGATGGGGTTCGGCGACTATTTCTATCGGTTTGTCCATACCCAACAACGGAGAGCTAAAAGTACCGCGCTAACATGTGCTCAATTCGAAGCGTTCTTGGGCAATGTGTTGGGGCACAAAATGGAAAGCAATGGCGTGTTATTCGCAGCTATTTCGACCCGGCCTACACGCACAATGCTAGCCTCGTCATGCTTCCTTCGTTCCAGAACGAGGTCGTCAAATGGTTGAACACTCTGAAGAGCGACTCTCTTAGGAGCGGAGTTGGAAGATTGGTCGTACATGCGCCTACGTCTTGCAAGATCCTGCCGCTGCGTGTCATACCGCAAAGCTTCTATGGTGAGGCGTACGACGATGACGTACGTGTGCTCGGCTGTGGGTAATGCATTCTTATACTGACACGCTG
Source organism: Albophoma yamanashiensis (assembly GCA_001600555.1). NCBI lineage: Eukaryota > Fungi > Ascomycota > Sordariomycetes > Hypocreales > Ophiocordycipitaceae > Albophoma > Albophoma yamanashiensis. Next base: position 3,921,615 of record BCKH01000002.1, read on the forward strand.
TCAGTCTTATTCGAAGCTGGTTTCCGTCAGCAAGATGCAGGGAAAGGCCTTGAAATATGCCGTAACCGGTCGATGGCAGAAGTATCGCTGGTTCAATGTGCTTCCGACCCCGTCAAAGCGGCAGCTGGACCAGTATCATCATGAGTGGCAAAATTTCAACCTCGGGATCCTGGAGAAATCACGCAAGGTAGGGTACCAAAGCAAATTTACAGGAGGTTTAGTATGACTGACAGTAGATATAGAAGGGACTGGCAATCCCGGCTGAGCATGTATTCAAAGGCGTGCAGCCAGACGACGCCATGTCACTGCAACAAGTACGAGCACAAATGTTGGGATATTTCGAGCCGTCTAACGTATCTCTAGTACCTCCAAACTATTGACGAGATGATCTTTACCAACATTGACATCACCGCTAGCGTGCTAGCCTTCATGCTCGACAAATTGGCCAAACATCCCGACTTCCAACAAAAGCTTTACGAAGAGATCGTAGCCCAGAAAGCGGAGAAAGAATTTAATTTGAGCGGGTATGTGACTCGGCAGACAACGCTGCTGCACTACCTGTGCCTCGAAAGCATACGGTTGCGGCCGGCTACCTGTAAGGACTCCTGTCTCGAGAGGCTTCAACACTTTGGTAAGCGGTGTATACTGAATTATAGGGTTCCATAGGGTTCTCGGTCCCGGAATGTACAACCATCGACAAGGTCATCGGACGCTACAAAATCCCAGCCACGACGCCGTTCATCATCGATGTGCGCCGCCTCAACACCAATGCCCTGACCTGGGGACCGGATGGCGCCGACTTCCGTCCCGAGCGTTTCGCGAAGATGTCCCCTAACGAGTATCGCTACGGCTTCATGCGCTTCGGCATTGTGTCGAGTAAGTGTTTGGGTAAGCACATGGCAGACGTGTTGATGAAGGTGGCCATCATCACTGTCTTGGAGCAGTACAAAATTGAAGAGGTGGAGATGAATATTGGCGTGAAGGAGGGAGACTTGGCCTTTATCACACGCAAGTAGTTGGAAAATAGGTCAACAGCTCTAAATGTGTTTTGGTCATTGTCAGATGGATCTAGAAATGTGACTCGATGCAGGAAACTTGGGGCTGACATTCCTCTGATTATTGATGGGGAGTAGCCCCCAGCCTGGGCAGCAGGATCATTGGAATAGAAACTTAGGCAAAGCCTTCAAACACCCCGTAGCGTACCCCTCTATAATTGGAATTAGTAAATAGAGACGCCCGTCGCCATTTTATGCAGCGATATTCTACTCAATAGACTTGGAACAGTTGACTTGTGTATTTGGGGCGTCTCATTGTCCTGTATGATATGTCGCGTAGTGGCTTGCGCTCCTTCCCTATAACTACTAAGTACTCAAAGAAGCTTCAAGAATAGTCCCAGGCGTTAGGCATGCTTGGTGCTTTTCAAGACTACTTTTCACTTTGAGATTGAAATGAAGTTAAATTCTCGATACTTCATTGTTGGTGCATTTCGGCGATGTCTTCCGCTAGTTGGCAGCCCTTGGCCGGCGCAAAACAGGAGTGCAGATGACTTTCTGTAGATGATACATAGCCTCTGTCGCATATGAGTAGGGTTGTGCATTATTGTCTTGCCCTATGGTTCCGGAGACAGAAGCAAGCGTGTTCAAGATTACAACACTTCAAGCAAGCAATTTCATTTCATTGTGTATCATGACAAGGCATCGTGAAAGTCCAGGAAGAATACTGAAATAGAATTGACTTTTCATATACAAAGCGCCACGTAGTACAAACTACCGTTTCCAGAACTCCTCTAAAACCGGTTCTAAACAGATTCCTTTTTAAATAACTGGCAGGCAAGAGCCGCATACAATTCCCAACTCATTCCTCACATAGCGACGCACCGAGATACGGGAAACCAATGGTTTGATCCTTCTCGACGAGAGCCTCCAAGTACGTGCTTATCAGCGGATCCATGCCCCCCTTGACGGCCTCGGCGATCCAAGCCTCAATATCCAGCTCGCCAAAGTCACGACGGTATAAATTCTCCATGCGCTTGCGGAACTCGGCCACAGGTGTCTCGACGCCGCTGGAGTGGTGCGCGATGGTCATTGGTTGATCTCCAGCGCGCACAACATTGGAGATGCATTCTTCAGCGTCACTGCCGTTCTCGCTCTGTTTTCCGAGTGCTAGCCGGGCAATGTTGGCGGCCACCGCAGACACAGGGGCAAAGTCGAGGAAGCCAGTGAGGTTCCTGAAGCGTGGTACTGCGCTCTGAGCCACTGCGAACCGCAGAAGCGCGTTGAGTGCGTCCTCGCTGGGCGCGTTGGGTCCGATGACTGCGCACGGTCGATGAACCGTCACCTCGAGCCCCGTCGACCGCGCAACCTTCTCGAGCAAGCGCTCGCCGGCCCACTTGGACGCCGTGAAACCCTCAGATCCATCCTTAGGAGGCTGGTGGTGGCTTACTGACACCGGTGGCAGCCTGCGCTGGCCAGAAAGGAGCGTCACGCGGTTTGAGGATACGAAGTGCACGGGTATGCGGCGTGGAAGAGCCAAGTCCACGAGGAAGCGCAGGGAGCCAAGATTCGGCGCCCGAAGGGACGAGTAGTTATTCAAGCAGTGTCCTACGCTGCCAGCGTGAATGACGATGTCAATGCGTGACTGCAGCAAGGAAATGTCTTCAGCAGACAAGCCGAGCGCCTCGGCCTGGAGACTGCCAGGGTAGCATGCCGTCTTGCTCGATCGAGGCACTGCCTTTCCGGACGTTTGAGGAAGTGCCACGCAGTGAACTCGTTTGATGCTGCTGTCGCTGACAAGTGCGCGAAGGATCTCAGATCCGAGGAAGGTGTGCGCTCCGGTCAACAGAACCTCGCGGTTAGACTCCCGAATGGATCCCGAGGCCTTCACATCGCGGCTCTGCGACGCCTGGAAGTCGGTTTCTTTTTCCCAATCGATGTCCTCCGCCGGTCCCTGCTGACCCTTCTCAGCATGAAGATGGGCCGCCATGCGACCGAGAGTACTCGCTTGATACAGCTCCGTGACGGGCACCGACAGCCCGAGTGTCTCCTTGATAGCACCTTGGAGCTGGATTAACAGGAGCGAACTTCCACCTGCCATAAAAAAGTCGGTGTTTGTTGTCAATTCGGCTCTGGGTAGTGCCATTGATCGGTCCAGCACCTCCTCCCACAGTAGACTGAGCTCGCCTTCCTCCAAGGATAGTTTCTCACCACTCTCACCGCGATGATGCTCTGGAGCTGGTAGTTCCATGGCCTCAATTGCTCTACGATCAACTTTTCCGTTCGATGTGTGCGGCAGACGGTCCACTGCAATGACGAGTGAGGGTCGCATATAGACAGGTAAGGGTAAGCTCTGCGCCAACTTTCGCAGTTCCTCTGCTCCAAGACTCTCGCCCTGTCCCGGACGGGGTACGACATGCGCGACCAACATCTGTGTTTGGTCGGCGTCTCCGCGGACTGTGACGACGGCTTCAGCAACCACGTTCCCAGTTGCTTGTACTATGGTGTTTGCCACGTCGTCAAGGTCAATCCGCAAGCCACGCAGCTTGATCATGTTATCACCACCCTTTCGCCCCATGAAGATAAGGGACCCGTCTGCTCTGAGCCTTCCGCGGTCTCCTGTCTTAAACATGCGCGTCCATCCGCGTGACACATCGTGCGCATCGGCAAACGGGTCGTTCACAAACTTGGTTTCTGAGAGATCGGGCAGATTGAGATATCCTAGTGCGACGCCCGCGCCACCCACACAAATCTCACCCGGATAGCCCAGAGGCACAGGCTTCGAGGAGACCTCATCTATGATGTACACCGAGTAATTGGGCAAGATCTTCCCGACCGATGCGTGCTCTGTCATCTCGCCGGCTTTTCTGGCAAATAATTTGGCAAAGGACACAGCAAGCGATGTTTCGGTAGGTCCATAGCAGTTCGTCAATTGAATGTTGGGATGACCCAGCTCGGCGAAAGCCTGAAGCAGCTGCTGTGTTATAGCCTCGCCACCCATACAAGCGTGCGTCCAGCCTGTGCAGTTGCGCAACCAGGACAGCCCATATCGTAGCAGCATGGCGTACTCGGACGGGGTGGCGATAGTAAAGGTCACACCGTGCTGCAGCATAAGCTTCGACAGCGCAATAGGGTCGCCACGAGAGGCCTTCGGTACGATGACCAGCGAGCCGCCATTGGCGAGGGCGCAGAACACCTGGGTCAAAGACATGTCGAAACCGAACGAGCTTTGCTGAAGAACCGTTTCACGGTGCAGTGAGAGCTCCGACGTTTTCAGTGCAAGGTGATTCAAGAATCCGAATTGGTTCAGCTGGATGCCCTTTGGCTTGCCGGTTGAGCCGCTGGTGTAAAAGAGGAACGCTGGGCTGACCGGATCGGAGACATTATCATTGAAGGTTATCTCGCTTTCCGAAGTACGTCCTGAGAGAGCGGAAAGGTTGACTATGGAAAGATCCGTGGTGAGCGACAAGGCCGACTCCAGAGTCTCATGGTGGCAAAGAAGCATGGCGGGTTTGCAATCGGCAAGGATAGCAGCGTGGCGTTCTTTGGGAAGATTGGTGTCGAGTGGGACATATACATGGCCAAGACGCAGTATCGCTAGCATAGAAACGACAAAGTCGGCCGAAGGCTGGCAGAGTACTGCTATCCGCGACCCTTTTGCAGGCTCCTCCTTGTTGATGACAGAAGTTACCAGGTTGATCCGCTCATAAAGTTGACCATACGTGATAGCTCCCTTGGTTTCGGTGATGGCCAGGCTATCCTTGTGGGTCTTGGCAATGGCATCTACTCTGCTTGACAGAGTTTCAGGCCAGTCCCATGCGTTGCGAGGTCCCTTACCAACGGAGATGCCTTTCTGCACGGCAGCGACGTCGGACATGGTATATTGCTCGATGGTTCGCGAGGTGTCTGAAGACAGAGCGTCAAGCAGATTCAGATAGGCTCCCATTATGAGTTCGGCTGCATCCCTGTCATACAGGTAACTTTGGGCGTTGAGTTGCAGGTCGCATGATCCCTCCGCCGACTCATAGATGCCAAAGCCGAGATCGAACGGGCTTTGAGCATCACGAATAGCCTCAACCGAGAGACGGCAGTCGTCTCCGAGACCGACCTCAGCCATTGCGCCTACGCGGTAGTTGAACGTAACCTGGAACAGCGGGCTAAACGATGCATCCCGTGGCACATTGAGACGCTCCAGGATTACGTCAATGGGAACGCGGCCGTTGCTTCTTCCTTCCAGCACGTGTCTGGATGTGCTCCGGACCACGTCGGCAAAGGAACTGCTCCGGTCCAACTTGAAGCGCAGTGGGAGCATGTTGAGGAAAAAGCCAACCGTCTCGGCAAGGGCGTCGTCTGTACGACTGGCATCCGTGACACCGATGCACAGATCCTCGATTTCAAGCATCTTAGACAAGAGCACCTGCATGGCAGCGAGGTAAAAGTGGAAAGGGGTAACGCGAAGAGCTTTGCTCGCATCCTTGATTTTTGTTACAAGGCGGCTTCCAATGTCTTTTGTTACGGTGTGGCTTTCATATCGCCGAAGCGGCCGTCGTCGTCGGGCCGAAGCCATGGGGAGCAGGGGCATCACATCGGGTGACTTCGCGTGCACCTTTTCCCAGAACGAAATCTCCTTGTCCATGGATCCAGATTCCACTGCGCGTCTTTGCTCGACCGCGGCGTCGATGCATAATTTTCTCTGTCGGCTCAATGGCTGCGAGGTGTAGGCTCGCTCGAGGTCTCGCAATATAACATACCAACTCATGCCGTCGATGACGATGTGGTGGTAACCAAAAATAATAATATTTTCGTCTTTCTTGTCCGTAGATAAAATTGTGGTGGCAAACGAGTCGCCGGAGGAGAGGTCCCATTCGTGATTTTTCAGTGCGTCAAATTCACGTTGAATCTCCTCGCGGCTCGATGCGTGATGGTGTTTGAGAGAGGATGAGGGTGATGGTGTGCGCATAAGGCCCTGAGTGGGCTCACCGGTCTCGTCGTCGGAATAGAAACACGTTCGCAGGCTGGCGTGGTGCGCGATGACCTTGTCGAGCGCTCTGCGGAGCCTGGCCACGTCGAGCGGCCCCCTCACGACGTACGAGACGACGATGTTGCATGTGGTTGGGTCTTCTAGATATTGGCCGAGAAACCAGAGCCTAGACTGAGCGTAAGACATTGACTCGACCCGGGAGGTTTCTCTCACGATTCGTCTCGGGGCCTGAATACCTGTATGCGCCTCTTTCTCGGACTTTTCAAGCTTGATGTCTGGAATGACCGTCTTCTCAGGCACTTCGGGCGTGCTGATTCTGGTCATTGGCGTGCTTGGGAAGTCTGGAGCATTCTGTGCCACTGGAGAGTTTGAAGCCATCGGGCTTGATTGTTGGCCGCTTTCGCTTGTAGACACTGACGATGCTGGCTGAGATGGGTCAACCAGGCCGGAGACAACTTTATCGCTCGTGTCAAGGTGAGGTGCACTCGCAGCGACCTTGGGCTTCTTCTCCGGGCCCTGCTCTGCTCGCAGAGCGAGGTACTGGGCGGCTGTATCCTGGCAGATCTCGTTGATTGTGTCTCCACCGAGGAAGCGGAGGACCGGAACGTCGACGTGGATCTCTTTCAGGAACCAGGTTCGAGTCTCAACAGCGAGCAGAGAGTCAAAGCCCAGATCCAACAGGGGGACATGAGCGTTGACGCTTCCGGCGTCAAGTTGCATCATGGTTTCGAGCTTGGCCGAGAACGCCTCTTGGAGCAGAGCATGGGCTTCCTGGACCGATTCGGCCTCATCAAGTTTCTGCTTGATATGCACCGCATCGCCGGTTCCTTGTCTCAAGTCACCGATGTCTTCCTCGGGCTGGACAATAAAGTGCGACAGTCGCGAGTCCTCGTACCATGGTGGCCTCGATGGTGCATCCGGGCTGTCCTGGAATGGTTCGAAACCCATGCAAATGTCGGCTTCCAACTGTGAGTCGGCGACGCTGGCAAGTACTCCTTCAGCGAACAGGAAGTGTGCATCAGTCTCAGAAGTGGGCATGAAGCCCTGCTTCCGCAAGTGCTCCGCAAGCTTACGGTCCTGTCTGGCGACGTATCCAGCGTCTACCACGACACCCACGTGGATCACAGACCCAGCCAGTCCCCTCGCCCTACGGTTCGACATGAGACTTGTCATGAACAAGTTCGCCGCGTGATAGTTTCCTTGGCCACGGTTATTTCCGACAGTGGCAACAGACGAGAAGCAGACGAAATAGTCGAGATCGGCAGTCGGGAAGAGTTCATCCAGGTATCTGGAACCATCCACCTTTGGCTTCAACGTATTGTTGAGGGAGTCAGCATCCATGTTCAGGAACATCTTGTCATGCAGCACCATGGCACCGTTGGCCACTCCGCCAATGGAAGGCATCTCGGCCTTGATTTGATCCACGGTTGAGCGAACAGACTGATGATTGGTGACATCCATCTTGAAAAGGCGAATGTCTGCGTGATGGTCTCGGCGCATGCTTTCGAGCCAGACTGGGTCCACCTCGCCGCGTCGGCTGGCAATGGCAATATGGCGAGCTCCGTTTCTGACCATGTAGCCGCAGAGGGACTGTCCAAGATCGCCGTTTAGACCGACCATCAGATGTGTCTTGGAAGATGAGAAAATTCCGGCTGGTGTTAAAGGCTTGACCTGAACAGTAATAGCCTCCTCAATCTGCTGACGCCAGTCCACTATGGCAGGATAGGCCAGAGTAGATGGCACGGTTCCAGGAAGCGATCGAAGAGGCAGAACGTCTGTTTCAATCTTTTGACTTTCCTTCAGAGCGACGAGAGCATCGGCGTACGCGCTTTCCAGGGCCTTATCAGTCGTCTCAAGAAGGGACGGCTCAAAGTGTCGGACGGCACAATTTGCGGGAACCCAGGATGGGTAATCACGGACATCGGGCGCAGAGAAGTCTACCACAGCAGCAACACTACCCGGCAGCTTCCTCTTGATCGACGACCCAAGTTCGTGAGGGTCGATCGAAATCCAGGCCGATGGCACCGAGGTATCCGACTTCGAAGTCGCAAAATAGACCTGGAGGCTCTTCCACAGGTTGCTGTGCTCAATAGCCTTGACAAGGCTCTGTGATGGTGGCTCATACACCAGGATAGTCCCTCGTCGGGGCAAGCTAGACAAGACACTGCGAGCAATAAGTTGTCCTGCAAGAGCTTCGAGTTTTGCTGCTGCTTCTTCGCCGAGGCCTGCTTGGTCCAGTTCTAGAACGTCATCGGGCTTGGCAAGGATGACGGACCGATTTTCTCTGGACACGGCAAAAGCCTTTACACCAGTGGACTTAATGGAACCATAGCAAATGAAGTATTGCTGGCTTGGGTGGAGAAGAGGCAATGACAGGTGTACATCGATGACACTCTGCTCAGAGGTGTAAGGCAGCATCAGGCGGCGAGACAGGGCAGCGTCTGTTCCCAAAAGCGACACCACACCTGCACGGGTGTCAATTTCGACTTCCGCGTTTTCCAGAGTGACGTCCTTGTTGATGGTACGTCGCGATGCATTGTATCTCTCATTGCGAGGTCTGTCAGGGACGAGGCGGGGGATCAGCAATGTCTCTCCTTCGAGAGCGAGCTCGGCCTCGGTTGTCCACAGCATTTTCTTCTCAACAAACTCTGGCTGCTTTGCCAGTGCCAGCTTGAGGAATTGACCAGCCAAAGCGGTAGCGCTCGCGTCTGCGGGCTTCTCTAGATCCAACAGCTGCAGGTTGATATCGCTCCGTTCGGTGCGCAGAGCTCGAGCGAGACCAACAAACATGTTGGAAGTTGGGTCGGATCCCCTGCGTCCAGCGGTGATCCACAGTATGGATTCAGATGCATCCAAGAGGGTCTGGAGCTTCTCCAACTTCTCCGCCGTCATTTCACTGGCAAACAGCGGTTGATCGAGCTCAGTCACGCTGATGACCGAAACTCGCTCGTCGGGGCTGAGGGAGATCTGATCAAGCTGGGATACGGAGGCGACGGGAGTGTCCCAGGGGGCGAGGACCTTCTTCAAGTCTCTCGTCAGCCTTGCCACGGCAAGTGTCTCGCCACCCAGGATCAGCAGCTTATGAGATAGCGCTGGCACAAAGCTCAGATGCGACAGAGGATTGCGCAGGAGATCAAAGTTGTCGTCGACAGCCTGGCTCACCAGCGTGGAGACGTAGTGCTTGTGGGGCACTTCATGGTCCGACACGATCTGGTCGACGCCTGAGAAGCCAGTGCGCTGCAGGAGGTCGTCCCATTGCACGGGCGAGATGCCAGGAGTGTACTGGCGGCCCTCGTCACTGAGTTGAGGACCAAGCCACCATCCTGGCAGGGGACCCATGATGAAGCCCAGGCGAAGAAGATCGCCAGTAATCTCCATCATGACCAGGTAGCCGCCCGGCTTCAGGAGACGTCGGACATGGCGCATGGTATCGGCGAGGCAACGTGTGGCGTGCAGAACATTAGCAGCCACGATAACGTCGTAAGCCCCTTCAACGAAACCCTGCTCGATAGGGTCCTTCTCGATGTCGCAGACTTTGAATGTCATCTTGCGGCGGTAATCGGAGAATTTCTCAGCCCCCTTCTCGAAGAAGCCGGACGAGATGTCGGTAAACGTGTAGTGGTTGAACGAGTTACCAGCGGCGCGAAGCACCTTGCGAGTGGTTCCTCCGACACCAGCACCGATCTCGAGGATGTTGGCTTGAGGGTGACGATGAGTGATCTGACCAAGCGCTCGTGCAACATGGTCGTTCATTCCGTCGAGCCCATAGGCTTCGACGTAGAACCGGCTCAGCATATCGTCCTCCATCATGACCTCGAGAGGTTGCGTCTCGCCACGCGCAATCGAGGGCAGGTTCTCGCCCAGAGCGCGCATGATGCGAATGTCGATGGCGTTCTGGCAGTTCTCGGCCTGCTTCCACACGTCCTCGCGCGTATCGTCGATCCACTCACGCTTTACTGTCGGATGGCGACCAGCACGAACCTCATCGACCCAGTGCTGCGCCGACTGCCAGAACATCTGCTGGTGCCAAGCCAGGCTCTTGACCTCACGAGGAGAAATGTCATCCAGCAGCGTGCGGTAGTAGTAGAGCGCCGTGCGGCCCATGGCCTCCACCAGCTCCTCGTCCGCCGTATGGTCTGGCTGATTCTCCAGCACTACGTTGTCAACGCCTGTGGAGATGTCGCTGTCCCAACGCGTGTTGGAGAACAGCACGCGGTCGCTGCTGGCCAGAGGGTCACCGGTCGCTTGCAGCTCAACACCCTCGACCTGGACGCCCACTCGAGAACCGTACATGATCTGCAGGTCACCCTCCAAGCCCTTCGCCGATGAAGCCGTCACCTGGGCTGTCATGTGGGCGGTGATCTCAGCAGATGAGCTGCCATGGGGCAAGCTGCCGAGATCAATGGTCACTCGCTTGATACCCACGGGGAGATACATGGTCCACATCTGGCCTGTCGAGGGTGAAGCGAACGCAGCAAATACGGCGTGAAGCGCGACATCCAAGATGGCTGGGTGGAGTGAGAACGCATTACCAAGCTCTGCGGCATCCCAGATTGCCTGGGTGGCGGCGTAGCCCATGGTTCGCTGCGCCGACTTGGTGGCGCGGAATGAGCCCTGGTAGTTGATGCCCAGGTCCTTGAGAGCCGTGTAAAAGACTTCGAGATCCACGGCCGTCAGGTTAGGCGGCGGTCGGCTGGGCAATGCGAGCAGCTGCTTGTTGGGATCGGCCTTGCCAACGTGAACCTCCACGCGTCCGCTGCATGTCTTCTCGGGCACAGCGGTTGCGTCGTCGGCCGAGGCTGCTGAGAAGGCGAATTCGGCAGAGAGGAGGCCGTCACTCTTGCGGGTGAGGCGAAGCGTCGTTGTGAGCTCAGTAGACTTGTTCTCCTGCAGAACCACGGCTCTGGGAATCTTGAGATCCAAAATCTCAACGAACTTGACAGACTGTCCATCAGCGAGAACCTTGGCCGCCTCCACGATGCCCGCGACGTAGGCAGCACCGGGAAGAACTATTTGCCCCTGGAACACGTGGTCCCTGACCCAAGGAATCTCAGCAGGGCGGAGGATGTTGCGCCATCGCAGTAGCTCGGGCGTATCATCCGTTGCCCTGCGGCCGAGAACTTCGTGGACCTGTCGGTCGCTGAGTCGGAAGCTGTGTGAGATGCGCGACTCCTTCCAGTGCACCCTGCCATGGTCCCAGCAGTACGAAGGCAGGCCATTGACGTATTTTGGAGATCTGCCGCCGTCCTTGACGAAAGCACCACGGTATCCCTCGAAGTCGATTGCGGCCGCAGCTCCAAAGTGCTCCCACAGATAGCCCAGGCCTCCCGAGAAAGCCTCGACCTCGTCGTCTCCACGGCGCATAATGCTGAAGTACGGAAGAGAGGATCCCAGAGATGCCTTGAAGATCTGCGTGCTGGGACCCTTGAGCGCAGGGTGCGGACCAACTTCGGTGGCGATGTCGAAGGGGCCTGCTCTCCAAAGGGAGCATTCCACCGCCGGGGCAAACAAGACTGGGCTCAGCAGGTTGTCCACCCAGTATTGATCCTTTAGATCCTCGAGAGACTCCAAGCTGTCGTTTTCCTCATCCTCGAAATCCAGCACCAGCTCCGCATCACCACGCACGCTCGACACCCAGATGCAGCTCTGGTTGGGCCGCTGGATCTGGATGTTGCACGCCTTCAGGGACGCGAGATAAGCGTCCGCGCAGGGCTTCATGTGGTGTGAGTGATACGCTGTGTCAACATTCAGCTTCCTTGCAAATGTCTTCTCGTTGTCCAGGTGCGCCTTGAGCTCGTCAATGGCGTCAGCGTCTCCGGACAGAGTGACGCTGGTGGGAGCATTCGCCGCTGCAACATTAACCCGTCCAGAATACTCTGGCTTTGCACAGAGCTCGGTTGCGCTCTCGTACGAAAGGCCGGCAGCCATCATGGCACCACCCTTTTCCAGCTTCGCGGCGTGGAAACCACGATAGTAGGCAATGCGGATGGCGTCGTGGGCGGAGATGATGCCAGCGGCGTACACGGCAGCGATCTCACCAGACGAATGGCCCACGACGCTACGCAAAGCGATGCCGCTAGCGCGCAGGACGTCGACGAGGCCAACCTGGACAGCCGTGCAAAGCGGCTGCGAGATAGCGGCCTCGGCGATGCGCGATCGGTCACCCTCCGCAAGGAGCTCTTCCACAAGTGACCACGACGGCGCATCAGGCCCCAGGGCAGCCAGCGAGGCCTCGCAGCGGTCGATGGATTCGCGGAATAGCGGGCTTTGCTGCAGCAGATTGCGTCCCATTGATGGCCACTGCGCACCCTGGCCAGTGAAGATTCCCAGGATGGCAGGGCTGTCGCCGCCGACGAGGGAGTGAGGCTCAGGAGAAGAAGAAGAAGCCGCACCGCTGTTGTCGGCCACAAATGCGTCCATGTAGGACAGCAGCTTTTGGCGCGTGGCTCCTGAGAAGAAGGCGCGGCTGTTACCAAACTGAGTTCGTCGGAATTGCAGCGTCCAGGTCAGGTCGCTGAGATCAAGCTGCTTGTTGTTGCGGATGTGGTCAGCGTGGGCTTGAACTGATCGTACCAGCGAGTCTCGCGAGTTCGCAGTCAACATCAACGGTCCCACAAACCGCTCATCTTCGGCATGCTCATGAATACCATTCTGCAGCTCTTGTGAAGGCTCCTCCTGATAACTCTCGAGAATGACATGAGCGTTGGTACCGCCAAAGCCAAAGCTGTTCACGCTGACACGGAGAGGCGAGCCCGCGGGCACTTCGGGCCACTCGGACGCCTCGGTGGGAATCTGTAGGTTCTTATATAGGGGTTCAATGGCTGGGTTCAGCTCGTTAAAGTGCATGTTAGGCGGAATTGTTCGGTTTTGCATGGCAAGAGATGCCTTGAGCACGCCAGCGAGACCCGCACAACCCTCAAGATGCCCAACGACAGTCTTGATGGAGCCCACCAGAAGCTTTCCTTGATAGTTCGTGTCGCCATGCTCTTCTGGGAAGAAGGCGTCCCTGATAGCCCTGGCTTCAACAGGGTCGCCGGCGCGTGTGCCCGTTCCGTGAGCTTCGAAGTATTGGCAGCGATCGGCCAAGGGGTCCAGGCCCGCATCCCGATATGCCTGCCTAATGAGCGCCGTCTGTGCCGTGGCACTGGGGACCGTGATACCCGCGGTCCGGCCATCCGAGTTCACGGCGCTGCCTCGGATGACGCACTCAACCTGATTCCCGTCGCGGACCGCAACGTCGAGCGGCTTCAGAACAATAGCCGCAAACCCCTCTCCTCGCGCGTAACCGTTGGCCGCGGCGTCCCACATGCGGGATCGTGAGTCGGGGGAAAGCATGTGAAGCTTCGATTCGGCCACATACATTGTCGGGTCGAGCAGGAGGTTGGCGCCGGCGACGATGGCCATGTCGCTCTCGCCAAGTCGTATGCTCTGCACGGCCTGGTGCAGAGCAACCAGGGAGCTGGAGCAGGCAGTATCGATTGTCATTGACGCGCCTCTTGCGTCCAGGAAGTATGAGATGCGGTTCGACAGGATACTTCGGTGGGTGCCGGTGCCATTGTGAGTGGGTATCGTCTCCAGATCGCGTGCTTGGATATCGGCGTAGTCACCGTTCATCAGCCCAGCGTATACCGAGGTCAAGGAGCCTTGCACCTGATCAAGGGGGCAGCCCGCGGACTCGAGGGCCTCGTAGACGGTTTCCAGGAGTATGCGCTGCTGCGGGTCCATTCCGTCCGCCTCGGAAGGACTGATGCGAAAGAAGGACGCATCGAAGACGCGAGGGTCTTCTGAGAGAAGGTAGCTCTTGTTCTGCACGTCGGTGCTGCCATGGTGCTCTCCATTCTGGTGATAGAAGCTCCACAGGTTCAACCTCTCGGGAGGGAACTCGCTAACAACATCTCTAGGGGCCTTGAGCAACTCCCACAGCTTGGATGGCGAGTTTGCGCCGCCGGGGAAGCGGCACGCCGATCCGATGATGCCCACTGGCTTGGACATTGTTGTGTGTCTCGGGTATTGGAACGGAAAAAGAAAATCAAAGTTTAATGGAGTGGCAGTGGGAGTGAGCGAGTTGCTTGGCAAGGGGCCTGGGATTTGGCGGCAATACTATTGCTACTTGAATGACAGAACGAGAGCACGATGCCGCGCAACTTCCATATCCGACCGTGATTTTGATTTAACCCAATCCCGAGCTTGCCGTTGTCAGATTTGCATCTCCTCGCAACCTCAGCCTCATAACGGAGTTTAGAAGCCGACGTTGGTGATATCTTAGAGCCGGAAAAGACTCAGTAGCGTTAAGTTCCCCCCCGGAGCTTGGCTACGTCCGTATCAAAGATCCTGCAAAGTAAATCCCGAAGCTTCTGGGCGCTGCTTCGGCGCTCTGCCCGTGAGATTCTTGCGCACTATCTCCCCGGGAGGCGAAAGCCGGCGCGGTCTTACGTTGCATGGTCCCTGCATACTATCTCCCCGGCTCGCGGAGCGCAAGCCGGCCGGCCCCGTGATTTGCCGCGCACGCAATCACACCTCCACGCGTGCCGGCCAGGCTCGGATTGAACGGGCGGCTCGTGCTGCGGGCCGCCCTGTGCTGAAGGAGCGGGACACAGAAGTCAATGCCGTCAGCGTTGCGAGCCAACGGCCTTGAGGTAACCAACAGGCATGGCCCGTGTACGGAGTATAGATAGAATCAGATTTCCATGGCACGCCCACCCCGCGCGTCGTCGTCGGTCAGTTCACACTCGCTCCCTCATCCTCGACCGATTCCGACGCCGACTTCGATGGGGAGTCTCTCGCCGCCAGACGGGGTCCTGGACCCGTTGCCGCCGACGCAGCGCGCCCTCAAGGTGCGAGGGCCGAGCGAGGTCGAGCTGCACGAGGCAGTTCCACTGCCATCCTTCGAGGACGACGAGATCCTGGTCCGGGTGAGATGTGTCGCAATCAATCCCGTCGACGCCAAGGTGCTCGACATGGCGCCACGCGTTGGAGCGACGGCAGGATGCGAATTCGCAGGGGACGTAGTCAGGGTGGGACCCGCGGTCAAGAACGGCCAGTTGAAGGCGGGATCGGCTGTGTTCGGCTGCGTCTGGGGGAACCACCCGAACCGCCCTGGCAACGGCGCCTTTGCCGAGTACGTTGCCGTGGCGGGCGATCTGGTCTACCTTCTGCCTGCCCATCTATCGTACCAGGAGGGCGCGAGCCTCGGCGTCGCACTGCCGACGGTGGGCATGGCCGTCTACTCGCAGTGGCGTCTCCCTCTGCCCTACGAGAGCGCCACCGGGCCGGGCCAAGAACGGCATGGCCCGCCCCGGAAGCCGTCGAGCGGGGGGCGCGGTGGGGGGACGAGCCAGATGGGAGAACTTGGAGCCGCAGCCTCGCATGCTGACTGCAGCGAGGGCGTTGCGGCTGTGGGGGAGCTTACTCGCTCGCGAACCGGACCGAGCCCCCATGCCCCCCTTGCCCCCCATGCGGCGCCTGCGTCGCCAGCGACATCCCGAGCGTCCGGGGGCCCCTTCGTGCTCGTTTACGGCGGCAGCACCGTCTGCGGTGCCATGGCCCTGCAGCTGCTGCGCCGGTCGGGCCTGGTGCCCGTGTGCACATGCTCGCCGCGCAACTTCGCCCTGGTCAAGTCGCTGGGCGCCGCGGAGGCCTTCGACTACCGCTCGCCCTCGTGCGGCGACGACATCCGCCGGTACACGGCTGACGGGCTCGCTTACGCCCTCGATTGCATCACCGATCTCGGCTCCATGAGAATCTGCTATGCCGCGCTGGGGCGTGCCGGCGGCAAGTACATGGGCTTGGACCCGGTGCCCCTGCGCGCCCACACGCGCCGCGACGTCAAGCCCGACTACATCCTCGTCTACACCATGTTCGGCAAGGAGGTCACCTCGCCGCGGCCCTTTGGCCGGCCCGCCCGCCCCAAGGATCGGGTCTTTGCCGAGGGCTGGTATCGCGGCACCCAGACCCTCGTCGACACGCCGGGCGCGATCCGCCCGCATCCCCTCGACCGCGGCGCCCACGGCCTGCATGGCGTGATCGCGGGCCTCGACAGGATGCGCAAGGGCGATGTCAGCGGCGTCAAGTTGGTGTACGACCTGTGACGACGACGCCCAGTGACGCAGTCTCGCTGCCACGTGTGGGCCAATGCGCGTCGAGTAATTTATCTCCATGGCGCAGTGTTTAGGACGGTACACCTTCCCGATAGGTTGCAGCCAACGTGCAGCAACGTCAAGACATACCTTAGTGGCATAGTTTATACTACGGTACCTTATACAGATTACCTCGTACATACTACGACATACGTGCTCCGTAGTCCGTGCATATGTCCCCTGTAGAAGATAAACCCACCCCCAATACCACCTTCCGACTGGACCCACAGCGTCCACCGCGGCCTAGTAGCTGACAGCTCACTACATATGTTTACGAAGCCCGAAAAGAGGAAGAGGGGGGTGGGCTTCCGGGATTCAGCTCGCATCTGACAGGAAGCACAGTGCTTGGCTCAGACTCGCCGCACCAGACGCTACGTGCGCGAGTACTTGTTGGAAGAGGCACGCAAGGCACTGCGGCCAAGCTTCGCGCTCGTTTACTCTCAGCGAGGACTCGCTTACATGTATCCATTGCATGCAACGACGAACGTGCACTGCCGCTGCTTGTTTCGCATCGGCCTAATAATCCTCGCGTTCCCCGCTGTACCACATGTAAGCCGGTACGTGGTCGTTCCAAGGCGAGTTGTATCGTGTTTCTCGGGGTTCGGTCTACCGGCGTCGCGCCATATATGCTGATTGATAATGGAATGCACTCGCGAGGCCCACTATGGAAGCCAACCTACACGACTATCCCTATTCTCCCAGCCAGTGAACAATGCTCGTTTAGGGCCACCGTTCGCCCAGACCACTAGGCACCTATGTATGCAGCCTATGCAACCTCTCAGCTCGACTGGCATACGTTTGTCGTCATTCGTACGATATAAGGTAGGGGTTGCCACCCAGTCATTGCTCTGCGCTGTTGAAGTGCATTGCCGTCTTTATCGTCGACTTGTCTGGTGCCTTGCTCTCCAACGCTGCATGATACCCAACTAGACGAGAGACATGTGTGCGCAACCTAACCAGGGCGGGCCGTCCCGCAAGCGGCGGAGGCAAGCCGTTGTATGCACAGAGTGCCGTCGGCGCAAGATTGCGTGCGATCGGAATGCTCCCTGTACGCAGTGCATTCAATCCAACTCAGCGTGCACCTACTACAACTCGTGTTCCATGAACAGCGACTTCTCGAGCGACCAGGATGGCGGCGTCAAGCCTCGTAATACAACGTCGGCGACTGCCGCTCATACAATATATGCCTTTGGCCCGCGGCAGCAGATGCCAACGCCGACGACCACGGCTGCCGGCTACGAGAGTGGCTTCTCCAGTACCGCGTATACCACCGCGGTGCCTCCGACGCCACCGATATCCATCGACACGGGAGCTTCGAGCTGGTTCGACACGGCGAGCCTGAGCGCGCTGTCTCTGCCGCTCAGCATGGCCATGGACACCGCTAGCATACCCTTCGCGGTCGGCATGCCCGAGCTCGATGGCGTGACAGGCATGGGATATCCGGCTCCAGCAGAGGCCGTACAGGCAGTTGGCTCTCCCTGCCAGGAACCGGCCAGGGTTGTATTCCAGAAGTCGAGGGTCTACGGACCGAGCCACTGGATGACGGTGTTTCGAAAGGTAACCGAAATAGACACCTCCCGGATAAGATCTTGGCTAACGACATGGGGCGGGAAATATAGTACGAGCAACAAGGCCTGTTCGACGACATCAACGGTACCGTTTTCCAAGGTGACGGCCATCCGATCCTGCAGAAATGCAAAAGGCTGGCGCGGGGCCTCAAGTCAAAGTGCGGCCCCGATCCGCAGCTGCTCTCCCGGCCACTCCGAGACTTCTTGCCGTCGAGAGAGATCTCAGACCGGCTAGTGCAGCTGTACCTGAGAACTTTTGAGTCAGTGCTTCGAGTTCTGCATGTTCCAACCTTCCAACGCGACTACGTGCAGTATTGGAGCAACCCGCAAGCAGCCAGCGAGTGCTTTCTGCTCCAGCTTCTACTTGTGATGGCTATCGGCACGTGTTTCTACCACGATCGCTCGTCGTCAGACAACTCCGATGGAGGCCCGACTTTGCACGAGCAGTCAACACAATGGATACACATCGCCCACATAAGGCTCGCGGCCCCCTTCCAGAAGAAGCACATGGACCTCCGCGGGGTGCAGACGCAATGTCTGCTTGTCCTCGCCCTCATGACTAACACCAATGCCGTTGGGGGGGATCTCGCCTGGATTACCACGGCTTCTGTCATACAGAGCGCCATGGCCATCGGGCTCCACATTGGGCCGAGCCAGCTTCCCGTCAGCCCCATGGAAGCCGAGATCCGAAGAAGATTGTGGGCAACGCTGCTCGAGCTGGCGGTGCAGGCCAGCCTCGACTCAGGCATGCAGCCCATCATCTCCGCCGAGGCGCTCGACACGTGCGAGCTTCCCTCGAACATCGACGACTCCCAATTCAGCGAGTCGGCCAAGTCGTTGCCGGCGTCGCAGCCGACGAGCACATTCACGCAGAACTCTATCCAGTGCGCACTGCTGAGGTCGCTCCCGATCCGGCTAAAGATCGCCGAGACGCTGAGTCGGTTCCGAACAGAATTGCCGTATGACTCTGCACGCCGCATGGGGGCTGAGCTGACGGCGGCTCTGCGGGACACGTCGGAACTGATCGACTCATTTCACCCCACACCCCCCTCTGCGTTTCAAATACAGCTGCAGGATCTTTTGGTCCGGCGCTTTTTGCTGATTCTGCACGCACAGTTCGCGCACAAGGCATCCAGCAATGTTAAGTATTACTTCTCGCGGACCGTGTGCCTAGAGTGCTCCCTGCTTCTGCTCTCGCCCCGGCGCAGCAGCGGCACGGACGAGCCCAGGGGGAACCGTGACAGCGTCACCGGATCCTCGCATCTCGACGACTACACCAACCTGCGCGTGTACGGCGACGGGCTGTTCAAGAACGTCTTCCTAGCGGCGGCCTTGACGGTGTGCGCCGAGATCCTGCTGCAGCTGCGCGAGGACTCGTCGCCGGCAGCGTCGTCGCTGTCACGGCGAGAGCTGCTGCAGGCCATCGAGGATGCCGCGGCGCTGACGCGTCGCCGCATCCTGCGAGGGGAGACGAGTGTCAAAGCCCACGCCTTCTTCGCCTGTGTGCTGGCCAAGATCGACGCCTCCAAGCGGCGCCCGTCCTCGCAGCACAAGGCGCAGGGCAACCAAGCCGTGGCGGATGCCGCGAAGCGAGCCCTCGACAGCTGCTGCAGCGTCCTAGAGGCCAGGATGGGCCGCCTGGTCGCAACAGGACTGAGCATCAGCGCTGCGTCGTCGAGGCCACGCATCGAGTTCCCCGAGTCGCCCACCAGCGAACCTGGCAAGGACGACGGACTCGGGCGAAGACTGACAGTGTCGAGGCTTGAGGAAGTCAGGAGTCCGTCGGTAGATGATGGGTCGGATGATTGGTCCGGGCAGCTTACGATTAGCGGCGACGGATGGATTGACTGATGGATGGGTGGATGGGTGGGCGGATGGCTTGATCTACGTGACTAGGCAGGTAGGTAAGGCAGGTAGTTAGGATTTCTGGCACTACTTAAGACCAGGCAGACTGTCCTCCGTTCGAACCCCGTTCGTCCGCGACTGTTGGTCCAAGACACAGCAGTCAGGCCACTACGTCAATGTCAAATCTCAAAGTTCCACAACACGAAGCAATGCCGAGCTCTGGTGCCTTCCGCGGAGGTTGTCGCGGAGATTGGACGGAGCTTACCCGTTGGGGGCTAGCGGTGGTTCATGCCGATCGGAATCCATCTGATTAGATCCATCTGATAACTTCCTCCGCGGAGCTCGGCTGCGGTCCGGATGGGCGCCCTGGAGCACCTGCCTGTTAGGGCCTAAGGTAGCCCCAACCTTGTCTCCCAGGTACCGTACCAGCCAAGGTACACAGCTCGCACCTTAAGGTTAGGCGGGCAGCCCCCAGGTTACAGGGCCTCGCAGGGACCAACCAGCCTAAGTCTGCTCCCGTCGCTTCGCTGCGACTTGGCGCCTGCGGGTTGGGGGTGGGTGGCGTTTCTCTCTGTCGTGTGCTTCGTCCCTGACGTAGGTGGGTAGGTACCTAGCTTTTTTGCCAAATTCCATTGCCCTCCCTAGCTGGGCAGCCTGGCAGGTTTTGAAAATCATCGCAAATCATCGACTCTGTGTCCTACCAGTGGTGCCACCACCCTACCTACCTACCTAAGTACCTATAGGTAGCCAAGGCAGCACATCGCAGCACGTCAAATGGCAACCTAACAATTCGCACCTCGACCTGATGATTCATTCCGCGGAGTTCGGTTCAAGACGTCGCATGTGATTGTGCACCACCTGCAATCCTTCGAAGCCCGTGACCGCTTCCGACGACTTCAAGGCTGGATTCCGCAGGATTCCAGGTCGAACTGCATCCGTTTCCGCTTTCGTTCCGTCAACAAAGTCGTCGATACCACCTGGCGCGGGTACAAGGAAGCCAGGCACGATCGCCATGCCGTCGGACAACGTCAAGTTAATCACCAAGGCGGTCGGGTTCTTCCTCCCGCACTTCGGCAGAGTCGCCTTCCAGCGCGTTGCCGCATTGCGTCACAGCTGGACCTGGCAGAACACGTCGGATGCCAAGAATGTGGTGGTCCTGGGGGGTTCCTTCGCGGGCATCGAGCTGGTGACGAGCCTGGCCGAGACGCTGCCGACGGGGTACAAGGTGGTCTGGATCGAGAAGAACTCGCACCTCAACTACTCCTTCAACTTCCCCCGCTTCTCCGTGCTGACCGGGCACGAGCACACGGCCTTCATTCCGTACGATGGCGTCGCTTCGGGTGCGCCGGCCGGCATCTTCACGCGCATCCAGGACACCGCCGTTGGCCTCACCGAGAACCATGTGCTGCTCGCGTCGGGTGAGAAAATTGAGTATGAATTTCTAGCCATAGCGACCGGGTCCTCGCAGCCGCTCCCCGTGCAGGTGGTGGCCACGGAGCGCGCTGCCGCGTGCCACGAGTTGCAGGGCGTCCAGAAAACTATCAAAGAAAGCCAGAAAATCGCCATTGTCGGCGGGGGAGCCGTAGGTGTCGAGCTCGCAAGCGACATAAAGGATTTCTATCCGGAAAAGGACGTGACACTCATCCACTCGCGCGGTCAGCTCCTGAGCCATTTCGGCAAGCGGCTGCAGGAGTACGTGCTGAGCGCTTTGCAAGACGAGCTCAAGATTCGCGTTCTACTCAACGAGCGACCGAAGATGCCTGCGGGGGGAAACATGGACACATGCACCAGTCTCACCTTTTCTGACGGACGTGAGGAGCAATTTGATCTCGTCGTAAGTGAAATGCTTGCCTTTGCCCTCCTCATTGACCGTGATTTCCTAACTGAGCCCAGATCGGCTGCACGGGACAGCGGCCCAACTCATCCATCCTGGCGTCCCTGCTCCCCAGCGCCATCTCGAAAGAAACCTCTCGCATTCTCGTCCAACCGACGCTACAAGTGCAAGCAACAGAAGCGCCGAGCATCAGCAAGAGAATCTTCGCCTTTGGTGATGTGGCCGACCACAGCGGCCCTCGCATGGCGCGAGCCGGTTGGATGCAATCCGGGGTAGTTCTGGACAACATCCTGGCCATGGCTCATGGGGAGGCGCCAGAGCGCACATATACGCCAAACAGCTTCATTGAGGGCGCCATCAAATTGACCCTGGGCAAGACGCACAACGTCGTGTACTCGATGGACGCTGACGGCTCTGACGTCTTGGTCCCCGCCAGAAACGGCCAGCTCGACTTGGGAATTCAGCGGGCGTGGAAGCAGTTCGGGGCCGATTTCAAGGGAGACAATTTCAAACTGGCCAACGGCTCCGTCGCTGACCCTGTCGGAAAGCTTGTCGGTGCCGAATAAGAACTGAGATGGGCCCGCACCAGAGATCTGTATTTCTACTCCCTAGATAAACAACCATAGAACTCTTCAGAAACGCATTATAATAGAACAAATCCAGGTTCATAATAGGACATGGACGAAAAGTGCATTTCTCCACCGGGGCAATATAGCTAAATATAGGCACCCCTTGTTAGACCCAGCAAGCACCCCTGTGGGTCTCCAGCTAGCAGCATTTACTCGTACTACATGTACGTAGTACTCGTAGACCCTGTCGGGCACGTCCACAATTCGGAGGAGAGCTGGCTCACAGAGTCCCAGACAAGAAGAGGGCATATCATTCATGGTACTAGTTAAGGTTTTCCATGCGGACTCTCATTCTAGAGACTAGTACAAGTACGATTCCAGCTCAAAATTTGCGAGTCTGCCGGCTCAATAATTACTCCTCCAGAACCCACTCCATCAGAGAAGCGCAGCTCCCCACGGTCTGGGTGCAGCTCTTGAGAACGAATCTGGGGTCCGCCTTCTTGAACAGAGTTACCCATTCCGCTCTCGTCCTCTCGAACGCGTTCATCACCGACAGGACCTGGAAGTCGACGCCAATGTTGAGCCTCGTGATGAGACCGGTCGGGCCCAGGCCAGCCTCATGCACGCCCTCCTTGCCGTTGATGGCCTTGCCGTTGAGGATGGCGTCCTCGGGCGGAGGGTCGCCACCGTCCATGACGATGTCTCGCGTCAGGATGCGGCTCTTCTTGGGGTCCATGGCCTCGACGCAGCGGCGCAGAATGGCAATGGACTTCTCATCGGGCTCCTTGTGGAGCACAGTGCTCATCCAGTAGACGTCGGCGCCCTTGACGGGCTGCTCGGCATACTTGTCGTGCGGCATGTAGCTGACGCGGCCTCGGAGCTCGGCCGGCAGCTGCTCGTAGAACATCTTCTCGTACCACGGTTGGTTCCTCTCCTGCACGATGAAGGTGAGGTTCGGGTGCGCCAGGGCAACCATGGAGCTGAGAGCGCCGGTAATGCCGCCGATCTGTCGTTCGCACATTAGTGATGTCGACGAGTCAATGCCTTGACTGCCTTGTACTCACATCCACAACGGTCGCCTGTCCGAGCTTGCCCCAATCATAAGAGCGCAGCAGGGTCTCGCCCTTGATGGCACCGCCCGTACCGAAGAACTTGTCCGTATCGTAGAGTCTCCAGAGGCGGAAACCCTTGCCCTTGACGCCGTTCCACTCTCCCTGGTCGTCCTCCTCCATGACCTGGTAAAACAGCTTCTCCTCGCCGGGCTTCGCGTTGAGGTTAGGTCCCGTGTGGTAGGGGTCGGTGGTGTCACCCCACTTCATGGTCGCGTCGACCAGCTTGTTCGCGTACCACGGCTGGACCTCTTCGATGTTGTGCAGGATCCACGCCCGCGCCATGGGGTCGCCGATGGCCAGGGCCGAGTTGCTCGTGTGCGCGACGTATCCGGGTTGGGGCTCGCAGAAGTAGTGCTGAGTGAAGGCCATGGCCATAATTCGGCGGAGACGGTGCTCGGGGAGACCGGATTTCTTCGAGAGCTCGGCGTAAGAAATGGCATTGTCTCGAGGAACCGCATCGAAAATGTTGTAGCGCGCCAGGAATTGGAGCGTCATGTCATCAAATTTGGCCTAGTCAGGTGTGAGTTGGCGCTCTCCTGCCGTCAACATTTTCAGACTCACGTTCATGCAATGCCATCTCAGATGATCGGCAGCGCCGATGGCAAGATTAGCCAGGGCCGAAGCCTGCTCAATGAGCAGCAGCCGAGCTCGCTGGATTTCGGCATTGATGGGCAGTTCCCTGGGGCTGTCTACCGCAAACGAGGGCTGCGGGAGGTTGTGCTCCTTCAGGTATGCGTCGATTTTGTTCACATTGGACTGGATGTCCGCAGCCAACGACGAAAGGGTCACCATGATGCCGATTTAGCGAAACAAGCTGTCGCAGTAACGTGGCGTGTCTCGAGGAAGCCGAAGAGGTCTGGATGCAATTGAAATTTGCGTCGAGGTTTTGTCACGATACCCCAGAATAGCACGTTCAATCTCTGTCTTATACAGAAACTACATCATTGGCATTAGTAAAATCTCACCAATTTTGAGGTATTTCAGCGATGACCGGCGGACGCGGGTAATACAGGCTTCCCCGAAGCTCCCCGCCAAGGCGAGGGGGCCTATCTCCGTACTTGGACCGACTTCCAATGGCCGCACGAGTCCGGGCCTAACTGCACCGGCACTCCGGCAGCGCTATCTTCATGCACGGCGGCATGTACCTAACCCAACGCAGGTTGATGAACGAACCCTTCTTCTTTTTGCATTTTCATAGAAAACAAAAAATAACTCCACGTGGGAAAGCTCCGCCGATGGGATTTGTGGGTTTAAAAACCAAGGCAGTTCGCACCAGTATTTATTAATTGAATGTGCAAGTTAAATCTCAAGTATTGACAAAAGGTCCAGCGTATAGTCCCCGTCGAATGACCGCGCATCTAGCGGCTGTCACTGTCCTCAGAACACATTTTCCCTTCGGAGAAGCAAATTCAATTATTGCACCACGCAATTTCGAAGCGTGTCCATGAATGAGTGCCTTAATATGTTGTCCTTTGCGGCATTTCACACGTGTCGATATGTAGTTGCTCTTTCACACTCCCGGCTTATCACGTATGGGCAAACTTCGTTTCATCTTTAACTGAACCATAGACAAGTGGAACATCGAAGGAGCAATAACAGATCGGCGTATGCAATGTCCAAGTAAAAATAAAATATTTCATTTAGAGTCTAGTCTAGTTGCCCCGCTTCAACTGTCCTTCACCAAGGTATCGGCATTCCGTCGACGTTGACAAACGTTCCAGAAGTAGTTGCAAGGGTCGCTCCATCCAGCTGGTGGTCTGTCAGCATCGTGTACCATGATTTAGTGCGCATGGTTTTACATACCAGAGACAGCAGACTCGTCACGCACTGATCCACTGAGAGGCCCTCGACCGGCACCCCCAGCTTCTCAGCAGCCGCAGTGCGGTTCTCGGTGACGACCGAGCCAGGATGGACCGCAAACGCGATCAGGTCAGGGTGCTCGATCTGGAGCCTCTGGATGAAGAAGTTGGCCAGCAGCTTGGAAGCAGCGTACGAAGCGAGCGGGAAGTGCGCAAACGTCTTCATCCCGCCCATGGTCGCCGCGCCGGCCGAATTGAGCAGGAAGATGGGCTTCTCGGACTTTCTCAGCAGCGGCCAGGTGGCCTGGAAGAGGCGGATGACGCCGTAGGCATTGATATCGATGTGCGTCTGCAGATCCGACAGCTTCATGTCCGCGACCCTCTGGTGAGCGGCCACGTCGAAGATGCCGGCGTTGCCGATGACAATGTCGAGTCGGTCAATTCCATGTTGAGAAGATAGCTCCTTCACGGCATTGGCTGCATCGGTTTCCGACTGGGCGTTGATCGTGACGACAACAACCCTGCTTCCCTGCGCACAATCGAACTGGGAGAGGCTGTTCGCCTCGGCCGACGAAGGGTCTCTTACTCCCGCGATGACAACGGTGTTGGGACGTTGCAGGTAGTGCCTCACGAATCCTTTGCCGATGCCTAGTCGCAAGAGCTGTCAGCTTGGAGCCAGCCTATGAGAGGCAGAGCAGCCTCCCGCACTGTGCACCGTGCCAAGGCGCAAGGGGTGCTGGTAGCTGGCATCCATCACGAACCTTTGGTGGCCCCCGTCACAAGCACGTTTGTCGTCATCTTCAATTTCTGGCGCACTTCTGTATGCAGGCTCGAGTGGTCGAATGAACAGCAGCTGCAGCTATTGCATTCCAGGGCCTCTCCTCCCGGCATCCATCCATCCCGAACCTTGGACTTTTCTTTGTACTTGGCAGCAGCCCTGTGCTTGCTGGGGTCATGAGACGGACATAGTGAATCCGCTTATCGGCGCCCGCCCGGGAGGTGAAAGACGGGCATACGGTTCCCCCGTCGATCCCCGTCTGCATGCACCCTGGCATCCTGACATCCCGACAGTTGCATGCCTCCCGACTCGCAGGGGTTCCTCTTATCTCCGCGGATCTCCCCGGGACTCGGGCGTGGCGGCCCGCAGACCCGCTTTCAGGGCTTAGCGTCAGCACCGCGACGGCTCATGGGCTGAAACGTCCGCGGGACTCGTGTTGATGCGTCGAGTCTCCGCGGGCCAGACAGAGGCATGCTGACCTTCCCCAGTGGCATGCCGTGGGCGGGAGGTGCTGGGCCCCAGCATCAAACGGCAACGCCCCATCCGCGGGAGCGGGAGGGTCTTTCTGGAAAGACCCCTTGCTGGTGCGCCTCGAGCAACGTCCACTCCGTCTTCAGGGCTTGTCTTCAGGGCCTCTCTTCAGGGCGTGCCACAGAGAAGCTGCAACCCATCCGCGGAGCGGCCAGAGAGCCAGCCAGCATTGCTCGAGGCAAGAGACGTATCGCTGTTTGTTGCTGGCTCGACGTGGGTCGCGATTGCTGTAAATAAGGTGGGCAAGTGGCTCGCTACGCGTAGGTGCTCGGCCTCGCAACCCCAGACAGCTCCAGCACCACCAATACCGAGACTCTTGTCTGTCACGAAGAGCCACTCGGGTTAGCGCCGCCATCCAGCTCCATTCGCCATGGCCGCCATGGAGAAATTGGAAGCCTCTGGCGACAAGACGCAGGCTCGCCCGGACAGCGATGCCACCGATGTCGAGCG
The DNA here is from genome assembly GCA_001600555.1 of Albophoma yamanashiensis. Lineage (NCBI taxonomy): Eukaryota > Fungi > Ascomycota > Sordariomycetes > Hypocreales > Ophiocordycipitaceae > Albophoma > Albophoma yamanashiensis. Next base: position 3,948,210 of record BCKH01000002.1, read on the forward strand.
CTCGTCTGCATCCGTCGTGGAGAAGTCGGCCGACGAAGGCCTCGAAGCCAAGGATCCCAATGTGGTGGACTTCGACGGACCCGATGACCCGGAGAACCCCATGAACTGGCCGTCAGCCAAGAAGTCTACGGCCATCGCCATTGTGTCGCTGATGACGCTGCTCTCGTAAGTACTCGTTCAATGTGCCACGACTCCAGGAGGCTCACCCATCCCAAACACAGGCCTATCGGCTCGACAATTAGTTCCTCGGCGGCAGGAGACATCATGGCGGACTTTCACTCCACCAACGAGTCGCTCGCGGCCTTTGTGACGACCATCTTTTTGCTCGGCTACACGTTTGGGCCCATCGCCATCGCGCCGCTGTCCGAGCTGTACGGGCGCGCCATCCTGTACAAGGTGTGCATGGTCTTGTTCATCATCTTCAACGTGGCCTGCGCCGCGGCCAACAACCTGGGGGCCCTGATCGTGTTCCGACTTCTCGCCGGCATCGCTGGATCGTGTCCCATCACGCTGGGCACGGGGTCCATCGCCGACATGGTCCCGCGAGAGAAGCGAGCTGGTGCAATGGCAGCCTACGTGATTGGGGCCGTTCTGGGGCCGTCTATCGGACCCATCTGCGGTGGGTACCTGACGCCGGCGGCGGGATGGCGTTGGAACTTCTGGATCATGGCCATCGCCTCTGGGGCTCTGACGGTGGTGGTGCTTCTATTCGTGCACGAGTCGTACCCGTATGTGCTTCTGAAGCGCAAGACGCTGCGCCTGCAGAAGGAGACGGGTAACATGAGTCTGCGATCAGCACTGGACACGGGCAGGACGCCACGTCAGCTGTTCGCCTTCTCCATCTGGCGCCCGCTGAAAATGCTGACGTTGCCCATTGTCTTTTTGCTGTCGTTGTACAACGCCGTCGTCTACAGCTACCTGTATCTGTGTTTCACGACATTCCCCCGTGTCTTTGGTGTGCAGTATGGATTTGGCAGCGGCGCATCTGGACTGGCGACTCTGGGCCTAGGCTTCGGGTCCATCGTGGGCGTCTTCTTCTGCGGCGCCGTGGCCGAAAAGCTGTCGAATCACCTGACCGAGAAGAATGGCGGGGAGCCCAAGCCAGAGTACCGGCTCCCGACTTTGCTCGTCGGAGGGCTCTGTGTTCCCGTTGGGCTGTTCTGGTACGCATGGACGGCCGAGAACAAGACGCACTGGATCGCACCCATCATCGGGACTGGCTTCCTCGGCGCGGGCATGATCATCACATATGTGAGTACATTCGATACGTTCCGGGCTGGCTCAGGAATAATCAGCTGACACCGACATAAGATGTCGAGCACGATGTACCTCGTCGACGCGTATACGGTCTATGCGGCTTCAGTGACTGCTGCCAGCACGATCTTCCGTTGTCTCTTCGGAGCCCTGCTACCCCTTGCCGGCGACGCAATGTACAATACGCTGGGAGTCGGCTGGGGAACTTCGCTCCTCGGCTTCATTTCAATTGTCTTCCTCCCCCTGCCTTTCATCTTCTACCGCTATGGCCAGCGTCTCAGGGAGACGAAGCGCTTCAGGGTGGAGTTCTGAGCAGATCTGAGTCCTAGCATGTCCTCATTCTCAAAATTTTGGTCAGTCTCGAGATGACGCTGTTAGAGATGAGCCAGCACTATTGCGTCGGAGAAGGTTTTGGGCAAATATAGATCAAGCGCGGTAAATTCAGTAGGGTTTTTACAACAAAATCAATGGTTTTTCCCCTAGTACACCAGAATCGAACAGCGCGAGTGAACACGTGACGTACGCTCTTGCTTTGTCTTGGTGCCTCTGAGACGTGGCGAGAATTGTCATTGAAGGTTCGGCACCGAACTGGCAGAAGAAACGCCGGCACACATCCGACGGCAGCCTCGTCGTTTAACTGAACGACGACTCTATGGGTCAAGCACCCAGCCTGTTTCTTGGACAGCCTATGGGCATTCAGGCTAATGCGAAGGTCAGCCGCTTTAGTGCTTGCTTCGTAATTGGTATCAAGGGTTCGGCGTCAGCCAGCAGTCCACACGCCACAATCCTGCATGCCAGCTCTCCGTCCAAGCCGTAACGGAGGGCGGAGAGTCCCAAGTATTTAGCAAGACAAGGAGCCAGAGTTCATTCGTATACTTTTTCCGACTGTGATTCAACGCATAATGCTTTTCGAGATGGATTCCCAGACGCTTCCCGGCTCTCTTGTAATGATAGCGCTATCCGCTGCAACGTTCTTGTACGTTCTGGGGGGTGTGATCTACCGGCTATACTTCAGTCCAATCTCACACTTCCCCGGTCCCAAGATCGCTGCGATCACTCACTGGTAACCATTGAACACAACCTTCCTGCAAGGCCAGGTCTAACGTAACTCAGGTACGGATTCTACTACGATGCCATTTGCGGGGGACAATACGTGTGGAAAGTGGAACGTATGCATCGGAAATATGTAAGTCTCACGTTCTCATCAACGTGGACCTTAAGTCCCAAAATAGATGCTGCAGTGAGCATATTGAAGTGACACGGCTGCTAAGAGGACATAGGGGCCCGTGGTGCGAATCAACCCTGACGAAATCCACATCTCAGACCCGGATTTCTATGCCGTGATATATTCGGGTGGCCAGGAGCGTCGCGACAAAGTATTCATGCACACGCGCCAGTTTGGGGCTCCGGACTCGGTGCTCGGGACAGTGCATCACGAACTGCACCGGATGAGAAGGGCTATTCTTAGTCCGTTCTTCTCCAAAGCCAGTGTGTACAGGCTTGAGCCCGTGATCCAGGACAAGGTCGACGAAATGATGGAGCGTATCGAGGAGTTCAAGCTCTCGAGGCGACCAATCCCGTTGTTCGAGATGTTCGCTGCCTACACAAATGGTAAGCTGAACTGCCCTGTTAAGTACTTAGAGAGGCGGCATTTTGACCCTAGGCAGACGTTGTCATGGAGTACGCCTTTGCCAGAAGCGACCGACGCCTGTCGCAGCCGGACTTCGACCCTGTCTTCTTGAATGCGCTTACAGCGGCCAGTGACATGTGCCACTGGGTGCTGCACCTGAACTGGGTGCTTAGAATTCTCCAGTCGATGCCGGTTCGGCTTGCCAAGCTGTTCAATCCTGGGTTCGTGTCTCACAAGAGCTGAGTCCCTTTGTGTGACCACCTTGGCTGACGAGCATGCTAGAATCGGGAAGGTCCTTGCCTTTCAAGACGTACGAATCTCCACGTATTCCTCAACCTTCTCCCTAGCTCACCTTGACTGCAGAGTGTGAAAGAACAAATTCGAGACATCCAAGATGGCACGAATCGTTCCAACGAAAAGGGCTCGCACCGAACCATCTTCCACGATGTACTGGACTCGGACATGCCCGCGTCGGAGAAGAAGCTCGAGCGCATGTGGCAGGAGGGCATGGTGGTGGTGGGAGCTGGCACCGATACGACAGCCTGGACACTGGTGGTCGCGCTTGTGCACGTCACCATCAACGCGCCCATCCGCCGGCGTCTGGAGGACGAGGTGCGGTCTGCCATGGCCGACAAGGGCAGCCTGAAGTTGAGCGATCTGGAACAGCTCCCCTACCTCTCGGCGTGCATCAAAGAGGCGCTGCGGCTGTCGTACGGCCTGTCAGCGCGGCTCCCACGTGAAGCTCCCAACCAGGTGCTTGAGGTTCCCGGGACCACGGGCCTGGCAATCCCTCCCGGTACCAAGGTGTCCATGGACGCGGTGCTGATGCACCGCAATCCGCAATTGTTCCCGCAGCCGGACCAGTTCCGTCCGGAGCGGTGGCTCGACAACCCGCGACTGGACCGCTACCTGGTTTCCTTTTCCAAGGGCGCTCGCCAGTGCCTTGGTATCAATCTCGCATATGCGGAGCTGTACATGGCGTTGGGGGCCATCCTGGGTCGCTTCCCAGTCGCCAATGGAAGTCCTCGGCTGCAGATGATGGATGCCAATGCCAGCCTCAGGGCTGTCGAGATCGCTGGCGACATGTTTCTCCCGTCCACCAAGTCGGGGAATAAGCACGTCATCGCAGTGTTTACTTAGAGCCACGGCATCCATCCGTTGCGCGACGCCAACATGACGATTTCCTACCAACCTACGAGGCGCAGGGGATGTGATGTCAAGCCGCGAACTTCACCTTGTACCTTTATTTCTGTTTATCATCGACTGCAAATATTTAAAATGCTAGTACATTCAATTTTCTTCATTTGCACTTGAATACAGCCGACCACATACAAAATCTCTCATGTAATAGCCGTAGAACCCACCGGATATTGGACCATACTGCGCTAGGCACCGGGGCAAGCCGAGGCTAGTAGCTGTCGACCCAGAATTCCGGAGCACTGTAAATAAAAAGCATATCAAGGCCTGTATCCCCCTTCTCGTTATCTGATCTGATCGCGAGGCATGCGCCTGCTGGTGATTCTGCCCTCGACAGGCCAGGGTGTCGGCAGAATGGCACGTCCGCGGAGCAACCTCCGCGGAGCTTATTCAGCCGCGGAAGCCTAAGGCGCTCACGAATAATTAACCTCAAGATGGCATCTCATTCCACGGAATCTCTCTAGCACACACGTCGATCCCACGGAGCACCGCCCAATGGAAGCCACCATGCCGGTAGCAAGCGACGGTACACGCTCGACCCGCAAGGGGCAATCCTCCTGCGACTTCTGCCGACTGCGCAAGCTCCGGTGTAACAGACCGCTGCCCTGCACCAACTGCGTGTCTCGCGGCAAGAAGTGCCATTTCGGAGCTGCTGCGAGTGCGACCGTTGCCGCGGCCCCAGGAACCGCCGCCCAGGAGCCAAGCTCCATCTCTACGAAGACTCCCCCACCGCAGCCCGCGCTTCCGGGCGCAGCCGCCGACCAGGGCAACCTGCTAGCTGAGATACAGGCGCTAAGGAAGCTTGCGCAAGACCTAGAGAAGCGCGTCGTTCAGAGCACCAGCCCGAAGCGCGACGACAATGCCTACGACTTCTCCTGCTCGGTCTCGGCGTGCAGCCCCGGACCGGCCCGGGTGGACCTCCGCCCGAGTCCACCGGCCGATCTAGGCCAAGTAAGCGAGGCGAGCCAGGTGAGCCAGGTGGTGGCCCATCTCGAGCGCGTGTCCATGATCCAGAGCTCCGACGAGCTCATCTACGCGGATGACCTGGTCTTCAGGGTCGAGCGCATCCGGGCCATCCCCCGAGCCCCCAACTACACGGCCCAACTGGGCAAGCCGACACGATGTGTGTGGCTGCCACGCCAAGACGAGGCCAGGGTGCTCCTGGACAAGTTCGTCACCAACGTGAGCTACATCCACCATGTTGTGCACCACCCTTCGCTGCCAGCCGCCATCGACGACGTCTACCGCCAGATTGGCGGTCAAGAGCGCATCAAGCCCGGCCACCTTGTCCTACTCCTCAGCATTGTTGCCAGTGCGACGTACATGTGGGCGGCACCTGATGATGTCGACACGGAGGGCTCTTTATTCGCTACGTCTGCGGAAGCCATGGCGCAGACACCCCTGTGGATCAAGGCGACGCAAGACGTGCTCAATGCCGGACAGACCAACCCGGCACTTTCGCTTGAGACCATCCAGGGCATTATTATCCTATCCTTTCTCATCTGCAACTTGGAAGGCGTGTCACTTCGGTACCGGTCTCTCATATCCACGGGACTGTTGCTGAGCCGCGAGCTGGGTCTCCATCGCATCGACCACGAGTCCAACGCGGCATCCGCCAGCACCATTCAGGCTGAGATGGGCCGCCGAGTGTGGTGGTACCTGGTCGCCACTGACTGGTATGTTTTCATTCAATTCGTTGGCTTGACAGACGGAGTATTCTAAGACAAAGGTGCAGGCTATTGGCCGCGAGATATGGCGGTCCGAGTGAGGGCGTATACCAAGCCAACCCTCATCAAATGATTGTCAAGAAGCCACGCAACATCAACGACGTGGACTTGCTTGACAACGGGTTCCATCTAGACCTCCCCATATCCCAGCCGACCGAGATGTCTTACTTCCTCCAGCGCATTCGCATGGCCGAGATCGCACGCCGCATCGTCGATCACAACTCCATGGCCGTGGTCAGCTCGGGCGGGCCAAGCTACTACGCCCACGTGGTGGCTATGGACGCCGAGCTCGACGAAATGATTAACGACATCCCATCCTTCTTCCACTTGGAGAACTACGAGCGTAGCCCTGACTCCAAGACAAGCGGTATCTTTATTCAGGCCTACATGCTCAACTCCATCATTCACACGCAACGATGCAAGCTACACATGACGTATCTCTCGTCTGGGCCCAACAACAACCCGGCTTTCGCGGCATCCCGGGAGACGTGTCTCAAGGCAGCGCGGCAGATCATCCGCGCTGAGGCGCAGCTCGAGCGCGCCCAGCACCCCTTTGTGCTGATCCGGTTGCGCCTGTCCGCCATTCTTTACGGCGTGTTCATGGCCAGTATCGTGCTTCTTATGGACGCATGCGTCAATGGAACTGGCTCCCTGCAGGACGAAATTCGTCGCGGCGAGGTGGCCGAGGCGTTGCGCATCGTCGAGGATGCACGGAGTCACTCGCTCGCGGCGGCGAACCTGCATGAGTCACTGACGCAAGTTCTTGCGAAGCAACGGAACCCCCAGCAGCAGCAGCAACAACAACAACAGCAGCAGCAGATGCAGCAGATGCCACGGGTGTCTATGCCGGTGCAGCTGGGAAGCACGACCACTGCTGCTCCAGTTCCGATCGCAGCAGCGGTACAAGTAACACTGGGGCACGATCAGGTGGCCCTTGTGTCAAATCCGACTGCCCTGGACAGGGGTGCCTCTGTGGGTGCAATTCCGGCTCAACTGCCTGTTGCAGGCAGCCAACCGCCATATGGCAACCAATTGGCGCAGAGTCTGGAGGAGCTCATGGACCTCGATGGCTTCCAATGGGATGATCTACTGTCTGGGATCGACTCATCTTCGTTCTTTTGACTAGAAGGAAGTCAGAATCAACTCGCCTCATGAAAGCTGAGCATGGAGTTCCCGAGGACTGATGAACGGTTTGGGGATTGCACAGCCTGATTTACGCTTTCGAAATTGCGGCTCAGACGAAAAGGACATGATGCAACCGGTGACACGATCCACGGCTTTGATGGGCAGGGTCTATCCTTGGATCAACCTGCAACAAATCGCGCGCGACGACAAATCACCAGCGGCATGACCATCGCACCGCATATGAAACCTACCAAGCGTTTGCACCAGTTGCAAAGACACGCTCTATCATTTCGTCGGTATGCAATGCAACTAGTCCTAGCAGCCAATGTAAAAATCAACTCTACCTTTAGGCTAAGTTAATTTATACGCCCTACTTTACTAGGGGTAGACCTAATTTCTAGCGATAGGGGTAGAGTTAATTTTTATACCGCTAATTAAACGTCGAGGCTACGTACTTTTCTTAGTAATCCCATTAGGCGCTTTGAGCCCTATAAAGATCCTCTCCGAGATCTCTCGCTTGCGGATCGTCTTGATGGCGTCGGTGGCGAGCGTCACTCGCGCGCGGTGGTCTCTGTGTGCTTCGGCGAACCCATCATCTTTCATCCACTCCTCGAATTCTTGCTGAGGCCTCAGAATAAGCAGCGAGTATCCTGTCTTGGGTTCACCGACCTTTTTTTTCTGGGCCGCCACTTCCTTTTGCACAAACGCTTCGTTGACGTTCTTGGCGTTCAAATTGAGATTGAACTTCTACTTATTGAGTTCTCGGGTCACCGTCATGACGTCGCGGCCTGCGCCCGGTGGCTCCACGGTGCAAAGTCCTTCCTTCTTGCCTTCTGTTCGCCCCTCGACCCTGTTCATAAAAGCCTCGTGCGGAAACTTCTTCTTGTTTGCATCCAACCCATTCGTGTAAGGGAAGAACCATTTTTTTTTTCTTGGGGCACTTGGCCCCCATTACACCGTACTTATCGAACCAAGTCTCGTAGACTACCCAGAGCCACTCAAGCTGCACAGAATAGCTTAGCTTTCCCTCCAAGTCACCTATATCTTGGCCATTGACTTGGGTCAAGAGGCCCAAAACCAACACAAGCCAGCCCAACCACAGCCGCGGACGCAGAAGCATGGTTAAATACTGGCTGTATTGATTAGCCTCGTCAATTAAAAACAAAAGAGAGACTCAAGTTCGAAGAAGACTAGCATAAACGAACTTTTAACTTCGTTATAGATACCACAGAGAAGACGGAAAAATCGTAAGCAGTTAAAAAAAAAAGCAATAGATTCTTGACGCATGTATTGTGAAGTCCAAGGCTCATGGCGAGCATGGGGTGGCACTTGGCTCTTTTGGGCACATTTTCCTTTTTAGGCAAATAATGTAAGTAGAAAATAGTGCAAGACGCCGTTCCGTATACTATTACGAGGATAGCAAAGGTATTCGGTCTAGTACGCATGGCTCGTAGCTCTCAAGCCTCACACATCCTAGACGCGCTTACACCTCCTCTTTCCCAATAATCATATATTATCTCTCTTTTTCTGATACCCCAGTCTTAATAGTAGAGCGATCCTAGTCTTAATATGTCCTCGTCTTCTCCAATTTCGAACAACCAAACTGGCCGGCTCCATCTACTCGAAATCCCTCTTTCTTAAGCAGATTTTCTCTCTTAAGCTTTTGTTTCCCTCTACACCTCAATATCTCATCAAAGTGGTCTTATTCAGAGTTCACGAGTAGCCACCAACGTCTACCTACAACAATGCGTTGGACCAAGTTGATGGCGTGGTCGGGGCTCTACGTGCCCTGCTCAGCTCTCGCAGACGGGTACTTTACACGGTATTTCCAGGATTGCCCGACCTCTTGTCGAGGGGCAGGCTCCGATTCGGGAGACTGGACTCAGATTCACTCTCTCAAGGGCTTTAAGCGCTACCAGGAGCCCATACTATTCGGCCTCAACCTACACAATACTGTCGACGATACCAACACCGTCTTGACAATTCGAGCTTGTGCTATCGCTGCATCCGGCAACTCCAGCTCTACCAGTACTACCAAGTCGGAGCATAAAAGATCTACCGGAGATACTCTGACTGTTTCGGAAGGCTACGGCGCCAAAAAGATTTTACGACGCGTAGTGCCTATAGTGGGCGGCGCCTTTCGCTCTATTGCAAACAAAGAGACGGCCCTACCAGACTCTAGACACATTGCTAATGCAGTCCAATATCTCGTTTCTCATATAGAAAGTTCAGAGTCTTGTAGATCTACTATAATATTTTCCAAGACCCAATCGGCCATTGTCGGCGTGTATGCTAGTTCCCAGGTTGCCAAAAGCTCCGTCTCGACCCTCCTGTCCAAGTTCGCGGCTGTGCTATCTAAGGGCTCTTTGCAAGTCTATGGCGCCAATGTTACAGCTGCCTTAAGCTTTAGAGTCTTCGCAGCCGGCGCCAATAATCTGGCTTCTGTCTAGTCTACCCTACGCGCCTGGTCTTAAGGCATATGCCAGACCGGAAACTCACCCTTGGCTGGCGTGGACATAGACGTCTTGGTGGCTACGCTCGACAAAAGTGCATCAGCATTCATAGCATCCAATAGCTCCACATTCAAGGTCTTGCCAAGAAGCATAAACCGACGTGACTTCTGTCGTACTTAGCAAGTCTAGATTGGTGATAGTTGCGCGTCCCTTGCTAGCAACTGTGGCATCTTAGTCAACGACTTTATAACGTATAATCCCAAGGACAGATTGTGCTCCACCCTTTAAGATAAGCAGTTCGTCTATTGCTCGGTAGGAGATCTTCCGGATCCCCGTCCTTAGCCTAGTGCCGACGGCACGTATAACGTCTATGATGTCCAGGACGGTGACGGGTGCCGGAACATTGCCGATATGCATTACCTCAGGCAGAGGGACATTGAGGATTTCAACAACAATACGTAGGGATAGATGGGATGCAACCGACTGCAGCGGCCCCAACGAATTTGTCTTAGCAAAGGCGACGCACCCATACCGCCTGTGATTCCCGGTGCTGCGTGCAGACCGCAGGCCGATGTCAATCCAAGAGCCCAGAAGCCTCCTAAAGACACGCCACTTAAGAGCCTGAATCCCTGCCCGTTAAACGCTTGCTGCGATGTATGGGGATTTTGTAGCACCACTGCAGAGTGAGTAGTACTTGAGATATCGAAATGCGAGGCAGCTTGAGGCGATACTAATCTTACAGATTCTGTATAACGGCGCCTGCCGATAGGGGGGCTCCTGGCACAACTCAGCCCGGTAAAGCCTCGTATATCTCCAACTGCGAGATGGACATTGTGAGAAACTCTACGGGACCGGCTAAATTCATGCAAGTAGGCTACTACGAGGCCTTCAACTACCACCGCCCGTACCTCACCATGTCGCCTTCGAGCATTAACACGAGCAAGCATTCGCACATCCATTTTACCTTTGCGACAGTAACGCCGTCGTTTGAAGTCATTATCTCGGACGTGTAGAATCAGTTCAACGAGTCCACGCAACTAAAGGGGTAAAGAAAATTTTGTCATTTGGCGGGTGGGCATTCTCGACAGAGCCCGCCACTTTTCAATTGTTCCACGATGCTACCAATAGACAAAATCGCTTCGCCTTTATTAGGAACCTAGTTAAGTTCTTAGCCAATATCTTCTTTTCTCTAGTCTAAGTACGGAATAGAAATACAAGCGTTAATATAAGCTAGCTCATAACAAAACAATGTAACCAAAGTATGCCTAACCCTCCTCTAAACCCGTCTATGACACCCTCACGTGTACCGTACAGGCCTATGTCTGAAGGTGTATTTGGTGCTTTAGATCTACGTCGCACACTATGCACTATATTGGCTCACCTGGTTGCAGGTTCTTTAGATGTTTTCTTCTACAGTACCGGGTCAGATCACTAGGAGAAAAAATAATTTGTGAGTTAACTGCTCTATGCGTAGGTCATCTTCGCCGGGAGAGCCAGCATTCCGAAGAAGCCAGGCCTTACATACGCAGAGAAAGCAATAATAAGACTTTATTTCACCTTTTCAGCGCCTTTTTACATCAAACGGCACCGCTGCATAAGGGGTAGATTTTTCATCATATAGAAAGTATAGAGTACTTTTAGAGAGTCCTACCTACATTATGTACAACTCTCCGACTTCGTGTCTGCTTTCCCAATTATATTTCCCCCCCTAGATGACTTGCTCCTTTTGCCTCACTTCTAGGAGCGTTGCCCATATGGCACGCCACGTTCGACTTCAGACAGTGGACGACCGTATCTGTAATCGGGCTTGGGATCTCGTTCAGGGCGACGACCGCGATAGACAAAACCCTCCCATTTCTCACTGTGCGAGCCGCCGGAGCCTAGTTGCGAGTAGAGCACGGCGTAGCCATCGGCCTCGATATACGCCCAGCCCACATCGTAATTAGTCGTGCCATCGAGGCCCCCCCACCCTTCGTCGTCATCTTCATCATCGTCTTCTTCATTCTTTTCTGCTGGCGTGTAATCCTGATATAAGCTATCAATAATAATGACTTTTCCCGTGTAGTCCAAGCACCACCGCAAGCCTGGTAGCTTTCCCTCTCGTTGCCTCGCTACAATACTCTTTATACAGACCTCGTCGACGTATAGACAGAAGTTATATCGAGGGAGACAACCTGCAACCCAAGGCCGATCCGCTATTTCGCCATCTCGTTTCTGTTCCTCTACCCACGTGAGGAATCGACTCCGCGCAGCACCCTTGGACGCTCCATCCAGAATTGCGGGATCCTCGATAACTGTCCATTCGAGCTGCTGGCCGAGCTGGTCTTCCAGCTTGTAGTAATGGAGTTCGTCAGCGACCGCTGCCTTATAGAGATTGAGAAAAGTCTGCCACTCGTCGTTGTTGCTGTACACGCCTCGCAGTATCACGAAACCCCACTTGTTGAGGCCTGTCGCGATGATGTTGTCGATGATGAATCCGAGGTCTCCACTCGCACTCGCGGGTTGATAGCCCTCCGGGTAACCGGGGCCTGTGTTGTTTGCGTTGGGCATTTCAGAAGTTTATGCAACAGAGCGAGCCGAATAGATTTTGTGATATTTGAGACTTCAATGCAGGGCAATAGGAGGAAGATCTCAAGAAAGGTTTTACTTGGCCGTGGGCTTCAAGCTAAGACCATTTATGCTGGACAGTTTGTGCTACTTCGGCGGCATTTTGGAGGGTCAGGGCACGCTGGACTTGGTATTTATTAGAATAACTGGACCGCATTGTTTATTCACGCTAAGCCCAATAAAGCATACTACCCCCCTTGGCTCTACTCCTCCTTCAAAGGTTTTCCACACATGATGCCCATGTAACTGATCTACCCAACCCATGTTCAGTCCTAAACCCTGACTTAACATGCCGGGGGCGTCCCTGGGGCTTGTTCCTATCGACATGGTTCTAGGGTTTCTTGACAATCTTGACAACAATACCATCCGCCCTGGCCTTGCTGTCCTTGAACTCGGCAGAGGTGTAAGCTGGGTTGGAGGTGTTGACAACAACACCCATCTGGCCACCGTTCTGGGCGCAACCGAGCAGGGCAGCCTGGCGCTGAGCGTGAGCACGAGACTGTGCCTCGCGGCACCTACGCCGGAGACGATTTGTTGTAGCATCTTCAGCTGCTCGCATGTGATGTCGTCGATGTTCTTGTGTACGATCTCCAGCGTCATCTCCTGCTTCTGTTTCGTACTCATTTTGCTCTTCTTATTGGGCTGCTTTGCCCGTGTTACTTTCCGTCCCTCCACGGCTGAGTTCGTCTGTGCACTCGCGTCCAACGAGGTTTCGCCCTCTTCTTCGTCATCATCAAGGAGCGCGGCCTTCCCGATCTTCTCGAGGACAATGGCTGCGCCTGGAATTACGGCGCTGATCATGGCGGCCCGCCACTCCGACGTTTTCTCGACCTTGTTTAGAGTATTGTCCGGGGTAGCGACTGAGGGTGCCTTCTTCTGTCTCTCCTTCAGGGCTTCAATTTTCAGCCTTAGATCTTCTCGTAGCTCGTGAAGCTTGGCCCTGTGCTTCTCTGCCGTCTTGGGGAACTTGCGTGGCCACCGCGTGATTTCCGGGCGAGGGTCGCTGACAATGCCACTCAAGAATGACATCCCATACCACCGCTGGAAGAGGCATTCGCCGAGGAGCTTATCCGTTACCCGGTCCCACTTGTCGCGATCCTCTTGCTGGCATCCTTCTCGCCGAGCGTTCTGGAACGCGGTGCTGAGCTCCTTGAGGTGACTCGCCGCCGTTGCGTCGCCGTCGCCTCTGAGTACCAATGGCAGCACCCCCTGCAGGTCCTTCGGTCCCCGCGGCATCGGGACGCCCGCCAGGAGGGAGACCAGGGGCTTGATTTTCTCCTTGGATCCCACGCGACATAGCTCCCGCAGCTCGAGGATGATTTTCGTGCCCCGCCCCTTGGCCTCTGGCCATTCATCGTAGAAGACTGTCGCCGGTCGAATCTATCGCGCTAGACGTACCATCCTCTCACCTTTCCTGTCTTTCTGTCCCACGTAAATAGCACATGTGAAGATGCGGCGGAAGGGTTTTTGCGATATGCACGGCACGCTGCATAGCAATACGAGCCGCTCTCGACCGACCTTGCCCTGCTTGCCGATGGACGTGAATCTTTCGTTATGTGGAGTGCATGAGAAGGTATCTTTGTGAAACAGTCGACGTATCTCGGTTGGGTCCCAGTTGTATTCGATGCCCTTCATCGCCTTGGTGCTGGCCGCTGGCAGCTGGCCATTCATCTCATACGCAGCCATAAGGTGACGCCTTTCAAGGTCGCCGAAGTCGCCGAGCGTCTTGGCGGTATGGAGATCTTGGCCCTCGACCCAAGAAAGCAGCAGCAGCGGCATCTGCTGCGCAACCGAACCGTCCCTCAGGGTCACCGTCGGCGCCAACGTCTCGGCCCAGGCGTCGCGCCACTGGCCGCGGAGGCCCGCCGGAACGACGATCAGGTTGGGGCCTCGTTCCATCTTATTGCAGAGCTGTCGTGTGAAGCCGCCGTCGACGCAGTAGCAGCGAATGCCGAAGGGGTGGCCCATGGCGCAGTCGCCCTTCCCCCGGGCGGTAGGCTGGTGCATCTCCTCGTTCTCCATGAAGTGGTCGCGACTCATCCGCGCCAGAGCCACGGCCCCCATGGCGTAGAGCACCTCTAGCGTCTTGCCCATCCCGGGTTTGCTGGCGTTGAACGTGCCGTTGACCTTGGTTGACACGCAGGCGCTAAGCATCTTGAAGCAGTCTACCATTTGGTAGTTTTTTGACCTGCGCTTCATGCCGACGAGGAGATTGCCCTCTTCAGTGTTTCTTTTGTCGTGCCGGAAGAAGTCACATGCCTGTTCCCACATCGCCACGTCGTCGGCGAGGGCCCCTCCTCTTCCCATGAGGTCGGTGAGCCCGACTGCCATCTTGTCCACCTCGCCGGCGGGGCCATTGTACTCCTCCTGGCGGGACGTGGCTACACCCAGTAGCAACTCCAGTTCCTTTCGGCGGTCACTATCCCCCCCAGCCTGTCCATCGTCTTTGTTCTCGTCTTTGGCTTTGTTTTCGTCCTTGGCTTCGTGACGAACGTCGGCAGCGGCAGGGGCAGAGAGCTCAGCCTCGACGTAGTCGATCCACGCCGCGCCCTCGGACATCTTTGCCTCCTCCGCGGTGCATATCGTGACGACTGCGTAACGCCCGGAGCGTCGAAAAGCTTGGTTCGATACGAGCTCGTGGCCAATTTCATGCATGGCGCTCTTCCAGGAGAAGCGGTCATTGAACCGAAGCACCTTCATGCCTCCCGGGAACCTGATGCACTGGTTCGAACTCTGGAGGTCCTCCTCCGTCAAGCCGAGCGAGCGAAGAACTTCCGGCCACTGCGTCCACCAGTGCATATAAACCTTCATTCTTTCGTCTCTCATACGAGTCACCCATTCTCTGCAGTTGCGGGCATCGGCGGACCCGTGCCCCATATGCATCCATCGTATCGAGTCAAGAGTAAGTATATCCTCGTGCTGGCCCGCAACGGCACGTCCTTCGTTAGGTGCCATTTTTCCCCTGCTCGTGCTCGCTCCAGGCGTGCGTGCACTTGGGCAGTGTGTCTGGATGGACGCTATAATCTTGGTTCGAGATGACGATGACGGCTTCTACGAGCCTCTGGTGTGTTTCTGCTCAGGAAGGTCAGCCATCGCTCGCTCGCGTTGGGGTGTAGGCTACCGTGAGGCCGCGTTGGCGGCTTCTCGTCTTACCTCGACGGTCAAGGCCGCGATCGCTGCTCTCTCCTCGTCTGAATTGTATGATTGCGAGTCGGCACGGAGGCTTCAAGCGCTTTTAGCTTCGCGTCGTGTGCAATTTAGGCGGTTGTTCTCGCTCGACCTCGTGCCGTGCATCCCTAGACTTTCGGCAGTGACTGACGTTGGCTTCCAAGAGTGACCAGCGTTGGCCCGTGAGCGTCTTGCCTCGAGAGAGAACCGTTCTACTGCGCCGTGGATGGTCGAGGGAGTGGGATGTAAAGGTTGAAATATGAAGCGCGTTGTTCGTGGACTTAAAATCAACAGGCCCCTGCGTGAACCTGATGACAGTGAAGGGCAGTGGCTCCGCGGTCCGGTGAATGCAAAGGGTTGGAGAGGGTTAAGTCTTGGAAAGCGTGCAAACGTTGCTCGCCATCCTGTTCATGTGAATGCGTAAGGTAGCGTGGCGAGTCGAACGTTCGGTGCCATCTGCGTGCACGTGCTGCCTTAAAGGGCCGCAATGTGCTGTGAATCACAGATATCTTTCTCGCCCTGCTGCTGGCGCAACATCGGATGAAGCTTGGGCTCTCACTTTCTTCCTTGCGCATCTCGCCGAGCCATGCACGTCAACGCCTCTTCTCGGGTACCTTTCCGCGTTCGGCTCGTCGAGCCGGGCATTGCGGCTTCTACGGGCTCAGGCGGCAGCCAGGTGAAACCGGTATACATATTTGGCAAAAGCTCAGCTCCGCTGACATTGAATCAATCACGATATGAGGTTACTGTGCTTCGTCATGCTCAGCCAGATAGCCACATCCACCAGCCCCGACCATGCCGCCCGAAGACAAGTCTTCGATGCCTCCACTCGCCAGTTCCCAAAGGCTTCCGATCCCGCCACCCACCTCTACCACCTCCTGCATTACCATCTAAGCGCCGGCTGCACATCCGGCAGAACTTGTCGGCGTTCAGCAAGCTTCTTTGGTAGGCCTTGCCGATGCTCCCCGCCTCCTCAACCTTCGTCTCGTTGATGACCCCGCCCGCCTTGGGCGCCAGCATCGCCGCCAGGCCGACGTGGCTCCCTCAGAGCGAGTAGGGCTTCTTGCCCATATTGATATGGTAATGCGAGTTGGCTCGTTCCTAACCACACCGCTCTGCGAGGTCGCCCGCGAGCGCCTGGATACGCCTGTATCCTGCTCCCCAGCTGGCCTTGACCTCCATGAACAGGCGGGCCTCCAGTACACTCTGCCCCTGCATTTCCGGCGGCTTGCTGTTCTTCACTGAGCGTAGCAGCTCCGCCAGCAACCGCTCCCCATACTCCTACCCCGTTGGGTGGTTGCCGCTGCCGAGAAGTCTCCGGTAGACCAAGACGTCTTCACCGGCGCCTCGAAGTTGTCACAAAGCTGCTGGATACTTACCAACCTCCAACGTCGTCCCGCGCAGCAGCGCTGGCGGGGCATGCTTGGTCGCGCTGAGCCGCCCCTGGTTTATGGCGTCATCCATCCTTCCTGGGGCTGTCTCCTTCGCCACCAGCGACGAGGAACCCTTCCAGAAAGATGAGGGCTCGCCCACCGCCTTCTCGCCCGAGCCATGCTTGGCGTCATTGTCGTCATCGATCAGCTCCTCGGGTGGCCCCCTAGGCGTCCGAGGGCGTCCGAGTCAACGTCCTCAGCTGGCCGGCGGCCTCGCGGCTATCCTCGTCGGTCAAGCGTCCTGCCTGTTCTTTCGCCCACAGATTTTCTAGCAGATCAGCAAGCGCTGCGGCTTTGGCTTCGCACTCGACTAGCGTGTGAAATGATCCATCATTGTCCATACTCGTCGCGTAGGTCGATCGCTGAGCCCGCCAATCCCTGCGTGCGTCGTTAGCTTCCTTGCCTCTCCCTGCGCGCGAGCTGACGGCTGCCTACGACGGTCGCGGGAAGGCGGTGCGTATGCGACTCGCGCAAACTCACGCTTGGGGCACTGCGGCGCAACCTCAAGACGCGGTGGTTTCGGATGGTGGTTTCGGGGGGCGGCAAAGGCCGAGCAGCGGCCCCAAGGGTCGTCGCGTCAGCAGGTAGCGCGAACAGTCAGGCGTTGGGTTCTGCCAGGAGAGACTGGCAATGGATGAAGTGAGGTGATGTAAGGTTCAGTGAATGAGTCGCTTACGGTGGGTGAGGCATGCGAGGTGTGAGTAGGAGAGGCCGATGGCCAGTGCGACTGGCTGCTGCATCGGCGCGTTTGCCTGCTTATGCCGCACATGCTGAACCGGGGTTTGGTTGGTATTTGCCAGTGATGCGCGAGTACGAGTGCGCAGCCGGAGAGGAGCGCACCGAGAATGTTACCTTCGTTGGTAGTAACCTTAGCATGCCTAGGACCAAGCGAAAGCCACTCTCTGTGCCTGGCCGCTTTGCTGGTGCGGATAATCGAAGATTCGGTAGCTTGAGCCGCGGACTCGGTGTGCCGAGTCAACGGCGCTTTATAGACTACTTAAGTACGCAGCGGGCAATCTCGTCGCATCGACTCGCGACGAGTCCGTCGCCACTCTCCGCCGTCACCGCGATAGAGCCCTCGGGGACGGGCTTTTACCTTACAGTCAACAGGAACTACGAAAGAATCGGTAAGGCTCGCTGCCAACTCTCACCCTCCTCATTTAATCTAACGCTGAGTTTGGTTCTTGCCTTGATGAGGCTTGCTAGTAAGAAAAGCCACTATTTGGATGACGAGTCTCGCGCCCGGCAACAGACTCCCGACTTGTGGGAGCAAACCCATCCGCGGCTGGCCTCTCCTCCCACCGCGACCGCTCCATAGACACTCACCTACCGCTAGGCGTCGTCTCGCCGCCGTTTGATCGCGCGTGAGCCCGCGCTGGTCTGCGCAGTAGGGGCTTAACGTGTCTATGACTCGCGTACATGCCCGTCGATGCAACGCACGGCTCTCAACGCAAGCAATGGCTGATCGTGATCATCTTCCTCGTTATTCTTTTCTTTCTACCAATATTTTAGTCAGGACAACACTGTAAGGAAATCTTACGATGCATCCCCGTTGCCCTGAGCCTGCCGCTGAGCCGCGCTTAGCTCAATGTTGTCTCATACGCGGAGTGAATGTCTTTCACTAAGCACATCGTACATTCTCCAACGACTCCCGCGGCACGTCTGCTGCTCTCAAATCAGTCCCTAAGGGATTTCAACGGTATTCTGCGAGCCACGTTTGGTTTCGTGCAAGCCATATCCGATCCGAGTCGCGACGCAGGACCTTGGCGCAAGGCGGGAGCAGGCGCCAAATTCGTTGGCTTCACGGCTTGTCGATGTGAGTATGCATCTCCATGAAGAGCGATTGGTAAGGAGATGGCTTTGGTCACGTCTCCGATTTATATCTCACCACTCGTGTTCGACCGCATCCGCTGGCGCGGTGTGCAGGACCAGCGCTATGGTATTGCCCGCGCAAGCGTTACGAGGCCGACACACCGAGAAGAGACTTGGCCATGTCGCGCGCGCGAGCGAGGAGTGAAGATTTAGCAGCTGGATCACCCACTGCCCCCTCTAACCAGAGCTTCTCGCCTGTTGCGCATATCGTGTTATGGAGACGTTTCTGTGTGCTGAGGAACAAGGACGAATAGCAACGGCGGTGAGATGGCGTGGTGGATGATCGAGCTCGTGCCATGCAACAGCGCGAGCTTCATTCAACAAATCGTGCCTCTTGCACACGTGACTGGCGAGGAGATGAACAATAACTTCCCACGCCTCTCCATGTCTCGTTTCGAGGCTTCGCCAAACATCGCCCTGCTCGTCCGGTTGCGCCGCCAAACTCTATACCACGCACATCAGCGCGGTCAACCCTGACGGTTATTTGCGGTCGAATTTAGCATGACTTCCCTTCCTTTGCCTTGGGTCAGCAGATAGCTCTCGAAACGATCGAAAAGCCTCCCTCACGTGTTTCTCCTTCAAGTGTTCCCTGCCCATCCATTTCGGCTCGTCCACAATTAAGCGGTCGCCCAGGGACCGCGGCATCGAGTCACTTCCTCGCCATATACGTACGACCTGAACCAATCAAGCCACACGCTCTGCGCTTCGAAGATACGGCCGGGGCTGGGGGTGCAACTCCCACAGCGCCACCAGTCGCGTCAGCCCGGATGGGTGAGCCGTCAGAAGGATATGACGATGTTGCGGTCGCCGCGCAGGACAAAGTTGTGTTCTTTATGAAGTCCTCGCCGGAGCCTGAGCGAAAGACGCTGCGGTATCTCAACGGCGTGGCAGCGTTGGAGGGCGGTCCGGCCAAGGGCGAGTTCAAGTTTTACGCCCCAGGAGAGGCGGCCGAGGTGAATCGCAGGATCCACGACCTCTACGTGCAGCAACCGAGCTGGTACCTCCCCAGGAAGGACTTTCCCTCGACCGGCATCAAGGTCGGCTGGCGGAAGGGCGGCGCGAAACTCCCCAACGAGCTTGCCCAGTTCCAAGAAGTGACTGCGCTACCCGCGAGCAACTCCACCGACAGGTCGGGCCAGGTCTCCGACCTTTACGATTTCTTGCACCGCCTCTACCGCAAGAAGTGGATGACCAACTTTGCAGGAAATGCCTTCCTCTCCATTATCTGCAGGGGACTCACAGACTTTGTCGCTACCCCGAGCGATGTGTTTAAAGTCTATACGGACGAGAAGCACAGTAAGTCCGTCCCAGCTACAGCAACCGAGCGCGCCGCCGCTGGCGCGAGTATCCCGGAACAGGATCCCGTGGTAAAGTGCAACTACGGCATCCCATTATGTGATATACCCAACCGCTGGAACCAAAAGAGGTTTTACGTCGGCCTCGTTAATTATTCATATGGTGACGCAGCCCCAGTGAGTCAGTCAGGGTGTGAGCGAGTTCCTTCCGATGCCGTTTCTACTCGGAATGGTCGTTTTCAACGACTTGTGCGATTACTCCTCCTCGCTCTCATGCTGACTGCCAAAGTCTATGGCAGCGGGGGCGCAATTCAGAGTAGGAGACTTTCTCAACTCAACCATCATGACCATCATCACGACGACCTTAGAGTGCCTGGCGTTTGTGTCGTTCCCATAGAGGCATTACGAATTACGAAACTGTACGCAGCGAAAGTCGCCAAGTACGCAGGGGACGACGCTCATCATCAATCGTGTTGAGCCCTCAGATACTTTGTAATGATCAATTTCGTGTATCTTCTTAGCAACCAATATCAGGTATAGATAAAACTTGTACATCACATTTGCAGTGCGTTCGTCCCATTTGTGTATCGCCAGTGGTGCTGGAGCGACATAGAGTATGCGAGTCGTTGCAATCGCGTAGGGAGGTTCGCTAAGGGATGGCTGGTGAGGTGTCTAGAGGCTCGTCGTATCATCCAGGACGTTAAATTATGAGCTTTAGCACCGCTCATCTGCAATATAGAACCTCTTTCGCTCCCGCAAAGCAGGGCTCGGAGCGCCCCAAGTGAGAACCATGCATGAACGTATCGTGCTATCCCGGCCCAAGTAGTATTGCATCGCCTCCTCCAGGGGGTATGTCCAAGTAAACAGCCTCATAAAACGCGGAGCTTCTCGTCCTTTGCATCTGCGAAGTTATGGATGCCATGCTACGAACCAATGTCATACGTTTGCCTCATTCTGCAATTGGGGTAGTTTGTTTTGGCTTTATAAAGTAAACTTACCCAAGGACTTTCAATCCGGTCTGGTGGCATAGTTGGTTAGCGCGTCGTACTAATAAGTTGTGTAACTCAACTGCAAGTAATGCGAAGGTCGAGGGTTCAAGCCCCTCCTGGACCAGATTTTTTTGCATTTTTTTGTGACTGGTTTTTTTGCTCTTGACAGTGATTAAAATTTGTTCCAGCTGTTTGGCGAAGCGTATTTTGTAGTGAGAGATTTACTTAGTAAGTACTGTTCATTTTCCAGAAGAGCTGCAAGGTTTGACCCAGGCGCTTTTCCGCTGGTCGTCGCGCAACGATGCCTCGCGAGTCTACGAGAAGCACACACACGCAATGCTTTCACGCGCGGCGAACAGCCGGTACAAAGAGCTGCGACTATGAATGGTCTTGTGTTTATTACAATCGATACTGACCCCTCCCTTTCCTCGTGAAGCCCCTCCAGAGGGTCTCCGATGCGTCCGTATCTCACAATGTCTCTCCCTCGCCTCGCTTCCGCAAACACTCTGAACAAGCCATCCACCACCGTCCATCCCACCTCGCCAGCCAGCGCGAAAAGTTATGGAAAAATAAAATGAAAGTTGGGGGGGTGAATATCACTCTCGGAGAGAAAACATCAACACCAAAACGTCGGCAGCTCAAAAGTCCCGAGCCCGTCCACAGCCCAGCCTCTGGAAAGGAACAGCGGCGAGCGCGAGGGCAGAGGAGTTGTCATGTCCAATGGCCTACACGAGGCAGAAGCTCGAGACGAATGAGGGGGTATTCTCATCTCGCAAGCAACGAATTTCCTTTTCCAAGGGCAAAAATCAACAACAGCATCAGATTCGCCGGTGCAACCACTTCTCCTCCCTTCTAATGAGATCCGTCCGCTACAGGAAGTTGACGAGCCATGGAACCAGAGCCCTAAAGTGAACGCATTAGCTTCTGCGTCGCCGTGTTGATATCATGGCTGCACGACTTACCCGACGGCGACAGTGGCGCCTATGCCGAAAAGAGCCCTGGTTTTGACCTTGTCCTTCTTCAGCTCAGTCTCGGTCTTGGCCTTCTTTGCTCGTGGTTGCTCCTCCTTGGCCTCGTCGGCGGCGCCAGC
Organism: Albophoma yamanashiensis; assembly: GCA_001600555.1. Taxonomy (NCBI): domain Eukaryota; kingdom Fungi; phylum Ascomycota; class Sordariomycetes; order Hypocreales; family Ophiocordycipitaceae; genus Albophoma; species Albophoma yamanashiensis. The sequence continues at coordinate 3,970,050 of BCKH01000002.1, forward strand.
CTTCTTGCTGGGCGTCTTCTCGGACGCGGAGATGTCGGCGGCCTTCCGCTTGCTCTTCTTGTCGGACTTGGGCTTCTTGTCATCCGCCCTGCCGTCTTCTGTGGACTGCTGCTCAGCCTCTATATCATTCTTCACCATCTCCTTGGCAGCCTCCATCATCTTGGCAATCTCCTCCGCGGACGGCGGCTCCCCCGCGGTTGGCAGAGGGATGTCGACCTCGGTGACGATGTGCTTCGTCTCGACGCCGTTGACGTCTGTCGAGATCTCCTCGTCGACGTGGACCTTGACCTTGGGGTCCTCTTCCCGCGGCTCCAAGATGACAGCCGGCTCAAAAGCAGAAGTCTTCATGACGATCGGGTCCTGCTTACCCTTCTGGGTGTCTCCATTTACCTGCGTTTCCGCAGCTTCCACCTTGGCCTTGGTGGTGCGCTTTCTAGGAGACGCGGGCGCACGCTTCGACGTCTTGGTAGGGCTGGCAGATCGTCGGGCACGAGAGGTGCGCGAGGCAGTCGATGGCGTGGGCGGGGCGAGCTGCTTCTGCGACTTGGTGATGTCAAATTTGGGGGGTGCGGTGATCTTCTTCGGCGAGGAGTCGGAGGCGGTGGAGACGGAGATCTTGGCAGGGTCGAGCAGAGCATGAATCCACGGGGCGATGTTGTACTCTTCGGCCAAGGCAATCGCCTGCTGAGGGGGGATCCAGATGTTGCCCGCCGTCTCCTCGGAACTCGTGGTTTCAAGGGACTTGATGTACTTGCGCTCGGCCTCCTCCTCGGAAGCTTCTGCGTAAGGGAAGGTCGCCTTGAACATGCCCGTCGCGGAAATATAGCCGTCGAAGCTCCGGCGCATCAAGAAGTAGCTGTTTGGGCTCGACTTGAAAATGCCCGAGACAATGCCCTTGGGCAGGGGGGCTCGGAGATGAACGTAATCGAAGGCTCCCAGCGTGCCAGACTCGGCCTCGTCCCCGCCGACCATCTTAGGCGTCAGCGTGGTTTGACCGAGGCGTCGTCGCGAAACGAGGTCGGCGTCTGTTCCAGGGTTAGTCCGGCGGCGCGGGAGATTGACAGAGACGATACGCTGCAGGAGCTTGGGGAGATATACGATCGGGGATGGCCTCGAGCATGAGCGGGTTGGTGCGCTCGGGCAGGCTTCTTTTAGCTGCAGACGCCATGGTGGTTTCGTCTGAAGCGCGTGGATGCGACTTTTGACGCGGCGCAAGCGGGTCCGTCGGGCTGGTCAGGGGAGCACAACTAAGTCGTGCGCGCAGAGATGCTCGAAATTGCTGTCAGTCGTGGGATAATATTTGATTGAATGTGCTAGAGGTCGCGAGGAGTCTGTCAGCCGTGCCAACGCAGCACACGGCGCGCGCATCCGCCGCGTTGTCGCGAAAAGTGGTCGCATACATACAGTGACCGGGGTTCGCGCGAGAGGACGGAGAGGTAGCGCGGGCGTATGCGAATCAGGCGAGGCGCCAATTCATCAAGAGAGGGGACTAAACGAGGGAACCTCGTCGGGGAGCGGCGGCGTAGCGGCTAGAGTCGTGCGTCTCCCTGCGGTGGCCAGCTGCGGAGGGTGAGGAGGGAAGAAAGTCGCGATCTGGGGGATGCGGAAGCGTCGCGCAAATTAGGCCAGAGGAAGGAAGGAGGAGGGAAGGACGAGAGCGGCCAGCTGGGGCGTGCTGGCGCTGTGCGGTGGGCTGGGGTAGAGAATGGTGGGCGCACGAGGAAGGTGGCCTTAGCGCTTCAGGTCACTCCACAGGTGCTGCCACAGGCGTTCGAGGCGCCGCGTCGGCGGTGATCTTGGCGTGGGTTAGGAGACGGGAGCGCGAGCCGGCGGGAGGCGAGGTACCTCGTCGCACGGCTCCGGCGCGGGAGGTACTTGGTGCTGGGCTGTCAGTCCCTGAACGCGGGACGGGGGTGAGGTCCCTGCTGGCGGCCGCGCAGGTGCTGGGAAAAAAAGCAGCGGGGGGATGCGCGACTCGACCCTTCGGCGCCCGGGGGGGACGAAACGGGTATGGCTGGGTGTGAGCTGAGGCGGGCTGCTAGCGCGGTACTCTCAGATCACCGCAAGCTCGGCCACCATTTAGGTATCCGCCTATCTACTGGTAATACGCTTTGGGCGCGGCTTCTCCTCTGGGTCTAGCTTCCTCCATTAATTGCCGATGGAAATGGGCGTCAGGTCAGGTGGGCGCATGAATAACGAGCTCGGAATCGTGAGTGGTCTTGACTGCCGCTCGTTGTCGTCGTGGATATTGCTCTCGTAATTGGCTGTCTTCATATGTTGTCGTCGAAGCGGGTATTCTAGGACGTAGGTAGACTGCCAAATCTTGAATCTTCATCCGTCGGAAGAGCTTAGCTTGCAGTAGCAGCTAGCTCCGAACATCTTCATTGCAGCAGTTCAAGCCTTTACCAATGCCCAATTGTCGACAAATCCAACTGCTTGAATAGGAATAGTAGCATTTTAGACGACACAACTCTCCTCAAGCTCGATGCATCTCTGCCAGCGACCAAACCGAAGACGTAACACGCGTAAGAACGGTGCAGAGAGCGTGTTGCTTTTTTCACGGTGGGGTGTAGGGTAGCTTGTGGAGGCAGCGGAGCGACGACTCGTATTATTTCCCCTGGATGCATCGTCGGCGTCCAACTTGATGGACCCAGTTTGGGCAGCGGTGAGCCAGTCCCACGTTTCCAAACAGCAAATGACGATGCATCCGTCTGGCCATGCCCACCCGAGCCGGAGAGCCTTGAAACGCGACCCTGTACGTAGTACTGCATATGCTACCTATGAACCACGCGTGACACGCTCCAGCAGAGCACAGTCATTTCCTGTCAGACGTCTCCGGGATAGTCCACCACGAGCCTCTGTCACCGCCACGGCCCGCAGCTTGGCCTCCACCACGAGCATCGCCAATGCCTTCTGCCCAATTCCACCAGTTCCATGAACGATTCCCTGCGCGCCCGCATCAACCCAGCCCCTTGCCGGCGCGCCCTCAGACCCCTGGGAGCACCCGCTCCGGCGCCTTTGTCCAATCATGCCCGTGCGTCGCGCTGGACCCCACCGACGCGGCGCTGCAAGCCCCTCCATCGTCACCGTGTTCGCCGCCTCTCCACGGCTGAGCTCCTGACCGACCTTGGCCCGTGACATTTCTCCTCCTTTCCCAATCTCCCCTCTTTCCAAAACAAAAGATTCCCTCGTTTTGCGTGTCATTGGCAGACGCGGAGTGCCATACTCGAGACCGATTCGCCCCCCCCTCTGTGAGCTATCTGACGAGCACCCTGCCCAGCATGGCTTCTCACGATGAGGATACGATGCCCGAGGAGACGCAAGGCTACAAGCTCTCCCAGCCCAAGCAGAGCTTGGCCGAGTACCAGCAGATGGGTATGTGCAGGTTTCATCGCAAGCCTTCCAAGCGTGGTGAATTCGACGGCGTTTGAGAGCTGTTCCGCCAGGTCAAACATCTTCGCATCGCCCACCGCTTCCCCGCCATTGAGGTCAACACCAAGCGCATCGCTGACCCACCCACTCCTAGATGCCGGCGACGAGTCCCTGCAGCGGTACAAGGAATCTCTGGGCCTCGGCGGAGGCAAGGACATCTCGGACCCCAACGACCCGCGCGTCTGCGTCATCCTCTCGCTCACCATGGACTCGCCCGGCCGCGACCCCGTCACCATCGACCTGTCGCAGGCTGGCAGCGAGAAGACCCTCAAGGACAAGCCCTTCCGCATCAAGGAGAACGCGAAGTTCACCATGAGCGCCAAGTTCAAGGTCCAGCACGAGATCCTCAGTGGCCTGCACTACGTCCAGGTGGTCAAGCGCAAGGGCATCAAGGTGTCCAAGGACTCGGAGATGATTGTACGCCTTCCCCTTGCCTGTCGAAGGCTCGCCCGAAAGGGAACTGCGGTAACTGACAACGAACACAGGGAAGCTACGCTCCCAACACCGATAAGCAGACGACGTACACCAAGAAATGTAAGGGCGCATGGAACTTCTTTCACCCCGCTGGTGTCGGTAGCTGACGCAGATCCTAGTCCAAGAGGAAGAGGCTCCCTCCGGCATGCTCGCCCGGGGGCACTACAACGCCGTCTCGAGCTTCGTCGACGACGATAAAAAGACGCATCTCCAGTTTGAATGGAGCTTCGACATTGCCAAGGACTGGTGACGCGGAAGCACGCCGAGTGCTGCTGATGTGGGAGGGGTGGAGAGCGTTCCAAACCTAAGTTAAGAAGCGTCATCATGAAGACACGAGAATACCTGTGCCCGAGAAGTGTGCAACATTGGTCGGAGGATTTAGTCTGGCTCATCTATATAAACACGTTTAGGGCCACATTGTCCATATCCATATACCAGGCACGCCCTGATTAGTCTAACCGCGGACCTGTCTGTGAAGCACTGCCCACTCCAGCGCCCGCGTATCTGGCCAGATGAAGGAATGACTTTGTACAGAGTCCACCAGCGTCTGCGCACAAACGCGGCCGCTGCTCTTACAGAAAGTAGTCCGGCAGGGCATTGCCATCTGCAGCCTTTTCGTTCCCGGGCTGCTGATCCTTGTGCAGGTCGTTCTCCGGCGCCGCCGCAAAGACGTTGAAGAACCTCTCTCCACCGTCGCTCACCTCCAACACGCTCGCCATGTTGCCGCACCGGTAGCAGTAATTCGGAGCACTCCACACGGTGCTCAGCCGGTCATCGTACAATACTTGGAAGCCTTCCTGGCACAGCTGGTGCGCGCGGAGGATGTGCGACATGTTGTTCACAGCCAGGAACTTCTTGACCACCTGGGCGCCGAAGGTGTAGCCGGCTCCGCGAGGCGACAGGGAAAATTCGTCCCGTTCGGGGTCGGGATCGGACCAGACGAGGTCGGCCATCGGGCCCTCGTGGGGGATCTCTCGGAACCGGTCTATGATCTTGATTTGGTCGATTGAGTGTATCGAGGGCGACAGTCCTGGAAGCGGTCAGCCGCGGTGCTCTTTCCCACAACGTAGTGATCCATACCCCCGTGCACGCAGAAAATTTGGTTGTCGATCACCACACTCAGCGTCAAGAAGTCAAACATATCCGTGAAGTAATGCCACACATTGGCATTGCCGTATTTGCGAGAACACTCAGTGTAGAATCCGTACGACTGGGTAACGCCACGCGACTCGTGGTTTCCGCGGATCAAATGCACGCGATCGGGGTATCGTAGCTTCAAACACACAAGCAGCGAGATGGTCTCCACGCTGAACATGCCTCGGTCGACGTAGTCGCCTGTGAATCGTGCCTAGTCAGCCTCCTGCGTCGCGCATGGTCCTGGCGGGCGGGCGCGTGAATACCCAGGAAGAGATAGTTTGTGTCGGGACAGTAGCCGCCGATCCTGAATATCTCGATCAGATCGAAGAACTGCCCGTGAATGTCACCGACGACGGTGACTGGCGCCTTCACGTGCACCACGTTGCTCTCGCGCATGAGCAGTTCCTTCGTCTTTGCGCATATTGCTTCGATGACGGATTCGGCGAGAAGTTCCTTTTTATACAGGCGCGAGATGCACTCGTCCAGGTCGACCGACGCTTTTCGAAGCGCAGGTAGGGTCAGCTCGTGGCTCGCCGGGGGCGGGAGGGGTAGCAAGTACTGGGTAACCCGGGCATCGCGGCGCGTGGATGGAGGGCTGCCCCGAGAGGCGAAGCGTCTCTCGGAGTCGAGTCAAGGGTACCACGTCTGGGATGCGGCAGTGCGGGCGCGGTTCATCAAGGCTGGCTGTGACGTCTGCTCCGGGCGAGGGCGATGTCTGGAGCAAGGCTGACGGCATACACCATTATGATCGACGAGGCCACCAGATCACATGGGCACCGGGCCGCAGAACCAGAGGACAGCTTCAGGCAACCATCGGGGGAGCGACAAGGCGACGAGGTTGGCTGCTGCGACTCTTGCCAGGACAGGCACGCTGTTGATCTGTCGTTGACGTCGGAAGCAGTCGCTGAGAAATTGGCGAGGTCCACTGGCAGGAGTTGAGAGACAGCCTAGCCAGTAGCGCGCTGTACCCGTGGAGCTTAACCGCCAGCACGCGTGGATTGCAAGGCGGCAATTGAACTGCCGGCTGGCGCCCTTCGCTGAGTGTCTCAAGCGCTGAAACAAGAGCAATGATCGCCTTTGGCGTGTCTCTTCAGGAAAGCGGTGGACGGACGGGATATTCACCTGGCGACTGAGCAGAGCGCTGTGACGAGTCTTCTGCGTCCGACGATGAGCACAGATCGATCGCTGGTGCACATCGCAGGCCCATATTACAGGTTACACAAGGGAACTCTGGAAATGTGACTACACAGGTGCTTGTTCCGCTCGGAATAGTACAATATAATGGAGGCTACATACGGAGCACGGAGAAGGTAGATTGAATCACTTCTCCTGGGACGCCGGAAAGATGCATCAACCCTTTTGCATTGTGGTGCTGGCCGCGATTCAGAGTGGAACATGTTTCGATGAGCGAAGCGACACGCCCTAGCGAAGCGCGCGCGGCGCTTCCTCACCCCTACGGCTTTGACTTTCAAGCACTGGCTCTCAGTAACCTTAAGCGGCGTGCAAACGGACAGCTGTTAGCTTGCCGTGCCATTTTGAGTTGGGCGGCAAAATCTCGGCCACGCGACTCGTCGTATTAAAGGGTGGTACAGGGTCTCTTGGCCCGTGCGTTGTCTCACGTGTTACCCCAAGGTTCCAGCTCGAGCTTCAATTGCGCTGCAACTCACCCCGTCGTGCGCATCGTCTTCACACTTTGAAGAGAATCTTTTCCCTCTGCCCTTTGCCTGATGTGACACATCTCACATAGTCTCACGAGGCTCGGGGAGGGGGATCCGTGGACTTCTGCGTTGGCTACCTGGCCTGATCAACATCTCACAGGCACACGCTGCCCAACATCAAACGCTCAGCAATCCATCGCAACTGGAACCCTTCGAATCCACACCGGCGCTTTCATTCAAGAAGATCTTTCCTGTTCGAGGCTCACGCAAGATCAGCAGCTCTCTGAGAAGCGCCAGCAGCCAAGAACTGAAAGCAATCATCATCTCCACCAGCTTCCGCCCGCTGGCGACGATCAAGCAACTCCCGCCCGACTGCTCTACGACCCGATCGCCTTTGTTTTCGTCAGGCAACTTGATGTGAATGCTAGGAAATGTCAACGTCATTTCCTGGCCACGGTGGCCAGCCCCAAGAACCTCAATGTTATAATTGCGGAGCAGCCGGGCATTGGGCGATCGCCTGTCCCGAGCCTACCAGAGAAACCCCAGCGTATGTCCTCCCCTGTGCTCATGGCTCTGAAGCTACCGTATCTTTTTTTGTGTGTGCGCTAACTAAATCTCCTCATGTAGTGGTTTGGCGGCCTGGAGAAGCTCATCTGGCACGAACCACGGGCATGGAAAGAGCCATAATGCTGGCTCTAAGAAAGCGAAGGGTCCTATCATCACAAAGTACGCACCGCCGCCTCCACCGCAGCCATCGTCGTTCAACACAGGGATGAGCCACTACCCGCCTCCGCTGCCTGTGAATCACCCACCGCACCAACCTCCTGGCCTCTACCCAGGACCGAGCCCGCCGTACCAACAGTACGGCCCTCCGCCTCCTGCGTATCCTCCCGGCTACCATCAACCTGCATACGGGTACGTCTCTGGCCAGTATGCACCGCCGGCACCGCCAGTACACTACGGGCAACCGCCTCCCTACAGCCCATCAGGATATATGGCACCGCTGCCCGGACCACCGCCGCCGCCGGATTCGTACTCACATTTGAGATCGAATGCGCCGGAGTACAGGCCGCCTCCCCCTCCACCCTCACACTACCATCAACCGTACCCTCCATCGTCCTCATACGTGCCTCGTCCCCCGTCGCACTCTCCCAAGGCAGCCAGTGTTCCACCATCAAATGTTCGGCCAGAGGTCCCGCCACCTCGACCTGCTCCTACTCCGCCGAAATCATTGCCTGCAAGAATCAGCCACCCACTGCCACCCAAGCCGCCACCATCTCTCGATCAGATGAAATCACATCGCGATCACAAAAGCCGACGGAAGCACGACCGCCAGCACAATCATCAGGAGAAGAGGCACAAAGACCACAAGCCCAATTCTAGACTGCAACGGTCCAGCTCTCCGTACGAACATCATCGGCGGACTTCTTCCGCTGGACGGCATCCTCCGAAGGACTTGTTGACGCATAAGTCGCCAACCCAAGGAGCGACTGGGCATAGCCATCCCAAAGAGCCCACTCCAATGACTCACACAGCCAGCAAAAGCGTGGATCAAACTGCGGCCGTCGATGCTCCCAGCAAGTTTGAAGCGCCGAAGAACGCCAGCAATGACTCTACACCTGTGGCAAGTGGCGCAAACGGTGTCCATTCGGCGAACAACGGAGAAGCCAAATTGCCACCGCGCCCTGACACTGTTGACCCGCCAAACCTCGAAGGCGACAAGGAGGAGTCGTCTTTGCCGCTACCTGCGAGAGGCGGGCAGCCGGACTCTGCTGAATACCCCGGCGAAGATTTTTTGGCCAAAAGCCCCATCGTGGAGAAAGAAGACGGGGAAATATCCAACGAGATGCCCTCTGATGAGACATACTCCAAGATAGGCGCCAGTCCAAGCTCAGAAGCGAGAGCATTGGGATTGACTGATGATGCACCCGTGCCGCCTGCGCTGGACGACCAAACGAGCCGAAAACGCGGCCACAGTGTCGAAGAAAAAGACGAAGAGCGGCGCTCAAAGAAGCACAAATCGGACAGCACGGTACAGACCAGCGACAAAGCCAGCCAACAAGAGAGCGGTCCAGGCAGCGACCTTTGGGACGTGCTCAAGGTCCCCCGACAAGTGGACCGAAAGCGTCGGGACTCCGCGGGCTCTCGAGGATCGAGGCATTCGTCCATATCCAGCAAGTCCTCTGACCTTAATTCGCTGGAAGCAGAACTCTTGGGTCGGTCGACGAAGCAGAAGCAGCGGGAGCCCAGCCCAGCCCCAAAGCAGCGACAGGACCGAAAGGCACCCTTGAAGGGCAAACGTCGGCAGCAGAACTCCAACTCTGCTTACAGGTCAGACCCCGACAACATCCAATACCCTGAATCAAACTAATAACCAGCCTAGCCGTCGGTGGTAATGGTCTCATTGGAATGGCTGCAGTAAATAATTTCGCGGCACTTCACGATGCGACCTACAACAATGGTTCGGCCTCTGTCGCTGACCGAGCATGCCGATCTACGGCTTGGTGCACACCCAAGCCGGAAAGGGTATGAAAGGCCAACTTAGGCTTGTACTTTCGTTCTTCGTTTTGTCCTGCACCTCTTCTCCCGTCTCACCGAGCACCCTCGGACAGACACCATCATGACCCTCACGATCAAGCATTGCATGAATCGGCGTTTGCTCCCATCTAGATTTCACCTACTAAGTTTGTTTTGCTTTTACTCCTACATTTGCTTTGACGCCTACATTTGCATGCGTCTTGAGTTGGGAAGCTCTGAGCGTCATTCTCATTCAATCTCTGCCCTGAAGGCCGGCGTAAAGAACCTCTTTTGCATACCCATCTCTCCCGCGGAAGGAACACCTCGTGAAGGCTGAGTATGGTGCTCACACATCCTACTTTTCGTCTCTCACGATGGCTCGCACTCTGCAATGCCGCAATGGCCTGTCGTCCCGCGGCACACATGGCGCAACGTGAGACAAGCTGGTATTGCATTGTCACTCCTCCTGCCTTAGAAACCTAGTGAGATACATCTGGTATATGAAGCATTAATAAAGTAAGAATCACAGTGATGAACTGCCGGTGTGTAAGTACACAAAAACAAAACTCCTTTGCTTATAGAGTAGGTGCCGCTGTGCAACCATACTCTTCAGTCCCTCCAAGAGCCAATCCAGTGGCTACCCTAAGTCATCGCCATTCTCTTACTCCTCATCCTCATCCTCTTCTTGCTCGGCGGCATCAGCTGCGGCAAACTCCTGGGCCTCAGTCGCACGGTTGATCTCGAAGCGCTTGCGAAGACGGTAGGCAATGGCACGCTTGCGTGCAGCAGGGCTCTGAGTGAAGGCGGCGGAGCCTCCGAACGGGCCAGCGGCAGCGCCGTTGCGCACACGGACGATGCAGACGTTATTGGCGCCGCCAACCTTGCCCTCGCAGGTCATGCCCTGGGGCATCTGGACCTTGACGGGGAAGTCGGTGTTGGTGGCCAGGGAAAGTCCCTGGATGCCCAGTCCGGGGACGTCCTGGGTGACCTTGGCATTCTGGAAGGCGTTGGGGTCGGCACCGCCAGAGGTGCCGTCGACGGCGGCGGTGAGAGGACCGGCGCCATCCTGGTTGATCTGAGAGCGCCAGCGTCAGCATGGGTCCAAGCGTTCATGGAATGGTCATCCTGAGGCCGAGCTACGTACCTGTCGGAAGACCATGGAGACCTCGCCCGTGTCGCTGCTGGTGGGGAGACCCTTGGAGGCTCCCTGACCGGCCGTGTCCGCGACGCTCGTCTCCTTGGCGAAGTTGCTCTTCGTGCCGCCGGCACCGGCGGCTCCTCCGAGAAGACCACCAAGGCCGCCAGCACCGCCGGCTCCTCCAAGGAGGCCACCAAGACCGCCAGCAGCACCACCAGCACCGCCAGCACCGCCAGCACCCTTTGCTCCCTTCGCACCACCGGCGCCGCCAGCACCGCCAGCACCTCCGGCCCCACCCAGCAAGTTACCGAAGAGCTGGCCGATCTGCCGCCTGTGCTCCTCTCGGCGCTGGGCTGCGCCTTTCAGGGCGGAAAGGTCGTCCTCTTCACCGACACCCTTGGAACCCTCGTTCGTGGGAGCCTTGGCGCCGCCGGCGGCCATGAAGTTTTGGATCATGGTCGCGGGATCAACCGGGCCGTTGCCTTGCGTGCGCCCGAGGGGGCTGGCCTTTCCGCTGGCAATGTCGCGGTCCCGGATGATAGAGGTGTCGGCTTGGGAGCCGCAACCATTGGTGGTGCAGTCCCGAGGAGTGCCATCAGCGACTGGAGAATCAAGTTAGCAGTCTGGCCAGCTGGGATGGTGAGCCATCGTGACAAAATGCATACCGCTCAGGCCAGGCATGGAGACGCCATTTGCTCCCTCAATAGAAGTGATGAGACCGTGTGCCGAAGCACTGGCGACGAGGGCCGAGTAGACAAGTGCGTAACGCATTATGACGGATATGGAGACGAAGAGAATTGAGGCAAGGTTTGAAGATACAAGGCAATGCTGTAAGTTGAGCCGCCGGGGCTTTGAGGTCGCGGACCGGAAGAAGCGAAGTAGGAAATGAGGCAAAGGAAATGGCTGAATGGCTTGCTGATCGGGATGGGGACGAAGAAGAAGAAGCTCGTCATGGCAAGAGTCGACTCCTGATTATATAGGCGAACCCCATCTTGGAGTAACATGTCACATCCTAGCTGAGTGCCTCAACCACCAACTTCCATGTTGTCGGGACCATGACGTTTGGAGACCCCTGGCCCGGGAGAGATGTCTCCCGCTACACCGCACGGGCTACCATGGTAGTGCGATTCCACATCCGTGGCATTGTAGACATTGCGCGGTGATGACTAACAGAATATGGAGATGCCGCTTCGTAAAAGCTGTTTCTACACCTCGGCACAGGAAGCCGGGAGTGGGAACAACGAGGCTTGAAACTCGACGATCACACACCGGGATCCCAGAGCGGGCTCGCATCACCGCCTTGCGATAGGCCAGCTCCCCATCGTCGGTTCGCGATAGGCTGGCGACTCGGCCCCCGGGCGGCCGGGGCGGGTCCGAGGATGTGCTGGGAGATCTGGGGGATGGGCAGCGCATCCCTGGCAGGGCTGACAAGCGCGTGTCATTCCTGGCGTTTACAATGGGGCGCAGAGCCGCAGGCAGGCGGAACGGCAGGCGGCCGAGACGCGGGTGCCTCCGAGGGGGCAGAGGGTCCGTGACTCCGTGGTGCGTTGCAGAGTGGCGATGCTGAAACTCGGGGGTGACTGGAGCTGGGGCTGGGCTGGATGGGAGCTGCGCGGCGAGAAAACAAAAGAGCGTCGAATATCGGTAGACGATGCAACTCTTGCCTCTCCCGATAGAACATTGGGTCCTACGAAATTGAACATTTCTATGACTGCAATGGTGCTGCTGTGAGCAAGCGCAGCGATGACAGCCGGGCAGTGGGTCTCGGTGCCCGCCGGTGGGCCGTCTCGGCGGGCCGGCCGAGATTCCACATCTGGCCGGGCCCCGATCTGTGGCTGAGCCGCTTCAGCAGCGAGCCTATTTTTAAACAACGCCCCCGGCGATTGGAGTTTACTCGTCGCCACGAACCATTGCCGGCAAGCACATGTCTGTTTACCGCGGCGATGCGCGCCAGGGTAGGGCTGGCTGTCTTGAGTAAACCGCTGCAGCCGGTGTTTCGGTGATCCTGCTGCGGGCCCACCTCTCGCTCTGGCAAGGCTGACCTGTTCTGAAACGCCGCACCTCGGGCCTTGACAAGAACAATTCAGACTTCAAGGCAATAGCCAAGGGTGGGCAGACGCCGGGAGCAGGAGTTCGCCGGAGGTCCCGCTTTCTTGTTTCCTCGTGCAGATGCGAGCGGACGATACAGGCATGTGAATCACTTCATGGATGGATACGGCGGCCGATAGACACAGCCACAGTTGGACAAACTACCTTGTTAGGCCGTTGACAACATAGCCACCCATATGCAGATGCCCTCCGTGTCGATGGCTTCTCCGTGCATGGCTTCAGGATATCGGCAGCTGAGAGTTCATCTATCACCGACGAGTATCAGTAATGCAACCGAGGCTAACTATTCACAAGCTGCGTGCCGGATGCTCGGACTTATAATATCTCTGAAGTGTGTTCATGCGCATCTGGGTTCTGCTGCCACGGTCGTTTCCCACAGCCAGAAACCCAAGGCTTCGTTAGCCGCGGCGACCACGTCGTGGATCCACGTGCGGCGCCTGAAACCCGGGTCTTTGGGGCTGCGCCTGAGATGTGCGAGCACCGCCCTTTGAAACGACGGGTTTCACGCGCTGCATAACGTTTCTTCGCTTCTCTTGCCAAGAGCGTCTTCGGCGTGGGCGCGCCATGTGTCGGTGCGACGTGTTTCGGAAGACACCGCACATTATCGGCACGTTAAGCGAGATGAAGGGAGGCTCACAGATCACTTCATGCCATGTGCTGAGGAAATGCTGGGGGAGGTCAATTGAGGGAAACACGTCACGAGCTTGCTACGGAGTACAGATCTTTCGAAAACAAAAGCTACCGGGCTTGCGGACGCACGCGCCAGACTCCTGTGTCTCTACGTCTAGAGACCGACCATTGCCTAAATATTAGCCTGCGTGCTGTCCGTCCCGGATAGGTGCTTGCTCGCTGAACGCTTCAATGCCGGCTGGTCTAGTGAGACAGTATGAAAAAGCAGGAAACATCACAAACTAGAAGAGGGTCCTGGGAGGTGGGATGGATGGCGCATGGAGCGGGGTGACTTCTCAGACGATCAAGTAGTCAAAGCCCATGTCCTTAAGGCCCTGCAGCCAATTTACGCCGGGAAGGGCTGCTCGTCCGTTGGCATCGCGATCCTGCATCGCCCACGTCGCCTTGAGCATCTCGATGGCCGTGAAGATGTAGCCCCACGAGCAAATCCCCCATATGGCCAGCAGCCGCGTAAGTGACCACGCCCTCTTGTCGGCGTCGCGCGTCTCGGCGCCCGCGATGAACGTCGGCCACGACGTCGCCTTGAAGTAGGGATCGGTCTCGTCGATCTGGCCGAGGTGGCCGAGGATGTCGCCGACGAGGAAGTCCGTGTCGACGGCGCGAACGGAGCGGGCCAGGGGCAGCGCTTGCAGGATGTACAGGCATGCCGCCGAGCGGTGAGCCGACGCGACGTGCACGCGGCTCTCAATGTCCGTCACGTTGGGTTGCTGCTGCAGCTGAGCTGCCCAGTCAAGGATGTCAAAGGCGAGCGCCTGGTCAATGAGTGCAAGCGCCTCGTCTGCGGCCGACAGAGACCAGTCAGTGCAAGGGGTCTCGTACGACAGCTGGGACGCTAGCAGGATGACTTGGAGAATCTCGGCAGGGCACGACAGATAGCTGTTCACCTCCACCCGCTTCATGACGGGTAGTAGCTCGAATGCGTACCGAGCGATGCGGGCGGCGAGAGCCCCCGACGCTAGAGTCGAGCCCAAGATGTGGTATCTGTTCGGAGGGGGAAAATTTTGTAAGTACAAGTCAGCGTAGACCGGGCCCTGCCACGGTCCCATTCGCATCGTAGGGGTCTGCTCACATGAAGCAATCGGCAATGACACAGTCCCGCAGGACCCTGCTCGAGGAGCTCGCCCCGCTGCCTGGTGCCAGCAAAGCCAGGATGCTGCTAGCGCCCTCGAGGTGCGTCTGCCAGCCCTTGTCGTCGCTCCTCTCCAGGTCGATAAGGTCAAATTTGACGAAAAAGTGCATCGCGGCTAGCGCCACCTCGCTGCCGGCAGGATCTAGCGTATCCAGGACCTCGCGGAGGTGGCCCATGGCCTTCTGCTTGGCCGTCAGGGCATCGACGAGGGCCTGGCGGGACACGAGATCCTTGGAACGCAGCTGGGCCAGGTAGCCGCCCGGGTCCGTCAGGCCGGTGGGTATGGCGGTGATTGGGCGAAAGATGTTGGACCAGTGGATGGCAGAGGTGGCAACGAGGATGTGGAGGAGCAGCGGGTGCCTGTTGGTGAGCGGGATGAGCTCCCGGAAGGGGTTGATGCCCGGGGCGTCGCGGGCCACCAGGTCCTTGCACACTCTATCGGCAACTGGCAAGCGACGGCGTTAGCACCTCACTGAAGCGGTCCTCGAGGGCAAAAGGGTTTCGAGCACGAAAGACATGTCGTAGGCTGAGATGGGGCGTGAGGAAGTGTGTGTGTGGGGATTTGCTAGAGATGACGAACAGGGGTGCGTGGAGGTGGATATGACGAGGACAGGGGAGCGGATTCCAACGGCAAACACCAAAGATAAAGCCACTTACAGTGGGCGAGGTAGTATCGTGAGTTTCGGTCGAGGTCCTGGAAGACGGGGTCCGTCAGGTTGCTGAGGGCGACTCTGCCGGAGCCGCCGCCCCAGGAGGACCCTTGGTGCTGCGGCTGCTCGAGGATGTCGTCCAGGGAGCTGTCGGCTGCCGGCGCAACGCTTGGAGCAGCCGACATCGCAGGACTGCACCGTTGCGCGTCGGCATCGTCGTGGTTGTGGTCGCGTCCCTGGTCGAAGCGTTGACGAAGTCCTTGCTCGAACCCGTGACCCGGCGAAGCGCGCAGGTGCAGGCGCTGCCCCCCCGCGAGGCCCTGTCCGACCCCGCCGCTGGCAGCAGCTCCGACGCCAAGTCGAGCTCTTCCATCTCCTCCACCAGCGCCACCACCAGGTGCCGGCGGTGTGGTCGGCGATGCCCGGCCGCCGAGATCATTGCGGTCCGCGCTGCCCTGGCCGAGCTGCGGCTGCTGCTGATGATGCTGGCCCTTGGTGCGCCCCGACGAGGGCGCCGAAGCTGACGCCGACGGCGACGGCTTCTGGGGCCCACGCACGTCAATCGCCTGGGTCCAGACGAACACCCGCCCGTACCCAAGACATTCCTGCCCCGAGACCGCGCATTTGTGGCAGGTCGGCCACGAGCGATCGCAGCGCAGTCGTCGGCGGCGGCAGTTGTGGCACGGCTTGCTGATGGTCGGCATACGCCGCTTCCTCGCTTGGCCGCGCGTTTGAGATTTGAGACGCCCTCCTGTCTCTGCCCGGTGAGACCTGTGAGTGAGAAGCTTTCCCCGCTGTCGTCGTCGTCGCCGTCGTCGTCCTCGAACGACGTGAAGCTGTTCGGGCGTCGGATGGGTCGTGGGCGCGGCCCGCTTGGCGCTGCTGGTGTGCTGCTGGGAAGCGCGCAGAAGAGCCGACGGAGGCGGACGTCGCGATGTCACGGCATGATGGGCTTGCCCGTGTTCTTGTCGTTCCGGTGCTGTGAGAGAAGAGACGGCAGTCCGACGAGCGTCGATTGCTGCACCGGGTGTGGAGGGAGGAAGATGGTGGGGGACGGAGCTGATGGAGGGGTTGGAGAACGCCCGTGAGATACGAGAGCTGATGATGGTGGGAGCTGCTCGACCAGTGGCGGTTCGCATGTGAGCACGCCCTCGAGACCCCCTCGAGACCCCTCCAGCTGTGCGCTTGTCCGCCAAGCTTCCGTGCATGAGCAGGGGACCAGCCGTGGACCCGTGGACAGCAAAGTCGGGCCCAACCCCGGACCCGCCGGCGGCCGCAAGCGCGCCCAAAGGGGCAACCAGGCGACACATCGCGCGTCCGATGCGCGGCGGGACCTGCAGCAACTAGCTGGACGTGGGCGCGCGGAACTGCAGGAAGCTTGTCATGGACCCTTTTTCGCGGCCGCGACCACGCGTGAACCCTGACCCGTCATCTCGTGGACGTCGACGCACCCGAGAGGAGGAGCCGTGGCGGCGGCCCAAGGAGAGAAGAGAGGAGAGTGGATGAATGCCCAAAAGGGGATCTTGGCAAGGGCGGAAGCCAGGGGCCTAGGCTCGACCAGGCGAGATTCGACAGTCCCTCGCCGGTACCCAACCGGAGCTGAGCGTCTCACACCCCGAGCGGAGCGGAAGAGCGGCGGGCCCATTCCCTTCCGCCCTCGACCTCAGACCAGTCACAAACGTCAGTCAGCCAGCGCCGTGACGTTACCTCACCGGCTCAGCACTCGCAACGCACTGGCTTCCTTTCACACTTCGAGGGCAGCTCCGCGACTGTTGCCCGGTGGTCTGGTCTTATGTCTAGAACTACTCCGTCGCCCGCGACACATGACATGGAGCTCCGCCTGCTAATTTCGGACGACGGGGTCCTCCCTCGCTCCCTACCCGCCATGACTCCAACACCCTCCACCACTTCTCCACGGTGGGGTGGACTCTTGTTCTAGAGCTCCTCGAGCTCCTCGAGCTTCCCGCATCAGGAAACCACTCGACATTGGGCGCGTTTCTTACCGCCACGACCGAAGACATCGTGAGAGCACAAGCATGAAGACCAAATATGGCAAGAGAGGTACGGATTTTCGGGTACCTACACCGAGGGAGGACCGTGGCCGAACGATTCCATGACAACGCAGAGTTAGCTGCTGGCGGGCTGGCTCGTGGGGAAATTCCTGTCTGTCATCATGTGGTGGCCTCGGCGATCTGGGTATAAAGAAGCCAGGAGGAATGAACTCTCCGTCACGATGTCGTAGGGAGCCAGCCCACGGTCTCTCCCTCGAGTCCGCTAGCCGAGGATTCGCTTCACGTACGTCTTGCCGCAGACTCTGGAGCCAATATAAACTGCCTCCGAGGGCACGCCGACCGGCCCCATGGCAGAAACAGACACGAAAATGCCCTCCCACGAACCGATTGTGACGATCCAAGAGGTCTCGGAAGACCTCAAAACCCTCGACGTCGAGAAGCTTGGTCGGCAGCGGCCTGCCGTCTTTTCGTCGACATGGCTGGAGGTTGCATTTGTCGTCTCCATGCTTGGCTCCCTGGCCATGGCCGTGAGTATTTCTCAACCCTCGTCGTTGGCCATGCTCGGCCGAGCCTCACGGCGACAATAACAAAAACAACAAACTACGCTGCATTCGCTAACGTGTCGTCATCACAGGATTTTGTCATAAGCGGGTTTCAAGTCGTCCTCCCCGCACTCATCGAGCCATTTGACATTCCCCCGGAGTCTCAGACCTGGCCCTCCAGCGTCCTGACCTTGGTGGCTGGAGCATTCCTCTTCCCCCTCGGCCGCCTCACGGACATGTACGGCGGTTACCTCATCTTCAATGGAGGCCTGATATGGTTTGTCATATGGACCGCCGCGGCGGGCTTCACCAACAACTTCATCATGCTAGTGCTGTGCCGAGCCATGGAGGGGCTGGGGACCGCTGCATTCCTCCCCGCGGGCATCTCGCTGCTGGGCCGCATCTACAGGCCCGGACCCAGGAAGAACATCGTGTTTGCCCTGTACGGCGCTCTCGCCCCGCTCGGCTTCTTTTCCGGCATCATCATTGGCGGCCTGTCCCAGGACCTGCTGTCGTGGCGGTGGTACTTCTGGCTGGGAGGCATCATCGCCGCCGTCTTCTGCGCCGGCTCGGTCTTCACGTGCCCCCGGGACTATGCCGACGCGCGCAAGATGAACGTCAAGATGGACTGGTGGGGTGTTTGCACCACCGTCCCGGGCTTGATGTTCTTCGTGTACGCCATTACGGAGAGCACCAACGCGCCGCAGGGCTGGGCCACGCCTCAGATCATCGTTACGCTCTCCCTAGGGGTGTTCTTCCTTGCAGCCGCTGTCTATGTTGAGGGCTGGGTGGCCGCGGCGCCTCTCATCCCCGCGGACATTTTCCGCACTAAGTACATGAAGAGGATGCTCTTCTGCCTGCTGCTGTCGTGGGGCATCTTCTCATTGTACCTGTTTTACACCAACTTTTAGTAAGCCAAAGCCCCTTGAAGACTGCAGGGATAAAGATTCTAACCATGAAATAGCATTCAGCTAGTCTTGGGCAAGCCAGCCTTGCTCACGGCTGTGTGGTTTGCTCCTTGGGCCGCGGGCGGCATACTATTGTCAATCATGAGTGGTCTCATCCTCCACATTCTCCCTGGCCGCGTGCTTCTCCTCATCTCCGGAGTGTCCAAGGTGCTTGCGGTTCTATTCTTCGCCTTGATGCCGGAAAATCCGAACTACTGGGCCTGGGTATTCCCTGCCATGCTGGCCGAGGCGGCCTGCGTGGACGTGCTGTGGACGGTGAGCAACGTTTTCCTCACCACGAGCCTGCCGCGGCACCGACAAGGCCTCGCGGGCGCCGTCATCAGCGTCACCTTGTTCGTGGGTGGCGCCTTCTTCTTGGCTGTCGCGGACGTGGCCAAGTCACAGTTTCACAACGCGGGCATGAGCCTCAAGATGCAATACAAGGGCGTCTTCTGGATTGGCGTCGGCGCCGCGAGCTTGGCGCTTTTTACGTGCTTCTTCATCCGGCTGGACAAGGCGGGCTGCGCCCTCACCGTCGACGAGAAGCAAGTCATCGAGCTCGAGTCGGAGATTGCGACCGAGCCCGAGCCCAAGCCCAGGCGCGGTACGCGGGATTCCGACGTGACGGTCGTAGAATCGGATTCGGATACCATGATCGGTGTGGAGATTGAGCTGGAAAAGGACCCGGACTTAATCGTCGTGGTGCCGGTCGTGGAAGACAAGAAGGATTGAGATGTGCGCGAAGATGGCATTGGCATGGCAAGAGAAGAGAAGAGAAGAGCGGCGTGGGCTACAGCCACCGGCTGGACAGACATTGGGCATTCACGGCACATAACGGGCAACGAATGAGCGAGGTGTTTGAAGCGACATCTAGGGTCGGCCATTGCAGACCGATGAGCTCCTTACTTACTTTTTATATCTGTTAATCGTACCATGAGGGCATGACGGATATTCATCTGGTTCTGGCTGGCATGAACATGGCAGCAGGCGCCCGGGGTCGAAATCCGTACCTTGGCTGGCTGAATTCCAGGGGGTGGCTGGCTGGTGTAAGTGAACCCTCCAGCCGCAATGTTGGTCGCCGGTCGCCAGTGCCAGGTTGAGGCTACTTCATAGGCCCTTCTGATATTATTACCAAGCGAAGATCATAATAATATCAATACTACTAGGAGATCTGCAAGAGCATATAGGTATATGAAGTATATTCCTAATACTTCCGGAACTTCCATCCTTGTCCTATATAGAACTATAAAACGCGACATGGTCCATGCCTGTCGTTTGCTACGCCTGCAAGTACGAGAATGGTAGCTCAATGGTTGCCAATTGCGGCTGGCTGCCGTGTCGTGACGTTCGCGGACGACTTGGCGCCATCTGGGCTCGCTTCTTCGCAGCTGTACCCGGGGCACAAGTGATGAATTTCCATCTGCTGTCTAAAGCAGCCGGCGGATACTAATACACTTCGCATTTGGACACACCTCGGAAGCAGATATAATCACTCCGGAAACAAGTCAGGAACAGAGATGCATAGAGGTTGAAGCCAAAGTGCTGCGCACTCAAGGGGCTGGGAAGCGGTCAACGGCACTGATGCTGACCCACTTTCAACCCGAGGGCCCCACATTCACGTCTTCGCAATCTTTTACCTCATAGGGTCCAATAACAAACGTGCTTTCAACAACCACAGAACCAGCCCCCTTGGCTAAGTGGTATAGCGTGTCACTAGTAATGACAAGATCGTGTGTTCGATTCACACAGGGGGCAGTTTATCTTTTTGCATTCAGTCAGTCTTCCTCACCCATTTTAACGGTGAGGGAACACCATTTTGAGCTTCTCTTCTTGTTTTTCCGCTTTGCTTTTTTTGCTGGTGCACCTTTTGGCATACGCGTCGCACTCCAGAGCTGCCGGGTACAAACGCAACGGAGCGACCACTGACGAAGTCGACAACCATATCAGTCCGTCTGGCCGATACCATCCAGCGAATCGTAACAGAGACCAGGCTCAATTACGTTCTTCAGAGAACAACAACCATCTTTTGTCCTCCGCCTCCACTCTCTAGTGCGTGATGAACCTCTTGTATCTGTTCTAGACCATATGGTTTGACGGGGATATCGATTTTTCCGTCCTCGACCGCCTTGACCAGCTCCTCCCAGGGCATGGCCAAGAAGTCATCGGGACCACCCCCGTAGCCGGTGAGACGCCTGTGATCCTTCAAATCCTCCATGGGCGAAAATTCCTTCATGATCCACTCGCCGCCCTGAATGCCAGTCATGCAGACCATGCCCTTCGGGTGCAGGCACTTGGCGCTATCCCTGAGGGTGGTCGTGCCGACAAGCTCGAGGACTTTGTTGAACTGCTTCCCCGGGGCGATCTGGGCAGCGACGTTCCCGTCGTCGACAAAGACGTCGGCAGCCCCGAGGCCGCGCAGGAATTCTTCCCTGGCCTTGGACCGTGTGGTTCCCGCTACCCTTGAAGCTCCAAGATACCTCGCTAGCTGTAAAGCCGTCAGGCCAACGGAGCTGGTGGCGCCACGAACGAGGATGCTTTCACCGCGCTGAAAATCAAGCCCTTCGACGAGGGAGCCATATGCTGTTTGTAATAGCTCTGGCAAAGCTGCCAATTTGGCAATTGGTAGGGTCGTCTGCGGGATAGGGCGGACATTGGCTTTCCACGGACAGGCGTATTCAGCGTAGGAACCGGGGATCTCGCGACCGAGTCCGCCCATGCATGTTGCGATTTTTGTGCCGATGGGGAGATCGCCGGCATCTGGTCCGGCACCGGCAGGATAGCTGGCAATCGTGCCGATGAGCTCGATGCCCAAGATACGTGGGAACGTGACGCCCGGAGAATGGCCTTGGCGAGTGTACATCTCTGCGGGAGGTCGCGTCAGAAAACTAACGTGTCCACGACGTATTTACGTGTCAGCAAAGCATACCGGCGCGGTTGATTCCGAAAGCAAGGACTTTGACAAGAACCTGGTTTTCCTTCGGAATCGGAACAGGCATTTGCTGCAGCTTGAGCACGGAAACCGGGCCGGCCGTGTTGCAGACGACAGCCCTCATCGTGGCGGCCATGGTGGATGGCGGTCGACAGCGGTCACTACGTGTGCTCGGGGGACTATTTGCAAGAAGACGAGTGTGATGATGCCGGCTCTCGAGATGAGCATTGGTATCTTGCGTGAGCGATTGCAAAGGACACATATTTCTTGTATATGAGAACGGGAACGGCGGCAGGCAATCCAGCGAATGACGTCACTCCGTATGCACCTCTCAAGTGAGAGGAATGAGGAGACGAAAAGAGGATCTCATCTTCTCTCGCTACAACGCATAAAGTCTTCTCATGAGGCGTATACGGATACGATGTTGCGGATTCGCAGTGCAGATATATGGACGGGAGGTGAGGAGAGGTCCACCTCTCTGTTCACGCCCGAATCAAGAATCTGTCCAAATGGAGTTTCTTGAATGGGTAGGTAAATCCTGAAATTGGCATGGTATGAACTGGCGTGCTCTCGCGCAGTCAGTTGATGCCATTTGTGAGAGCCTGGGTGGAGACATGAACTGATTGGCATTGTCGCCAGCGTCAAGCGTGCCATGGCCTCGGATTCGTCTAGTACATTCGTGAGGAGCAAAACGGGCAGGTTCAGCGCCAACTTGAGCATAACATGTGCCACGGCCGCAACTTGACGTGTGCGGTGTAGCATTGTCGTTGAAAACGGCCTGATGATTTACAGAGCCCAGCCACGCCAGCAACGGCTTGGCGCCCGGAGCAGTTCACGGCCGCCCATGCTTCCGACCGACTACTCGTCGCAACTTGGGCCTGTAACTTGAGCCTGTCTGTTAGTCGGCACCCTTGCCTACCCCAGGCATAAGCATAATCGCCGGTATGCGGGAGAGAGATCCCGAGTAACAAGGGGTTGCTGCGCGGCGCTAAACCGGCCAGGCCGGCCGACCGTCGTCATAGGAGCGCCGCGTGCGCCGCGTGCGCCGCTCAGCGTTGGCTTTTCCCGTAAGCATAATTTAAGGGATTGAGAGCAAGCTACAAAGGAGCCCGCTTCGAGTATGAAGACCGCTAGCAGCTCCCTCTTTCGGGTTGGGCGAGGCCCCGATCCTCAGGGCTGAGGCAGATCCCCAGGGCTGAACCAGAACCCGAAACCCGCGAAAACACCACGAGTTTCACGATACCCGCGCACCGCCGCGACGGTGAAACCCGTGCCCGAGATTCCCATCCCGCCTCAAAATGTGACTACTTCCGCGCGTGCCTCGAGCCTGGTCTCTCGGCGCTCTCTTCATTATTCTCTTCTGCAATCGGCTGGCCCGCAACTTTCAGTGCCTGGTGTTTTTGTCTGATTTCGTCTTGTTGCTGCTGCTGTTGCTGCCATTTTCCCCCTTGAATATATCCCATCCGGCCTCGCAAGATGTTCAAGCCGAAGACTCCTGGCCTGGCGGTGCTGCTTGTGCTCGCGATCCTCTGCATCTGCTTTGGTGAAGCCGCACCTCAGAAGAACAACGGCGGTGGGAAGGGCAAGGGAAGCAAGTTGACGCCGCAGCAGAAGGCGGCGCAGAAGCCAGGCGGTATTTCCACCGCCAAGGACGGCTCGACCACGCTTGACCAGACTGTCGAGATCAAGTAAGAATGCCACTACCTGTCAACTTGCGCGATACCCTGGCCGCATGGCTAACCCATGCCGTGCAGCGGCCTCCCGATCCGATACAGGGTCAGCGCTCCCGCCGACCAGTTCACCGCGGCTTCGGGCGTGCAGGGCGCCAATGCCGCTCCCGGCACCCAGGGTGCCATCGGCATGAACGTGCTGCTCCACGGCGACGGCGGCCAGTCGTTCTTCGACTTCCCCAACCAGGGCGTCAACGCCAACCTCATGGGCGTCGCCGTCCTCGCGCCCGACAAGAACCTCAAATGGGGCGGCGCCGACCAGAACGGCGTGCAGCGGCCGCAGGGCGTCCCGCACGCGCAGGCCGTCAACGATCTCATCACCAAGGAGCTCCCCAAGATGGTCGCCTTCAACCAGTCCAACGTCCTCTTCACGGGCGTCAGCGGCGGCTCCCTCACCCTCGCCGGCTTCTTCATGCCGGCTCACATGGGCCAGTTCCCCAACTCCGGAGTCCTGCTCAACTGCGGCGGCCTGGCTCCTCAGGTGGCCTTCACGCCCGAAGCTGCCGCGGCCATGGGCAACACTCGAATCCACTTCCAGTCGACCAGCAACGAGCTCAAGCAGCTGCAGACGCTGATCCCCGAGACCATCAAGGCGTACGAGCAGGCCGCCTCCCAGGCTGGGTTGAACGCCGACCAGATCAATGCGCTTCAGACGGTGAACAACGAGCCCAACGGCGGGCACTGCGCGTTCGACGGGAAGGACTTCGTCAGCGGTGTGCAGCTCATGGCGGACAACTTTGCCAACGTCATGCTTCCCGGCGGCAACGGCGAGGTGAACGGGATTGGCAACGTGAACAAGGGAGTCGTCGGAAACGAGAACCTGCAATTCGCGAAGGGAGGAGGCAACCAAAACTAGGTCCAATTGACATCCGCGACCTTTAAACTATTTGTATTGGTACCCTTGAAGAACAAAGTATGCTGCCCATGCCATTTCGTCATCTGCGTGTCGTCAAAAGCGCTTGACGTCCTTATCCTCAGCACTCGCCATCCTCTCTTCGTCGTACTGGTCACTGTCGCGATCGTACGCAGCGTGTATGTCGCCCGTGTCGTCGTCTACCTCTCTCCAGCGATCGCTCGTCGCGGGTATCGGGGAAAGCCGGCAAAGCCCCCAGTACATGAGCGACGAGACGATGAAGCCGCAGAAGAAGTTCAGATTGTAGAGGTAGGTGGCACCCTTGGGGACGTCGCTGCCGACGGCGCCCGCGAAGCCCACCACGTTGATGAGGATACCGGCGATGTAGGCGGCGTATGCGCGCCAGTGGATGCCCCAGGTGTAGTAGTAAGGTCCCGTCTTGCGCGTGTCGTAAAGCTTCTTGACATCGAGGAACCCCCGGCGGACAGCGTAGTAGTCGGCGACCATGACGCCGGCGATGGAGCTGAGGAAGACGCTGTAGGCGGAAAGGTAGGTTGTGAAGCTGTTGGCGCTGGTGAGCAGGTTGTAGGGGCACATGGCCAGGCCAACGGCGGCGCAGATATAGCCACCGCGGCGGATATTGATGTAGCGTGGCAGCAGCGCCGTCATGTCGGTGCCCGCCGAGATGGAGTTGGCGGCGATGTTGGTTCCGAGCTGGGCGAGGGCAAAGGCGAGGGCGATGACGAAGACGCCAAAGCGCTGGGCCGAACCGCCGTCATCAATGAACCTGCCGAGCAGGTTAAGGGGGTCCCAGATGGGTTCGTCGTAGATGACGGTGGAAGAAGAGGAGACTATGATGCCGATGAAGGACGTGACGGCGAAACCCAGAGGGATGGCCAGCAGCTGCGACCACAGCGCATCCCTGGGCTTGCGGGCGAAGCGCGAGAAGTCGCAGTCGTTGATTATGAGGGTGGAAAAATTGGCAATGGACGACATGACGCCCTTGACAAACTCCCACGCGAGATCGCTGCCGTGGATGGTGTTGGGTTGCTTCACGATGGGACCGACGCCGCCGGATCTCACGACGGCCCAGATGAGGAACGCAATGCCGGCGGGCGGTACGAAGTAGGCCTTCACGGTGAAGAGATGGCGGATCTGGTGGACGGGGAACCAGATGGCGGGCAGCGAGCAGAGCCAGAAGATGACGAAGGAGACGTAGTCCGGGGTGCTCGTGGCGTCGGGGTTGAACGGGCCTGGCATGGTCGCTCGGTCCCACGACGTCCAGATGGAGCGGATCATGAGGTAGACGCAGTGGCCGCCGATATATGCCTGCACCCCATACCACACGCAAGCTATATGGAGGGAGTCAGCCGTGGAATTCATTTATCTGTGATGGACAAGACTGACCCATCGCTGCGCGGTTGAAGACGGGCCACAGACTCCCCCAGATGCCGAACGAGGAGCGGCCCACGACGGGAAAGCCAATGTGGTAGACGGCCCCGATGCGTCCCGTCAGGACGATGAAAGCCGCGGCGATGGTGTACCCGATCCAGACGCACAGCCAGGCCTGCCACCAGGAGAGACCGCCGACGATCATGGACGAGGAGATCATCCAGGTGTTGATGTTGAACGAGTCGGCCACCCAGAACCCGACGAAGTTCCACGGCCCCCACAGGCGGCGCTCGCGCTCGACGGGCTTGAGGTCATGGTTTGTGAGCTGGCGAGCGGGCGTGTCAGCCGACTAGATGGAGAACTCGGGTGAGAGCAGGTTTGGATCTACCATGAGCTGGCTGGGCGTGAGGCCCGGCTCGGCTTCGACAGCCAGCTTGTCGGCCCAGTATCTGAGGCGTGCCTTGACGGCCATGATGGCGGCGCTGAGGACGGCGGGACGAGGTGTAGTAGATGCAGACCAAGGAAGCAAGTCGAACGACGAGGGCAGAGGCGACGAGGGCAGAGGCGACGAGGACAGAGGCGACGACCCTTGCCGTAAATTCAACCACAGGCAGTTTCCGTCAACGGGCGAGAGGTGAAGGGTAGCTAAACCGTCGTGAGAGCAGCCATTGAGCGAGAGTACCCCGGAAACACCATAGAAAGCGCACCGACAGCGCGGAGAGTCGCCGAGGCTTATCTGGGCGGAGCTGGGTCGGTGCGATGGCCCGACTCCACGCCGGCGGCCGGGCCTCTCTATAAGGTATGCTCTGCATGTGTGCCGATCGCCTCCAAAGCCTTGGCGAGGCGAGGTGCCGGGTGCGGTGAGACAGCGGATAATATCAGAAGGATCTCATCGGGGGGCGTCGTGATTGGCGCGGCGTCGATAAGAAGGGCACGACAGGGGGGGTCGACTTGACTGTGCAGGCAAGGCAGGGCAGATAGCAACCGACCCGACGACAGGGGTCCAGGCCGTCAAGGGATGACGTTCTCTTCGGCTGCGACCCTCGAGCGTGGAGGATTTCCGGTGGCTTACTACATGTACGTTCCCGTATCCGGACGAGACCGGGCCTCGCCGTCCCCGCGCGCGTGGGGGAGAGCATCCATCTCACCGGGTCTCCGTGGCCCGGTTGGCGATTGCCGCAAGGCACCTTAACCTACCTAGGTATGCTGAGGCAATGGAAAGCCGCCCGTATCGGGCTTGCGGGAAACCCCGTACTACACTATCTGCCGATCGGCTCACGGCCATGCGCCGCCGGCGAGCACCGTTCCAAACGCGGGTGGTGGACGACGAAGGGGGGGCTCGAAGCTTCAGTCGTTGGAGCTTCTGACTCGATGCGCGGGCGGACCCCAGTGTCCCCTTCCGCTTCCGGGATCCGGCATGATATTTTGTCCCGTCTCGTTGCCGGGTGCCAAGGGGACGAGTGTCAATTAAAAACATTGGAGACCAGAATCCGGAGGTACATGTATGGTAGGGCATCAATCGCGTCGCGTCGTTGCTCAGTACCTTCAATTACCTAAGGTAACTTTCAGCGGTGGCACCGCCGTGGCAAGACCCCTGAAAGCAGCCACGCGCCCACGCGCTGGGCCCCGCACCCCCTGTTCTGGCTGCCCCGCGCCAACTGCATAATAGCATCCACCAGATATCGCAAGTTTTCTGTTATCGCGGGCCGTGCACATCATCCACCACCACCACCACCATTCACCCGCTCCCCTCCCACCCTCCGCCTCGCCGCTTAACGCGTCGTCCCCGAATCAACAACGCTTCAGCGTCACGTCGCGGCACCGTTCCTCAGCACCACCACCACCCCCCCCCTTCCCCACCGGCATCGGGCCTCGCAACCATGGAGGACCAGCTGGTGCAGCTCCTCGCCAACACGCAGCTGCCCGACCAGGCGCCGCGCCAGCAGGCCGAGATTGAGCTGAAGCGCGCCCGCACCAACCCTGCCTTTCCCGTCTCCCTGGCCAACATCGCCTCCCACACCTCGGTCGCCACCGCCGTCCGCCAGGCCGCCCTCAGCAACCTGCGCCTCTTCATCGAGAGCAACTGGGCCCCCGAGGACCCCGACGATGAGCCCCAGATCCCCATCTCCGACGACGCCAGGGGCCTGCTGCGCCAGTCGCTGCTCGACCTGGCCCTGAGCCCCGAGGAGGACCGCAAGGTCAAGATTTCTGCCAGGTAGGCCTTGTGCCCCGTCCCGGGGAGCCTAGGGGGGAACGTTGGGGTTATGCTGACACCGCATCAGCTACGCCGTCGGCAAGATCGCCATCCACGACTTTCCCGAACAGTGGCCGAATCTCGTCCCCGCCGTCCTCGCCGTCGTGCCCTCCGGCACCGACGCCCAGCTGCACGGCGCCCTCAAGGTCCTCGGCGACCTCGTCGACGAGAGCCTCAGCGAGGGCCAGTTCTTCTCCATGGCCCGAGACATTGCAAACGCCCTCACCGAGGTCGCCATCAACGCCAACCGAAAGCCCATGCTCCGCGCCCTCGCCGTCTCCGTCTTCCGTGGCTGCTTGGATCTGATGAATATGGTCAAGGAGACTCACGCCAAGGAGGTCGAGGCCTTTGCCAAGCACCTCCTCGAGGGCGACGCCGCCTCCTCGTCGCCGGCTTGGATCTCCTTCTTCATCCGCGTTCTCCAGGAGCAGCTGCCCGCCGAGGACCTCAGCTCTGGCCAGCCCTCATCCTGGAACGGCATCATCGCCCTCAAGCTGCAGGTCGTCAAGACCCTCATCCGCCTCAGGCGTGGCTTCGCCAACCTGCTGTCGCCGCACAGCGCCACCTTCTTCAGCGCCGTCTGGGACGAGCTCACCGCCCTGCAGGCCGCCCATGACCAGCTCTACATCCAGGCCAATGCCCAAGGGCGACTGGAGGATGCCGACAACCTGCCCTACACCCTCGACTTCCTCGTCCTCGAGGAGCTCGACTTCTTGAACCAGTGCTTCCGTGCGCCGCGCGTCAAGGCTGAGCTGGATGCCCAGCTGCAAGCCCACCCCTCGGCCCAGGACGTTCCTTGGATGGTCCAGATCATGACGATGCTCGTCAGCTATTCTCGCGTTACCCAGGAGGAGGAGGAGCTGTGGGACATCGACTGCTCTCTGTACCTGGCCGAGGAGACGTCGGTGACGGCCAACTACACCGCGCGAACTGCGGCCGGTGACCTGCTCATCAAGATGGGCGAGTGGTTCGACCAGAAGACCATTGACGGCTTGTTCGGCTACACCAAGACCCTGTTCTCCGGCAACGGCGCTTCGTGGCAAGGCCAGGAGGCGGCGCTGTACCTGTTCGTCATGCTGCTGAGCGACTTCCAGGACCTCGGCAAGCCCATCCCCGAGGCTGTTGCCGCCGAGTATTACAAGCTGGTCGACTACGCCATTGCGAGACCCGACGAGCCTCTGCTGCGTGCCCGTGGGTACCTGGTGGCCGGCATGCTCGGCAAGTCCTTCCAGCTACCCTTGCTCCAGGCAAACGGAGCCAACCCTGCGGAGCCTCTGCTCGAGCACATCATCAAGTCCATCACCAACGGCGAGTCTGAAGTCGTCCAGGTCGCCTGTGTCAAGGCTGTCGAGGGCTTGATTGACGCCGAGCGGGTGAGCCTCGACCACCAGATCCCCATCATCATGGCCATCCACACCTACATGAACGGCAAGGATCCCGCCGAGATGGAGGAGGCCGACGAGCTGCTTGTGACGCTCGCACAAGCTCTGAGGTCCGCCATCTCCTTGAACACCAAGATCGTCCTCTCCAACGACACCCAGCCCATCGACCTGCTGTTCATGCTGGCCAAATTGGGCGCCAGCAACTTCCAGGTCACCATGCTGATCTCCGAGTGTTTCGAGGAGATCGTCAAGACCCTTTCCGACAACGCGTCCTTTGGCGCTCTTTGCGCCAAGACTCTCCCCACTTTGACCGGCGCCTTTGACGTTGCCAACTTGACCGACGACAACCCATTGGTCACGGTCGCGACTGAGTTGCTGGCGGTCCTGGCCGAGCATGGCTCCGAGCCTTTGCCCGAGGGCTTCGTTGCCGCCACATTCCCCAAGCTGAACCGCCTGTTGATGGAGTCCGTCGAGGGAGAAGTTCTCCGGCCTGGCTGTGAGACGGTCAAGTGGATCCTCATCCACGACCACCAGCAGGTCTTCAACTGGCAGGACGGAAATGGCGTGTCGGGCTTGGAAGTCTGCCTGCGCATCATCGATCGCCTGCTGAAGCCTGAAATCGAGGACAACTCCGCCTCCGAGGTTGGTGGGTTGGCCGCTGCGCTGGTAGAGAAGGCGGGCCAGGAGCGTCTGGGCCCCTATCTGCCTCAGCTCCTTCAGGCCGTCGCCACCCGAGTCGACTCGGCCCGTGCCGCGCCCTTTATTCAGTCTCTCATCCTGGTGTTTGCGCGGTTGTCTCTTGCCGGCGCCCACGACGTGGTCGAGTTCCTGAGCCAGCTTCAGTTCAACGGCCAGAACGGCCTCCAGATTGTCTTGGCCAAGTGGCTTGAGAACTCTGTCAGCTTCGCGGGCTACGACGAGATCCGGCAAAAGTAAGTGCTCTAGCACCTGGAGCCCACGCTACATCTACTAACGGACTCTTAGCGTTATTGCTTTGTCAAAGCTCTACTCGCTGAATGACCCGCGCCTCGCCCAGATCACCGTCAAGGGTGATTTGATCGTCGGCGCCGACGACGGCCGGATCAAGACGCGCTCACGTGCTAAGCAGAGTAAGTTGCTCAACTGTTGTGGATTCGTGCTTGATGTGTAGAGCCCACGCCACATGAGGAGCGAGCTTTTTGAAAGGGCCAAGCCACGAGAGAAATCCCAGAGGCTAATCATTGCTACTCTACTACTCTAGACCCCGATCAGTACACGATCATCCCCGCTACGCTCAAGATCGTAAAGGTCCTGATCGAAGAGCTGCTGTCTGCGTCTGGCGCAGGCGCCGCCGCCAGTGCTGCCTCCGCAGCAATGGCAGCCACCGCCAACCTCGACTCCGACGATGACGACGAGGGCTGGGAGGACGATGACGACACCCTCGACCTCAACATGGCAGCGACAAAGGCCGACCTCATGAGCTTCTTCGAGGCCGGCGGCCAGCGACGGCGCGACGACGAGACGCAGGCGTACCTGACCGACTTCTTCATCCGCTGCGCCAGGGAGAACGTGTCCAACTTCCAGGACTGGTACAGCATGCTCACCGACGACGAGAAGGCCAAGCTGAACGAGGTGGCCAACGAGGCGAGCCAGCAATAGACTTGCTTGCCACGTTCACGTTCAACCCCGTCTCTACGTCTAGGTGTGGACACGGCACGGACACGCAAAGCGCCCCCTTTTCAACCTTGAGCATGCATTTGGCAATAAAAGAAGCAGAATTTGAAATTTTAAAAGCATGATGACAACGCGGACGGGAAGGCATATGCGTCACCCGGTGGAGCGTTCGACACAGCATTTCATCCCCTCTCCGCCCCCGAGACCCCTTTTGATTCCCACAATTCCCACGGCTGGACGCCAGCTCGTGATGCGGTGGCCCGAGAGAAACATTAGACCAAAAGCAGCCCTGGTCGCCGCAAGCACGTTGTTGGTGCTGCGGGTGACAGGCCGTTTCAATAGAGTGATTGCATGAAAGAATAATAAAAATTGTTCGGATTACTCAGTTCCGACTATGGTGCAGCGCGGTACCCGTTTTTGTGGTCATTAATCGTGTCCTCGTGTCATACAATTTACAGTTCCTGGTACAGGCGTCCGTCGCCTCTTGACGCGCAACGCCAACTCATCAAACCGACCCCCTTAGATGATGTCCCCTCCAAATCCGCCGCCGAATCCGCCGCCATACCCGCCGCCATACCCGCCGCTACCTCCACCATTTCCCGGACCGGGGAACCTGGGATTGCCACCGGGGCCGAGGGGATCCCAGCGCGCGCCGGGGGGTGCCTGCGGATCGTAGCCTCCGGAGGGGCCGCCTCCCTGACGTCCGCCGAAGAGCGGGTCGTCGAACGTCGGGTGCATGCCGGAGGGCGCACCGGGGCGGGGCAGGCCTCCTCCGATGAAGGAGCCTCGAAGGGGATCGTTCGGACCCAAACCAGGAGGGTTGAGGTCGTCGTGGCCGATGTTGAAGGGCGAGCGTCCGTCGGGCATGACGATGTCCCTGTGCGGGTGGTGGATGATCTCATACTCGTCCTCGAAGCCTGGAGGCGGGAAGTCGGGCACGGGACGGTGCGGCCGGGGGCGAGCCACGTCGGGGAGCGGGTTGGGCTGCGGGTAGGGCATGTTGGGCTGAGGCTGGCCCGGCCAAGGCCGAAACGGGTTCTGGGCTTCCTGGGCGCGACGCTCGTCGCGGGCCGTGGACTCTGCCTCTGCGTCCTCGACGTAGCCGTCCTTCTGGAGCTTGGGGATGAGTTTCTGGATGATCTTGGTCTTGAGGTCGTGAAGGAGATCTAGCAGCGGCGCAGTCAGCAACCTGGGACTCACCCATGCGGTAAAGCAAGAGTTGCGGAAGGGAAGCGGGTTTCAACGTACCGGTGATGGCCTGCTCCGAGACAAACACCTGCCGGAGCTTGTCGACCAGGTCGCCCCGGTCCTCGTTGCCATCGGGCGTCAGCGTGATGCGCACAGGCAGGGCGTCTGCGCGGACTACGTCGCGCACGGTGCGCTCAAAGCGGTTGATGTTGTCGTCGCCGACAGCGAGGCCGCGGATCTCGACCTTGCCGCCCATGCGGTCGATGCGGACGGCGAAGCGCATCGCCGACTGCTTGTGCTTGTAGACGAAGCTGAGGGAGCCGAAGCCCGCGTTCCACTGGGGCGGGAGGCGGGGCGCGAGGGACTCGCATTCCGCTGCGTGGGGGTGTCAGCGCCACCTCTCGTTCTTAAGCATGTCTGAGGAGAAACCATCGGGAGCGTGGATGGTCGTGGTGTTGGGGGAGGGGAGGGGCGAAAAACGTACGCAGGGGCTTGTCCTCGTCGAAGCCGCAGAGCCGGAAGTCGAGGGCGGAGAGGTACGCGTGGACGAGCAGCGCCACGGCCTCGTACGAACTCGCGAGGTCGGACGAGTCGTCTCCACGGGGGTGCGCGGGCATAGCGTCGGCCATGCGCTGAAGGACGGCGGGGACGCTGAGGCCGTCGGACGACGTCGTGCTGATGGGGGGCGACGACGCCATGGCGGCGGTGGGTGAGCTGTTGGCGATGAAGGAAGCTGTGGTGGGCTGTTCAGTCCCCGATGACGTAGCTGTGGCGGGCTGTTCGCAATGAAGGTAGCTGTAGCCGGCCGTTCGCGATGAAGGAGCTGTGGTGGTGACGACGATGTGGGTGAAGGAGGAGCTGTGACGTTGGGAGAAGTTGGCAGATGGATGGATGGATGAGGTTGGATGACGGAGCTCGGGTGGAAACTAGGCAGCTGTAGTGGGGGAGGGGGCGCAGGGGGTGCGTTGGCGTCACGGGCCTGCTGCCTTTCCCTCAGCCCTATATGTGGGGTCGCCTCGGGATTGATGTCTTTGACGAAGAGATGGAGCGACGAAACATTGTGAGAGAAATTCCATTGAAACAGGGCATTGTTTGAATATTGAGATTCTAGAATAAGCTTCGGTCAATCACCACCACCCTCGCTCCGCACAAACTCTCACCACCACGCCATCACGTGATAGCGCGTCCCCCCCTCAACACGTCGACCACCCCCACCTACGCGCCTGCAACTCCATGCTCACCGGCCTCACGACTACTCCGTACTCACCCTCGCATCGCCCCCCGCGAGCATGTCCACCGCCGCCCCCGCGCCACCGCCCGGCCTCTCCCCGCCGCAGGCCGCCGCGCTGCTCGCGTCGCTGACGTCCTTCCTCACCGTCGCCGTGCACGCCCTCCTGCACGCGCGCCGCCTGTACCCGCGCGAGACGTTCCTCCTCGCGCGCGCCTACAACCTCCCCGTGCGCCAGTCGCGCCACCCCGCCGTGTGCGCGTGGGTGCGCGACGCCGTCGCCGCCGCCGCCGCCCAGGTCCGCGCCGGCCGCGCCCGCGCCGTCGCCCTCGTGCTGCACGAGCCGCGCGCCCTCGCCGTCGTCGAGCGCTGGCTCTTCGACCTCTCCGCCTTCCCCGCGCTGCCCGACGAGGGCGCGCCCCGCCGCCGCCAGCACCAGGGGCAAGGCCAGGGGGGCGACGACGCGGGCGACGACGCCGCCGTGAACTGGGCTGATGTCAACGAGGCGCTGAGGGGCGCGCTGTCCCGGCTCGCCGCCGTGGCCGAGGGTGCGCCGCCGCCGCCCGAGGGGTGCACCTTCACCCTCGCCGTTGAGCTGCGCGACGAGGCCCAGCCTCCGATTGAGGTGAGTGCGTAGCCGCGGGGTCCCCGTCGGCGACATGCTGATGAACGCCGCTCCAGCACCCGCAGCTCTGGATCCCCTCTGAGCCCAGCCTTCAGCCGCCCACGGCTTCCAACCCTGACACCGGTTCCGCCATCGGTGGCAAGTCCACCACGCCCATCCGCTCCGTGCAGGCCGGACCTCTCTACTTCGAGTGCTGGTTCGAGCAAGGCGCGGGCCAGCCCGACCAAGGTGCTACGGACACGCAGAGTAGTGACATCTACAATCAGACACCGTCGTCTTCGTGACAAGTCATGCTGTTCTCTAAGGTAGACTGCCTGCATAGGTCTTCCGTGTATTGTTCGCCCTGCCAGACTCCTTCCTACCCGCCATCCGCACCATCCATGGTCGACCGTATATGCTACACGATTCTGTACAAAAAATATGACGCCTTGGCTGGCTGGCTGGCGGATTCGCAAAGTCTCTTCCTTCCAGCACACGTCCAATGCCGCTCGGGATCAAACACACGCCCGAGGGCAGTCGAATCTACTCCGTCGCCTTGAGTGCCGCCCGCAGACTCACCATCTCCCGCTTGAGCCGTGCGTTCTCCTTCTTGACGCGCGCCGTCTCCTCGCTCTGCTCCCTGAGCTTGGCCACCAGCTCCTCCTTGTCGTCCTTGCCCTTGCCCTTGACGGCCTTGACGATCCTGCCCAGCTCGCCGTTGAACTTCTCGTACAGGAGCTCGTTCTCCGCCACCGACTCCTTGTGCAGCTGGTCGATGGCCCGGAGCTTGCTCTCGGCCGTCCTGACCGTCGACTCCATGGCTCGCTGCACCGCCGCGTGCTTGTCCATGATGTCGCGCATCACCACCGGTATCTTGTCCTCGAGGGCCTTGACCGATGCTGCGAGGCGCCGCAGGTCGAAAGACTGGGGGCCCGCAAGGTCGGCGCTGCTCACGCGGGCCATCTCTTCTCCGATGATGGACAGCTCCGACTGCAGCCTCCCGTCAACCTCGGATCCCGCCTTCTTCTCCGTCTGGAGGCGCTCCCTCAGCCTCTGCGGCGATTGCAGCCGGAGCTTCTGCGCCCCGGTCCGCGTCGGGCTGGAAGGCCGAGTAGGGGAGTCGTTTCCAGACGTCGAGGGTCGCATTGGCTTCAGCGTTGGGATGCTCGATGAGGAGAGCGTCTTGGAGTGTCCCCGGCGCTTGATTGGGGACTCTTGCAGCTTGC
The DNA here is from genome assembly GCA_001600555.1 of Albophoma yamanashiensis. Classification (NCBI taxonomy): domain Eukaryota; kingdom Fungi; phylum Ascomycota; class Sordariomycetes; order Hypocreales; family Ophiocordycipitaceae; genus Albophoma; species Albophoma yamanashiensis. The sequence goes on from BCKH01000002.1 coordinate 4,004,924, forward strand.
TCAGCGACGGTAGTTTCGTGTGGCTATCCTGCTTCGGTGGCGAGTCCGGCCGGACCAACAGCGGCCCTAGGACGAGGGGCGCACTGAACGGCGGGTTCGCCATGTTCTCCTTCTGTCGTGGGCTTCGCAGGACGTCGGCTACGTTGGGGCTCACCGGTATCCTCGAAGGCAGGGTCGTCTTGGGGCTGGTGACGGGCGTGGTGGTCGCGTTGTTGACCTTGCCGGATGTCTGCTTTGTAGTCTGCAGGGGCTGGATGACCTCGTCCTCGATTGTAGCCGCCACCATAAGGCTTCTAAGGTCCGACAGGGAGCTTCGTCGCTTCCGCCGCCCAGTCTTGGGTCCTGCGCGCTCCTCGGGCTCTCCGATGGTATCGAGCGGGAAGTCCAGGCGATGAGAGCTGACGGGCCTGGCCTCCGGTTCGTCAAAGGCGCCTGCGAGCGGTGGCCGCTCGCGCGACCCGGGGCGGCCGAGCAGTTTCTTTGGTATGGTACTATCATCAATGGACCGCGTGCGACTCATGACCCCCCGGGGCAGGCTCGGAGACTCGCCTGTGGCGGGATTCCGATGCTTGCTTAGGCTGCGCCAGACAGATGACTTCTCGTCCTTGAGATTCTGTCTCAGGATCATATCGAGGCCGAACTTGCGGCGCAGCGACGAGGCGTTCGACGTCATTGACCCCGTATGCGCCCTTGGGCGCGTGAGGGAGTTGATTGAGTCTCCCCCGTATGCAGCAAAATTGAAGAGCTGATTCGTCCCCGGCTCCTCAAAGATCCTGTCGCAGTCCTCGACCAGACGGTCGAGAAGGTTGATGTAGTTCGGTGCCGTCCCATCAATAACCAGCAGCTCGGCGAAAGTAAGCGTCAGAGCGCCTCGGTCGCTGTCGTTTCCGCATCCGTCCAGCAAGTCGGCCAGCAATTTGATGATGGCCGTGAAAGCACGCCGGTTCTGTGGCGCCATTTCCTTGAAGAGGTAGTTGACGAAGTCGGCAAAGTTGCCGGGCACCCTCTTGTTGGCCCTCTCCTGCAGCGAATCCAGCGCCTGCATCGTCATGACGGGCCCCATCTGCTCGGTCCAGGCTATTCGCAAGAATTTCTCAAACGAAACGAAGATGACCTCGGTGCCAAGGTCTCCCGCCGCCTCGTAGTCGAACGGACTTTCAATCAGTCTGTTATACAGGTCGTTGACCGAAAGCTCATCCACCATTGATCGGTTCAGGAGAGTGCGGCCAATAATCAGGCCCTTCCGGCCCTGCAGAGCAGCAATGTACCCCGTAAATGTCTGCTCCAGCCTGACCAGAGGGTTCTCCGGCCGACCATCGGCTGTCGATGGGCGTTCATGACCCCTGATGGATCCCATGATGGAATGGTGGCTGTTGCTTCTGTGGAGGGACGGCTGCCGCTGGTGTTTATTCTCCGACACCACCACCTCTGGAGTATTGCTGTTGGAGCCGCCGTTCCAGAGGCTTGAAAATAGCTTGACGGGCGACGTGGCGAGAAACGATCGCGTCTTCTCCGCGCGACTGTGTAGGCCCAGTGCACGGATCGTCTTGGTGTAGTAAGACACCATGGCCGAAGTCAACTGCATGTTCGAGGCATTAAACTGCGTGCTTAGCAGCTGGGTGACTGCATTGAAAATCAGCGACGTTCGACGGTGCGGTGAGCGGAATGAACTTACTTCGACGGGCAATGGTCGGCAAAAAGTCTTGCAGAGCGATATCGTCCTGGAATTGCTTGCCGTTCAGCCCAACGGTCAATATTGACAGTCGGTTCGAATTCTTGCTCGACACGTTGACCACGATCTCGACGCCATAATGTCCCACGGGCGCTCCCTTGGTTCCCTTCTCGTGATCGACGACGATCCTGATGGGAGCGGGCTCTCCTCGACCCTCGATGAGCTGGTGCGCCCCTTCTTGGAAGACGGCAGCGTGTATGCCCAGGTGACTATCCTGCAAGCGGACTGACCGAAGAGTCCAGCACGGGTCTTCGCGCTCAGCCTCGGAGAATCGCGCTTCCACCCTGGCCTTGACCACATCTTCGGTCCACTTGGCGGCCTTGCCGTCGAAGGCCTCCTGCAGGAGGAAGCAACGCGACGTGGGCGACCTGCTGACCTTGTGCTCTCCCGCGTGCGCGCCCTTCATGTCCTGCGTCGACGTCATCCAGACCAACGAACCGTCCAGAGACTCGGTAAATCGCACGTCTGCAAGTTTATGCCAGCCCGTAAGCGCAAAGCCATACTGCGAAGGGCCACCTGCCGCGTTCGTCATCGATATCAGCAGCTCGGCAGCGGACGGTCTGTCGATCTCCCTGAGCAGGTCTCGTCCGGTCATGGAAGACCCAGTCTTCTTGAGCAGTATGATGGAGTCGGAAAAGAGTAAAAAGACACCCGGAGTATCCAGCTCGCTGGGCACCGCGTAGAAAGGGGGGGTCAGCTCTACAAAGTCCGCGGCAAGAATCAAACGCCCTTGGGGTTCAAGGTCCACGGGCCACGACTCAACCATATTTCGAAGTCGGTTGGCAACGTGGGGCTTGTCCGGCAAGGGATCGTCCATGGAGCAGATGTTGGTGATGATGTCCCTGGCCTTCAGCATGGGCTGCAGGGCAGGGTGGGTCATGGGCAGCGAGCCAACTATTTGGTCGATGAGCAGGCTGTACCGCGGCAATCTCTGCACCGGCTCGATGAGGATGGACCGGATGGTCTGCTCGCCGGACTTGTGGACTCTCTGTCTAAAGCTCGATTGCTGGTCGAGAAACGAGTTGAGTAGCGAGGGAAAGTGTTGGCTCGCCTTGATGTAGTCCTGGTAGCACGTTGTGAACTTGGGAAACCACTCCAGGAACAATCGCGCAACGGGCAAGGCACCGCTTGGGTCTTTTGTGAGGGGCGAATCTCCAGCCTTGGGGCTCATGAGGTTGGGCGCCGTCGACTCGCCGTCCTTGGCCGACTCCCCTTCGGCCTCGGTCAAGATTCGACGGAGCTGCTCCAGGAAGGACGAGTTGACCTGGAGGATCTGATCGGCGGATGGAGGAAACAACCTCTCGAGCTCCTCCTCGGAAGGGCTCAAGCTACCCACGGGACGTTTCCTGGCAGACTCGCGAAAGTCGGCGGCGACGTGATGGACCAGTTCGCCTAGCTTCACCACGTACCGTTCCTCCGTGTCGACGAGCTCCGACAGCTTCATTCTCAGCTCGTACTTCTGGTCCTTGGAGAAGGACTTGCTCCGGTTGAGCGCAGTCGGCTTTGACGGCGCGCGTCGAAGTCTGCTCGTAGGCACAAACACGGGCTCGCCAAACAGCTTGACCAATGGCGTGTACCCCCCGTACTGCCGCAGTGTCGGGTCTAGTATGTCGTCTTCGTCGTCGGGCACGTCCTCGAGGTCGGCCGGTTGGAGCGGTACCACAGCGCCCGGGGGGAGGATGAAGTCGATGTCGATGTTGCTGACGTGCTGGGTCTGCAAGGCCTCTTGCAGGCCCGTGATGACGTTGGCGGGGCTGTCGCTCCTGACCATGGTCTTGACGAGGTCGGCGGCGTGCTGCTCGCCGAACAGGGCGGGCGCGCTGCCCGGGCGCTTCCCCCTCGTGGGATAGGCATTCCTCAGGTGGCTCTTGACGCCGGCGGGCAGCTCGCTGAAGTACTTGAACAGGCCGAAGGCCAGGGCGCGGTAGACCTCGTCGCCCTGGTGCTCGCGCGGCAGGTGGTTGACGACGCCGTAGCAGGGGGAGCTCGGGGATATGGTGATGCGCGGGAAGGACTGGAAGCCGGCGGGCGAGAAGACGTGGATCTGGACGCGCGAGCTGTTGGCCGTGTAGTTGGCCGTGGTCGAGGGCCCGTGGAAGACGAGGACGGGGAGGTGGCCGAGCAGCGGATCCGAGGCGTGGTAGAGGGCGACGCTCTCGGGCGAGAGCGCCAGGTCGTCGGTGACACGAACCATGGTCTCGTCAATGGGCCGCGCTCATAGTAGGCGCCTCTGGATGGGTGGTGGTGGTTTCGTCCGTCGGCGGAGCAAATCGAGGCCCGTGGCGAGTCCAGGTGGGGAGGGGAAGAGGTCGATCGGGCTGTCAGACGCCCGGAAGTCAACAAAGAATAAGCAGGGGACGGCACGGGTGGGCCGCTCGCGGACGAGGAGGAGGTGGTGTGCCTGCGTTGGTGGCGGTCGCGGTAAACATGGGTGTTGCAGTGCCGCGCGCGCGGGCCCCGTCGAGGCGTGCGTGGTAAGCAAGGTACGGAGCAAGGTTGCAGCCAGCCGGTGGGTGCAGTCGCGCGCTGGGGAATCAACACGAACGAATCTACTCCGTACAGATGGGGAACGATGCACGATGTCGATGGACGGCAGACGTCGGCGCTGGACGTGGCGGTCAAGACAAGGGCAAGACAGGGCCGTCTCGGAACATCGTGGGCCCCGGCGGGCTCGACGCGTCCCAACGCGTCCCGCGATCGGGAGCAGCAGGGCTCGGGCTCAGATTTCAGCTAAAAAAAGCAGGCCGGCCCCGCTGCAGGTAAACACGGGAGGGGAAGGGGAGCTCAGCGAGGGGAGGGGAGTGGAGGGGCAGCGGCCCCCGCTGGGGGAGGGTGCCAAGTGTCATGGTGGATGGTGGATGGTGGATGGTGGATGCGTGGATGGGCGGGAGGATGGTGGCCCCGCTATCCGGCGTGGTGGCTGTCTGAGCCTGTCTCTGTCTCGACGTCCGCCCATCTACTTGTACCTATCTCGCCTCGACGCCCAGCTTGAACTCCTCCTTGTACATACTACTCGCGCCTCGCTCGTCACCGTGCGGCGTCGTCCTCAACAACATGTCGAGCCAGGCCGGCGGCATCCCCCTCCACCACCAGCCCCACGACGCCGGCTACCGGCTCATCGAGCTGCCCATGGAGGTGCAGTCCATGCTCGAGTCGGACGAGCCTCCCATGTCGGTTTCCCCCCTCCGCCTCCGCCTCCCCCTCCCCATTCCCATCCCACTCGCCCCCGTCTCGAACCGCGGCCCTCGCTAACGTTGCCAAATGCCGTGCAGCCTCACCCTCCAAGAGTCAGACACGTCGGCCGTCCTCCGCACCCCCGACAGGTCCTACCACCTGCGCCAGAAGAACACGTCCAACGCCCTCGTCCTCCTGGCTCCCCAGGCTTCGCCCTCGCCCTCGCCCTCGCCCCCGGAGCAGGGCCTGTCCGCCATCTGCACCATCCACGAGACTGTCGAGCTCGACGCCATTCCCGATCACTCCTCGAACCGGGGCCCGCTCAAGGACACGGGCAGCAGAGGCAAGTGGCACGAGAAGTTTGGCAAGGGCCGGTGAGGTGACCTTGCCGGATATCAATCCAATCATGACCAAGTTACGACCATTATACCTTAGCTTATGCGCTCACGACACTGCCTGATTGCTTCTTGCATGTGCAATGGAAAGTACCTAGTTTCTTCATCGAGGTGCTCGACGTCCTTTCGTACCGCATCTTCGTGCTGTACGGTGCCCGTCACCTCGAGCTATGTGAACTGTCGTGTACAAAGTATCCATACACAGCCGCCCGAGCTTGACAAGAGTCTACCCAACGCCGGCTTTCTAATCCCACATGCACAGTCCAGCCATCTTCGTGCGATGCAGCCACACGAGCAAATCATGCGCCTGCTGCATCACCCGTTTTCCCCCATCGTTTCCTTCGCCGAGTAATGCGGCCAAACGCGCAACTCATGCACCTGCATCCTTTCCACAATCGCCTCCTTCGCCGGGTAATGCAGCCACAAGAGCAAATCGTACGCCTGCCGCATCATACGTCCCCCAGGTGCTTCCTTCGCCAGGCTCCAATCCCGGCTACTTCATCAAACTCTGCGTCTCTCACAGCAAATTGCACTCCTCAGCCTTCGCACCCCGTCGCCTCTCACAGCCAGTGCTTCTGTGAAGACCGCTGCTCTGTACAAGACACTCACCAAACACAGATAGCAGTTTCCACACGGAAGCCGAGCCATGTGCCTGCGCACCAACGGCAGAGGCCATCTCCCCCATCGTGTGGCCCGTGCCCTCACACATCCTGATCCGAATCCCTACTAATCTGTCGCATGTTGCCGGGCTCTCCATACCAGACCCCGCCGTTTCCATACAGGATCGCTCCTGGCGCGTATTGAGGCACACGCACTCCGGTCGCCGGGTCTTGCACGTAGCCGCTGATCATCCTCCACGGCGGGAGGTGCCGGATGCCGTACCCATTAAGCATGGGATTGCGGCCTGTGTATCCCGGCGCCGGGGGGAACTGCTGCCTAGGCAGTAAGCCCTGCCGGTACACTCTTTGCCAATCCTCCTCGTCCGCGGGCCGCGGGAAACGAAGGATCTCGGGGGCTCCGGGTGCTCCGGGGGCGACGTTGCCCGCAGCCGCTCGGACCACGGGGCCTCCGACTTGCTGAGCCTGAGCTCCTGCGAGTCGCTGGCGATAGGCTTGAGCCTGAGCCTCTGCAGCTCGCCGAGCCTCTGCAGCTCGCCGAGCCTCTGCAGCTCGCTGGGCCTCTGCAGCTCGCTGAGCCTCTGCAGCACGCTGAGCCTCTGCAGCTCGCTGGGCGGCCTGATCCTCCGCTATCCGTCCATGTCCTCTCTGTCCTTGCTGGAGGCGGTCCCCACCCGCTCGATTGAATCCAGGTACCGCCATCTCGCGTTGCATCTGCGGCACCGCGCCGTTGGCGGCTGGCTGGAATTGAGCAGCCCGGTTGGCGGCGGGCTGGAACTGAGCGGCATGGTTGGCTGCTGGGAGGCCTTGAACGGCTCCCGCGCCGCCGTCGTCCCGAGCTTCACCGTCGAACAGCTCCTGTACGGCCTGTCTGGCGGCCTCGACAGCACCCACGCGACGAGCTTGACGATCCGGCTGAGGCGGAAGCCCGTTGTTGGCGCGGTTGGGGGCGCGCACAGCATTGGCAGCTCCCCCCATAAAGGGGAGTCTTCTGGTCCATGACCTGAGGGCTGCCTCGCGGTGGTGTCGAGGTATGTGCCGCAGCCAATACGGAAGCAGGCGCGGCGGCTGCCGCGCCGCCTCGACCGCTCTCTGAGCCTCCCGAACATTTCGTGCCTCATTCTCGCGCTGGATTCTCTGGGCCACAAGTCTAGCTCGCGCGCGTGCTTGCTCCAGAGGGTCGACTGGTCGTTCAGGCTGAGGAGGTGCGCGTCGCATGAGCTGGTGTGCCAGTCCAGGTGCGGCTGCAACTGCCCCTACCAGGCCTGCTGGCGGCGGCCGGTTCAACCGCTCCTTCTCCAGCCGGCGTCGCTTCGCCTCGTCATCTCGGCTCACTTCGTCTGACATGTGGAATCTGAGGAGCTCCGAGTTGAGTTCTGGGTTCGTCTCCGCAAGTCTCTTAAGAGCCTCGTGCTCGGCCTGGTCGGCATCTACGGAATGCCGTGTTTCGGAGTCGTCGAACAGCGGGCAATTTTCTTTCTTGCCTCCTCTAGAGGTATCGTTAAAGTGACCGTAGTCGTTGCAATTCTGGGAGCAGACGTAGCATTGCATGTTGTTGCATCCCGGACGAGGGCATTTCATCTTGTTGCATCCAAACTCCTTGATGAAAGGCGCGCCGCCTGTGAAATAGTTAGAATTAGCAAGGAAAGCTTCCGGGAAATCTCGTGGATTCGGCGTCCATGGACATACACTTGTTGCATTTCCGAATCAAGGCGCTCGAGCGAGCCTCTTCGACCGTGTGCTTTGCCGAAAATGTCTGACGTTTCACCCTAGCCTCTTCGCAAGACATCGGGACGTGCGTCTCTTCACGGCATATCCGGCAGCTGACCTTCTCGCAGCCGGGTCGGAGGCAACGAAATTCCTTATCCTCCGCCACCGGCACGCATAGGGCCGCAAAGGGACAAAATGGGCAATGCTCCAAGCCTTCAAGATCAGTCAGTCGCAGAACGGCTTCTTGTTCGATGTCATCGAGGGCTTGGGTTAGTTTCTCGTCCAGAAACTTCCCTCTTTCGGAGTGAGAAAACCCTGCGTCACAACCGTCCGTCGACATACATGTTAGCTCATACTTCGCGCGGCCCGACTGCTCCTTGGCTTGGTTGTAGGCGCATTCGTAACAAAACCACTGTGCCAAATTAGCGATCTCAACGTCTGATGCAGGATCTCTATCGGACTCACATGTGCAGTTTCTCCATTGCAATGGACAAGTCGATTGATGGCAAACTCCATGAAGCAGCACTCGCACTCCCTGACATCGCCCTTAAACTTATGTTCGGTGAAGTTGGCCTCGTCTGCTCTCTCGGCTTCCAACTTGGTTCTGCGCTCACGCTCCATGAGCGCAACCCTGCGTCTGGCAGCTCGAAGCTCCATGAGCAATTCGCGTTCGGCCGGATTAGTGCTGGCCTGGATTCTTTGATCAATTGTATCGGGGGCATTTGGTGCAGCGGGTACATGGGGCTTATTCTTGTCTTCCTGGTGAACCATTTCGTACACTGCGACGTATGCTGGGAGCAGAAGATCCCGGGATCTGGCAATTGCTGCCACGATTGAGATGGCAGGAACCTGAGGGAAGTCCTCGCTGATCAACTTGTGACTGCAGAGAAGTTAGCACTGTCTGAAGTTTTGATAAAGGAATGCCCCTGATGGTTTTGATATAGGAATGCCCATGATGGAGCTCGGAATTCTGAGCATGTGCGAGGGTGGATGGTTGTGTTGCCAAACACTCCATGTGAGGAGTTGATGCTGTAGTGCTGTCGATAGGGAGTTGACAAAAGAAAATAGCAACTTACACTTGGTCGACGTGATGTTGGCCTAGGCCCTGCTGCGAGCGATCTGGGTGAAGGTAAGTGCGCTTGACAAAGTCGTCTTCTTCGGCATCATCTTCATCGGCAGTTCGCTTGCGTTTGTGGTCCTTGGCTCCCTGTCTCGGATAAGGCCTGCCCGCCTCCTGTTCGTCGACTAGGTGGTTGATGATAACGTCAACGTTGGGGCCGCAGCCCAGATCGCGCATGATGGTCATCACATGCTGAACGCACACGTCCGGAAAGACGGCCAAAACGCTGCGTATACAGCTATTTCTGGCGGCCCGTTCGGCACCAGGGACTTGTTCGTCCATTGTGTCCAGTAGCGGGTGGTGAAGCTTCAAAAGAAGAGCTCTCTCAAGACCATTAACCTGACTAGTATCTCATGCGGTGACTTGTGCAGGTGTTAAGTGTCACTGCGGGAGACGCGAGTCAGCTATGCGCGTGAGAAGGGGCTGATCAAAACAAGAGATGAAGACGCGACTGAGACGTGAAGAGAGAGTTGATATGCGTTGCGGCGCAAACCTCAGGAACTGAAAGCCAGAGACAATGTGCAAGGTTGAGTGAAGGTTGAGACTGGTTGTCGCAGAATGGGCAAGATGTAATGTTGTGTGGAAGAAGTGGTGAAGGTGAAGGAACAAGAAGAGTAAAACTCGTCCAGAACTTGAAGTGGAATCAGGTTGGAGTTTGACTTCTCAGAGCCTGCCTGCAGCACAGCAACGAACCAGCTGCTAGGCCAGCCGGCTGCCAGCTGTGGACAGAACCGCCTGAGGCAGCATTTGTTTAGCCAGTAGAAGCACAACGAGTGACAGGTTCGAGGGCTCCAGGGGGGTTGCTATAGTAATGGGACCTACTAAGGCAATATGAGATGCTGCCGGGCGTCGTTTGCTTGATGAAATGAATCGCCAGAGGTGACTCCCGAACCAGCGGAATTCCATACAAGCGACGACCGTTTGAAAAGTTCCAGGATGCCAGCAATCCGGTACAGAATATGTCTCAATATATATGGTGCTCAAGAGTCAGGGTGTTGCGCAAGGCGGCGCTCGAGGGGTATAGATGCGACTATATCGCTTGAGTCAGATGAAGCGCATGCAGATAGAAAGAAGGGGCCGCGAACGATGAAAATGGAAGCTTTGCGATGATTCCTGCGTAACCTGGCGAGACACTGGCGACTTCAAGGACACTCGGCCAGGCGGACCGGTGCCCTACGAGCACCTTCAGGGTCGCGGCGTGCGCCCGTAGCCCGGCGCGACGGCCACCTGTTCGCGATCGATCGGCGCTCGTTTGCAGCGAGCCGGCTGTCCGAGGAGCGGTGAAGAGCACTGAACAGTACAAGAACAGCAGCAGCGCAGACTGCGACCAGGCAGGGAGCCCGAAGTGGGCGACGAAGCTGCGAGCGCGGAGGTGCAGAAATTGGATTCTGCGAGGCCAGATGAGCCGGACCGCACGCAAGGCAGACCGTCATGGTCGAGGAGGTGCGACCAACCGAGAGGGGTTGCCAGGACGGCTCATGCCACACCTACTTGCCGACCAACGCTGCACGCACGGCGCCAGTGCCAGATACGATGCCTACCTTAGTACACGTCAACAGAACAGTCCACGTACGAAGAAAAAAAAAAGAGCACACATATGAAAGTTGAAGGCGAGGACGAGGACAAGCTAGAGCGGCCGCTCCCCCATGCGATGTCTTTTCCCTTGGATTATATACACCCTCGAAATCAAACTCAGCCGGGGCATATCGTCCGCCAGCGAAGCCAAAAGGTACGTGTGGTCCGCCCATTTGCGCAACGTGCCTTTGTTCAGCCACATGGGATTTGGTTGGCATTGGATGGGGCGAAGACCCAAAGCACGGGTAGAAGTGGACCACGGAGTTCGAGAGCTTGACGTGGTCGTCGGCTGTGGTCGCAGGCGAGCTTAGACCCGACCTACATGAGGTGTGGACGGAAGTGGCTTCGGAAATCTGAAATTCTTAGTTGCGCGCCTCACACTGAAGGCGCGGCTAGAAGTGGGACTTGGTTTTAGTATTGGTTTCCGTGGCGCTCTTTAGACGCACGCGACCCTCAGACCCGAATGTCTGGGATGGGCTATTACCGCCAAGTCCAAGTACGCGGCGTGGCCGTGGGATCCAAGGGTTTGGTCCAAACACGCCCATTCAAGTGGCCGCACAGCATCTACCTAGTCAACACACGAGAAAGCAACCTCCATGTTCGCACACGCTGTCGCCAGTGCAACCTCATCTGTTGTCACCAATGCAAAATATCCCCGCCCTCGGATCCGCCGTTCCATCCCCCGAGCATCGCTTCACCGCAAGATGCTGCCCACCTACCTTATCTCAACTACCTCGACTAAATAAGACCCGGCCTCAGTAGATGGTGGCTCCAACCCAACAGCGGCACATGACAGTCTCCCAGCAGTTGCCGCTCGGCTTGTCTTGTGCCAAGCTCGAAGCGGCACCGTGCATGCAGCAACGGGTCGGATCCGTCCATGCCTTGGTACGTGAGGTAGGCACCTGATGAGACGCGAAAACGTCCCTCTTTGCCGGCCGAACCAAGGCAGTTGCTCCGTATGAAGGTGCCTGCGGCTTGACGTGCAGGGCGGGGAAGCCATTACGCCAGCCCCGAGAAACTAAGGCACCCACCTCGTCTTCTGCTGCACGACGCTGTCGTGAAGTGACCCTGCAGTCATCAGCGGCAAATGGCATTCATCTACCGCGTCAGATCGACCGCTAAGCAGCGTGCCAATCCGTTTACGGCTACATGCTACAATGTACATCATTCATTCATCGTCGTCCTCGTCCTCGTCCGGATTGACCCATTCGTCTTCCTCTTCCTCTTCCTCTTCCAGTATGGCCTTCTTCCGCCGACTTCTTGAGCCAGCCTTTGACGGTGGCTTCTGCCTTAGCCTCGTTTTGCGGCCGCGGCCCGTCTTGCCTTTGTTCTCATCACCTTCGTCACCAGCCGTGCCAGCCTCTTTTCCTGAGGGATGATGCTGATGATCCTCCATAATGAGCCCCTCGTCCACAGGGTCTTGGCCGTCTTCGTCGCCGACCGGGAAAAAGTTGGACGTGTGGTGGCCAAGCTTGTCTTCATCCCCCTCCTCTTCGTAACCCTCGGGCAAAAAGCCGCCAGCCATGTCTTCGCCGTGCCCTTTGGGCAGCGCGTCGTGTTGTGTGGCGGCTCTGCTGTGCCCAAACACGGAAACGCTGTCGTCAATCTCCCCGTAGTCCTGGCGGATCCTCTCCACGATCCGTAGGCCCATGATGAACTTGCGCCACCGACCCAACGTGGCCTTGCGCCGCTTCTCGTCTTCCTTTCTCGTCCTCTCGGCTTCGTCCTTCTCGAGCTCCACCATCACCTGGTCATGGTATTCTTCCGCGATGACGACACCTTGAATGATGGGCACGGCCATCCGGTGCCCAAACTCAAAGCCCACCACGGCTTCCGCGTAATCGATCTGCAGGCGCTTGCAGACACGCATTGCGCCTCTAAATGGCACGTGCGCGGCGCCTCTCGGGCACATGTGCTCGGCAAATAGGTCGATATTTCTAGCGAGCCCTGTTAGCACACATTTTCTCCCACCAGAGCAATCCGTTCGCACGTACCCGTACGCGTTCTTGGGGATGATGCCATTCTCGATGGGCGGCGGGATGATCCAATCGGTTTGCTCAAAGCTGTACAGCCCCTGCAGCACCTTTTCTCCCGTCGCCGCCTCCGCCTCGAGCACCTCCCTCCGTCGATTCAAGGTGGCGGCTCGGTAGGGGACTCGCTTTAGAGGCCGCTCGCCTGGGAGCGGTCCTCTGCCTTGCTTGTGCCAGGTCTCGACACTCTTGACGTTGAGAACATCTGATCGAAGGTAGACGTCTTCCTCCTCCACCTTGCCGCCCTTGACCTTGTTCTTGAAGGTTTTGACAGGTGTGGCCCCGGGCTTGAGGGCTTCCTCACGCTTCAAGTGCCGCACGAGAGCAAACTCCTTGGACTGTTTGTAGTACTGCAGCGTTTCCTCGCCCTCCTTCACCTCCTTCTTCTCCGCCTTCGCTGGCTTGAGGTCCGTGGAATCTTCGTCCTCGTCGACTTCGGTTATCGGGTGGTTCTTGTCGCCTCGTCGGTACCCGGACAGAGCCGATTTGAACCAGTCAAACTGCTCGTAGCGCTTGACCTTCCCGTGGCGGTTGTATATGGGAATCTTCTCCAATGGCATCCTCACGCCCTTTGTTCGGCCCGGTAGCATTTGCTTCTTCAAATATCGCACCGTCACATCTTTAGCCGTTCCGTCTTGGGAGTAGCCAACGATGTAGGCGGTCATCTGTCTTGCTTTGTCTGCCTTTGAGCCTCGGGGCTCAAATGATTCAACAAGGTCTCGGTTCGTAGCGATGGTTCCCTTCACTACTGGGTCGACCGGTAGGTACTTGTTGGTAACGGGCGACAAGGCTTCACTCCAGTAATGTGGAAACTCCAAATTCTCGTCAAATCTCTTGACAGGTTGTTTCGTCTTCCTTGGTGTCATTACTACCTCAACGACAGACTCATCGTCCGTATCCATGTATTCGAGTCGCAGGTCGTTGGCTTCATCGACAGCAGGCTTGTTGCCGTCCGAGGAACGCATTTGACGTGGAGATATTGCGACGTCGGACAGAGCGTCTGTCTGCATGTGTTTGCCCGCGTTGATTTTCCCTGGCGACTTTTTCGACGAAGCCGTGTCTTTCGCTGGACAGGCTCCTCGAGAGACTTCCTTCTCGAGCTCTGCGTCTTCCAGCTTGTTCCACCCGAATCCTAGGCACTGCAAGTTGGCCACCATCCGAGTTTCGACACCAAGGCCTCGTAGCAGAGCCGTGAACAACTGCGCTCCAACATCGCGACTCCCTTGACAACTCCGAGCGCATTCGCGAAAGGCTTCAAGATTCATAATTTTCTCTCCAAACCTTGACGAGTCGTCAGGGTCTGTTTCGTAGGCCTTTGTTAATCTGTCCAGGCGCTCCAAAGCCATGTAGCCCCATTTTCTGAGCCCAGGGGCTGTGACTCGGAAGCGCTGCTTCCACCAGGACACCAGCGGTTGCATGAGGCGAAAGAGCGGGTCGCCGTGGCTCATATCAATTGCCCCCTCTTCCAACATTGTCGCCGCAGAGCCCCAATCGCGAGATTCGCGTTGTGATGATGCTTTTCCCTTTCCTTTCGCCGAGCCCTTGCCCTTTGCCCTCGCAGGTACTTCGGTTTGCCCTTCGGTAGCTGACTTGGGCCGGGGAGGTGCGGCCACGAGACCAGAGTTTCGTCTCCATCGCTCAACGTACTCCCATAGCCGCGGCGGAATGTGAGAAACCATGATTGCCTGAACCTCGGTATCACAAAGCCATGAGTTTCTCACGGCATTGTGCCACAAAAGCGACATGACGTGCAGGCAGTGCGTCGCATTGCGAACCTGCCTCTCCCGCTTTGACCGCCCCTTCTTGTCGCCGAACATATTGGTGAGCGATATTCGAGTATCCTTGTGCAGCGTCAATTCGAGGTCGCCTGACACGACAGGCGCTGCTGTGGAGTGGGCAATTGGCGCCGCAACATCCTCGAACTCGATATCATCGTCATCGCCCGACTCCTCGACCTTTTGTCGCTTCGAAACAGGGACATCTTCGAAATCATCGTCCGAAAGCGACGTCAAGGAACTCTCACTGTCATCCTGGTCGAATCCAGGAGCAATTGAACCCGACTGCTTCGAGGACAAGGGCGTTGTGGTGGCGTCGAGATCATCGTAGAGGGTCGGTTTTCGTCGATTCGAACCAGAAGCCGACGTGGACGCATTGACTCCTGTCTTGCTCTTTGTCTCAGGCGGCGGTGGCTCGTGCAGTCGCTTGCGCGGCACATGCGGAGGCATCTCGTTGCAACGATGCTACGAGGGGCATCTTGGAATGAATGGTGCGTGATGGTCAGAGATGGCGAAGGGCGCTCCGTCATCGATGCGCGAGACTACACGAAAGCACGTGATTCAATTTAGCACTCTGGGTGACTCACTGTACCTGTCGGTACCGTTTGCGGACGTCAAGACACCTACCCTATAATGACCTTCAGGGGGGTTTAACAAACTGGACGGCGTTTTTAAGATTCGAGATAAATTTCAGTTTAGCTGAAGCATATGAGGCTGTTCATGACTTCGATACCGTGGATCCTGATTTGACCCTCGTTGTTCTATGTGGCGCGCTGCGCTGTCGCCAAATGTTCCACCCTGCTATTCAAAATATCACCACAGCAGCCGCTGACCTGTTGTGGGCAAAGACCCTCCTCAAGATGTCCTCATGGCTCTATCAAATCTGGCGGCGGCCCGACGCCTCGTAAGAGGATGACGGTATTTCCGCTCTGCAACGCCGTCCCAATCTTCTCCCCATACTCCAGCAGCCGCCCCCCTTCTACATGGAACACGCGTAGTTTGTTCCTCTCGTCAGAACTTTGATTGTTCATGTTCTGGACCTGCAAGCTCTGCGCGGCGTCGTCAAGCAGTCGGCCTACGACCCAGTCCTTGGAATAGAAGAACTCTCCCTTGGGCAACTTGGCCTTGGCTGTTTCGGCCTCGGCCTCGACGTAGAGGTAGATGCGCTTCTCCTCGGCGATGTCCTTGCGGCCCTTGGCGGACTTCTTCAGCTTTCCGACAGCAACCATCCGCGCGGCCGTCGAGCTGGGCTTTGGCTTGGGCAAGGCCCTCTCGGCCTGTTCCCTTTTGGCCGAGCCCCATGCCCTTAGCCTGTCGAGGGCGGACTTCGTCTTCTGGGCAACGTCGATCTGTGCCGGACGTGCCCCAATCGGCACCAGATTCTTGCAGTCGTGGTCTTCCTTCAAGCGGTGCTTGAGACAGTAGTCCCGGTTGCACGTCTGGCAATGAACGCCAGGCGTCAGCGACGTGCCCACCACGGTCTTGCAGTCCGGGCAGGCGCATGGCTTTTGCGAGACCTTGTCCCGAAGGACCTTGCCTTGCCCGATGGATGGCCTGGCGAGCTGCGCCTGGCGCTTACGCTCAGCCCATGCTCCGGGGTTTGAGCATTTGTGTGCCGATTCTGTCCTGTGGTCCAAACAGAACGTCTTGGTGCAAGACTGGCACAGGAAAGGGAGGAAGTCGAGCTGGTTGCAGTACTCGTATTGGCAGTGTTTGCCGACCAGCGTCGCGTCGGTTTTATCTCGCATGACGTAGCTCGTATCCTGAGCGTCAGAATTCGATGAGGACGCCATGACGAGAGCGCGACACGTGTGCGCCGAATATATGCTGAGGCGCGAGTCGTGAGATGGTAGGCAGCATGGACTTCGTCAGTGCCCCTTGGCTGCGGCGAATGGCTGACTGATGCAGCGAAGAAGGGTCTGGAACTGTCCACCGCCGCGACCGTGGCCTAGACACAACGCCGCTCTCTCAAGCAAATTATGCTGCAAAAAAGAAGCCAACGAGAACGCCTAGTCACAAGAAAAGCCAACGGACAACCGCGAACGGAAAGGAGCTGAGTTGCTCGGCACGGTGCGAAGCCAACTGGGGAGGCGCTATTTGCCCAGGCCATGCGCATCGCGGGGCTGCCTCCGCCACCAATGCAGCGCGGCAGCGCTCCACCAGACACCTCTTGGCACGCTACAGTCCCAAAGAACTCGCATACATAGATCCTACTCGCCACATTCACTTTGTATGTTGCGAGATGTTCCTTATGGCTACCGATATACCCCGGGAACAGCTGAAGAGTTGAGCGCCTTGTGTTAACCCATCCGAAACGCCATCAATGAATGCCGCAATTCGCCTGCGCAGCAGGCCTCACTCGTCCTTTGTCTTTGGCCGCTTCCCCAGCAGATCTTCTCGCCCTGTTGTTGGCGCATCTCCCACGAACCTCTTCCCACCGAAAGCTTCGAAACCCTTGTGAAACGTCCATTCCACCGCCTCCTCAACCGGCTTGTCAAATATCGCCGGCAAGAAGGGCACCACGGCTAGACCCAGCCCAATGGGCGTCCATGTTCGGACCGCCACGTTCTTGACATTCTTCATGGCCCTTCCAGAGTAGCGCACAACGCTGTGGATAGTGAAGGCGGGCAGTCCCATACTTGCCACGCTCTGGAAGATGCCTCGCTGCACCATCACTGTCCGCCAGTCCTCCAGGGGTGGGACCACGCCGGGCTGCACCGCTTGGCTGTCGTTGGCGGGGAGAAGACCGGTAATCTTCTCTTGGTGGGCCGTCAGCTGCAGCTGAGGATTGAGAATCCGTTGGTTGTGCCAGTATGCTTTGTAGCCCTCGTACGAGACATCGCCTAGGATGTACGCCCAGGAAATCCCGTAGGCACCGCGGACGAGGTACGGATGCGCAACCGGACGGAATGACTCGCCTATGTCGGATGTGTAGGCGACATATCGATGCGCAGAAAGGAGGATTGTCCGAAGTCTCGTGGCGTACGCGGCGTAGCGGAGGTTGCTTTCTGTCGACGGACGAGCACTGAGAACCACTGTGAGCACTGTCGTGGCCGGTCTGTCGGGCCGTGCACAGACTTACTATCCCTCGCGCAGGTCGTCAAAGAAGTGTTCGTCCTCCGCCTTGTCCACGATCTTTTGCAGCTTTTTGGGAAGCGCCTCTCTGGACGGAAGCTTGTCCGGATCGAAGGATGTGCTCTGCGCCGAAGCATTTTGGTCCTGCGCCTGCTCAGGCTTGGATTCCTTGGACTTCCCCCACCAAGGCATCGTGAGGTGATGATGAGGATGAATCGCTCAAAGTAATTAAGGCGGTTCCAGATGCCAAAGGGGATGTCGCGGAGCTGTCGTCGCCACAGGATGGCGCGGAGCAATCGGGAACAGCCGCGGGCTTGATCCGCAGTGACGTCGCCTCTTGGCTACCCTAGACCGTGCTTCAACCGCCCCCTGCCCCCTCTGCCGAACTATACCCGCAACGCTCGGGTGCTTTCGGCCTGCAATTCCAGGCACGCCCTCGGAACGGAATTTGAGGAGAGCTGTCCAGCGCCATCGTCAAAAGAGAACCAACTGCGTCGTACCCATTCATCTCCGCCACCCAACTACCTCCCCTCCTCCTACTCGCAAACGGACAGTTCAAGATGGCTGGCGTCTCTTACTACAACATTGCCGGCGCTCGGGTCGGCGCCCACACCGTACGGCCACCCTGATGCGCTGGATCGATCACGGCATTGGCACCGCTAACGCAGGATACAGATCGCCATGGGCTGGTTGGCGACTCTCTTCGGCGGCACCTACTACGCGCTGTCCGGGCCCTCGAAGCCTGCTTCCAAGGCGGCTCCTCCGATCAATGCCTCGAGCAACGACGAGGCCGACTTCATCAAGTGCGTGATTTCAGGATCTGCCCTGACATGGTACTCGCTGACAGCCCAACAGGAAGTTCATGGAGGAGCAGGAGAAGAAGCAGTAGACGGATTTGCTGGAACGCGCGAATGGCGAGCTGTACGACGCGATCGGTGTACATATAGAAGCATAGGGCGATGTCATCGCTCAATACAATTGAACTCCCGGTTCGACATCCATGGCAGCGCTAGAATCCAGATTCGATCATAGGACGCGGGCCTACATGTGTGCGTGTTTTCTATGATAACTGGTCCTTCATTCCGCGACCGTTCTATCGACCACCATTTACTGTCAATGTCCGGTCCAGACCTGACCTGGCCGGGAATGCGGTGCGAGCCTGCCGCATCCAACAATTCTACATCGGTTGATCTCTAATGCGCGACGAAGTGTCGATGGCGGCAAGATTCGAAACCAGCTGTGCTTTCATTTGGTTGACACTACCATTTGCCTTGCCTGATTCGATTTGATGGTATGAGTTTTGAAGCAGCCTACTTTGGGTCCTCGGCTGTGGCTGATCAACATGAGATGCGGCGCTGGTACCATTTGCCAACTTGCTTCACCGGCAACCGGCAAGGACTCTGCCCTGCTCATCCAGGACTCGTCACTGTGATTGAGCTGTGCTATGTGCGTGGAGAGCTTGCAGCCTCGAGCGCAAAGTTCAGGACTATGGGTGCATGTTTCCCCGGCCACTGACGCATGCCCTTGCTCAGAACTCGCGATGCCTCTTCATTGAGCTATTCAAGGAGAGCCAAACGAAGCTTCTCACATTGGCGCGCGACACACGGGGGAGATCATCTAGTCGTGATGATTGCCTCGTTTGTGCAACAAGATATCCTATTTAATGCAAGCGTGAGATGTTGCAATTTTAGATAGCTGAGCGAGGCATACGGAGTAAGTGACCTTATGCCAGCCATGTACAAGCCGGGTTTATGCTGTTTGCCATTACATGTTGGGTCACGTGCCCGCGCCGGATCGGAAAACCTTCTCCCCCGCCACGCCCATTTTAGCAAAGCATCGTCCTCCTTAATCGAAACAATCCCACATCGGCCTTCGGATACAACGATTGCATCGGCTGGGGCGTCCCAAACCCGTCTCATCTAACGCGATACGGTGCGCGCTCGCCGGGCATGACGGACGTCACTACGGACCCTGCGCTGGTGGCTGTCGCGGCCTCCGACCTCGCGCAGCAACACCAGCACCAGCAGCAGCACCAGCACGACCATGTCGCCGCCGCGTCTCCCAAGGAGCGCCATTCCCTGACGCTCGACCAACGGCGCGCGTTGCGCCGCTGGGCCAACAGCCAACCCATTCGGCCATCCCACAAGGCCTGCATCGAGTGGTTCTTCTCCCAGTATGGCCAGCAGATCAGCCAGTCGACCGTATCGCACTCCCTCTCCCCCAAATACTCGCGCCTCGACCACGACAACCCCCAGCTCTCGGGCTCGCGCCTCCGCTTCGGCAACTGGCCAGACGTCGAGAAGCTCGTCCTCCTCTGGTACCAGCAGGTCCAGGCCTCCGGCCGCCAACCTACCAACGAGGAGCTGGGTGAGAAGGCCAAGTCCATCTTCAACCAGCTGCCGCGGTACAAGGACGAGAACGCCCCCGAATTCTCCCCCGGCTGGATCCATCGGTTCAAGAAGCGTTACGGCCTGCTTGTTCGGCGACAGCGGCGCCATGGCGATGGCGGCATGAACCCCGCAGAGGACATCGACTACCTGGCCGACTGCGTACCGCGCGTCATGGCGATTGCTGCAGACACGAGCCCCGCCGCGATTAAGGAACAGGTCCTCCGCGTGGTTGGCGTCGAGGCGAGCCTCAACACCTGCGCGCTCGTTCGCGACGAGGTCCTTCGCCGGCTGAGCGTGCCCCAGTGCCAACCCATCGCGCACGTACCGCCGCCCGATCCGCCCACTCCTCCGCCCCCGGCCCCCGAGCACATGTACGCCGACGACGACCCTGAAGTCGTCCTTCAAAATGCTCTACGGCAACTCCAGCAGGAGGAGCAGGCAGCCGAGGAGCAGGCAGCCGCCGTGCGAGAGGAGCGAGAGCGCCAAGAGCGGGCAGGGATTCAAAACGCGAACATGATGTCGACACCGGGCGGCGGACGAGCCTCATCCGACCCAAGATATGCGACTCCAGCACAGGAGATGGCTCCTGACCTGACGCTCACTCCCATTCACTCGGATGGCCCAGTCTCATCGCACGAGAGGCCATTGCGGTGCCCCTTTTGCGTAAATCAAAGGATGCTCCGCACCATCAAGGAGGCTGTCGAGCACATGTCCACCCATGTGGTCGTGTGAGCCAGTCGCATCTCTAATGTTTGGCGGGACCAGGCGCAGTAGCGTGGCGTACACCTTGGGTTGCTGTTTATGGGAATGTCAAGGCTGGGAAGGTGTCATTTTTGGGAGTTTGGGATTTGGTGGTATTAATATCAGCGGAGTCGGAGGACCTTCAGTCGCATGAACACGGTCTCAACCTGTTCAGCAGCTTCTATGGATGCATAATGATGTCCGTACCAGATCGGGCGTTGACCAAGCATCTAGTACAATTCACGATGTTACGTATGAGAGTTACGAACAATTCCTTTTGTCACGTATAGTGCGCTTTTCATTGCAAGTCATGCTTGAGGGATGGAGATGCCAAAGTTCATCCCTGTGTGAGACCAACTATATGAAGCCACTCGCCTTAAGTGACTGAACAATGGCTTCTTCTCGCAGCTGTGCCCCGCTCTTGGGTGGCGGCGTGTCCCCAGTGTCGATGTAGTTCTGCCAGAATTTCAAACCCTCGAGGCCCTCCTCGCGACACAGGGCGCCGTGCTCCTCCGCCATGAGCAGCTCCTCCTCTGCGACGCCGATGCTCCAGCCGAATCGCTCGGCGGCCTCCTGCGCAGTGACGCCGCGCCCGAACTCGCGCCAGTCCCACGCCACGTCCCGGTCGGGTGGGAACTCGTGCAGGTCCTGCAACCAGCCGCAGATAGCTTTGATGGTGATTTCGTCGGTGCGATCGCGGCCTTGAACGACCATGACGCCGCTGCGAAAGGTGCGTAGTCGAACGGGGAGCTTAAGGCTTTCCCAAAGTCGAGCCGCCTTCTCAAAATCCATCGGGCTGACGAGCTCCACGCCGCCTCGTGCCCGGTTGAACATGGCCCAGAGGTCTACCAGGGTAATGATACCGCCTGCCCTCTTGAGTACTCCCCTCGAATCATCGGCGAGGAATTCGGCCAAGTTGCGAGACAGCTCCGAGAGATACAGCGACTCTGAACTTCCGCCGCCTACAATGTCTTTGGTTGTCACCAGGCCTAGCTGGCTTGCCGACTCTGCCAAGATGGCATTTTCTTCGGCTGAGATGCTGCCGTTTGCGCCACCGTTCTTACGTGCAAATCGTTCCGCCAGGGCAATGACCTCTTTGGCCGACGACATCAACGCTTCGAGATCCTCGAACGCACTGCCTATCAGCAGCTCATTGTTCTTGTGCATGTTCAAGCCCAGTTGCTCGAGCCCGGCGATGCCAGCGGTCTTCGTCTTGTTCCCTGACGCTCCATTGGGTGACCCGGAAGCATTGCCATCATCCATCATCCGGCTGCTCTTTGGGGGTGGCGGTGCGTTCTGAAGAAGCCATTTGCGCTGCGTCATCGCGCCCTTCAGTCTCTCATGGAAAACCTTCTCGCCACCTCCACGGAACGAGAGCTTGACGCTGTCGGAGATGTCGATCCCGCCGGGCCCTGCTTTGCCGTTGTACTCCATCACTGGTCCGGGAGACTGCGTTCTGACTGCATCTGACGTATCCGGAGCCAGCGACGGAATGCCCTGCGATACGAGAGAAGCACCGCATATCTCGCACGAAAGAAGGGAGGGATGGTTTGAGAATGTGCATCGTGGGCACGGAAAGGAATCGGCAGGGCCGCTTTTAGGATCTGCTCGAACCAGTGATAGAGATGGATCCGATGATTCTGCCGCTGAAACTGAAGAGTCGGACGCTTTAGGCCGCGCTGCTAGAGAAGAAAAGCTGGAATCGACAGGCACCGGCGATGGCCGGATACTGGCGTTGCTGATTGCCGCCTTCAAGATGTGCGCCAAGGTTGGCTTTATGCCACATGCTAGACATGGGGGCAGAGGCGTGTGTGCGTTCGCAGCTGCCGGATCAAAGTTGACGGGAACAGGATTCGAGAAGCTGCAAATCGTGCACACCCAGTGCGCTGTCGTGGCTGGTGACGGCTCAGGTGGCGGTCTGTAGGCGCTGTCCCTGCGAGCTGGCGAAGCGGAATCAGCTCTAGAAGGAGACGCAGCGTGCGATATGGCACGGCTGTGGAGCGAGGAGCGCTTCAAAGGCTTCGGGACGATGGTGATCTTGGCCGAGGACTTTAGGAAGCCTGCATAGAATTCGATACGATCGACATCTTTCAGATTCAGCGCCAGGGAGTTCGCGCGCGGCTCGTTCTTGTCAACGTAGCATATTCGGTGCGATGTCAAGTAGACCTGACCGTTCTGGTGATTTGGGAGCTTGAACTTGCTGCATGTGATGTCAGCTGAGCTTGCAGAGCGACACGGAGTGGGAGCTCGACATACCCCTCGTAGAGGCCGACATTGTCCTGCACAAACAACAGCACCTCGTCTGGCAGGTAGGACGGCCGTAGTGCACTGGTCAAGTCAATGTGTTTTAGAAACATCCGTCATATCGGAACGGCTGCGCGCCGAGCAGCAAGGGTCGAATCAGCCTACGACCTCGAGTGGCATTGAGGCGTGCATACGTCTTGGACGACGAGGAGGGGCGACGAGCGGCCGAGGCAAGGCACACTGCCTTTGCTGATGGGTGAGTCAGAGCGAAGCTCCTCGCCGCCACAACCCGGGCACGATGGTGGAGTGAATAGCCTTGAAGGGTGAGCGGGTGCGAGCTGCTGGATGATATTATGTCGTGGCGTTGCTTCTTGGTTGAGGTCATGGAATGTACCTACGGGTACGTCGAGCGCATACTGTACGCTCCGAGACAGCGGGTGCCTCCACCCCACTTTGATGTATTCGTAGTACTCCAAGCCTGTCTGCCCAAATTGATAGCCGCGAATCAGCCGACTGTGGGTCACGGGACTCGGGCCCAGTCCCGCCCGTGACACTGCCCACACAGAACTTGTCTTGACTCCCGCCACTTCCTCTCAGAACTTCGCCTTTCGTCACCGCTTCGACTTCATCACCAACCGTGCTACATCTCTCCAGCTCGCATACGGACTATTCGACATCGGCATCTCGGCTCCACGAGTCCCTTCCCACGTGAACCACTAACCTTGGCCTCGCCAGCATCGCCACCATGATGCCTGGATGGCCGGCGGTGACCCAGCAGGCGCCTGGCGTCTCGCAAGCCGCAGCACCGGCCTCATACGCGTACCCTTCCAGTAAGTTTGAATGCCCTCTGCTCTCCTTGCTTCTCATGGAGCCGACTCTGACTTTGTTCGAAGATCCTGCGTTCGTCCCAGTCCCAGTGCGACAAGGCTTCGGCCAATTCGTAACCCATGCACCTCCACCCCCTTTCGGCTACGCACACCCACCTCCTCCCATCCCAGCCGAATCACAAGCACCAGCCCCCGCGCCTGTTGCCGCAGAACAACCCAAAGGAAAGACCGACTGGCCAGAGTCAGTTCGGCAATATGTCCAGCGGTCCTTTTTGCCCCAAAATCAGGACCCGTCGGTCGCCCGCTCTGAAGTTGAGGCCAAGTTGAAAGAAACCATCGGCACAGCCAAGGAGAATGGCTCCCTGTACACGATCAACTGGGATTCCGTGCCTTTGCCCCAAGCCCTCGTGAAAGCCGACCGGGATGCACTTTTTAAGAGTGGTGCTTCCCCGATGTCTGCGTCCGACTCCCTGCTCGGCTCAAAGAAGAGAAAGTCATCCGAATTTGCCAACGGCGACTCGCCTCAGTCACCGTGGCGCTCTGCTAACTCGCGGTCCCTCGGGGACCGCATCTCGTACCCATCCCCTGACAAGCGCCTTGCCACCGAAGACTCTACGGCAAAGCCCAGTAAGTTGCAGAAGGAGGCCAACAAGCGAAAGCGCCGATTCGAGAACGAATACAAGTCATTGTATCGATCGCCAAGCCCAACACCACCGTCGTCTGGACCAATCGTCGGGACGTCCCAGGTATTGGAGAAGAAGTACCTTCGCCTTACAGCCCCCCCGATCCCATCCAACGTGCGACCCGAATCCGTCCTACGCCAAACTTTGGACCTTTTGAAGAAGAAATGGCGAAAGGAGGGCAACTATTCCTACATTTGCGACCAGTTCAAATCCATGCGCCAGGACCTCACCGTGCAACGAATCAAGAATGACTTCACTGTTTCTGTCTACGAAATCCACGCCCGGATCGCCTTGGAGAAGGGGGATATTGGTGAGTATAACCAGTGCCAAACACAGCTTCGATCTCTCTACGGGGTCGGCCTTAAGGGCAATGATGTTGAATTCAAGGCGTACCGTATCCTGTATTTCATCCATACTGCCAATCGTACCGGCTTGAACGATACCATGGCGGACTTAACAGCAGCAGAGAAGGAGGAGCCGGCCATCAAGCACGCCCTGGAGGTGCGCTCAGCACTGGCCTTGGGAAACTACCACAAGTTCTTCCAGCTTTACCTGGACACTCCCAACATGGGAGCATATCTCATGGATATGTTCGTTGTGAGGGAGCGTCTCGCAGCGCTGTGCAACATGTGCAGAGGGTAAGTTCTTGGTCCTTTCGTACAGCGGGTTCTTTTGCTAATGCTGCTCTAGATACAAGCCCGACGTGAAGCTTCGCTTCATCACCGAAGAGCTTGCCTTTGAGTCCGATGCGGATGCCGCCCAGTTCATCATCGATCACAACGGCCAGCATCTTCTGGAAGATCGGCAAGAGCATATCGCCTTTTTGACTGGCAAGGCCGGAGCCCTTTTTGAGGCTGCCAGGTCCAATGCCTTCCGCAAAGTCGACATCAAAGGGCAGATCTGATGCTCGACCGTGTTTTCCTCCCATTTCCCCGCCCCACCCTTTCACCGCTCTTGCAGCAACTCACCACTTGCCCTTCGGGGCATTCTCAAATCGTCTGAACGATTTCGACGACATGCATATTGATATCCGTGAACGACAGCGTAAACTCCCTCGTACAGAGCTGCGCGCTCCTGTGTGCGAACCCGCGAAAAGCATCAGCTACCATGTGGACGACCCGAAAGCCAATTCTTTCTCGTGTCGGGATTCAACGTTTGTCCAACTGCCGTACTTTTGCATCTCACATTCATAACTGGCGGACCTGGGCATTAACAACAGCAATAGAATTATCCATGAGGGTAATTTACGAATGGGCGGCGTTTGATTGGACACATTTTGGTTGGCTTGGAGCAAAGTTCTCAATGATGCGGGCTTGTGCAGCACTCCTGGATCCCCGACCTCCCCATGCCGGCGGCATTTTACGAGGCTCGAGAAGGGCATGCACTGCCAACCGATACCCCTTGGAACGACCTTTGAATGGCATCCCCCAGGATAGAGCAATTTGTTTAAAGGCGCTCCAGCGGACTTGTGGATAGTTCAGTTTAAGCAGACAGTCTCAGCAATTGAAACATGCATTTAATTCAGAACAAGCACGTCTTCGGATGGCCTCTATTAGGGTAGGCGTGCCTCAATTCCTTTTGTCCGGTCGGCGTCGAGAAGACGGGGAGGCGACCCATGGAGGCGTTGAGCTGACAAGCAATACCACTGTAGAACTTGTGAATTACACGCAGTCACAGCTTGCACTGTTGGCGCTCGACTTGTTGAGTAACAAGATGACGACCGTGTCAACGAGGGCGCGAGATCCATGGAACAACAGTCCATTTGGGAACGATCGGCGAGCCGTCCTGTTCAGAACTGGGTTGACGGAATTTTCTTTGCCAAAGAGGTTTATTCACACGGGCGCCCGTATGCCTAAGTGCCAGCGACAAGTATGCATTCCTTGTCCAGTCTTAGGACAACGCGAACAACATGAGAATATCCTGCCTTTGAATCATTGTACGTGGTACAAGACTTGATTGCTTTGCGAGCGACCTACCAGGCAACGGTTGAATTCATTGTTTGAAAGTCTTCGTATTGAAAATGGACGTAGTGCCGAGACACGATCAATCTTGGCTTGTGATCGGTTGGTGGTCTTCAAGCACGTTAATTTCACGTAAGACCGAACAACCAACAGTACATTGACCCTTGCATTCCTAACCTAGACGGCTTGCGGTGGATCTTGGCTGCGAAATGCGCACCAAGTCCCACTTGCCATAGGAACTTGTGTCTGCATGTTGGTCCCGCCATATTGCGGGCAGTCAGCCAAAATGCAGAATGTTTCACCCACCTATAAGACCTTGCAGGGAGGTAGGAGAAGGTAAGCTAGGTACAAATGAGCCCAAACAGACCACCCAATGATTGCGTAGGGAGAGCGGGGTGTCAGTATCAGGCATGTGTATGTGATTGATCAAAGATGCATATCAAGTACGCAGTAAAGAACATGAGGGCGGAATGAAATTTACGCCAATAAATCGGAAAGATTGGAGAGTCAATATTACTTCGTGTTATACTGGACAATTAGCAATCAAACTATCCAATGACTTAACGTATCTTCTACATGTACTACTAATCTTATGTCTCAACCTTCCTCTAGGGAGTTGTGATCCAACGAGTGCATATCTTGGCAATATTGCACTCCATCGGGTTACATGTTCCCGCTGAGTTATTGTAACTGGATGGCTGTTCTTTCGGGTCCGGATTGGCCAAACGCCAGCCATTGTGTGGTTCTTCTTCTTCTGCATTAGCGCTGTTGATTTTGAAGTTGACGAAAGGCTCCGCCTATTCTGGTCCCTTGTTACAGAACTCATTTATGAATCTGGGTCACATGCGTGCAGAAGGAATCTTTGCAGCATATCCTGCAGATTATGAGTTATGGCGGCAGAGATGCAGTCATCAGCCCATTTCCTTATCGGAGGCGACCGATATTACCGTACAGGAATGTCCGCAGGCGGACTTGGCGTTGCCGAGCTTGATATCGCTAACGAGCTACAGAGTCAAAATATCAGAGACTTAGGGTAGGATACATCTTCGCCAAGTATAAATCCGGAGCATCAGCACGTCTCATCTACGTAGCCTTACTTCCGCAGTGCAACATACCTCATACACTCCGTCACTTGTCTTTGGTCTCTTGCCACGACGAAATATTTCCATCATCTATCAAAATGGTGAAACCGACCTACATCCTCCCTCTTGCTGTCGTAGCAGTTGCAACACCACTTCTTAACACTCGTGCGGCTTGCGGCGAAGGGCCAGACAGAGTCTGCTATGGTGTCTCTGGCGGCGAGTCGCAGCACCTCGACCCAGAGGACGTTCAGTACGCCGCTGACTACCTTCGCCGTATCAACGACAACAACCAAGGCTCGGCTCAGTTCTGGAATATGCCCAAGGCTATTGACTGCGCCGAGTGGTCACTGCCTCTGCCCACTGGAGGCTCGGTTCTCGCTTTGGCCAAACACATTAACCCTCGAATCAATTCAGCTATTCTTTATGAGGATATTGCGGCCGCCATTGACGGAGGTTTAAATGCGCCAGACTCAGTCAAGCAGAAGGCATTGTTTGGATGTGGCACCAACGGCGGCCAGTTTGGTATAACCGCGAATCTGACAAACCCTCTGTATCATACAGACGAGTATAAGAAGATTGGTGCGAAGCCAGAGGGTATTATAATCAAGCTTGTTAGAGCTCCCAAGTCTGGATAGATGTAGTTAGAAGGTTGGGAACTCAACGCTTAGGCCGTTGAACTCTAGTTCACCATCTGTACAGGCTATATACGCAGGGTTGAATGTCGTGCGGATAATGATAAATGGGATAAGGCTTCTACACGCTCTCCACAAAATTCGACAACAAACTGCAAAACTAGGCCGTTTGCATAGCAATATTGGCTGAGAGTGGAGGCCTATACTTTCGTTGTAGTTTGCCTCAAGCGCCGACTTGCAGCCTGCGTATACGTATGAGTAATCAATGATGGCTTGGGCGGGGATAGAACATCTGAACAACAGACAGGCTTGCTTGGCCTTTGTGTATGCATGTCCACGAACTCACAGTCTAATGTACTACATGCACGCTGGTGTGTCCAGGACGTTTTGTCCGTGCACACGGCACATCCCCTTCCCCACATGCTCGTGAGGCAGAGGTGTGGAGTCGGCGTTCGAAAGAAAACCAGAGTCAACCATGGTCTGAACTTGCGGAATACCCGCCGAACTCATAAGCTTATCGACATACCTTCCCTTTTTGGTCTATTGTCCAAGACTAAAAGCACACAATTCCAGGATGGGCGACGAGGTGCCCTGAGCCCCTGCAGTGCGATCCGTGCTGGACACCCCGCTACTCTGCCGTGGCGTGTTGGATCATGGATGCCTGTAAGGTACCCACCTTGTTGAGTACTCGTATCACCTTCTTAACCGCGAGATGCTATGGAGACAGTGACTCGTAGCCGAAGTTGGGCGGAGGCATTAACATGAGAGGTTACGGGATCGCGCGGGTGTTGCCCCGTGTGCCGACCACGGGGGCCGACAATGCCGTTCCGGCTGCGAGACGAAGGGAGGGAGGGAAGGAGTCTCTGAGACCGGGTCGGGACTGCGTGGATGAGAAGTGCTCGCTTAACAAAATTTGACGGCCATGGATCACAATTCAAGTCACTTCCATAATCTCTGATCAATGTGCCATGTACGAAATACTGTTCACAAATAAAGTTGGCTCTTCCATACTAAAAAGGATCACGCCTAAGCACGGTGCACATTGCTCGCATCCCCTCTCCCACCAGACCTGGTTGTGTACACCTCCACATGTCCCTTTCCTCCGCAGGTGTTTCCAAGGCCGCTGCCGCATTCGGTGTTGCATTCGGCTATGTCGGCCTTCTGGGTTCCGGAAGTCAGTTCATTGCCACACGTGCAGACGGTACCCTCGCTCAGGGCGAAGAACGCGTCTCCGCTGGTAGTGCAGAAACTGCCACATTTTTGCACCGACATGTCTTTTTCGTCGAAGCTCTTGCCTGAAAGGACGGGCTTCGAGCGGTCTTGCGAAAAACATCCGAGGCTAACGGCCTCTACGCGCAGCGTGGGATGGAGACTGTACACTTGGATGGCGCCGTCGCCACCGCACGCCTCAGAGCTGTTACCGCTGCATTTGATGCCGCATTTCGAGTCGTCTAGAAGCTGGCTGTCCATTCGCAAGAGTGAATCGCATAGGCATGAGTCGCCGCCCATTAGTCCGAAGACGTTGTATCCCTGAGGCTGGCAGTATGCCATGCACGCCATGAGAGACATTCTTTCAACGTGGCTGGCTTCGGCGAGCTGCAGCACAGTGCCATTAGAAGGCGCCGCCTGCTCGCGGGCATAGCATCCGAACCGATAGTACCTGGGAATCGCTCTAGGGACGGAAAGGAAGTCCTGTGTTGGACCGACACAGTATGTGCGCCCCGGGACAAGATCGGACGCGCAGTGGTTCGGTGAGATGGAGGGATTGGCGCGGGTGAAGAGTTCAAGGGAAATATGGTGCCGGAGCAGGACCTTAGCACAGTTATCTCCCTTGTGGGCTTTTTGCCACCGGCCGCACTTCTCAGTTGTGCCTTCGGCGAGGACTGCGCCGCTGGGGGGCGGCACCACCTCAGAGGCAAACTCGGGGTATGCTGGATCCGAGTTCTCGTTTGTCGCGTTGTCATTGTACTCGCCACCTGGCACAGAGAGGCAGAGGACGCTGCCAAGAGTCTGGGTGGCGGATCTGAGGTTGCCGCAGCGATTTTCGATCCAGGGATTGAGCCGGCGGATGGCTGCCTGTTTTACGCCTGTGGCGATCTGGACAGCCAGGCAGTCAACGTCGTCGGGCTGCAGTTTGTACGTCTTGCACTGCAGTGGCAGGCAGATGGACACGCCTTCGACGATGTCATTGCAATCCAGAATCTTCGGATTGCCGGTGAATATGGCTGCAGACGAAACGTTGTACTTAAGAGCCAATGAATCGCAAGTGTCCCCATGTTCCGTGGTGTGCGTCACATCCGATAGACACAGGGGAGTGTCTGGGGAAATCGTTGGGAAGGGGGAATCCTTCGCGTCAGTGGGCTGATCACCCAGTGAGCAACGCGATACTGCTGCCTTGAGCGCCTTTTGATAGTAGAGAAGCTCAGCGTAGATTGAGTAGGGGCTGGCTTGCATCATCTTGAGACGGTTGACATAGCAGTCCGAGCACAACTCGTTGTCTGGCATTTCGTCGATACTCGAGGAATCTTTGAACTTGACAAAGATATCTGCGTAACGGTTATAATCACCACCTTGACGCATTGATACGGGGCAGTCAAAATGCTTACCACTACAGTATTTACCACTGGCCATGTCTTTCTGGCATGTTTCATTAATACCATAGGAAATGAAGGAACCCATGATGTCAGGAGTCGCGCCGTCATCCCACTTCCAGCCAGCGCAGTAAGTATCGACGGCTTTGAGCCAGTCCGAGATGGACTGGGCGCAACCGACGTCGCAGACCGAGTCGACACTGATTTCAACGGGCATAATGCCATGATATTCGGCCCTAGTCCACATGCGTGTAAAGTTGTCGCATCGCACCAGACCAGTGAGGGCATTCCGGCAGGAAGCTGGAAAGCTGTCCAGACCTATTGTTCCTTCGGTATGGATCCTATAGCCCTCAAAGTTGCGTTTACCAGTGATCTGCTTGGCGCCGCTGAGCCAGGCCACAATGGAAGAGGCAAACCCATTCCTGTTGGACTTGCCCAGAGTTGGCACGCTGTTCAAGGGGCTAATCATCTCGATGCTGCCAAGAGTGACAAGATTATAAACCCACACATCGAAGCTCTGCTCCACGTAGAAGATCTTGTCCTGGCAGTCATGACGGCCCGAATTGATACACTCTTGATCATAGCGAGAGAAAAACGAGTATAAACCTGCGCTGAGGATGTGAATCGAGGATGAATCAATCAGGCGCACGGCCCATGAAACACCACATGTATTGGAGCTGCCAGAACAGTCATGGAACTCGGGATCGTTTGGGAATCCTCCGGGTGAGAATGGAGCGGGGGCCGACGGTATAGACTGGTAGTAGGGAGACTCGGTTTGGATGAGCCCCATGACGACGTTCTCTGCTCCAGAGAGCTGGTACTGATACAGAACACAGTGCTCTACAGAAGTACCCCAGAGCCACGTTGGGCCCTTGCTCTCAATGAGCATTCCTCGGCCTACATAAATGTCGATTTGCGTCTGATCAGCGGTGTCAAAGTCGTGGTCAGCAGCCCATATCCACACGTTTTCAAAATATCCTGAGGACTCAGGCTTCAAGTGTAACATCAAAGAGGCAGCAATGCACTTGTCGTTGACCCCACCAGATAGTTTTGGACAGTCGTTAGCGGTGAGATCAGTGCCGGCTGCGCCGCCAACGCGGAAATGGGTATCTGTGGAGATATCTGAATTAGACGGGCGCTATATCGGTTAACGCAGTAACTCGACGTACCCCAGAGACCCGCAGAGCCCTGACCAGACTCGTGCACGTTCCACTCCATCAGTACGGCACCGGCCGTGGCGCCTTTGACTGTGAACATCATGCATTGAAGCTCGACGACGCCAACTTGTCCCGGCTGGCCGACACGTACTGCGACGTGAGGTTGCAGAGCATTGGCGAACTTAGGCCCAGTCGCCATAATCTGAGGCCAAGCCTGTCCGATGATACGCAAACCAACTGGGATCTCAACGGTGTCTTTGATGAGATAGACTCCAAAAGGTAGGTAAACGACGGCGGACATGTTAGCGGCAGCAGAAAAAAGATGGTTCAGGATCGGGGCGTCATCTGTCTTGCCATCACCGTGTGCGCCGTAGGCCCTCGCATCGATAATCTGGCTGAGACCTAACTCCTCATATCTGGGGCGGCGCCTGGTGAAAAAATGTTTGCCGCCGGTGGTGAGAGAGGGTGCTCTGACAGGCGAGTCAAGCCTGGCCCCGTTATGGAAAGTAGTGTTGCCATCGGCGCTGGTGACCCTGCCAAAGCCCCAAGAATCGATAGTAGCTGTATCACCACCCGCAAGCAAGACCTGCTGATTAGGTGTGTCCTCTACAATAACCTTGACGCCCCAGAACTCAGAGTTGCTCAGTAGAAGTGCTGTAGAGTTATCCGACATCATTGACGTTGATATTCCGACGCCCACATCCATCATGCGCATATCTGTCATTAAAAGCGAGCCAATTCCCTGACCATTGCTCATTGGCTTTGGAAGAGATTTAAAATCAGCATCATTAACAGAGACAGGGCGATGATTGTCTTGAATACTCACACCTCCGGCGCCGCCGACGATGGTGATGCCGGTCTGGCAGTTATGGACGGCAATTTCTTGCAAGGTCCATCCCCAATCCCAGTGGATCTGCATGGCTGTCTCGGCGTCTGAGAAGTAAAGTCCACTAGCTGTGAATTGCTGATTGCCCAAAAACGCTCTGGTTGCCAGTGAGTGATACGAATCATGAGGCACACGGATTAGGGGATAGGCTCACCCGAATTTGCCTCCCACAAAATACAAGTCGGATAGGAATCCACCACTACCATTCTCCATGTAGATTCCCTTTAATGAGCATCGAGTGTCAGCAACACGAGGTCAAGCGCAAGAGTTTCCAATCTTACCTGTTGGGTCGTGGCAGGGTTGTCTTTTGGCGTTGTCGCATAGAAGATGATATTCTCAAGCGAAGTGCCCTGGGCGACCTGCCAGTGAATTCCACAAACCTTTGCCCATTGACGCGTTTGGCGAATGTCTATTATAAAATTGCGGACGCTACGCAGGAAGTTGTTTTGGTTGAGATACCTACGTTCTCTTCAATTAGCAGCTGCTGACTTTTGAGCATGTGTCAGGTTCAAAAATTGTACTAACCACTCAGATTTTTCGCCGGTATAAATCTGGATACAAATGATGAGCATGACCACATTATATTTGAAATCATAATTTCCTTACATTAGAAGTGATAACACCGAGGCCGACAAAACTTGGCGCCGCAAGTATCATGGGAAAGTCAAAAGGCTGTCAACCACGCCAGCTGTTAGGAGAATGATCATGATTCGAAAAGAAGTTTCAGAGAAGGATGTCGTACATTGCCAAGAAGCTCGGTATTGTAGTACTGAATGATCGATGAGCTGACTTTGTACGTTCCTGGGGGAAAGTAGACCGTCGCTGGGTAGATTGTGCTTCCAGTACAAGTGCCGCCGCCGCATCGCCCACCGCTGGAGATGGCCAGATTGATAGCTTTAGTATCATCTGAAATACCGTCACCTGAACATAAAATGAATAAAAAGCCTCCATTTTAACTCAACCTATTGCAAATAGGGTTATGTTACTTACCCTTGGCTCCAAAATCTTTGACGTTTCGCCAGACTTTATATCCCGCGGGCGCAAAAGGACTGGAGCCTCTTTGATCGATATTTGTCATCCACCAATCATTCGCGTCTCTCCGCGGCAGTAGTTTCTCGTTATGTCCCTGCATAGTTCCAGGGTTCACCATGTCAGAGGCATTGCCGCCGTAACGGAAGGCCGATAGCGGCTCATCGACACGTGCGGTTAATCCCGAACCGTACTGAAGCATGGGAGGCATCACATTGGTGTCGTTGACTTTATACTTATACTTGTTCTTCAAGTCGCGGACAAGAGAATCATAGCCGTCATCCATGCCTTCTGGCGGCGTCCAACTTTCAGAAAGGAGGCGCGCGGCGTCAACAACTTCATCAGGTACAGAATAGCGCAAGTCCTTTTCCGTTCCATTGGTGGAGGTATCATTGCTGAAGCCCCTGGCTTCGATCAACGGGGCAGTGCCATTGCTGCGATAGTTAAGCGGAGGCGGTCGCGTATGAGCCTTGGCTAGCTCTGTGGCGTTCAGCACTTCGAGACGGTTCTTCCGCGGGTTGGAGAGAATCGCATGATTTGCACGGGCCATGGCAGCTTGAGCACTGGCAATAAGCTTACGAGCTTCCTCAAGGCTTGATGCATGTTCGGTGGAGTTATCGGTGACAGCACGCTTGTGAGAACCGTGTAGATGGGAGTGCTTAGAATGATCATGGTGATGAGAAGAAGCGCAGGTCAAAATCGACAGCCAAACAAAGTGAAGAAAGAATGACAACAACATCTTGGTGAGAAGATGCTGGACTTCAAAGAGAGAGTGACATAAGGTCTCCCAAGTGAATGGGACAATTCGGATTGTATGTATGATACAA
The DNA here is from genome assembly GCA_001600555.1 of Albophoma yamanashiensis. NCBI lineage: Eukaryota > Fungi > Ascomycota > Sordariomycetes > Hypocreales > Ophiocordycipitaceae > Albophoma > Albophoma yamanashiensis. Next base: position 4,039,177 of record BCKH01000002.1, read on the forward strand.
GAATTCACAAGAGTCAAGCCAGAGCTGGAATCAAAGAAGAAAGGGAAGAAAGGAATTCATGAGCTTAGGAAAACACCGATATCCGGCGAAACTCCTGGAACCGACCAATCTCATTAACGTTCAGTTCTTGAGACAACAGAGCATACAATCTCCACTGTGAGGTTCACAGTATAGAAAATTGGGGAAGAAAGAATGCAGTACCCATATCCATCTCAACCCGTGTGGAGTCAATTGAGGAACCCAATTGTGTAAGGCCACCCCCCACCCCACCCGTGCCTGCATCCCAAACATACTCCGTTGCCGAGGTAGGTACTAGTAGTAGAGAATCCCAATTTGTATATCACCGATAGTCTTGATAAATTAGCACGCTCAATCCGCCCCGTTACCCCTGCATTCATACTTCCAAGGCTGCAGGCAACCATGCTGTTGGGACGAAATTTTAGAGTTGACAATAACCATAGCGGCAGAAGCCGTGCGCAGGGTCTTTTCAGACGTCCCGCGGCTGTCACGGCTTCAAATCTACTACTCGAAATGACGTGTCTGGACCAATCTAGTACACCCGCCAGGATGCGTAGTGGTGTGATGTGATTTTGAACCCTGGCACCAACAAGTTGAACCATCTCGGACCCATCTAATTGACAAGGCACCTATAACCTATAACGTACGAGTACGGACTGGATTGAGGAGATAAGGAATGCAGAGTCTTTGTTGCGTCTCGAATGCATATCTCCCATGTCTAGTGTGCTGTCTTGCATGCATGAATACCCTACAAAGAAACCACGCATCGTTGGACATGGTCATGAGGGACAGCATGGCAATACGGCCGAAATTACGACTCCATCCATGACTCTCGGCAAAACGAAGTGGATCGGAAATGATACTCATGTTGTGTGACGGATTAAGTGGCGGCCTTCTATTGTCTAACTTTTGTTTCCACGCATGTACAAATCACGAGATGGTCCAGCTGGTTGGTAGGTCAAGTTATCGCCGCTGATTTTGAATCTACATTCATGGTCTCTCCATTCTATTCTTCTCTCTTTTCAACGGCCATTGAACTGCCTACTTGCGAGAAACACCAACTTTCGACTTTCGTTGGGTTATATTCAAAAGATCTGCTCCACCTCAGCTCAGCCTCATAGTTAGGTGTTTTGGAATCATGGCGTTAACCGCACGCACACATCGGTTTATTCTCTCTCTTCTTGCAATTCAACTCCTGCCATTCATTGTAAGCGCTACAGACTGCAGCAAAACAAATCTTTGCAAGATTGGATGCTGTAGCAAAGACGGCTTTTGCGGCACTTCTCCAGATCACTGTGGAGCAGGCTGCCAGAGCACCTGTGATTATAAGCCGCCAGACGCACAATGTAGCGTGACAAAGCTTTGTGCCACTGGTTGTTGTAGCAAGGACGGCTTCTGCGGTACTACGCCAGAGCACTGCGGTAGCGGATGCCAGAGCACTTGCGACTTCAAGCCTAACTGCGACAAGGACAATCCCTGCAAAGATGGAACGTGTTGCTCAAACTCTGGATTTTGTGGTCTCGGCCCCGATTGTAAGCTACTCGGGCACTCTGTTTAGCCGCTTTTAATGCTGACCTGGGTTGTGAAGACTGCAGCAAGGACAGCTGTGTTTCGGGATGCGACGCAAAGACCTTTTGCGATCCAGGAGGTTATGGCCCCAAATTCGCTAACCATACGAAATGTCCGCTCAATGTTTGCTGTTCAAAATGGGGGTGAGTGCATGTTATCCTGGAACATTCACTATCTTGTCGAGCCTCTTCCTGCGAACTAACACGACAAAAGTTGGTGTGGCATGACCGCAGAGTTTTGTGGCAACAAAAAGGTCACCCGCCCGTCTTGTTCAGCTACGGATAAACCGATGAGTCGAGTCGTGGGATACTATGAAGGGTGGGCAACTGAACGAGCCTGCGACCAGTTCAAACCTGCCGATATTCCTGATGGCGTCTACACCCATATCAACTTTGCCTTCGCCAGTATCGACCCCAACACCTTCAGAGTTGTTCCAGCAGCTAAAGGCGACCCTGAACTTTACCGCCAGCTTATTCAAAAGAAAGAAATTGACGCCAATCTGAAGGTCTTCATAGCCATTGGCGGCTGGGCTTTCAATGATCCCGGTCCTACTATCACGACGTTCTCCGACATTGCTCGCTCCAAGGCAAATCAGAGGACGTTTATCAGCTCTCTCATCTCATTCATGAACACCTATGGCTTCGACGGTGTGGATATTGACTGGGAATACCCTGTCGCTCCTGACCGTGAGGGCCGCGGCGAAGATTTTGAAAATCTTCCCAAGTTCCTGAACAACATTAAGAGTGCTCTCAAACAAAATGGCGTGAATAATGGCCTAAGCATTGCCATTCCAGCTTCGTACTGGTACTTGCAGCATTTCGACATCGTCAAGATTGCCGCGCACGTTGACCACTTCAACGTCATGACCTATGATTTTCATGGTGAGAGTCTTTTATCTTGACGTCCATAAATAGGATACTAACCTTTGTTATTCTCAGGCTCTTGGGATACTCCCGAGTCCTGGCTCCGTAATCATCTCAATTCTCACACCAACTTGACTGAGATTGAGGACGCCTTAGATCTGCTCTGGCGCAACCAAATCGACCCCGACCAGGTCAATTTGGGACTGGCATTCTACTCTCGCACCTTCACAGTGTCTGATCCCGCTTGCATGTCCCCCGGCTGTTTGTTTGATTCCGGTGGTCCAAAGGCCCCGTGTACTAATGCCGTCGGCGTCATGTCCAACCCGGAAATAATGCGCCTCTTGTCCGGCAAGACGTCCAACGTTGAATTCAACCAGGAGGCGGCCGTGAAAATTGTCAAAAGCGGCCGCGAGTGGCTGACGTATGACGACGTAGATACCTGGAAACTCAAGCTCGATTTTGCACGTCGCCACTGCCTAGGCGGTGCCATGGTTTGGGCCATCAGCCAGGACACATCTGATGGCAGGTTTTCAAAAGAGCTGCAGTCCGTCACGGGTTACAAGTCTAGAGCGGTGAACACATTCACGGACAAAATCAGCCTCCCTGGCATGAGCATTGGCGTCACCGCCGATATTTACGTGAGCGAATCAAGCACCGACGTCACTAAAGATCAGTGCCGATGGACCAACTGCGGCGAGGTGTGCCCGAGCAGCTGGAGTGCTGTCCTCCGCCGTGATCCCTACAAGGACAGTATAAGAGACCTGATGCTTGATGGCACGGCTTGTGATGGAAATTTGGTCCGGACGTTTTGCTGCCCACCAGGAGACCAGCCGTTTTGCGAATGGCTTTTCTTCAATGGTGGAAATTGCGACCCTGGTTGTCCAAAGGACTACATGTACGAGGTTGGATCAACAAAGGCTGGGTGTGGCAATGGCAAGGCTCAGGTAGCTTGCTGCTCAGGCGAATTTCCGGCGATGGAAATCTACCGCCAGTGCAAGTGGAACGGCAAGGAGAACGACTGTGCCAAAGACCTCGGGACAAAATTATGCTCATGGAGCAACACATTTACCAAGCCTCTCGTTTCCAGCTGGGACGGCAGCGGCTCTCAGCTATGCAGAGACAGCAGTGGCAATCGCGGACAGAGAGACTACTGCTGTGATGCATCTGACCAGAGCAAGGCGCACTGGAAGAACTGCCAGTGGTACGACAACTTTGCATTGGGGCTGACTCCGTATGCTGACCGCGAACAATGTAACGGAAATTGCCCTTCAGGCAAAATCAAGGTCGCTCTGGAAAAGAACAAGGTCATGTGCAAGGAGGGCACACTGGCCTACTGCTGCGACGCCGAGGTTACAGCCCCCGCTGAAAGCATGGAGGACAGGCTTAGGGATGCGCTCAAATCATGGGTGAGCAACCCAACATGCCCAAATAAGAACGACATTCTCTCGTCTCGTTTTGCCGTCGCGGAGTTCGAGGAAGCAACTGCATTCAAACGAAGTAAACCACAGGCAAGCCCTGAGATCGTGGAATCTGCCCTAAGAGATATCCTTGTGGCTTATGCAGCGTCGAAGATCACAGAGTCTACGCGCAAGGCATGGGATGTCGCCGTTACTGTTAAGTGGAAGCACCTCTATGCCTCGACCCTGTCTAACATGTTCTGGCCCTTGAAAGACATGGTGACCTCGAGCGACTTGGTGGCCGATGCTATCCTTTGCAACATGGACGATTGGGATAAGGAGATCGGGGATGAGACGGGCACGAGCATTCTTCAATGCCCCTTGCACACACTTGGCGCTGTCGACCCCGGTCTCCTGGTCAATCCGGATGATACGGAGGAGGTAGATGAGACGAGCACGACGACCGGCAACACGTTTGATGAATCTGAGTCTTTGAATTCGCCGCGGAACTTGTTGGACGTCAATTCGCTTGAAATCAGTAAGAGGGGAGCTGGCTCAAAGCGGGGCTTCTTGGTCAAGTGTTCCAACAATGACAAGTTCATGGTGTTTTCGGAGAGATACCCTAATGGCGACCAGGGAGATGCACTCGCCAAAGCAAATAACGACAACAATCGGTACTATGTCAATAATGGAGGCAGCAATTGTTTTAGTTCCGACGTCGCTTCTGATGGCAAGAAAGATGACGAGAAGTGGGTTTGTCAGTAGTGACCGGAATACCCCAACGCTGGTTCATTTAAGGCTGACCGTAACTAGCTGAGCACATTCTCGAGCTTCAAACTTTTCGGGATTTTATCGAGTACACGGAGAGAGGCAAGCTCACTGAGTGGAAGAGCAAGGGGTACGGCCCGACATTACCTGAGGAACCAAATACGGCCGAGGTCATGGCCCCTTGTAACATGTGGAAGGATGGGTTCGTGAACGGCTTCAACAAGTGGTGGGCTGCTGGGCACAAGGTGACTCCAATGAAGCAGCTGTACTCCGGCCTGGGATCTCTTGAAGATTCACTCGATATGGTTAATTGCGAGGAGAAGCTTAACAGTATGAAGGCAAGAGTAAGTTGTGCTTGTCGCACCCGGAGTTAAGTCGAGACTGCGATGACGCGGTGGGTTAACATGTTCCTTTCTTCGCTCCTAGGTATGGGGGCTCAAGGAGCCAATGGAAAGAACAAAATGGGATGCCAACTGTGGGCGCACGACCAAGGCGAGTTCCGAAAATGCAATCATGACAATCCAGATGGTAAGACAGCGCCCTTATTCCAAACACTCCCGCCTGAATTGGATATACCCTTTCTCCACGGCGAATCGGCATTCATCAGGTAGCCAACAATACGCACACTTACTGACACTGTGAGCAGCTTTGGGGTGTCTGGCGGTACTTGAAAATGAAGAATGTGCAGTCCAAGCTTTTTACGGTGCACATAACTGTTGCCGATTTTCTGGAAGAGTTTGAGAAGCGATATAGAGAGGAGACCAACGTGCCGGCGATGGATCTCCAGGGCATCCACTGGCGCGAGTTCATGAAAAAGCACTTTGACAGGATGCTAGATTTCAGCAGAGGCTGGGCAGAGGGACGTCTCGAGAAACTCAGAACGGATTGGACGAAGCATCTCAATGAGCTACTTGTGAGATCTGCTGGTGGAGCCACCGTCGCCAACGAAATTAGCATAGCACAGCAAGCTCTCACAGCTTTCGGTGGCCTCACTAAGGAGTTAGATGCCACATTGGCGTTTGATACGGATGATTTCATGCATAATTAAAGGCTAGGATTCTACTCATATTCTGCTCCTGTCGCTGTAGCAAGCGTGGAAGCGCGGATGATAGTATATAATAATGCTCCGCCCTTAAAAAATGGTCACGCCTATGAGGTGCTTACTCGAAAAGATTAATTACAGCGTACATAGTATAAGATAGTCATACTATAGATTTAATATATATATATATATATATATATTCCTTTAAACGCAGGCTAGTGCTTGCAACATCAGTTACAGACGTAACACTGTCTTGCCCCATCACACAGTTATACGCGCTCTGATAAAAACCAGGGTGGCACAGGCAAGTTGAGTACATGTAAAATGGAAATCAGCAACCGAGACACTGACTATCACGTGATAGCGTCTACTGTGACTGATTCGGTCGCTTCAATTTGGAACTTTCTTTTCTACCTACTCAATTCTTTGTACTGCACGAGTCCGTACTATCACACAAAACCTCTCCTCTCGTCCTTTCACCCCTCTCGTACAGTCAAGATCAGTTTGACCGCAATGGTTGCATCCGTAAGAAACACCATGCAAGCCATGCGGGAACGGAGGATGCGGGCAATCAACGAGCTAATTGCCGGACGGGACCTCGTGGCGACCACTCTCTCCACCCCTGGTGAAATCGTCAATTCCACAGCACTACGAGACGCCGTGCTTGGTCGAGCCTGCGTTTCCCAAGATGACGAGGCTATGGTGCGACGTATTACTAAAAACAAAGCCAGGAACCGTCACAAACTAATCGCCGACGCCGCAAGACCCGAGAATGGTCGCTTTCCTACCCTTCTAGACGCTTGGAAGTTGATCGTCTGTGACGTGCGCTTTCTCGAGGAGGTCGATAGTTTACAGGACGCATACGAAGCACAGCTCCGAGAAGAGGAGCTCCAAACTCCTGCGGAGCGTGCCAGGGAGGTCGTTCGAATGGAAGATGAGAGGATGGCTAGGAGGAATGCTCGATGGTTCATCCCTGTCCTTGAGCACCTATCATCCGACGAGCTCGCGCAAATTAGCCTGCAGGGTGATAGTGTCACCAAAACAATCTGGAAACAAGTATCTCCCGCCCCGCCAGCGTGGATTCAGCAGATTTCTGATGCAAGTCTGCCCTGGGGTTTTGTGTTCTACAAGACGAGAGACCTCGAACAGAAGTACGGTCACCGATGGAATGAGATTTGGGGCTTGACTCTTGAGCAAACTAATTGCATACCCTATTCCAGCTGGGACGAGCGCTCTGTTTCATATGCATGCTTGGACAGAATCCATTGCGGTTCTACAATAAAGGGTCTATGGACCGAGGACTGGCCCGCTGGACCTGCTGCTGGATACTTGGCCGAAGATACCGCCGTGCGAGAGTATGTCACTTAGAGCCTCTTACTCCTCGTAATTTCGCTGCGGTTGAACAGTATGCTAACCATGTTGCAGACATTTCAGAGGTTACAGAGAATCACTCTCATCGCCTGGCATCCTCCGCAATACGTTTATTGTAGTCGATGCCGAGGAACTTCCCGAGTCTCTCGAGGACATTATTCGCAACAATGTCGACGACTTCTGGGTCTGGGCATACGATGCTGACTGGGATCCTCTACCATCAACTAAGGATACTGTATCGGACGGTGGAGAAGAGTACGAAGGCCGTGTCAAGGTGTCAATCCACTCTTTGGATGCGTGGTTCTACGCAGCCCGCTACGAGGGTGTTAGCCTTCGGGATATGTGGCTCAAAGCGCAGAGGCATCCGCAGAAACAGTGGATCTGCCTCTCGAAGGCGATGGAAGAATGGGACCACGAGTCGTACGTTTGAACCCAAGCTGTCTTTCAGGGCCTTTTCTAGGTCTCTGAACCGAGGTATTCAAGCAATCTGTTAGCTTGTTTCACCGCATCATGTTGCTGCGATGAGTGCTTGCATGTGCGGCCTGTGACTGACTGGAGAGGTCTACTTGAGAGATGAGGTTGGAAAGCCTGGAGGCTACATACCTTAAATAACGAGAGTTAACCACGCTGCCTTGAACTGGGGCTGCTGCTGGGCGGTACCTACATATAGTTACGCCTGTTATCCGTGCTGTACATGTACGTACCGTACCGTACCTTAATGAGCACAGAGGGCTGCGCAAGTGTGCTCCGTACTGTACCTTACTCGTAAGCACAGGGCTGTGAATCGTCAGAGCGCAACTTCCAGCTGCCAAGCCGTCGTCGGTTTAAAGCGGTCCTGGACTGCTTCATCTGGCTAGGCTGAGAATCGATTGGCGATCCATCCGCCGGGGCGTCTGGAGCCCACGATTTAGCTCCGTATCGCTTACCACCTAAGGTACCATACGTAGTAATTAGTGCGCGATATTCCACTGGCCATCGACCAACAAGCAAAGAATTTTTTCCACTCTTGAGGGGCCCGGCGCGCGCGCGCGAACCGGTTGCCTGGTCGCAAGATGTGGCGGATCCCTGCGCTTCTCCGTATTCGGTGCAACGATCAAAGCATCGAAAAGGAGCGCATGGACGGCAGCTCTTCGTACTCGGTGCGCGTGCGCGTGTGACGGGCCGCCGACACGCCTGGGAAGCTGGCGCAGGCTGACGCTGGAGCCCAAAGAGGAAAACGGCCCGGGGGCACGCACGGGAGACAGCGTTTCCCCCCAGACTAGAGGTAGGTAGTGTGCGGAAGCACGTAGTAGTGTGCTCGTAGCCAGGCGCTTGGATGAGATGGGTTGGCAGGATGACAGGACGCGACTCGGAGTCCACGGTCGATTTGAGTTGGGGGACGTGCGAGGCTGCTTCAACTCTCACGTCATGCGCATGAATGCGCGGCAGGGCTTCCGTGATGCCGCGCGCTGCTCGCGCACATCCGGATTGGCAGCGCTCTGGGCGCCCGATCCATCACCAAGGGTCTGACCCTGCACAGCACCAAGGCGCCCAGCCAAGGTCCAGCTCCGGGGAGCCCATCGACGCCGCAGCCCCCCTTTAGACGCCCGATTGCCCCCCACCCCTGACGGCTTTAGCGCCGCCCAGCCCATCCCATCCCTCTGGTCCTCAGAACTTCCCCTCCTCGTCGCCCGCCCGCATCTTCGTCGTCCCATCTTCGTCGGCCTCGCCGTCTCCATCGTCGCGCTCCCCCCGTCCTCGTCTCGCCCACCCGACGCACCGTACCAGCAGACAGGCGCCGACCGGCACCGACAGCGCGGCCTCCCTTCTCCCCGGAGCCCGACATTATTCGCGCGCTGGCGAACGACGACGCACACGTCGCCTTGTCGCAATATCGACCCGTCCACGACGCAAAGGGAGACGCCAGGCACCCGTGACGCCGCTCCCGCGACCTACGCAGACCGCCAGGGCCCAGAACATGCTCTGGTAGCACACGCGAAGAGACGAACACATCCCTCTGCGAGCTCCCGCCAGGCTGCTCTCCCGCATCAGCTTGCGTCGACCCGAAGCGTCTCACAGCCAGTCACCTATCTACCCGCCGCCGATTCTACACCCGCCCTCCCGATCAGCCACGCCATCCTCAAGCAAAGAGCAGCTCCTTGTAGAATCGCCATCCTACATATTATTTTCCCATCCGCTGGGAAGGGACTGCAGACTTTGCGCGGTTCTTTCGTCTGATATATTCAACCCCGCCCCCGCCTGCACCGACGCCAGACTTGCGATCGTTGCCAGAAGCATCACCCAAAATGAAGGTTGGTCATTGCCCCAAGTTCGAACATGCGTTGCCCTGCATGGCTCCTTTCGTCCCGTGCCGCTCCGTTTGACTGTCGCTGTTGCGGCATCCCGCGCCTTCGCTTTATGAGAGCTGCTAGCCAGCTGTCCGCCTTCCCTTGGCTTCGCACCCCCGCATTCCAACTCCCTCTGCCACCGATGACGCGCTCAATCCTCATGTCTCTGTCGTCATCGAATCGTCTGAATCCTAGCTAACCGCCATGGATCTCATCAAGGCCCTACGGCGGTCCATGAAGGGCGACAAGCACAAGGCGCAAAGCCCTTCAATTGGCTCAAAATCGGCACTCGCCATCGTGCCTCCCAAAAAGGTCATTCGAGCAAACGACGACTACCGCCCAGATGAAGCGCTGGTCCAGAGCTTCGCGAAAGCCGGCGCCCAGGTGCTGAGCTTCTCCAAAGGCGACTTCTTCCACGTCATCGGCCGCGAAGACGATCCCCATTGGTACGAAGCCTGCAACCCTGCTCTGCCCGACGCCCGTGGCCTTGTCCCCGTCTCGTACTTCCAGGTCCTGGGACGCACCGAGAGGGATAGCTCCCAGTCCGACGGCGGTCGGCCGCCTTTTGCGAAGAGCCCAGACCACGACTCCGGCTACGGAGAAACCGCCCTACAGTCCCCTCCAGCTGCGCCTCAGCGTGGCTCCAACCCTGCCAAGTCTGGGGGTATCCTGCACGCAACGGTTCACTATTCCTTTGTGGCCGACCCAGGACGACCAGACGAGCTGTCGGCCGAGAAGGATGAACCGCTCATCATCATCGCGCAATCCAACAGCGAGTGGGTTGTTGCCAAGCCCATCGGAAGACTCGGCGGGCCTGGCCTCATCCCCATTGGCTTCATCAACATCTACGACGAAACCTCCTATCGAACAAGCCCGCCGACCCCGGTGGAGGATCCCTTGGGGGCCCTGAGAAAAGCAGGAGTCCCGACCGTCGAGGAGTGGAAGAGAATGGCTGCGCAGTACAAGAACAGCAGCATCACCCTCGGCAAATTTGACGGATCCAGGGGCCCCACCGGTCAAGAGGCCGGCATCGAGCAGAGCCTGGAACGCATGAGTCTCCAGCAACAAGCCTTCCGGCAAAGCCAACTGAACGGTACCCAGGTAAGTCCTCACTGCATTTGGCTGAACTCGCAAGAGACCATCCCCTGCCGTCTGTGGCCTCACCTCTGACATCGCCACCACAGCAGGGCGCATATGGCCAGGCTGCCGCAGGCCAACAGCCGATCTCGCCAGACCAGTACGTTCCCGAATCGGCATCGCAACTGTACGCACCTGTTTGGGCTCGCATACCGCGGTACTGCTTCGCGGAGGACAAATATTGGTTCGTCATCGAGGCCGAGCTCGAGGATGGCCGTTGCTGGGAGCTGTCGCGATATTACCAGGACTTTTACGACTTCCAAATCGCCCTGCTCGCTGAGTTCCCTGCCGAAGCCGGCAACACTGGCACGCAGAAGCGCAGCCTCCCGTATATGCCCGGCCCCGTCAGCTACGTCACCGACGCCATCACGGAAGGCCGGCTGTATAACCTGGATGCCTACGTCAAGAACCTTTTGAACCAGCCGCCATCGATATCCCGATGCGACCTCGTCAAACTTTTCTTTGCTCCTCGCGAGGGAGACTACGAGATCGATGCCATAGGCAATGGAGACGAGGAGTACCGGCTGTCGCAAGGCTCACACCAATCGTCTGTCGAGTCTCCCGCCAATGCTGCCTCCAGGCAGTCGTCGCGCAACAACTTGAATGGCTACGGCTACTCGGGGCTGTCCGCAACGCCTCGGCAGGGCAGCACTTCGAACCAAGGTAAGGCTCTTCAAGCAGCACGATTTACTACCAGTTTCTCACTCTCGTGCAGGTGGCTCCCAACCTCAGCAGCCAGGTGCGGCGGCAATGAAGATCAAGGTCAAGTTCAAGGAGGACGTGTTCGCCATGAGGGTATCCACCAACATCCAATTCCAGGAGCTCCACGACAAGATTCGCGACCGGGTCAAGGCAGGCCCAGGCGAACGAGTTCAGCTCTCCTACCTGGACGATGCATCGGGGAGCCAGCAGAACCTGATGAGCAATAACGATCTCGACTATGCCCTGCGTCGGAACGAAAAGCTCACAGTCTATGTTGAGGTCGCTTGAGAGACTGCCTCGACACTGGAGCATAGAAGGCTTCGATACCACAGCACCCGCGGCACGTGATATCTGTTCTCGTCGCCTTACCTTGCAAGGGGCAATTATTTTCTTATTTTAATCCTTCTCCTGCGGGGTTGGAAGGACGCCTCTGGCTTACTTCTAAGCTCGCTCGGACTTTTTGTTCCTATTTTCGACCGCGCCTCAAATCGCAGCACATCCCCTTGTCCTACGAGACAGGTGATCACGCCTCCCGGAACTGGAGTGCGACTCTCTTCAAGGCAACGGAAATCACGGCCAGCCTGTCTTGGTTTCGGAATTCGCTGCCAGAAAGAACCGTGGTGTTTTGGGTCGTTGGACCAACCGTCTGCCCGGGGTGTGCCTGGAGGTCGTTGGCATTCGACCTGCTCACCTGCTGGCCGACAAATCAACCCTCCACTCATTTTTATTGCGATTCTTGAACGATGGACGAGTACCCATCTTCTTTCATATGTACATTTTTGTCGGCAAGGGAATCGGCTTGTGACCTTGTCGCCGACTTTACGCAGGATGGCCGTGGCCTAGCAAAGGCGTTTTGGAAGCTGGTCTGCTAAGGTGTTTCTCTATCATGAGTCATGGAGCGGCGGCTTGATACCTTGTAGGGGAGGTGAAATGTGTGACGGAAAGGGTGATGCATGGAAACACACTTGCAATGATGAAGTGGTAAGCGGGACGAGGTTTCTGCTTGCAAACGAAGCATGATGAGGTTAAAGATGTACCCGAGGTGCGATGTTCAGGAATGAAGGAACGGGTGCTACGCGTGGTGTTGGCCGAGTCGTTGGCTCCAACATTCAAATGCGAGGATTGCGAGGATGTGCTACAATCAAAAATACATCTCAGACGTCCTTGAAGAAGCTGCTCTTGCGCTATTCACATTGAGCTTCTATGCTATCTATTATGTGACGTGCGACCACGCTTTGCAGCAACCAACATGACGCTTGTAAGATGCAAAACATGTCCAAATGCCCAGAGATACAAGGCGAAAAATAAAACACCGGAACGCCGGGAAATGCGAGCTGTGAGGCTGGGCACGATATGCTGCTGTCCGCATCACTCCAATCTCTGCATCAAGGACCGCCGGGCCTTGAAGTTGACGACGCCGCCGACGCCAAAAGCCGGCACGATGCGACATATCCTGGCGGCGGTGCTCACGAGCCAGTTGGAGCGGACGACCTGCCAGCGCTCGCGCCAGGACACCAGCGGCGGACGACCGGGGCGGTTGTAAAGGTCGAGGCCCAGCAGGTGCAGCGGCGTCGAGGCGAACTGCACGGCGGCCGGGGCGAGGAACTGGGCGGCCGTCTGGCCCGAGAGGTGGCGCTTGAGGCCGTCGGTGAGGCGGTCGTCGAGGTAGGGGGCCAGCAGGGGCGGGACGTTGAAGGAGGCGAAGATGGTGAGGCAGTCGCGCAGGGTGAAGAGGGCGTAGCAGGGCAGCGGGACGGGCCTCGGGGCGGCGCCCGAGGGCCCGGCGAACATGCGGACGAAGGCGCGGTCCTTGTACATGCAGAGGGCGACGTTGGCGGCCGACGAGGCGGCGAACTTGGGGGTGCCGGCGGAGACGGCCGAGGCGGGCAGGTCGGGGCGCAGGACCGTCGACGAGAAGGTGTCGAGGGCGTTGGCGGTGAAGTAGGTGCCGGCGTAGAGCAGCAGGATGAGGGCCGTGGGCCGCGAGAGGAGCGCCGAGGAGCGCGGCGCGACGAGCATCTCGCGGAGCGAGGCGCGGACGGACGAGGCGACCGAGGCGCGGCCCGCGGCGTTCTCCATGATGGAGCTGTGCGCGGGGAGGGAGAGCTGTCAGCTTCGTCTTCCTTTCTCGTTCCTCGTTCTCGATTCCTCGACAGCCGGGGTCGGGACGGGTCGTGACGAGGAGAGGGAGGGAGCTTGCCTACCGGTCGATGATGGAGATGACGGGCGCGATGAGGGCGCCGGCGGCGGCGGCGCTGGCGAGGTCGCTGGCGAGCCGCCACTGGAGGTTCTTGGTGTTCCAACGGGGCTTCTCGCCCAGCGGCGACGACGCCGTCGCGAGGGCGGGCTCGTCGGCGGAGGACTTGGACATGGCGTCCCGCTTCACCGGCCACGCGCGGCGGTGGGCAGAGGAGGACGCTGCGGCGAGCTGGGTCTTCTTCCGGCGGCGGCAGGACGAGGCATTGGAGCTCTCTCTGACTCTCTCTGTGGAAGCGTCTCGTCTCGCTGGCAAGGCAGGCAGGTAGGTAGGAACGGGGTGGAGCGCGGCAGCTTGGCCGTCGAATGGTGCGGCGTGGAATTGGGTGCTACATAAGCACATATGCATGGGGGGAAGCTCAAACGACGGGGCGAGTACGAGAACTGCCCGCCGAGGGGCCCGAGATCGGACAAAACGGCGGCGGGGATTCCCGACGGCGGGCTCCACCCGTCGTTCGGTTCGGGGGCGGAGGACGGTCCGGCCGCTGAGGCAGGGGGGGTTGCTGCGTGCCGCTGGCGCCCAGGGGGTGCGGCGGGCGGGCGGGTGGCCGCTAAGGGCGGGTGCGGCGTCCGCTGTATCTGAGACCCGAGCAGCGAGCAACGACGAATCGAACCGCTACGCCGCACGTGCCCGGGACCCCTCGTGCGTAGGTAGGCAGTGCTGGAAAGATATTTCGTGTATTCGCGCGGATGAGGATATATGCTTAAGTACCTATGCGGCGGTTCCGTGTTGCAGTGCGGTCACCACTTATGAGATGCCTGTGCTGTGGTGGGAGAAGGCCGACGTGTGGCACGAGGGGGTGCGTTTACGGGGAGATCGGGGGGAAATGCAGAAGGGCCATCGAACCTAAGTTGGGAGAAGGTGCCTTGCTCTAGTACTCGGAGGCAGGTATACGCCCGCTGCTCCAACGGTCGATATCTTACATGTAAGTTGGCTGCAACATCCATGTCTGCAGGCATCAAATCACTGCATGGACTTAGGTCTTGAGTTATGCCCACTGTCACACCTTCGCACTTGCCGTTCCCAAGCAGGCATCGCCCATCTCACCACATACTCAGACCCCATGACCTCTTCTGCCGTCCATCTATCCGCCGGCTCCCACGCCAACATGCCCCTCAGCAGCTCTTCCAAGGCCCCCATCTCTCCGCCGTTGACGTCCCATTCACACGTTTCAGCCGTCTCGCCGCGTCCCATGTCCCACATGCGCCTCTGTAGCGGTCGAGAACCTGGCGTGTAGGTTCTTTCAATTTCTCCAGCCCACGATCCTCCTTGGGTAAAGCACTCGGGTCGATTCTCCCATCTATCCCACCAACGTTTCGGTGGTGGACCAAGTGTGCTGATTATGTCGGCGAGAATGTCGTCCGGGTCGCTGGTGAAGGATTCAAATAGGCATCGCTCGCCGAGAACTTCGTATAAGCTAACGCCAAGGGTCCATACGTCTGCCGCCAGAGTTATCTGGTCCCGAAAGAAGTCCTCCGGGGGGAGGAAGAGTGGCGGCGTATGCAGCTCTGGCGAGGCCTTAGTAGCTGGGGAAAAGGAAGTGCCAAAGTCGGATATTTTGACAATGGGGTCCACCACAGTGTTGGCGGCCATTTTCATGCGCAAAGGATAGACAGCAACTGATGGCGCGTGACGCCCGATTGGCTTGCCGTCCACCCTTGTGATGGGTACCGTATCTAAACGATAACGATTTTGTAGTTCTTCCGGGCTCATCTCATTGAGGGTCTGATCATAGAGTAGAAAATTCCTAAGATGAAGGTCTGCTCAGTTGGTATCAAGTCACAATAATTGACAAATGGGCTTGGAGCCTTACCCCCGTGACAAACGCCTTGGGAGTGCAGATAGGATAATCCCAGAATGAGCTGAGCTGCAATAGACCTTGCTGTCTCTGCTGGGAACCTGAAATTTGTAGAATCTTCTTTGGATGCGGCAACACTAGAGCGAGCGGGTTCTTGAACGAGACAGATATGAGTCCCGTTGGGTCCCTTGATGAGGAACTCGTCTAGGAGACGAGCAATGAACTGTTGGCCAGGATGTTCTGATGGAGCGCGGTGTAGGCGACGTAGCATCTCGGCTTCTATGCTCTTGGAGGTCTCGTTGGCGACTAGAATCTTGAGTGAAACATATCGGTGCAATTGTGTATCTCTGGCGAGCCAAATTGTCGAGTACCCTCCAAACCCAAGCTTGTGGACCACGACGTATCGGCCATCCTTGAATTCATCTCCAATCGCCACGGGGTGAAATCCGCCAGTCGTGTACTCTTCAAAGTCCTCCAAATCCACTTCTGGAACGTATATAGGGTCCACTATTTCATGAGCACGGTCATTCATCTTGGAGTCCCCGGGCGTTCTTGAATGGAACAGCTTCGAGCAGAACGGGTGCTTGGCGGAGATAGAGTTGAAATGGGCGAGGGGCGCCGTGGTGGCACTTGCATAGGCGCTCGGCCAACGGGCCCGCAAGATTGATAGACGGTACCGAAGAAGAGGCGCAGTGTAGGTACGTATGAAGCAGTGTCTTGACACAAGCTTCATTGTGGGGAGTTGAGAAACTACATCGCCATGATCTCTGACCAACCGCTCAGGATCTTGACCTGAAAAGTAGCCAAATGTTGGGAGATTTGAGGGTCGCGTGTCACAAGCGGGGTCCTCCAAGCCCATGGCTGTTGGGATGAGTCAGCAGTCGTAGTGCGTTGCGTGCCAACTGGACCGCGGGTGTTGCGAGGAACATTGCTCTCAAGGCAGGGAGGCAGGCCTTGCCGCCTCTACCGTTCCGGCCTCCTTACATAGCAGCTCTGGTTTTGCTATAGCCCAATCGAGCAGTGGTTACGGAAAACGCCGAGGTCCAACTACACACACGTGCTACACTGCTGCCTTGTCCGCAATCATCACAATGCTTATCCATCCGGATTTCGGACTTGAATATTGTCCAGCGTTTCATCACTAGACGCTGATGACTGTGTGTAGATGAGTTTGCAACGGCTTTGGCGCTATGGTTGTGGGCGTGTGGGCCTGCTCCGCCAGACGGATTTCTAAGCTCGCGTCGCGAAGCCGCGAGCAGCCAAAGTCCGTGTGCGCCGGTGAGCTAGGCGTTGACTGCTCTAGAGATCTCGCTAGAAAAAAAAAAGAAATCAATATAAAAAGCCTTTCGATCCCTACTTAATATTCTTAGCATCCGATATCAAGTTGCGTCATCTCATTCAGCTCTGCCTTCATTGAACTCGACCCTCACAAAGCAACGTCAGCCTCGAGCAACACCGCCATGGCCACCGTCAACATCGCATCCACAGCGCCCATCAACCCCCCCGGCGCCACCCCTGTTCTCACGGTGCCCCAGGTCTGGGCCGGCCTGCAGCGCAAGATCCGTCACGCCGACGAGTTCGTCCCCGTAATCACGTCGTGCGCCGTTGTCAAGGAGGAGGGCACCGTCATCACGCGGCGAGTCGCCTTCAACGGCGGGCAGGAGATCACCGAGGTGTGCACCGAGTACGCGCCCTCGCGCGTGCTCTTCCGCATGGAGACCGGCTCGGTGGTGCAGAACGTCATCAGCAAGGGACCCGGCGGCGGCGACGAGGAGCTCTTCATGACGTACGCGTTCTCCTGGAAGATGCCCGGCGTGGAGGAGGGTAGCGAGATCCTCGAGGCCGAGGAGGCCAAGCAGCAAAAGGTATGGAACCCGAAACTCGTTGAGACATCGCGACTGACCTTGCTATGTCGGTAGATGGCAGCCATGGCTGTTTCTTCAAGCATCGACGCCATAAGAGACATGGTCAAGGATGGGAGAATCAAATAGTGAAGGGATCTCGATCAATAAAAAGGGATGACTTGAAAATTTCCAAGCTACACAATAAATCAATATTTCAAGGAGTCGTGATAAAAATCGTGGCCTAACACCCGCTTCTCGCGGTCACCACCTCCGTATGAAGCACCCTCTGTAATATAAGCCGCCGTATCTAGGTGTTTGGAGAGGATCTATACCCCACTTCTATAAATAGTATTCCCTAGAGATGCCCTGGGCAATTCGATGCTTGGGAGGCCAGCGCTGCAGCGTCGTGCTTGTGCCTACTCCTGCGCTCTGAAACGAGGCGACCAACCGCTATTTCTGGGTATATATCACGCGAGACCTTTCTAATTCTAGACTTGGTTGAATCAAGTACTGGAACGAAGTACAAACGCATAGGACTGGCAATTATATGGGGCGAGTTACCAACATTTGACTGTACGAGGATGCAGAGGTTTGTTCATGTTTTCCGGCCTCCACGCCCCTCTCAATGTAATCTCTGCGGCGTCTTTTCTCTTACACTCTGTCAAGATAACGGTCATTAATGACATGTCACGCATTGTCCATGTTCACTGGCATGGGCTCGGGTACGTCTCACATTTTGCAACCGCTGAATTTCGATGTGGGGGAACTGACGAGACAAACCAGAGTCAAACTGGGACGTCCTGGTCAGACGGAGTAATCGGACTGTTGCAGCAGCCCATCTTACCGGGTGAAAAGTTTGTGTACAGATTCAAGGCCACTACTGTTGGGACTCACTGGTATCATTCTCATGAGAGTCATGTCGCTTACTGGTGGCCTCTACGGCGCCATATTGATCAAGTAGAGCCCCTTCGTGTCGTTTCGTTAGCGCGTCTCTACACTGACATCTCAACTCAGGCCAAAGGAGGAGCAAACCGGGCTGTGGTCCCAGATCGGCAACAACACCGACAACATCAGGGGCATGGCCAAGGCTGCAGCCAACCCTGAGCTCATCGTCGTGTCGGACTGGTCACAACTCACGTCGGAAACTTGAGCATGGGCTCCGGTTTACAAGTTTTGTAAGTCAGCAAAAGGGCCTCTTCTCGCCAAGGCGAAGTTAAAACGCAAGTAGTGTGTCGACGGTCTCCTGGTCAATGGTGTGGGCTCGGTGTACTGTCCACCAATTGAACTTCTTGACGCCGAAACCGCCCCGGGCCTTAAAGAATCTGGTTTGAAGCCCGGAGACCACGTATCCGATAAAGGGCAAGTTGGAAGACCACAGCCCCGTTCGAACAATGGTTCACTGTGCTTACCGCAACACAGGTGCCTCCCTTTCCGCCAACCAATCCAAGGTGGCCCCTGGAACTACATACAGCATCCGGAGCTATTCCTCCGCACTTGGTTGAGGGATGCGTCCCGTCAACGGGTAAATCGCAACTATCCTAGTCGACTCCGCCAATGGCTTGGTCGGCCTGAATTCTGTCCCAGCAGCGACTGTCGCACAGTTCGTCTTCTCCATTGACGAGCACGACTTTTGAATCTACGAGATTGACGACAACTACGTCGTGCCGCGCAAGTTTGTTGCCGCGACAATGTCCGCCGGGAAGACGTTTTCTGCCATGATGAAGCTCGACAAGACACCGAGCGTTTACACGATTCGCGTGCCGGATTCTGGCACGACGCAGGGTTATTTCTGCGTTTGCTAATCTGGTTCACAAGGGCTCGGACTGCACTTAGAAACCGCCGTCAAAGCCTTACATCTCGTATAGTGGCCTGCCTCTTTCAAACTTTATCAAACACAACAGCTGCACCCCGTACGACCTTGAAACGGACCACATGCCGCCATGGCCACCAGGCGTGCGCCCTAAATCGTGTCCCGTAGATGAAGAGTACAATCTGGTCATCGGTCGTCTCAACGCCTCAACCAATTAAACCTTGAACAGGAAATATATATGTATCCGCCAAACTTTCAAGCCAACCGCCCCCTCCCGTTCTACCCCAATTCCACGTTGGGCAACATCGATGAAAACCTCGTTCTCCGCACCAAAAACTTCTCCTATGTCGATCTCATTCTGCAAGTCGCCACGATCCGATGCGACCTCGCCAATTTTGAGCACTCCTTGCACAAGCACGGCGGCATGACCTGGGGCATTGGCTTCGGCCACGGGGTGTGTAAGTACAGCTCTGCCGAGCTGCACTGGCGGCTATGCTCGTACACTCCAACCTGGGCGCTTATCGCCTAATCAATCTAAGTCAGTCATCATTAATTAAAGAAGTCCAAAGCTTCTTAACGGATTCATTATAAACACTACTCTATCAGACCTAACTTACTTCCTAAGAAACAGCAAACCTTAGGATCCCTAGTAGCTCCGTTACATATCGGTAGTGATCTCAAAGGTATGCATCCAGCTGTCGTGCGATGCGACGCTTCAATCTTCCTGGCCATTCTATCGAGTATCGATTGTAACATCCGACCGATGGATCTTTGCGCGACCCTCGTACCGAATGTACTACGAGAAAACCTGTCATTTCACATCGATACATATCCGGTCGTTCATTTAGTTTATACGAAGGGCTTCCGTGGGCGGCGTGATGGAGCTATGTCGGCGGACACAGCTTTTCTGGCGGGACATTTCGGATTGCCGTCTCAAGACGGATTCGCTAGACGGCGCGCGGGCTGCACAAGCCTTTTGCAGCATTATCATAGTTTTAAAGCCCTCTAGGGTAGGATTTTGACCAAAATACGCCACGCGGCATCCAGTTGTGGCGCCATGATCGACTGTTACGGTGCGACCAACTCTGGGTTGATGAAAGCAAAGCAAGAAAGAAGGGAAAAGGGCGAGGAAAGGGAACCCAGATGGGCCACAAGGCGTGAGCGGGTACGTATCAACTGTGGGGCTAAGCGGCCTGTTCTGCGTGTTAGGAATGCTCCCAAAGCACCTCCTGGTACAGACGTACTCCACAAGCCACACAAGCCATAGAGCTGCCCCCCGCTCCTTATAAAAGTTAGCCAAAAATCCAGCGACACCCCATTCGCCTTTCACGGTATTACTTGTGGCTTGGTACGAATCCGTTTTCGGCTCGCCTGCTAGGCAACAGCATTTGAGCCTAATGACTGTCATGTCCCGTTTGCGGTCTACGTTAGGAACTGCCCCTCACACCAGTACTTCATGTTCCTCAGTACCTACCTGCTAATGTCGAGCCAATCCTTGGGTAGCTAAAGAGGCAAGAACATATACCCAAAGATATATTAAAGGATAGCATTTTTGACCAATCACCCTGGGAAAATACTTCACAGGAGGGTTCGCACATTTCAGGGAATAGTTGTTCCCGTATCCGTAGCAGGTATAGCGCTGAACGCTGCGTCGGTTGTTCTAGAATCGGACAAACATTCTGCTTCCAATGGGTCTCAAGTCAATGGTATTCTCAAATATGGCCTAGTTCCGTTTGGCTGTTTAGCTCAAGAAACGTGCTCGCTGCGCACTGCGCTGACCGTTTCCCGACTCCTAGACCGTTTGCAGCCATTGTCACAAGATCGTTACGCCATGAAGTCATAAAATCAATGGACAGTCAAGGACTGATGTCATATAACATCTGCACGGCTTTATAACAATTAGCTCCTTTGCCTTCTCGACCTGTATAACTTAAGCCATAATACTCTCCCTATTCCACTGTTGATGAAAGGAAGTCTTGTCCTACTTGCACCAAGGCATCTCGGTTTACACCAGTTAGGGACACACACCCCAACAAAAACACGGAAAATCAGCTATATAATCGATCTTTCACGCTTCACACTTGATCACTTAGGTGATATCACAATTCCAGAGCGAGTCCAACAACCCTTTAAATCACGACGAGGACGTCAGGATCCAGAACTCTATACAACACCAGCCAAGACAACTGACACGATGATGTTTGCACACCTAGCGACACTAATGGCCGTCATCGTGACAGTCACCGTTGCATGCAAACGCAACATAGACTGCCCGCCATGCCATAATTGCTATGGCGGTGATTGCGTTAAGGTATGCAACGACGCACAGTCAGTGATTGATGCCGCCATCGCAGTTTCACCAATCGGCGAGCTGGTGATGGGACCGGATGGAGGCGGTGCATTCTCTGATTACGATTTACAGCAATCAGGTGATCCGACCAAATCAAGATGTTTTGGGACCTGCTACAGTGATAGTGATTGCGACCGAAGCCAAGATTGCAAGTGTGGCGGTGCGACACCCAACAGGCCAGGTTTTTGTGTGGTGAAGGTGTAACCGTTCGAAAGTGGGGACGTCTGTATATCTATGCTGTAGGTAGCAATTACATAGAATACCAGTTCAATCCCAACAGGTTATGCGCCCCGGGAATTTCAACAATAAGAGATCGGAGGTGCCATTGTATCGCGCAAGGACAAGTATGTGGGGAGAACGGCACGGCGGAGGGACGTACGACAGGTTGCGAAAGTAGAGAGATAACGACCATGAGGCCGGAGGAACTCTAGGGACATGCGCAAGAAAACAAATTTAGTCGCATTTGAAGACGAGGCATCTCAATCACACTTAAATATAAAGACATATTAGTGTAGGGTGCTATAGACAAGCAATTTATAAGAAATCACCTACATATCCGGTGCCTCTTCTAGCCAACCTGTGTATTCATCGCTCATGCCCATATCCCCAGGGACATCAGGCTCCACCTCTCGGTGATATATGGTTTGAAACGTCAGCTTTGCCAGTTCGGCCGCGTGGCAATGGGAATATAGGTGAGTGATCAGGTGCATGTCATGAAACCTTTGGAAGGAGCTTTTGAATTGCTATCATTGGAAGCTGGATGATGTCTATTTAAGACCTGCTTAGAGAAAATCTTCTATAGCTTATTATGCAAGTCCTCCAATGACCTATGATGCCATGGCTGTCTTGGCAACCAGCAAATCCCGTATCAGTGCGCACTGAAGAAGTACAACACTGGTATAATCTTCATCAAGCACAATGCTTTGCGAACCCGAAATAGTCGCAGCTTAGCCAGAAGAGGTGACATGACTCTCGATGGCTGAGTGATCCGTTCACTGGGACTTCCCATTCGTATTCGTGGAAGGCACACCCACCACAAGCCCCCAAGCCCGTCGTGGAGGCGTTTCGCGCGGAGTGCTTCAAGAATAAAGGCGAAGACCTACGCAACGGCCGTAAGGTAGAGTCTCGTGTCGTCGTTATGTGACGGTTTGGGTTCCCAAGGGATACACCGGAGGTTTATTTTGGCAGAGAAGTCGGGGCGTCGTGTCATGGTGGGTGATGGATCCGTAGGATCGTAACTAGGTGATCAGTATGAGGAAGGCAATGATCGTGTTGCAAGCAGGCTAGGTACCTAGTCTAAGAAGGGGAAATCATGGGTGTCTATATACTGATGTGTTTTCCTGGGTCGTCTGGATCGCCTCGTGATCCCAATGATCCCTTCGTATAGGCCGTGAGCGCGGCTCTCACGGATCATTGAGCGATTCCAATGATCCTACTTCGATTGGCCCATCCTCCCGACCATTCCCCCGTGCAACCTGAATTAGCGCCTGCGCAGCCGGCCCATCCCGCGGCCGTCTACCTGGGTCGTAACAGGTTACCATATCACGTCCCGGTTCGGTACGTATACCGAGATGTAGCCTATAGAAGGACAAAGGCGAACCCCTGACTGTTCACAACGATCATGTCACGGTCCCCTGGAAGCCGAGACTACTCGCAGTAGTAGTTGTATCCGGGTCCCAAGATAGGTACGCCTGGACGGTATTGAAGAGGAGAACTGCATCACCTGCCAGCGAGCAGACAACGGCACACATATTGCCGCCCCCTTCTCGGAGGAATCGAAGGATTGTCAAAAGGACCTGTACGAGGAGGCTGCACCCGTGCACATCGGGCGGGACGCCACTGAACCCACTTGCCTAAAGCGAACACTTTGGGGCCCACGCTAGTCCGTACTCTCCCGTTCGCCGAGCCTGCTCAGCGCCACTCCGGATGTACGGGCGGGTTATCCCTTTTGTCACGCCCCCTATGACAGCCTCGACCGCCGCATCCTACAGACACTTCAAAGAAGATCTCCTTGACTATGTCTACCGCTCACACGGCGGCGGGTGTGTCTTGGGAATATCTCGCGCATTCCTACCGTTGCGTGGCTGTTGGTGCAATTGATTCAATTGATGCCTTGTCTGCGCGGCGTTTTGAGGAGGCATTGGCTGGCCCGGCTGGGAGACAGTTAGGGCGATGTAGATAGCAGGCGGTAGGACATCAGTCCGCCATCAAAACAGAAGACACTCAAAAGACGGTTACGAGAATGCCTTTGTGCCAGCGATTGCCCGTCAATCTTCGTAGTTATAGAGAGATCTCTAAGGCTTGTTTTCCCTCGAGTTCGGCGGTTTCCCACGCAACATGTTCAAGGCAATCTACACGGTCGTTTTATGAAGGCATGTACATGTAGCCATGTTCTTATTAAGCCAATCCTGAACGTTCGTTGACTTAAGCTCCCTCCACCTGGACGGAAGCCTCGATATGTGCAGCACCGTAAGAGGCGTAGAGATCCTTCCTTTCCTTTTCGAGGTACGCTGCATTATCTCGCTTGGCCTTGTCGGTATCGACCATAGCAAGGAGGACGAGAGCAAGTAGACCGGTGATAAAGGTAAACCAGAAGCCCTGGTTGGTGTTTCCGTTCGCGTCGTTGATAATAGCTCCCGTAATAAATGGGCCGACGAAGGCGGCTGTCTTGCCCAGGGTGTTGTACAGCGCGAAGAAGACGTACATCTTAGGCGCCGGGGAGACCTCTGCCATCAGGGTCTGGCCGTATGAGAACCAACCTGAAGTGAGCATGCCGACACACGCCTGGTAGAACCAGAACTCCCAAACGTTGTGGTAGCCGATCTTGTCAGTCCAGATGCCAATTAAACCTGGGTCGGTTAGCTATGGACACGGGGCCAAAGGAGGAACGCAACGAGTTTGCGGACGCTTACCCCAAAGGTTAGTAAACACAATACCGACGGCGGCGGCGAAGAACATCCATTTCGGTCTAATGGAGAAGCGCTGTTGGATCCACTGATTGATCGTTATGCAGAAAAACTCTAAGCCGTAGACGAGAGCAAAGAGGCCACAGAAAGTGATGGAGTCGAACGAGATGGCTTCATTCTGCAAGATGTTGACTATGGTGCCAGAAGTGTTGTAGACATCTGCAATGAGGAAATAGCCGGCGAGGAAGAGGAAGGTTTGCTTCAGCCGGGCCACATTTCGAGCTGCCTCCCAAATCTGCTTCGGTCCCACAGTGAGCCAGCTGGTGTTGTCCGGAAGCTGCTGGCCGGGCCGGTGTTGCTC
This sequence comes from Albophoma yamanashiensis, assembly GCA_001600555.1. Classification (NCBI taxonomy): domain Eukaryota; kingdom Fungi; phylum Ascomycota; class Sordariomycetes; order Hypocreales; family Ophiocordycipitaceae; genus Albophoma; species Albophoma yamanashiensis. The sequence continues at coordinate 4,063,697 of BCKH01000002.1, forward strand.
GACCAAGAACCAGGGGATCGACGAGATGACCCAAACGACACCGAAGAAGCCGATGATGACCGAGTACACCTTGGTGTTCTCAGCAACGGTCGCGGTGCCCATGGCATGGCGTAGCAGATGCCGAGGGCGATGAGAATGCAGAGCATTGAGCCTATGGCCGAGAACATGAGTGAGATGTTGGAAAGCTTGGAACGCTCGAGCATGTCAAGAGTGGCATGCTCTTCGGGGCTTTTCGTGCCCTCGATAACCTGGCGCTCCGATTCAATCATCTTGGGCAGGTCTCTGACAAGCGCCGGGAATGGAGCCTGATAGAAGGCGCCAGTGACGTTCAACGCCAGATTCGCAGTCACGTAGAAGCCCGAGGCCAGGGCCCATTGGTCAGAGTTCGTTAGACCAAAGAAGGCGAACGAACAGGCACAGCCGATGACGGTCCAGATGATCAGAATCCAGGGGCGCCAAGTGCCGTAGTCTGCATATGGGCCGATGAGGAGAAGGACGACGACTTGGACCGCGAAGAGGATGCCGTTAACGTCGAGGATGAACGAGTTGATGGACGTTTTCTGTCCACCCCAGTTTAAAAAACCACCGGGAAATGCCTGAACGACGAGGTTTTGCTGTAGCGAAGAGCCGTAATTGCCGACACCGACACCAGTGCCACCCCATCCTGGAGTTCAACAGATAAGCTTGGCTCGTCATCTAATGGAGGACTTCCACAAATTATCTCACTTACCGTAAAGACAGTACGACCAGTACTCCCAGGATGTGGTTGGCTTCCTCTCACCGGTAGTGGGAATAGTGTGACCCTGCTCGACGATGGCAACACCCGCGGTATCGTGGTCTGGCCGTTTGAGGTCGATCTCGTAGTCCGCGGGAGGGTCAACATGCTTCTCCTGGGAGACTTCTGGCACACCAAGATCAGGGCTGACGTCTGCCATTTTGCAAAACTGGTGCAATGCAGTCTGATATCGCTGTTTCGCACTTTGCAGGCCGATGTGAATTCAGAAAAACCTGGCTCTGGATGGTTGGTGGCCTGCCCAGAATTTGTATTATTTTCGAAAGCCCTGCCTGTGCTCGCCTTTTGCCTCAAGCCTCCTTCAATTGATAATGGGGCATCCAGCACGGCGTCGTTCGTTGTAGTCACCCTACCCTTCGCGTCGGAAACTCCCCGCAGCCGTCGCAGATCCAAGGGCATTTGGCCTATCGGAGATGAGACCTGTGGACTTTTGCAAATAGTCGGATGAGCTTTGCCGTGCAGTGTGGACATCGGGCAGACGAGGTTTTGCTGGAGAAGAAGCCGCCCTAACCGACAGCGACAGAAGTGCCGCCCAATTGTGCTGGTCTGGTACTTTTGTCTGGGGAGGAGACGCTGCCCGGGGAAGTGGAGCTTCTCCATAATTACCATGCTATCCAGAATACTAGGTAGGTAGATGTTACTGGCGCCTTCAGAATCCTCACGCGTCTGGGGGAGTCACGTACGGCTGGACGAGTGCGAACATGCTCGAACAAGTTTCCGTGCGTTTGCAATGATTGATGAATCCCGGGAGAGTGGTAGGATATTGTTGGTCATGGACTCATGGGATGTGGTTGGGGCCGTGCTACCCGTTGAACCGGGGTGCGGTTGAGGCCGTGTTACCCGTTGAACCAACGGACGGGTAGCCCTACTTCCCAGTGGCGTATTCTTGAAGCCCAGGGTATTATCCCGGTGCTGCTATCAGTGTTATCAAAGCCCACCTCGTATGCTCCTTGAAGGACCCCGTGCGCGTGGCCTGCATACTCGTACTCGTACATAAGTACCAGAGGCACGGAGAGGGCGCGTCGATCCGCTGCCGCGAGCGCCGCCCGGCATGGATAGCATCGCAAGCACGGCGAGGCGGGAGATCCGCAAAGTGCGTCCCGGCTTCCCCGCAAGCCACGTGAGTCCAAAAGTACGAGTACAGTGTCAAATCCAACCAGATGCCAACGCATTGACGATACTTCTTCTAACTACATTAATAGCTTGTGATAGAAGTACCAACAATTCTCGTTAGTACAAATTGCTATTGCATTTACCGCAGCGCTAGTCCGTAGTGAGTCTGCGTCGGCCTTTTACGTACACCAGCTCAAGCATTTGGGTCAACCTCTCGCAATGTAGGCCGAATGAAACTGCGTGTTGAAGCGTCTCCTACTTAAACACCCTTGCACGCCTTGATTAACAAGTTTATTTATCCATACCGGTGTAAACTAGTTTTTGTCTCCTCAAAGTACTACGCTAGTTAGTAGGGGCTTCTAGGTCGAGAGGGGACCCACAAGCCTTACAACTGCCAAAGAGATAGGAAATAAATCTAATACATAACCTAAATTGCAAACCCAGACAGCTTCATGTTACAATAGACATTGCGCGCGGAGACGTTACGGCGCCTGAGAATGAGGCCAGGACGCGCATTTAGGGCGCATGTAGCGCATGTAGCGCCACTCGTCATGTCCACCAAGCACATGAAACCCCGGTTAAATTGTCAATTGTCTTTATGTCGAACGGCTCGACATATCCGCTCCCAGGGCACAAGGGGATGAGCCGGTAGCGGGACGAAATCATAACTATAGAAACTTTCGAAGCAATGCCCCATCGGTTTGAACCAACAACATCGTAGGATAGGGGGGCGGGTTTAGTGGCAGAGCGTTCCGCTTGTCTATCCGTTGAGTTGAGGGTATACGGAGTACTACAATAACTCCTCAAAATATTTGTTATGAATTGCTTGCTGGCCATGAAGGTTGTCGCCAGCTTTGATCGCTTTCTGTGCGGTCTGTTCTTGTCCATCTGTTGCAGCCAATAGCAGAGCCTGGTTCCCAGACTGCCTGGTGTTGCATCGGTATAAATGTGGATGAGGTATTCGGTGCAGGCGAGTGCACGTTCAAGCCGAGGAATTGATGTCACTTTCCACGTCGATGCATTCGGTAAGGCATTAAACCAGCTCCAAGATTTCAGCTTCACAGGTAGCCACCGCATGGGGGGGCGTGTGTTGCGCAGTCTGCAGGGCTGACAAGGACAAGCGGCAACTTCTCCACAGCTCGCAGAGTTCTCTGTAAGTCGGGTGAGCCCCCAAGGGTTTCGAAAAACCCACGCGTGGATCGAAAACCAATCTTACTTCGGAAGAATAGAGATGGGGGAATCTCCAAGCTCCTGCTCACAACGGAAGAGGTTGAAATAAAGCAGCTGATGACAAAGGCCAGACAGCCCTGGCATGGGTCACTGAATAGACCACCAAGGGGTGGCGGAGGTACTTTTTGCAGTTATGGACATCGATGCCGACTTGAGAGATAAATATGGGTGCACACCTCTTTCGCATGAGGAATGGTCATGTAGAGATATTTAAAGCACTTCTTGCCATAGAATGAGGCTATGTTAACGCGAGAGATGTTCAGCTATTAACGCTTTTGATGTATGAAATCGCAGGCTAATAACACGATCTGGTTGAAGTACTTCTGGCTACGAACTATGAATGCACTAAGAGTAGAGACTGTTGGGGTCGTTCGGCAATGTCCTACGTGGTATTGTCTAGGCGTGAGATACTGAAGCTCTTGGATATAGCCGATCTATCTGATGCAGGCTCGCGAGACGATGACGGGGAGATACCGCGTGGATGGGCGGCCTGGATCGGAAACGAAAATGGCGCTAAGCTGCTCCTCGAAATTGGACTTATGAGTGTCAACTTAGCTAGTCAAAATGGGAGGACGAGACTATGGTATGCCGCGAGGAACGATAACGCTGGCGTGATTAATCCTCTCCTTGTAGCAGACGGCATCTAAAATAACAAAAGAGACCAGAAGGGCTAAACACCGTCATCGCGGGCCGCCGAGACGGTACATATGGATGCCGTGCAGGTACTATTCAAGGCCAAAGGCGTAAATTCCGATTCAAGAGATGATGCTGGTCGGACGCCGCTTTTATGGTATGCGAATATGGTTTCTGGGAAGAGAATCGGTACTAATGAGAGGAAACGCTTCGACGAGACGGCATTAATGTTGGCTACTAAAGAGGGGCACGAAGAAGCGTGTTAGGTTGCTTCTCGCCAATAACGATACCGATAGTAATACTCGTGATAGAGCCGGGAGGACGGTGTTGTCAGTGACAAAGGAGGCAGGTCATACAGTCGTTATGAAGCAGATGGTAGTGGCCAGGCAGGCTCACGGATTGGAGTTAGCCTGGGCGCCTACACCAAGAAAGCCACGGAAACGTCGCGAAAGCCACTGCGGAAACATAGCGAAAGCTAATGCGGAAACGGGAAAGAAATCGCTGTAGTTGGTTAGCTTAAAGAGATCATCCTCCCCTCACGCTTGTCGGGGCGCGACACGATTGGAATGCAGAGCGGACGTCGACAAACAGGTGGGGCGGAAGGCTCCGATCGGAAGGCAGGGACAGGGGCGCACGCGACGAAGACAGGCGAAGTATGGAGGAGCCGCATGATTGAGAAGGGATGAAGACGGCATTTCCAATTGGCACTAAGCTCCCTACGCCATCGGCAGTCGCGATAAAGTTGCTTGGCCCTACGTACTCGGCAGTCGCGACACCAGTCGCGACACAGTTGCTTGGCCCTCCGAAAAGCGGCAATGCCGGTATAGTTACTTAGCCCTTCCAAAAGCGCCAATACCGACAMAKGTGCTTGTGCCTTCCCCGCGCATAACCCGCAACCCTTGTAGGAGCGAAGGGATATTGCGCGCCGTCTGCTCTACTCAATGAGTGTAATGTAATGCTATCTACAATACTCATAGAAATACAAAGGTGTATATCGTAACCTTGTACTACCTGGTAGAATAGAATCCTCCGGATATAGCCTTCTTAGCTCAATACGCACACGCTCCCTTTTATCCATTTAGACTTTAGGGACCAGCAGCGTTAGAAGGGAAGCAATGTGATTCTTATAAATTTCCATCAGTCCTCATAACTTTTCAACAATACCTTTATCCAATTAATATACTATTAGCTCCTAGAGAGTAACAATAAATTTTCTACGCCCTTCATAGTAGCATACGCAGCTACAATGCACAACCTCTCGCTTATTCCTTTTATCTCGGCCTTGTTCTGTCTCCTATGGCCTAGTCTAGTAGTAGCACCTCCTCCACCGGTGCCTCTACCAGAAATAAGACCTATCATACCCGGAGAACATGCCATGCCTGGGGAACCCGCTATGCCTGGGGAACATGTTATACCCGGAGAACCCGCCATGCCTGGGGAACATGTTATACCCGGAGAACCCGCCATGCCTGGGGAA